>JASANH010000735.1:0-600000 GCA_030248295.1 Mesodorylaimus sp. YZB2_4
GGTTTGATGAGCCA
Source organism: Mesodorylaimus sp. YZB2_4 (assembly GCA_030248295.1). Classification (NCBI taxonomy): domain Eukaryota; kingdom Metazoa; phylum Nematoda; class Enoplea; order Dorylaimida; family Dorylaimidae; genus Mesodorylaimus; species Mesodorylaimus sp. YZB2_4. Next base: position 15 of record JASANH010000735.1, read on the forward strand.
GGTACGCGGGTGGCGACCACAGTGCGGTCGTCGTCAGCTGGGATGGTGATGGTGTGCTGCTGCCACAAGACAAGGAAAAGCGGATTAAGTGTCTGTTGCACGGTGTGCAGGACTGTAAGGACCTGCCGAGACGGACAGTCACGCGCATAGTGGCCTACGCCGCCACACTTTCCACACTTATCATGGCTTACCCGTGGTTTTGGTGTAGCGGATTGATTCGGTGCGCTCGGTCGAGTGGAGTAGAATTGACCAGGTTGGTGTCTGGAAAAGGGGGGCCCTTGAGCTGATTGCGGATTAGGCCTGGGCTCGTGCTGTTGGCGGCGGCTCGGACGATTGGTGGCGTTCCATTGCAAGCATTCATCCGTTTTATGCCCAGTGCGTTGGCAAAGCTTACAAAAATGGTGACGTCTCATGTCGGATTGTGGGACTGGCGAATGGGCGGTGGCTGGCTGTAGTTTTCTGAAACAGTTGCTTTCTGTATGGCTACGGAAGGCAAAATTTTTGGCTCGACAGAAGCCGGACAATGCTTGGTTGGATCGAACGGGGTGGATGACGGGTGAGGAGGTTTTGCAGTGGTGCGGTAAGATGGGGTTAGGCTGGTCTGGGAGAAATTGGTTAGGACCTCGGCAATCATCTGTGTTGGGTCTGGGTTTTTGGCTGGTTTCTTTGCCAATTCACCGCCAGGGGCTTAGATCTGCACTTGCATGGCACGGCGTATGTAGTCATCGAGAGTGGGGGCCTCCTTGTCGGTCAAAACTACGTGTTGACGCATCTCATCAGATCGAAGGCCTCTGAAAAACTGGGAGATGATGTGGCAGTTGCGGACATCAGCTGCGGCATTACGGTACACTTTTTTCGCTAGCTCCTTTGGTGCGTTGGCATAAACTTCGGCGCTTTCGCCTTCTTTCTGCGTGCGGTTCATGAATTCCAACTCTCGGAGAGCGAGACCTCGCTCTTCTAGGAAGCGCGCTCGCATTTGCGCTTCAATGTAAGCCCGTCGGCCTTGGTCTGGCATGCATGGTGGATGCTCATAGGCGGTACGGCCAGGTCCTGTAAGGTGGGCTCGCAAATTATCGACGCAGCCATGCTCGTCGAGCAGCATGCGCACGGCAAAATTTTGATATTCAACGAGCCAATCGGTTAAGCTTTCGGACATGCTGCCTGAAAATGGCGATGGCATCTTGGCCATGGCTAACAATCCGGCGAAAGGAGTGGGATTTGCAGCTGTGGCGGCTCGGGCTGCTGCTGTGGCTGCGCCCTGTATGGCTGCGGCTAGGTCAAATTGCGGGTTAGGGGCTGCGGGTGCATTAGGATTATTTTGCTGTTCAACTGCGTTTTCTTGGTCGGCCATGGCTTCAGGATTAGGCTCTAAACTGAAGGTTTTCAGGTGGTAGCGGCTCGTTAGGTGGGTTTTCCGGTTGGATATTTCGCTGCTCAGGTTCTATTGGAACTGGGTCTACAATGGGATGGTTCTCCTCTTGATAACCGGCTGGATTGTTTGCGAGCTGTGCGTTTTGCTGTGCTCGTCTGGTCTGCCTAGGGACGTTTGGGTTCGCAGCGGCTTCTGCTTGGATGCGCTGAAATTCCTGGGTAACGGTGCGACGGTTCGCGGCCGTTGTGGGTTGGGAAACGGTTGGCTGGCTGAGTGGCTTGCTTTGCGATTTCGCTTTGCTTGCGGGCCAGACGGTTCTGTTACTGATCCACTTTGGAAAATTTGGTGGCCTTGCTTGCTTGGCTTCTGTTAGACGGTAGGCGGCAGGGCGCCGTAACACGGAAAGGTGGTTGGGTGGCGTGTGGCTGCTTTGCCAGGACTCAGGCGGCTTGCCTGGACGATCGATCGACTTTTTGACTGAGTCCCCGGGGAACTAAACCTCATCAGGCGAGGCGGTAAAACACCTCGTCTACCGCTAGCCCGCGGCAAGCGGTGCGGCAAGGTACGGGCACGGGTGGGGTCCTAGAAATCTGAAAACGATACGTTGATTGGGCTAGGATTCTTACCAGAAAGAGATTCGACTGCCAAAGGCTCGCCAAGTGTAGAGCTTGGGTGGGTTCCTGCAAAGGGGCTCTACTCGATTAAAAGCAACTCTTTACTGGCTTACCGCAATTCACGAATAGACTAAAGCGCACTAAAGACACGAAAAGGCGAGCTTATGTAGGTTTCGTAGAACACGCAAAGATAGCATGATTCATGATTACACATAACAAATTTACTAGTGCCAAATAAAAATGAATGCAACCATATTCAAATAGCAATGCGCGGTAAATCTGAAACTAACATCATCCTGATCACTACAACCCGTTTGGCAATCAAAGTTTTACTAGCATCGATGGAAGAGACAGACTAAGCAGAGAAGCCGTGGCAAAATTGTTGTGACAAAAAAAAAAAAGTTGCCATGAAAGTTCAACTAAGGTGCATGAACCTTCCGATTGTCGCACCATATCTGGCTATAGTGTTCGGGCGTGACTAAACACCCTGGCGTGTCCTGACAATGATGCCACAACAGTAGCTAATAATCATGAATTCCATCTTTGCAAAGCGAAACTCCTTCGAGCTTGAGCCACAAGTTCATTTGGGTTGTGGGGAGGATCAAATTCGAGAGGAATAGTTTCCATTATAAATACAGTCCAGGCGAGTTGACACATTTTAGAGTGGATTTTCGAGCAAACAGCAAGTTTCCACGAATTCCCGCTTGCCTTTCCCATATTTGCATCATCTTCACTTTTTCTTTCCGAGGGAGTGATCATTATGCGCCAGTTATTGGTAGGGTAAACTGTCACATTTGAATGCTGAACTGTTGAAATTCGATACCTGCACTTTTGAAATCGTGCATTCCATGGTGTGGCATGATTTACGGGTGCTGAACACACACAAGAAATGATGCAGGAGTACCACGGGCCTGGTAGGCCATGGCGGGTGGGAGAGAGTGAGTAGTCGATCTTCCCTGGCTGGGAGACGTCAACCCGTCGGGTTGATGTTTCAGCCTCAGATGGAGCTGCAAGACTTGCCTTGCTCCAGTCGGAATTGTGTCTTCTAAGCCTGCCGTTGTTATGATCGCGAAATACTAGTGTGTATGTACAACGCAAAATGAATCATTCACGCTGTCAACAATGGCTTCAACATGTTCTTCAAAAGATTCCTCCTTCTCAAGCCCTTTCTGCTTTAGGAGAATTCGAAGCCATATGGGAATCTTACACGTGATAAGCTGCACTCCTTTACTCTGGGTTTTCCCACACGTTGTGTATGCACTCCGCACTAACCTCCTCCCCTTTATATCAGTAAAAAGATAAAAAACTTCAGACAATTCAAAAAACAGGCGATGGAGCACGGCTAACATAATAACTCAGGCAGTGGTCGGTGCCGAATGGTTGGAATACAGTGCTTGCTTGGACTTTAATGGTGGCCACAACAGGGGAACTTATCGTCGAGCAGATGTGGTCAGTGGCAGCAGGTCAGCAGAATGTGCTCGCTTGGTCATACAGTTCTGGTGGCCAGTTGTGACCATTGCCGCTTGGGGCGCCTGGAGTTCTCAGGGGTGTGGCCTGGGCAGTTGACTCGGTGAGGAGGAGCTGGGGCAGTATAGGAACAGGTTGCTGGGTGAGATTAGAGCTCTCCCTTCGGGGGAAGCCACCCCTCCATGTGGTCCACCCAATTGGCAGGACTGTGGGGCGAGCCAGGCGCAAGCCAGGGACTTGGATTAGCATACTCCCAAAGGGCCTCTGCGGTCGTCGTTTTCTTTGTTTCATGCTAGAAGAGTCCAGTAGTTGACCTCAGGGCAGGAACTTGGTTTGTCCGCGGGTAAGATCTAGGACTGTTGAAACAGGGTCATGCTTTGTTGTGCTTCGTAAAAGATTCTCTTGTGTTGACTTTGGTCTGTACTGCGCAACTGGCAGTGGACCTGTAAGGGCTAGGGCCCGACCAAAAACAAGAGACCAATATCCGCAAGCGCGTTTACTAAAGCAGCCACACACCAACGAGCACAACGAGATACTTGCAAAGGCACAACAACATGAATCAAACAGGAAATGGTCGGGCCGCACCCTCGACCTAGACAGTCGGGAACAGAGGCCATAGGCACACCTTGCTGCACTCAGGTCGACCCAACCCTAGGCTTAGTTCATTAGAATGGACCCCGATGGTAAAATATGGTTTCGAATTTAGCACCTGAGCATCATCGTACCTGAGCATCAGGCCTGAGCATCATTGGCGCCTCGCTACATAGCGGCTACCGCACCCCAGCCATATCTAACCCGTTACAAACTGCCGGATTTGTAAGCTAATCTAACAGCCGCTCGAGTTCGACGTCTTCCCGTCGATTTCGTCTCGTGTCGTCTTGTTAGTGCGTCGTTGGGCCGGTTATTTCTGAAACCTTGTAAACACCATGTGCACGATGTGGTTAAACAGGTTAGGCATGTGCATAAGTAATAACAGCATCGGATCACGTGATAAATTAGTATAAGTATCACGGCTATATTGATTATCAGTTGAATTCTTCCATGTAGCAGAACAGTCAAGTAGTTGTAGGCGTTTCCATCAAATCCCAAGAAAGAGCCAGTTTGGTTCTGTAGATACTGGAGGAGGAGGCAGTTCGTCTGCCATTGATCTATTTTCTCGTACTGATTGTCTGTGAGACGCTGTTTGCTGACGTTCGGAACTACGAATACGAGACTGTTTTCCTTCAATGGCTCCTTCCGGTCTTCGTCTGAACATTCCAGCTCAACTTTGGTTCTGGTCAACAGCGCTGGGCATGCGAATAGTAGCAGGAAGTCTTCGGACATGATTCCTTTCGCTGAACCGCTAGGGCTACCCTGGCATTGATCCTTTCCTCGACTGCGTCATTGAAATACCGTGTAGTCATCATATGGTCCAGTCCATCTGTTTGTTTGAGGGATGCATATGGCAGGATGTCTATACGACCGACGTTGATCCGTGAGGGATGTATCTCGAGTCCAGATGAGCGGGCATTCTTCTAGTCCTTTGACGCTCATGACTTGAACAAGAATGAGGGTTACCAAGTATACCCAAGGTGGCACACGAACCCGCCATTCCGGTAATGACTGCCCTTTGGAGAGTGCTAATTTGGAGTTTTTGACTGTTCCGAGTTTCTTCCCACTCTGTTTTTCTGTCCCGCTGCTATTGTAGCGAGTGCGTTGGGTGTATTGTTGTTGACTGTTGTTGCTTCTTGTGCAGGTTTATTGCATATATGCATGTTTTCTCGATGTTTTTCATGAGCTTGTTTTCCCAGCCCTTTTGTCAGGATGTCGCTGACGTTATCGGCTGTTGGACAGTACACTGGCTTTACGAGACCTTTGCTGTATGCATTGCGATCAAAGAGCACTTTTATTTCTATGTGCTTTGCGCGTGCATGATGAACTGGATTTTTCACCATCGCAATCGCACTCTGGTTGTCTATGTGTAGTGTGGTTGCTTCTGGTTGTGGTACATGCAACGATGCTAGCAGTGTACGCAGCCAAATGAGTTCCTGAGTCGCAGACGAGCCTGCAGCATATTCAGCTTGTGCTGTGGATAGAGCAACGGCTGTCTGTTTTCTGGTCGCCCAACTGATAGCACCTCCACCAAATAGAAAAACATATTCGCTAGTCGATTTTCGGTCACTTCTATCGCCAGCATAATCAGCGTCTGTGTATCCCACCAGTTTGTCCTCTTCAGATTTTTTGAACAGCAAGCCGTAGTCTGTTGTTCCTTGCAGGTAGCGCAAGATTCGCTTTGCGGCAGCCCAGTGTTCTGTTCTTGGATCACTGCAGAACTGAGCTGCTGCCCCCACTGCATTGGCGATGTCTGGACATGTTCCCAGTGCCAAGTACATAAGACTTTCAATTAGCGCCTGATAAGTTGTTTGATCAACTGGATCACCAGCGTCCCGCTGTAAATATTCGTTTGCCTCGCGTGGCGTGCTGATAGCTGTGCAATTTTCCATGCCAAATCGCTGGAGAATTTCCTTTGCGTATTTTGACTGATTGATGAACGTGGTGTTGCCTTGCCGCGTTACCTCCAGGCCTAGTATGTATCGTAGCTTTCCTAGATCAGACATTTTGAACCTACTGCTGAGTTCATGTTTGACCTTCTGCATGTTGTCCACACTTGTCCACGCACCCGTTTGGCTGCCAAACTTTTACGGAAGAGACAAGAATAGCAAAGCAGCAGTGGAAAAGTTGTTGTGACGAAAGGAAAATGTTAGCGTGAAAGTGTAACTATTTCGATGTTTGTGACCTTGGCTAAATACATCGCCTCCACAGTGACTCCATAACGTTGGACCACACTCGTCACACTGGGAAGGATCGTGTCTTAGCTGACCGACTTATCCGCAAGTGACTCACAGATGACCGACCTTTCGACAAAATGACCACACCCGGTGCTCCCTCTCACCATTTTTATGCCCTATCGAGTCTCTGCGCTAATTGTAGCTTCGAAGGCGGTCACTTCAAAGTCCCAGAATTTTTTAACCATGGCCGATGTCAGGGCATATTGACAATGGATTGCAATCGTTATCGCTAGCCACGCCGCAGAGCAGGTAGGATCTACAGTATGCATGTTGAAGGCAGACATGCGGTACCAAGTGGTATTTCCAGTATCGGCTGATCGGAGGATTTCGAAATGTCCATTTCTATGATCAATTCACGTTTGGCTGATATAAGAGATGGATTTTCGAGTGGAATCTCCTTTGGAAAAGATGACTTCCACATGGGCGATTTGGATCGATTCCAGGCCAGTGGACAGGACGCATCAGCTGCCGTGGCTGAGGGGAATCGGTAAACCAGTTGAGTGGAATTTTGTCGAAGAAGTCTTTGATTTCCCGGGGACATAATGTATCGGATTTGATTTCCAGGTTTTGAGATCTGTCTTATTCAAGAGCGGGTCATATTTTTCTGATTTCTTCCTTACTTTGTGTTTTGATGTTATTTTTGACTTCCGTCTGGACTTCCTGCTTCAACATGGTTTTTTGAAGGGTTTTTGTATTTTAGCGGGATGTGTTCCATTTTTTTTTGGAATAGAAATGCTATCTGTTGGGGTAAATGTTGATGTGTGGCATATGGGCCCTGGACAGGATGGGAGGTGCGGTGAGGTCAGGTCAGGCAGTATTGCAACGCGGAGCACCCTCACACACTTATCAGGTCCACGTCCGTACGTCCAAGCCCACCCTCCGTAGCTGGCCAGCACTGACGGTGAGCTCAAACGAGTCCAGCTCGCTAAATCAGTTCGGGTAGACGGAGGCCGAGTCACTGCCCATCCCAATTTGAAGTCATGGGTAAGACTTCGTGGAAGGTAGATACTGCTGTAACCAACCATCTTGCAGGCCATGGCAACTGGGAGAGAGTGATCGATCCTCCCCCTGGCTGGGAGACGTCAACCCCTCAGGTTCATGTTTGAGCCGTACGTATAGTCGCAAGACTTGCCCGCTCCAGTCAAAGTTTTTGTCCTGCCACCTCCCTCCTACGCCTGCCACACCTGGCTACACTTTAGTTCTGCTGCGGAGGGTGGTGTCTGAGCGGGCATTTCGTTGCCGTACCTGATCCAGCTGGTCAACGAAATGCATGATCAGAAGAACTCAAGCTACACTGACCACATTGCTGATATCGACATGGTCTGGGCAGAAATTGAGGTTGCACTGCTGTCAGCACGCCTCAAGCTGCATTTAGTGACTTGCGTGTGTATGTGCACATGCTACCAAGTTCACTCGTTCAGTCACTCCAGCTAGACGAATTTGATGTCACCGTTTTGTGCGTTTTGCTGCATTTATTGACGGGTGTTACAGACTAGTACAGAAAGCTAGCAAGCGAGATTTGCATCAGATGTGAGTTCACGAGATCACGAGCATTGTCACCGTCCACTCCCACGCATCACTTGTTCGACGATTCGGCGCGACGCACCGTCTCGTCCTTGGTCACCACCTTCAGCGGCACCTTCTTTCCAGTTCCAGTCGGATGCACCGGGCTGGGCAGAGTCGCTCCGGGTTGCATGAAGGACTGTTGGGCGTTTCCCTTGATCTCGTGGACGACCAGCAAGCCTCCGGCGATCTTTGGATCGAACAGCTTCTTGGCGGCGGCTTCGTCGTGCTTCTCAGCTCCGGCTGCAACACAGACAGTCAACTGAGCCTACCTCGAACTGTTGCCTGAGACTTACCACCCGATTCCTTGATCCAGTCGATCAGAGCCTTGATCAGGGTCACCATGGTGTGGATCTGCCTGACGATCAGCATGGCGCTCTTCAGCACGCGCGTCGACATGGCTCCGCAGCGGTTGCTCATCACGTACTTCAAGAAGCCGATCGGGCTGGTCCTTCCCGTTTCCAGGTAGGCCTGGACGCTGATGAACGTGGTCAGGGCCGACACCGAGCGCTGCAGACCAGCCGAGCAGTGGAAGGCCATCCCGCCCATGGCGCGTTCCAGTTGTTTCTTCTGCAGAGCCAGCAGATGCATGATGGCCTTGAAGACGTCGATCGGGTTTTCTGGCACACTGTGGTCGGGCCAAGTCTTCAGGTGCACCACATTCGGCTGGAACAAAATGCATGTATAGGGGAGACAAAAGATACGGAAAGGCTCCTTGCGTACCTCGTAGTCTTCTCCGATCTGCTGGCCGTCAGCTCCGAACAGTTTCACGCTCAGCAGGTACGTGTCGCAGCCCTTCTGGTCAGGCAACACGGACATGGTCGTCACCTCGAAGTGGCGCTTTCCGTTCGGCTCGTCGATCTTGGTGACGGCGTTCTTCGTCGTCGACCAGTATGGGTCGATCTTGACCTTTTCCCCTTCCTTAAACATGCCCACGGCGACGATGTTGCCGATCTGAAAGCGAACCAAGAATGCGAGCTGAGGAGGTCGAGATGCGGGTTTCAGACCTGACCTTCGCCTCGAAGTAGGCCATCCATTGCAGGAAGAACTGGCCGGGCACCGGGGCTTGGCTGAGCAGGACGAGGTTGCCGAAGAAGTCCTTCAGGGCGGTCATGTGCAGGGCGCGCTTCAGAGCGTCGGCCACGTTCTTGAGCAGACGTTGGGTCTTTTTGTAGAGGTACTCGGCGCCTCCGGCCGTGTAGCGCACGCCTGTCATCTTGACTGCGTCGCCGTTGTTGATCTGCTTCTCCTCCTCGTCTTGGATGTTCTTGAACTTGCTCTTGAGGTAGTTCTCGGCGACCTCCGGTTTCTTCGATTGCACGACGTTCAGGATCTCCGCCACTTCGCCGCTCAGTCCGGCCCACGTCTTGCTGTCCTTGCCTTTGGTGATGGCGATCATTTCTCGGTCGCCCTTGGGGGCCTTCTCTCCGCTCGCCTTCGCGGCATCCGCCTTGACTGACTTCGCGGCGCTGGTTTCGACTGGCTTCACGCTCTTGGTGTTCTTTCGGCCTTTGCAGTTGCACCAGACCATCAAGAAGATGCAGATGATCACGACAACACCAACGACGGCGATTCCGGCGATTTCCCCGATGGCTGAGAGAGAAACAATTTAACTATGGATCTGACCTGGAACCTGATAGCTTGACTTACTCAGCTTGCGTGTGGTTGGTTTGTTCGTTCCAGTCCCAGTTTCAGTGCGCACGGCTTCTTCGGTTTTTTGGCTACCTGAATTGCGAGAAAATGCAGTCCTTAAAGAGAAAGGCACAAGGAATTTTCGCTTACCAGCGGGGTCGCCTGAAGAAAAAAGGCTTCATCAGCAAGAGATCAACAAAAGTCCAAGAATATGGCACTTACTCTTGCCCTCAGTGCCAGTCGGGATCTCGACGTTGACCGTGTCTTCGAATGTCTCGCAGATGTCATCGAACAGATGGGAGTCGCCGTAGCAGAGCACGTACCTGACCTTGTGCTTGCCACTCTCAGTCGTCACGAACGAGCCATCCTCGTTGAGCTAAAAGAGACTGGCGATCAGGATCGGCATCTCAAATCCAGGCCCAACATTTACTAGTATTTCCTTCCCACTGGGCGTGATGGCGACGCCTTTGATGTAGAAGCATTTTCCAGGCTTCGGATTCAGCCAACATTCGACCTTGGCCTTGCCGTCCCCCAACGGCTCGACCTTGAACTCGAGGGTTCCGCCTGAAAAAGGAACGTCAGAATTCTAGAAACTGTGTGGAAAAAAGAAAAGTACCGAAGAAGATGAGCTTGTTCTTGAGGAGAGTTTCAGCCGCAGTCGTGTCAGTGCCTTTGTTGGAGATGTTGCAGATCAGCTTGAAGACTTCGCTTTTGAGGAACATGTCGTCGTCGAAGTCGAAGCCGTTTTGTCCGCAATTTTGGTCTTCGAAGTTGTACTTGGTTTTGGCTCCATTGGAGTCGAGCAGCCAGCACTTGACTGGGCGGTTCAGCAGTTTCGAACCAGGAGGACACCTGACGTAGAACGTTTTCGCCGATTTGAAGACACGGAACGCGGCGTTGAACAGACGAGCGAGCATGTTGTAGATGATGTGCGGGATGGATTGACTGCCTGTAAAAAGAGCATTAGAACCAGGATAAAACCAATCCATAGTAAAACTTACTGTCGCAGCCGCCAGTTTGTTCGGCTTTCGTCTTGTTGTCGTTGCCATTGGCCATCGACTCGCAGAGCGTGGGATCGGAGCCATCGCACATGAATTTGTTCCAGCCCATGGGCCTCGGGTGTTGCATGCACCACTCTTTGTTCATTTGGCCGCACTTTCGTCCATCCTTCGACACGATGCAGAACGTCCTGTTTCCGCAACGATTGGAGGCGCCTAAAAATCAATCGTGAGTCGAAAAGCCAAAACGAAAAGTGCTTGGCTTACACATCATGTAGAACAGCTCGAAGGCGTCCTTCTCCTTGCCGTCGCCGACCTTGTACTTGTACAGGCCGAGTTTGGTGTCGTTTTTGAGGTCCAAGACCAGTTCGCCCTTTCCGTCGTTGTCCAACGTGGTTTTGGCCACTTGGTTGCCGTTCGGGTCCAGGAGAACAGCAGTTTCGCCAGCATTTCCTTCGACCACGTAGACCACCCGGCCGCCTTCGTACGCCAGCGTCATCTCGTCGCCGAATTCATCCAGGTATTGCACGGACGCTGGAAAGAACGGGTCAGAGTTGCGCGCAGAATCACCCGCACTAAGAATGTTGCATCTGCTGTGAAGATTTACGCGCGATTTTCCTCCAGAAGATACATATATCTTGGCCAGGTGTGCTGTATATCGGCATGACAACTGCAGGTGGATATACAAATATCGCACAAAAAAAAATTCAGCACGGGATGTACTGTATTTCGCATGAAAATATACTCCGCACGGAATATATTTAGCTCGAATATATATTTCGCACGAAAATATATCTCGCTCGAAAACATTTCGCTCGGAAATATTTCGGACGGAAAGATATCTCGCACGAATATATTTCGCAAGATTACATATCGCGCACGAATATATCTCGCACGAATATATCTCGCACGAATATATCTCGCACGAATATATTTCGCACGAATATATCTCGCACGAATATATTTCGCACGAATATATCTCGCACGAATATATCTCGCACGAATATATCTCGCACGAATATATCTCGCACGAATATATCTCGCACGAATATATCTCGCACGAATATATCTCGCACGAATATATCTCGCACGAATATATCTCGCACGAATATATCTCGCACGAATATATTTCGCACGAATATATCTCGCACGAATATATCTCGCACGAATATATTTCGCACGAATATATCTCGCGCGAATATATCTCGCGCGAATATATCTCGCACGAATATATCTCGCGCGAATATATCTCGCACGAATATATCTCGCACGAATATATCTCGCACGAATATATCTCGCACGAATATATTTCGCACGAATATATTTCGCACGAATATATCTCGCACGAATATATCTCGCACGAATATATCTCGCACGAATATATCTCGCACGAATATATCTCGCACGAATATATTTCGCACGGAAATATATTTTTACTCATTACTCATTTGTCCTACACTTGCCGTCAGGTTTATGTTCCTATTCTCCCTCCTCCTCTCAGCCATGGCCCCATGAGAGCAAAGTGAACAGGCTTACCAGTGCACATGTTGACCATGACCAGGATGATGACGATGGAGTACAGACGCAGCAGGGCTCGGCAGATCGGCGATGGCTCCTCCCGTTGTCGCCTCGACTTGCGTTTGCGCGTTGACCGGCGCGATGGCTTCGATTTGCCCGACTTCGACTTGCACTTCGACTTGTGCTTCAACTTGCGCTTCGACTTGCGCGTTGATTGGAACCTTCGCTGCTTCTTGCGGATGATCTTCCTCAGCGAGTGACTGCTCTTCACCATCCTCGACTTGTTGACCGCCACAACACTTCGATGCAAAAAACGCTTTGATTTCGCTTGGAGAGATCGCACAACCGCTTGGGTTAAGAGTTCGCGAGAGAATGACGGCTGCACACTCGCAACAAGGAGTCTGCCTCGCGATCACACTTTACAGCACGCGATGTGGGCGTGGCGTGCTCTGATTGGTCGAATCCTCAGCGTGGCATCATCTGATTGGCCTTGGCTGACAGGGATTGTACAGTCACGTTTTCACCATCCTTCCTCGCCGGTGCACAATATCTCGTGCTGGTGTTCGATGCGAATCCTCAAAATCAATGCGCTAGCAAAAAACAACGCAGGATTGCGAGAGAACTTCACATTGTCTCGGCCTGTGTCATTGTTTCGACTCGACAACTGGATTTTCCGCGGCGTGTTTGAATCTTGTCCTAATTTTATCTGTGTTTGAATTTTGGACAATGTTGAGCCTATTGCTGTGTGCGCGCTGCCCAGTGCTTGATATCAGATCTTTTGTTTTTCTGCTATTGCGCTGCTAGATCGCCGTTTGTAAGCCAGCTTTTAAGAAGAAGCGGTGGTAGTCCATGGATTCAGCAGGGCTTGGTCTAGTTATCAGTTTTGAGTTCAGTATCTCACAACAGAAGATACAGTACAGAACTTTACTCGTTTTGTGACGGTGTATGCGTGCCATTGTTGGTAAATGACTAAAACAAAGGAATTTTTGTGCTAGAAACGAGTGTGTATCATCAGAGTCCCTTGTGCATGCGTGTCCTTCACCCTTGAGTGCTAATCTATTGGCAATGTGGTAGGGGTGACAGGAATAGTGGATTTGTGGCGCGTAATTCTGCTCGCAATAACCTACCACCCTGTAGAGCTTGGGTGGGTTCCTGCAAAGGGGCTCTACTCGATTAAAAGCAACTCTTTACTGGCTTACCGCAATTCACGAATAGACTAAAGCGCACTAAAGACACGAAAAGGCGAGCTTATGTAGGTTTCGTAGAACACGCAAAGATAGCATGATTCATGATTACACATAACAAATGTACTAGTGCCAAATAAAAATGAATGCAACCATATTCAAATAGCAATGCGCGGTAAATATGAAACTAACATCATCCTGATCACTACAACCCGTTTGGCAATCAAAGTTTTACTAGCATCGATGGAAGAGACAGAGGAAGCAGAGAAGCCGTGGCAAAATTGTTGTGACAAAAAGAGAAAAAGTTGCCATGAAAGTTCAACTAAGGTGCATGAACCTTCCGATTGTCGCACCATATCTGGCTATAGTGTTCGGGCGTGACTAAACACCCTGGCGTGTCCTGACAATGATGCCACAACAGTAGCTAATAATCATGAATTCCATCTTTGCAAAGCGAAACTCCTTCGAGCTTGAGCCACAAGTTCATTTAGGTTGTGGGGAGGATCAAATTCGAGAGGAATAGTTTCCATTATAAATACAGTTCAGGCGAGTTGACACATTCTAGAGTGGATTTTCGAGCAAACAGCAGGTTTCCACGAATTCTCGCCTGCCTTTCCCATATTTGCATCATCTTCACTTTTTCTTTCCGAGGGAGTTCATTATGCGCCAGTTATTGGTGGGGTAAACTGTCACATTTGAATGCTGAACTGTTGAAATTCGATACCTGCACTTTTGAAATCGTGCATTTTATGGTGTGGCATGACTTACGGGTGCTGTGCACTCGCCCATAGTGCAGCCTGATTTGAAAAGCTTCTTGTTGATAGGCTTAAGATTATTGCAGTGAGTGGAGCTCAGTCAGAATGCTGCCCACAGAATGATTGCAATGCTGTCAATGCCTCTTCTTGCTCCTGTTTTTCCACATCACCAAACGCACTCGAGGGGGAAAGGACACACACAAGAAATGATGCAGGAGTACCACGGGCCTGGTAGGCCCTGGCGGGTGGGAGAGAGTGAGTAGTCGATCTCCCCTGCCTGGGAGACGTCAACCCGTCGGGTTGATGTTTCAGCCTCAGATAGAGCTGCAAGACTTGCTTTGCTCCAGTCGCAATTGTGTCCCCTAAGCCTGCCCTTGATATGATCGCGAAATACTAATGTGTATGTGCAGCGCAAAATGAATCATTCACGCTGTCAAACGTTGGCTTCAACATGTTCTTCAAAAGATTCCTCCTTGATCGTTTCTCAAGCCCTTTCTGGTTTAGGAGAATTCGAAGCCATATGGGAATCTTACACGTGATAAGCTGCACTCCTTTACTCTGGGTTTTTCCACACGTTGTGTATGTGCTCCGTACTAACCTCCCCCCCTTTGTATCAGTAAAAAGATAAAAAAACTTCAGACAATTCAAAAAACAGGCGATGGAGCACGGCTAACAGAACAACTCAGGCAGTGGTCGGTGCCGAATGGTTGGAATACAGTGCTTGCTTGGACTTTAATGGTGGCCACAACAGGAGAACTAATCGTCGGGCAGATGTGGTCAGTGGCAGCAGGTCAGCAGAATGTGCTCGCTTGGTCATACAGTTCTGGTGGCCAGTTGTGACCATTGCCGCTTGGGGGCGCCTGGAGTTCTCGGGGGTGTGGCCTGGGCAGTTGACTCGGTGAGGAGGAGCTGGGGCAGTATAGGAACAGGTTGCTGGGTGAGATTAGAGCTCTCCCTTCGGGGGAAGCCACCCCTCCATGTGGTCCCACCATTGGCAGACTTGTGGGGCGAGCCAGGGACTTCGATTAGCATACCCTCAAAGGGCCTCTGCGGTCGTCGTTTTCTTTGTTTCATGCTGGAAGAGTCCAGGAGTTGACTCCGGGGCAGGTACTTGGTTTGTCTGCGGGTAAGATCTGGTTTGTCTGCGGGTAAGATCTGGTTTGTCTGCGGGTAAGATCTGAAACATGCTCGTGCTTTGTTGTGCTTCGTAAAAGATTCTCTTGACATGACTCTGGTCTTCACTGCGCCATCGACTGTGGAACTGTTCGGCAGCGTTGGCATCTTAGGACTGGGTGCATTTGCCCTGCAGCCAGGCCAGTGTACTATTGCACAGAGCATGCAGGCACCCTTGGGAGGCGCGGCATACACGCCTGAGGCGGTGTTGAGGAATCGGAGTCTAAGTGCTCGATACTTTGCAGGATTAAGCCTTTCTACCAGGCTTGGGCTATTGCAGACCTTGGATCACTTGCTTGTAAGGTCAGCCCGAACCCGCCGGCACGTGAGCGAAGAAGAGCCCACGCTTGCTCAAACTATAAACACATATAACACCACTCGCTGCAATTGTATTTTCAGAGCCTTGAAAGCCAGGCTCATCGTTGTGACAGCAGAATGGATTGGACTAGTTTTATAAATTAGTCCCCTGCCATCACGTTGGACAAAGCCATTATTCGTTGGATGTCAAATCCAGCTCTCTTTTTCAAAAAATATCCACAAAAAATTCTATCAAAGACCAAAACAGATTTTTAGCAGACCAAGCGCACAACACGTGCCAAAAATGGGCGATGTTTTAAACCAGTCCGTATTCTTCTCTTTGACGACTACCGGTTGCCAAAATAGGACTCGATACGACTCAACCCCACGCCCGTCACCCAACCATATTTAGGGGGAAGGAAAGAATGAAAAAACTTTACTGTTCTCGTTCAAACTACCAAACACATCCGCCAGTGCGAGGTGAAAACAGGCGAGTATGACGATTGAAATTGACGAATCAGTTGCTCATTTCATGTTGACGTTGCCTATTCGACTCTCAAAAATGAAGAAAGAGTGATATTGCGTGATAACGTCACAAAATCGTCGTCATTTCGTCTTCTCTTTTTTTTCTCCCATATAAGGCTGGAGATGATAATTCCAGTCAATCCTTGTGTGCATGGTGAATGGGATGCCATCAAGGGTTCGTGTGCTTGTGATGAGTATTGGCGAGGCAGCAATTGTTCAGTTCGCAGTTGTAAGGAAGGTGTCCTCAATTCGAGCACCCTCCACTGCCATTGCCAGCCTGGATTCGGGGGCGAATTTTGCCACTTGGACATGTGCTTGCACGATGGCGTGTGGTACTGCGACATCGAGAGTGTCTACGATCGTCGACCATGTCCCGAAGGGGTGCTGCGATCGTGGACTCCCGTGGCCTTGGATGAGGGGGCTTGGAACTGTTCGTGCGGGTTCGGTCGGAGAGTCAGTTCGGACAATGGCACGTATTCCCTTTGCCTGTGTCGAGAAGGATATTATGGCAAATTCTGTCACCTCAAATCGTGCCAGGATGGCTTCGTGTGGGACTCGTGGAATAAAACGTGCCTGGAAGAAAATAATGAAATTCAAATCAGTGTGGCTGATCAGGACGAGAGTGAAAATGGGAAAGGCATGTTTGGATTTGACCTCAGTTCGGAATTACTCCTGGCCAGTTTACTCATGGCATTATTTCTGATCGCACTTTTGATCGCGATTCGTTTATGCGTGCGAAAATTCGATTGCAAAAATGGTTTATCATCGGACGATTACTTGCAACGTATTGCAGTCGATGAATTTCGTGCGAGACGGGCGGCCAGAACTCCATTTTCGGCCACGCCTAATTCACTAACACGCAAAGTCGGTCAGTTGGCGGGTGAATTAGGTAACGAGTACGGCCGTAACACTGGCAAGGCAGTTTATTGGACATCCATCAACAACGTGTTCCCGTGGAGGGGTGGCACTACGTCCCGCACTGAGCACGCCTTGATACCGCTGGCCAATTTTCATCGTTTGACCACAGTCATCGAAGAGGACACTTCCGACATGGAAGACTCGTTAGCGTAGTAATGGCTCACAGTGAGTCCCCTGCACTGCTCAATCACGAATACCACGACTATTTCAGTGATAATCACCTTGACAAGTGTGGTCCTTATTCGGTGCAGGAACCCAACTATTTTTATCCATGCCTATCCAAGACATCTTATATGCTTTCTTGCATACGAGGTAGAAATTTCATTAAAATCACTTTTTCTTTGTTTGATAACTTTTCAAAAACTGTCATAAATTCAACTCAAATCAACAAAACTCCTTCAAACAAACTTGGCCAACTCGGAGAGCATTGTGTTGCATTTCTGTTGCATCACCTTGCAAGCTTCGACGACCAGTTCGGCTGCCGTCAATGCGCCCGTACTTTCAACCGAAACTGAAAAAAGCAGTCTTCTCATTATCAGATGGGATAGTGGAGTCGGGAAGGGCAAGAAGTCCTGGCCTGTCAGCCGCTAATGGTCCTCCTGAAACCATATTTTACCCATCCAGTGAAAGACCATTACGAAACTGAAAAACAGTCTTTTCACTAGCTAGCACATGGGACAGTCGAGTCGGGAAGGGGAAGAAGTCCTGGCCTGTCAGCCGCTAAAGGTCCTCCTGAAACTATATTTTACCCATCCAGTCAAAGACCATAACGAAACTGAAAAAAGGAGTCTTCTCATCATCAGATGGGATGAGTCGGGAAGGGGAAGAAGTCGTGGCCTCAGTTATGCATTTGCAGCGTCAGGCCCTCCTGAAACCATCTTTTACCCATCCAGTGCAAGTGAAACAACAGTCTTCTCACAATCAGTAGCAGACGGGACAGTCGAGTCGGTAGGGAGAGCTAACAAAAAAACGGAATCACAGGTCTACTTGCTCATCCACTTGCCACTAAATGCCCCCCTTAAACCATATTTTACCCATCCAGTGCAAGACCGTTCCATGTGCCACAGGGCTTTAATTCCAACTTGACACCTTGCCTGCACAGACCAGAATAGCCAAACTCTCTCTAGATGTGTAAAGTATGGTTTCAAGCTGGAGCTTCCTGGTGAAAACTGTGGATGATGCGATTGCCAGGAACCCCTTTGCAGGCCCGACCTACCAAATGACTCACATATGAAATGCCTCCTATGCCGAGTCAATAGCACTTTATCGGCCAAGTCAGCATGTCTGAACACGTTCCGACTGCACATATCTCGCCTCGCGTCTTTGACAACCGCTTTTTGAACACCTAAAAAAGGAGTGAGAGTAAGAAACCAGAAGTACGCCCGTCGGAACTTCTTCTTGGATCCATTCTGGTCGGTCCAGGGGGTCGATTTTTGGCCCTTTTTCCGCGGGCTAGGGGGCTGGTTAGTTGCGCCTATCTTGCCATCGACTAGGGTCAATACAGGATGCATGCTGGGCAAGGGTGCGTGTTATTAGCTACCCCGCGGGTAACCATACCCAGCCAGTGCCCCGTGAGGGGACCCAGGGCCTCCCCTATTAGGCCTCTCCCGGAGGGATCAAGGGTGAGTCACCCATCGCAAGGCGTGCAAGGCGCACAGAGAGCTTCACCATGCTCTCAGACGGCCAGAGTTGAACTCAGGGTCGACCGGCTTCCAGCTCTGCCAAGCAAGCTCTGACACACCACTTCGGCGGCTGCCATGAAAAGCTTACCATCTCTATCCTCGACCAGTTCGATGACACCATTCGAAAACGATTCCTTCAACCGTTCAGCCGCTTCGCCTTTTATGGTATCTTTCAGAATTATCTCCGGTAATAGCCGATACGATGCCGTGGCTGAAATCACGAAATTCAATTAGTCACTAAAACAGGCACTTGATCAAGTCTTACCAACTGGTGAGAACTTGGCGTGGTCTCGACCAATGCCCTTGACGCAATGGCAACGTAGTTCAATTTCTTGACCAGGCCGCAGTTTAGCCAAGAGGATATCACCAACGACAGGCCGTGGCGGATCGAATTGAAAACGTTCCGCCTGATCACCGATTGGAATCCATACAAGATCCTTGGAATATACTGAAAAGATGAAACTAAGAAACATTTCCACCAATCATACATCTGAAACCACATTTTACACATTGCAAGCATGTGGCACTTCCGGCAAGCTGTGGCAAAATTTGTGATGCGTATGAACCCATAGAAAAGGCCGAACACTTTCTGGCGGGGCGTAAAGTATGGTTTCAGGCTAAGCTTTCCCGATGGGATGATTCCAGTCTGCTTTTTGGTTGTCTACAAGGAGACTAAGACACAAATATGTCTTACCGTTGTGATGTAGGTACAAATCATTTGGATCCGTCGTACTGTCTTTTGCTTCTTTTTGCATTTGTGGATTCTTAACGCATTTGACTTTGAGCTCGAACATCAGCGTATCATCGGCGCTACCGTCTGTCACTTCGTCGATGCCTGAAATAAAACAACGGAAAAATGTCCTCCCATCGCTCAATCTGACTGGACATACCATCAGTAGAAAAGACACGTTCGACGAATAATCTTGGATCGGCTTTGATCGGAACCAAACCAATGCGATGAGCAAAAATTTCATCCGGAATCAAACTCGTGTTCTGATAAAGGAAAACTTTTTCGATTGCCACACTGGGAACTTCGGCCAACAAGATTCGACGTAAGGCATTGGCAAATGGGGCTTCGACGTTTTTTAGATCGAATTCCAGCGAATAACCACGTTCTGACACGGAAATTATTTCGAATTTGATGTTCTGAAATCAAAGAAAGTCAAATGGCGAGTTGAGGGGTCGGGAATAGTTTTTCTTGCCTTGCAATACAGATCGATGTCCCACGGCTCGCGATCGTCATCGCCGTAATCGGTGCCGTAAGTCTGAAATGACAGATTCTCAAGATGATGGCAGACAGAAATCAAGAAGACTCTAAACAAAGTTCATACATGACAAGGCTGGAAAACCTGGGAAAGTCAGAAAAAATGGGGATTTTGGGTCCGAAATCAGGAAAATCTGAGAGATTTCGTTTTAAGGTTTCAAATTTGAATCACCCGCGTTTTCTGGGGATGCTAATTCTGGAGAAAAAGGAATTTTAATTAGATCGATCAGATTTGATTTTATTCCACCAAGGGAGGATAATCATGCTGCTGAATTTGGTTTCGTACTGCTGCGACAGTGTGAATGTAATCGAATATTTGCCTGAAAAACTAGGAAAAATCGGGAAAAACATTTTCCGTTCTAAAATCACGAAATTTCAATCGGAAATATGAAATTTAAAATCACTTACAGATTTCAGCGGATTATTCACGTTCATTATCGATTCCTCTTTCTTACATGATTTTGTAGGCTTTAGGATGAACATCAAAAAAATGAGGAAAATCGAAGAAATGCACTTACGTTCAAAATTCGCTCTTCTTCTAATACAATTCGATCTTTTAATTGATTTCGATTCATTTTCTATCAGAAATTCAAATTTTTCTTACAAAATCGAAGGAATTAGATATTATTAGATATTATTACACATCTTCTGTATATTATTAGATGATAACGTTAGGCTACAATTTTGTTTCACAGCGCTTACAGTATCCCGGAAACTCAATTTTACCACTGCGTGTGTGTGCGCAAAGTTCACTCGAAAAACTTAAATGCATCATCGATTCTGATCGATTTGGGAAAGTTGGTCGATTGAACGAGCGAGAATTTGATCGTTGATTGTGTGGTATTCGTCGTCGACTTTTTTGTTAGGCGAATCGTTGATTGAAGAGTAGATAAAAAATCGGTGGATAAAATTAGATATTTGAGTCCGCAAAAATGGTGAGTGGGTGGCTTTTTAAAATATAAGATTCCTCTGTTCTTGTTCTGTATGCCTAGGCCTGTGCAGTATATTCTGTCGTAGTTTCTAAATGGATTGGTTTTCTGTGCTTGTCTATCTAGAAGCTTTGTCTGGCGCCCTAGAGCGCACTATTCTGGCATAGACCTGACAGCACAGTGCGCTCTAGGTTTCTGGCTCGCTTGGCCTGCTACCTGCCTAGTGTACCAAATCTCCGATTTTAGATTTTTCTGGTGTTTCACAGTGCAGGGGTACAGCGCCGTTTCTTACTTCGTGTTTCGTTTGTGTTGTATCATTCCTTTGTTTTATAGATTCGTTTCATTTTGATCCAAAATCGTGCAGGAAAAACGAGATTAGCCAAATGGTATATGCATTTTGACGACGATGAGAAACAGAAATTAATCGAAGAAGTTCATGCGTGCGTGACGGTTCGAGATGCAAAACATACGAATTTTGTGGAGGTATGCAACCACCAATGTTTAATCGCCTTCTTCTGGGGCCCGATTAGGTTACTTGGAAAACGTGGAAAGCAACAGGCGTAGGTCAGTTTGAAATGCAGCAGTATACTGGAAACCGCTTCTCAGTAACCATTTTTATGTTCATGTTCATGTTTTACCACATCACCAAACGCTTATGCGCACTCGAGGGTGAAGGGACACATTTTACACAATATGATTTACCGGCCCGCGAGTCGAACACTCGCCCGTAACTGCGCACCTGGTGTGAGAGGCAGACGTCTAACCCACGAGGCCGGTTTATGAAGTCATCTTGATGGATAACAAGAGAGAAGAGTGTCCTGATGCTATGGGGTGGCCTCTCAAAAGACGACAACATATTCCAACCATTTTCTAATGGATTTTTTTGCTACTCCTTGAAATATTGCTTATTTGATTCATCTTTCAGTTTCGCAATTTCAAAATCGTTTACCGCCGTTACGCCGGTTTATATTTTTGTATTTGCGTGGACATCGGGGACAACAATTTGTATTATCTCGAGGCCATTCACAATTTCGTCGAAGTCCTCAACGAATATTTCCATAACGTGTGCGAATTGGATCTCGTGTTCAATTTTTACAAGGTATACTATGTTTTCTTGTATTTTCAATCTTATTTTTCTTATCTAATCAATTTCACAGGTCTATGCCGTCGTTGATGAAATGTTTTTGGCCGGCGAAGTACGAGAAACTAGTCAAACCAAGGTTTTGAAACAATTATTGATGTTGAATTCATTGGAATAAATCCTCGTCGTTGCATTTTCCATTCCGATATCGACATAATAGGTGCGCCCATTATGGATGGTTTATAGGATATTTGGGGTTATTCATGTTCGTTACTGTGCTATGTATCCTCTAGGCTTATATCACCTGCATATGCATGGTTTTGTGATAACCTGACTATTCGACGCCTATTTATTGGCGGAGCCGCCTTTTCAGTAATAACAGCAGGAATAACATGAAAAGACAAGTATTTTCACTGGGGGCCACGATCGGAAGGGGAACTGCTGGATCGTGTGCGTTTCTTGGGCATTAATTTGAAGTAGATGCCATAATCGATAATACACCGATCACACAATTGGATGGCGGCTTGTTTGGGGTCGGTTTCAGTCCGTGATAGTTCTGGTTTGATACGACCCTCGCACAGGAGAATTTCGGTCATTCTCTGGGTGCAGCAAGCACTTCCGGGTTCCAGGTCGAGCTACAATGGAAGGTGTGAGTACCCGGGGGAGGGGAGGGGGGGGGCGTACCAATTCCTTGTGGAGAAAGTGATGAATTCGAAGCCAATAGTAGAGTTCGTCCTCGAACCCCAGGTGGCTGCAGTCGTCCAGGTAGAAGGGGGCGATGCGAGCGGCACCAGGGCAGTGCCGATGGAGCAGTTTGGCGTGTCGGAGTGAGAATAGCTTGTCGTTGCGGCCGTGTATGATCAGGGTGGGTGAAGTGACCGAGCGGATCTTATCGATGTTGGTGTACTGATCGGATTTGGATATCTGGCACGTGAATGGACATACGACTCGCAGGGCCGACAGGAAGGCGCCTTGGAGGATGACCGCCTTGACGGGTCGAATAGATGCCAAGTGGATGGTGGCGGCGGTGCCGAGGGATGTGCCGACGGCCACGAGCTAAAACAGCCAGCTGTGCTCATATGGGGTTTCAAAGGTCGACCCCAATGGAGGGGGTCGTAGATCTCGGGGGGGGGCCCAGGGCGGGTGTCTTGGTCCCTCGCCTTGTCACTGTTCCCGAACATCGACCGATCCGATCCTAGGCCTAGATCCTAATCCAATCCAGGGGCTGGGTTGGCTCTATCCCAATACGATTCGGCCAATCCAAGGATGATGGGGATGACGTATTTGGTTCTGCCACTACCTCACTGTTATTCTCTCTCAGACCACTCCAAAGGACACAGGGGAACTACCAGCGCCTGAAGCGGGATTCCAGCAGTCGGATCGGATTGGGAACCGATCCACACCTCGGATCAGCTGATCGGTTCGGCCGGATCGGTCGATGTGGATTGTTCCTCTGACAGATGTATGGCCAGCAAGAGCGCTGGTCGACCAGAAGTCGGTGGTCACTCTCCCCAACAGGTAGCCATGGCCAGGCGTGGCGATGGGACTTCCCGCCCCGCAAGGCGCTCTCATGTCATGCTTATCCATAGCCCAGCACTATGCAGCGCACTCATCGTCTAAGGACCATCTTGGACAATCATTTTTACCCGGGCGGGAGTCGAACCCTCCCCTGCCCAGCGTGAGAGGCAGACGCCTGAACCCTCAAGGCCACGAGCCGGGTCTGCCTGCTTGGATCCCCTGTGTGTGGCTGCACTGCGAGCTGTGTTGGACTCACCTGTTCCGAAGGCACCCTGAGAGTTGTGGTGACGAAATTGTAGACACTTTCGATGCTTTTGTAAACGCCCTGTTCGGAGAGTGCCCCGCCGCTGATTCCAAATCCGGCGTAGTCATAAATTATAACGTTGACACCGAAACGTCGAGCCAGGCGGATGGCATATCCGATGCACAGGCCCAAGTCGACCCCGTTGTTATGCGAGTAGAGTATGGTTAGCTTGGTGCTGACTGCATTGGCTGACAAATTAGCCGCGTAGACACACGCGATACGACCCGAGTACTCGCAGTCCACGTAGAAGCATCGAACATGGGCCAAATAGGCCAGATAGCGACGGGAGAAAAATCTCAGGTACGTCGTTGCACCAAGCAGAATTTTCAATCGATACTCGCTGTACTCGCCGTCCTGCGATGGCCGGCCGAAGGGAATAAAAGTGTAGGTCGGACGAGAGAGATGCCTGGCAGAAAAGAAAGGTTGCCAGTCTCGTGCTTACAAGGCAGCCGAGATCCACAAGAACAAAACAGAAACAAGGTGTAGTTTGCATGCCCGAGGGTCCCGAATACTAACTTTTGATCGGGGTATAATTTGTCTGGATCCGCATTAGTGGAGGGAGTGGCCAGTTATCACGCCGAAGACCCCCCGCAGCCAGCCGAGTCTTCCGACGTCCATATTCCATGGCGAAACATCATCCTGACGGGTGCCGCTCCCAGCTGTCGGCTCCATGCCAGACAGGGGGCAACCCGCCCCATTATAGCTATGGTGCGCTTTGGGCTCCACCTTTCACTCTGCATTTCCTAGTTTGTGTGTCTACAGCCACAAGCGTCATAGCTGCCCCTGCCATGTCATACTTATCCATAGCCAAGCACCACACAGCGCGCTCGAGCGCTCAGGAACACTTATCGTTAGCCCTTCGCGATCGGGTGAAATACATGAATTGAAGCTGCCGGCCCTGCCTGGTTGCGCCGATCTCGACGAGGCTCATCAGGAGGCCAATTTTTAGAAAAGATCGGGTCGGGGTCAATCGAACTACAAGTTGCTGGGCAACACCCATTGTGGTTCGGTTTTTGCTTTTGCACCCGAGATGTCCCCTCATTTGCAGTTGCTGCAAGTCGACGCTGCGCACGCTTGGGTCGCGATCTTCGTAGGCTGACGGCAAGTGTCTCCCGCAGATCGCCACAGGAGATAAGCACGTACCGCAAAGGTGTGGTGTCTCGACAGTAAACGTGCTCCGGAGACTGCGGAAAGACGGACTGAGAGTCGAACCCTCGGGCTATCATGGCTGAATGCATACACGGACAGAGAGACAGGCCCCACCTGGGAGGCAGAAATGTGGTGTA
This sequence comes from Mesodorylaimus sp. YZB2_4, assembly GCA_030248295.1. Lineage (NCBI taxonomy): Eukaryota > Metazoa > Nematoda > Enoplea > Dorylaimida > Dorylaimidae > Mesodorylaimus > Mesodorylaimus sp. YZB2_4. The sequence continues at coordinate 24,923 of JASANH010000735.1, forward strand.
ATGGGCGGAATTGGATAAGCTACCGCGGGAGCGGATGGTCTCAAGGCAGGCCACCTAGTCGTAGAAGCCTGAGACATCAACCCCACGGGCTTCCGCCTCGCCTGGAGAGAGTGTATCGAGCATCCAGCAATGGCGACTGATACGCTGTATGCCAAGGCCAGTCAAGCCAGCCAAATACACTACCTCCTCCACAAGTCAAACACACCTACTACAGTGGCTCGGAGCACAAAAATGAGCACTTACTGCAACGAGGCCTTGTGTATGATCGCTTTGGGACAGGGCGGGCAACAATAGCTGGGAATGGTTTCAGCGAAGAATGTATGCAAATTACTTCGAAGTCTTTGAAAAAGTGTGCGTCGAGGTCCTCGTATATCGATATATCTGCACATGGTTTCAAAAATTTCGCGTCGAATCTCGACTCCGTTGCTAAACGCGTACGCTTCTTCCTCGCTCGACAACGTATTCTGTTCGCAGCAGCAAAAATCTTGCTCGCCATTGGCAAGAACGATTCGATTTCCATCGCTCTCCATCCTGGCCACCCAACACAGCACAGCCGCCCCGCACTGGAGACAGTGAACGAATGGAAGGGTGCCATCACCTAGGCACTTTACACAGCGTACTGTGCGCCACTTTTACACTTTACACTGCAGTTACACTTAGTGCTTTGCAGTTACACCAATGCTTTCCAGTGCGACAAATGAGTGTTCGAATGTGCCATCCCATGCTGTGGTGGCCCATGGCGAGTGAGAGAGATATCGATCTCCCCTGGCTGGGAGACGTTAAGGTATAGACGCAAGACTTGTCTGCCCAGTACGAGCTCTTTCCCACCGACTTGGGTGCCACACACCCTCCTGCGCCTACCAGGTTTGGTTAAAGCAGTTAGGTTTGCCGCTTGGGGTACTGCGGGATGGTTTCGCTCTCGGACTAGTTCGATAAGCTTTATCACTGGCTGTGTTTACTTTGCGTGTTTCTTAGCCCATGAGTGCGCTTCCGGCGTTTGGTTAAGCATAAAAGATAATTATGATGAGAGCAGTTAAACAAAATTATTAATAACCCATGGTCTACAATGCTATGATTCCGTGGTCCCCAACATACTCATATGCCCACAAGGCACAAAAAGATTTGTTAAACAACGATAAAATGTGATGCCACCATCTCCACCACCAGGCCGTACCGTGTTCACCCTGAACCACCACTGGGCACAGTCTAATTTGCCTTCCAAACAGGGAACACGAGGAGGGTAGAAAGTGACGGACTCACTGGCCGACAGAGGCATGAGGAAATTCGTGCAAAACTGTGACTAAATTTAATGAGTACGGCTTCACTTCTGCGGCCCCACTGATTCTTGCAAACCTATAGAGTGGGACCAGGGGGCATACATAAACAGGGTGGGGATGGTTTCTGAGTGAACACGGTACTTGGAGCTGCTCTAGTTCTGGCCTTGATCTCGTTTTCATTGTACTAACGTTAGTTCTTCCGATTCTTCCTTGGCGCATGCGTCGGTCTCTGAGCTGCTGCCTCTTCCTGTCAGACGTTTCAAATAATCGATACGGGCTGGGTGAGCCTCAGCTTCTTGCTCGGCGATAGTGGGCTGATTGGATTCTTGTTTTAGAAAGAATCTTCGTAGTTTTACGAAATTCTGAACAGGAAAGGTCAGCTTGAAGTTAGAGGGCCAAGGCGTGTTTCTGCTACCTTCATATCGGGTGTGAATCTGTGTATGCACCCTGGTGGGATGATGACCATGTCTCCGGGTTCCAAGTACATGCGGATCCACTTGGAGGTCTTGGGTTCCTGGACGTCGTAGTAGGCATTGCCTTCCATCACGATACGTGCCTCATCCTCGTCATGCATGTGCGGCTCGAACATTTTTGCCAGCTGAAGAATGCAGTCATTGGCTGGTGCGTCAGTCCTAACAGAGATGGAGACCCTCGACTCTGGATTGGGTGCACGTGGTTGCAGCTTTCGTCTCTGCAGTGTACTGTATCGAGCGACTGGGTCTTTGGGAGGGGAGGGGTCAGTCCCTGGCGAGGGAGAGACAGCTTGTTCCAACAACCAAAACCCTCTCTGGGCTTGGACGCCAGACAGGCTGCAGAACCGACAGTGTTTCTTTCCGTCGTCAGACCTTTAGAGGGTGGCTGTGGAGAAATGGTGACACGTGAACCAGTCTGGTTGATGTTTCACCAGTCGTTGAGTACTAGAAGTCCTAGATTGCTGCTTAAAGTTTCATACAGTCCCCGCAGCCTGGCCTACCAACGGCTTATCTCTGACCATCCTGGAGGTGACCGTGCCACACGGACCCTGGGCGACTCCCTTAGCGTGTGGAGGTGTGTTGCTCAGGACGCCCTGAATACTCTGACCAATTATGCGCATGCCCGCCAGAGACCCTAAAATTTTTTAGTATACAGCAAGTAACTGGTCCAATGAGTAAATCATTCTAAATTGCAAAACTATTTTAGGTTGAAGCATTGTTTTCCTAACTCCCTTCTTTCCTAGCCGGATGTGGAGCGCAGACACTCATTTTTCTTCATGATCTAGTTTGCACTGTTTTGCTGCGGCATTCGCGTTTTTTTGCAGCAGGGCTCGGACGACATACCTTTTCTTCATATTCCTTTGTTACGCCAGCCTGATAAGCGCAATCGTCGACGTGCGAATACTTGCGCTCGCTGCGAATATGGTCAATGCGTTTGCGATAGTCATCCAAATTGACAATGTCAACCTGAAGTAAGCGTGCGTGCGAGGTTGGGGACAAACACGAGCTGACAGTGAGTGTGGCCTATTAGTGCACTAGTCTGCGCAAAGACTGCCTAATTCTGTATGACTGTTCCTAGCACCCGTTTTAGCAGGAAAAGCACACTCGAAGACACACCCTTCCCACTTTGCTGGAGGGGCATTTTCATCGTTCCCATAGCAAGTACAAAATAGCGAAGGGGGGCCGCAGGAAACAACCTATCTTGACTACTGTTGGACTTGTTTCAAAACGAATCCAGGGGGGCTTATTTGAGGGGCACTTTTTGTTGTATTCCCACTTTTGTACTAAAATTTGCAGACTGGAGAGTGTGGAAAACAGTTCATCACTGTTTTACGCCTCATAAACCAGCTGTTTTTTTCACATCGCCTTGGTCGTCCCGCATGAAAAGCACTTGTTCAAATGAGCACATGTTTTGAGTACAGCAGCACGCATGCAGCACAGCACCTGCTCAAACGTGACTTGAACTGGGGTCTATTGTCCCAAAGGCCCATGGAGCTCGACAAGCCCGCACCCTAATACACCCATACTTTGCCCCTCTGTACCTCTGTATGGGCCTCATGATACGAGTACTGTACGTATCCACCATGCTAGTACACTTCTGTCAGTGTAGGAGGAGGCTAACGCACTCGAATGTAGGCACTATCAGCCCCTCTGGTCAATTTGCGGACATATACAGGAGTCCACAATTTTGAAGGCGTTTCTGATCGATACGATCAAAATCGAGTTTTGCGATCAAGTTTTGCGAAACCCCACTGAAGGGTTCTCGGGTACTATGTCTCGCACTAGGGTCAAAGTACTGACTTGGTTTGAAACATGACACTTTATTTGACACTTTATTTTTGTGGAGCTGAAAGAACTATGTTCAAGCACGGGCATCGTACATTTGACGCGTACTCACAGTAGTTACAATCAGGTGGAAAGTGCCATTTTAGGGCCCTAGGGGTCGGTCTTCTAAGTGGATACAGTGTGTCGAAGGCTGTCATTTGAGTAACTCACCTTGTAATAAGAAACTCCCGTCCTTTTGAGTAAACGATTGAGAGGGATTTGTTTTGGCGGGAAACTCAGTCGAGGCAGTCTTTGATCTTCGTGCGAAAAAGAGTCCGTGTAATACAATCGAACCATTTTTAGTTTTCTTCACAGCACAATAAAACCGTTAAACCAGCAGCGATGAGAAGACGGAGCATAGGAAAACGGGGGTAAATGTATGGTGGCCAACGCGCACTTTGGTGCCACTGACTATAATTGTCTAAAGACGGTATGGCGAGGCGAACGGTTGGTTGGAAACTGGTATCATTCAACTAGGCGCCGAGAGTAGATTCGTTTTCAGTGCTCTCCAGATCCGTTCTGTTCACCTAGATTTTCTGGTCAGGCCTGGGAAACAATTTATGCAACGACAAACTTCTCCTCGACAGCCTGATTCGATGCGTGCACTGGACTCGTTGCCCTCGACCTTGGTGATGCGAGTTTGGCCTGGCTCCCGTTTACTGGCGCGTTGACTTGTACATATGAGAGTACAGTTTGCGGGTCAGTGCAGAGTCTAGGGATCAGTAGAGTGATCGATAGCGAGCGTCAAATATTCTCGATACACAAGGTTCAGTCTGTTTTCTGGTTTGCCACAGTAACAGTTTTTGTTCGGTTCAGCAGTTCACACAATTTGAGTGAAGATAGTCAGGGATCCAGTGTACAATGCATACGCCAGTTTCAGAGAGGCCATTGCCCCAATTGCTTAACCCTTGGTTTAGTGGTGGTCGGTGTGGGTAGAGGGGCATTGCGTCTCTTTGGTGCCCCCAGCCGCAATCTCGTAGACCCTCTTAAACATTGGATACACAGAGTGAGGCTGGACAAAGCATGCGTAATCACAGGAAGAACAAGGAAGTACAATCAGCAGAATCGCCTGGAGGCCAGCAACAGTCTCACTGATCTTTACATGATACAGTACTGCAGGCGGCTTGGGCTTACTTGTGTTGCCTGTGTGCTTCCCTTGAGTGCACTTTGGCGATGCTGGGCGATGGTGCATGATACGAATATCCCTTCACTCTCGAGTGCGACCAGTGCGGCAACCAGATACATTACCACCTCCATAGGCCAAACACACCTACTGCATACTCCAAGCCGGCACATTGGCTGCACCCAAGGTGAATAAGTGAAGTTCAAAACGGTCAGGGCCTGGCAGTGAGAATCAGGTCGAAACAAACATCCTGAGGACGAGGACTTGCTAGCCACAAAACAATAATTATAAGATCCTCATTTTGGATCCTCTGGAGTGATTCTTGCTGATTGAAAGTGTGAGCTTATCATCCGCAGCTGTTAGGCCTGCCTGCTGGTTTTGTTCTGCCGATAGGGTCTGTCGCAGAGCTTCAGTATAAGCAGCCGCACTGCACTTGTCCAGCTCCTCGCTCAGGTAGAATCTCGTCTGTGCTATTGCTAGTCCCTCGCTGACATGTCTTACCTGCCCGAACACACAACGACCCTGAACGGGCCTGCGGAGGCTAACGTTCTGAGCGAGGCTTACAAGAGAGCCTGTGCTTGTCATATGAACATCGAAGATGTTGTAACGAAGTTGGCTACGGGTTGGACTGCACCTACGTAACCTGACTACACTACACTATGACACTACTTACTGACTTTTCCGGATCGGGGATACGGACTGTATCGGCCACGGTTGCCCCCTGCGATTGCCACGCGCCCGATACATCGACGTTGAACCAAAAAAAACCAAACGAATCGAACGAATGGATCAGCGTTTATTGAACGACTGCTCGAGCATAACCGTGATGATGACACTGGCCCTTCCACATAGAAACACGCCGCCTTTTATACTGAACCTAATACACACGTCTAGCCACAGTTTTACATGAATCACAAATATCATCTTGGAAATCCGGTCTTTCTCGTTAAATCAAGAGGTCGGTGCAACGGGGCACAATAAACGACGATAAATGAGGATAATGCAAATGAAGTCATGTCCACAGAAACTGGATCGATGTATGATAACGTAAGCACCTGGGAGTTATGCAGATGAGGCCAGGTTTAACAGGTAAACCCGAACCTGCTACGTTGCAATGTCATAGCTTCCTCAGGGTCGTCTGCATGCCGAATTCATCCCACAAGGATCTTGAACATGAGCAACAGAAGGTTAGACTCGACCACTTTTTGATTTGTCCCCCACAGTTGATAGCAGCCAGTCGGTTGTTTGAATCAGGGTTCGTGAAGATGTTGTAGAAACCAGAGTCCCCAGAGAGAGCGAAGTCCGTGCGTGCGTCATGCTGGATGCTTTTCTATACTGGCCGGGCAGCTTTGTCTTGCCAGCCAGTGGTCGACAGCATTGTCGAGGAAAGATGATTACAGGAATCAGACATGTGCTCCGACCCTTCTTGTATTCACACAAACATGGCAAGCACGAGCAGGCCGACTCTGATCAACTGAATCACTGGAATCTCGCATCATCGAAATTGAATGATTCGCTCTATCATTGAATCGGCATCACGAGGGCTCCTTGGGGCTTTCTAAAAACTCAGATCACGCGACATTAGAAAGCGTATCGATTTGCTGTATTCATCAATCATATTTTCATTCCTAATCACGAACGGAACTGACCCACGCCTAGCAAGAGGATGGATGACCCCGCTCGAAGGGTATCGGCACGCAAGGAAACGAACTTGTCACAGCTTTACTGACAAACCACGTCACACCCTGCTGACACACCCGACAAAGAGACACGGAGGCAGTCCCTGATCACAGTTCAAGTCTTCGACGATTTGACCGATCTGATCGATTTCTCCAATTTCTTCACTTTCGAGGCGAGCCTCTGCAAGAATACCCGTTGGCAATCGGATCGGACTGGCCAGGGGGTACTTACTCTGATCAGGCAGTGCAAGTTCTCATCGATGTACATGATCCCACCGTTGTTCTCAAACTGATCGCAGTAGTCGGGGGCCGTGAACAGCGTGATCAGCCGATCGTCCGCGAAGAACTCGTACCCCGGCATGACGACCTGAACCGACCAGAGGCTTCCCTGACGGCCGAGCAGTCGACCCTCGTTCACTCACCTGATGGGCTCGGGCGATCAAGTCCAGACCCAGTTTATCGCATATTTCGACCACCGCGTCCCTGCCGAACAGGTACGAGATGCCCCTCGGACTGGGTGTGAACGCTGAAACAAACAGAGCATATGATCTGGCGCGGGGCGAAGGTTCCATTACTATTGAGGTCCTTGGCGGGATCGGCCCAAAGGAGATCGGCCACGAGTCCGTGATCGGGAATGATGGCCAACGGGCGCGGCACGTTCCGAATCTGGTCCAGGTGATTGAGGTCGGGCGAGATGCCTCCGTGCATGCACAGCACTCGTCCCTCCACCAGGCCCGACAGTGGCATCCAGTTGAAGACGTCCTGAAGGGGGCCCACTCATCACCCGTGCCAGGCCATCCGTGCTCACTTACATTGAACAGATCGTACATGTTCGGCTGTCCCTTGGCGGGCGCGTAGATGCGCTCAATTTCTTCGCGGAACCCGTAGACTTGGTTGATGGCCTCTGTCTCGTGGTTTCCTCGCAGCAAGTAGAACTGGTCGGGGTATCGAGTCTTCAGGGCCAACATCAGCGATATGGTTTCCGTGTTCTTCGGGCCTCGATCCACGTAGTCGCCTGAAAAGCAGAGACCTTGGGGGCGTGCGAAGAGCTGGCGCGACCGAGCCGACTGACCGAGAAACAGGTATCGCATCTTTGGTGGCCACCCGTTCTGATTGAAAAGGCGTAGCAGGTCGTTGAACTGGCCGTGAATATCGCCGCATATGGAAACTGGGGCGTTCACTTCGAGCAGCATAGGTTGTTTCATGAAGATGGCCTTGGCCGAGTCCAGAATCCAAACCACCTCGTCTCTCGCCAAAGGCTTCTTCTCGTCTCGGAGGAACTTGATTGCCGCCTTGACCCGCTTGTCTTGCTCACGCGTCAGCTTGGCCGCCATCGTCGGACGCAACCACTCGCCGAAAGGACACCCGACGGGATGAGGGCGGGTTGCACACTCGAATGACAGTGTAAAGTGGGCTCACCTTCCAAGCCTTTCAGGCCCGCGTACATGCCAGCTGCCAGATGTACAGGAGAAATGTGGCACAAATGTCGGCGCTGGTGTCGCCAGTATGAAAGGCAGAAGGTAGATGGAGTCGAACTGAAGTTATGAGGGTCCTAAGCGTGTGCGGAAGGCCTGTGACACCCATGTTATGCCGGCAGGAGAGCGCGATGGTGATTGGAGCATGGCCACAACTAATACTGAACACCAGAGTTTATTTCCCAAAGTTCCATGTCCAAGATGGGCACTTGGGACCACAAAAAGCGTGTCGAAGATTAACTTGATCATGAATTAGCTGAGGGCTAGAAAGTCTGTCTCCTCCTGCGGTAGCTGCATGCGGCGAGGCAATGTGACAGCTTGTGAGGGTGTACACAATTACGGGCTGGGTTTTCTGTGGCCTTGTTGAACCTGCTTGCGACCACGTCGGTCTGCACTGGTATATGATATGGGGCGGGAATAAAGAGCCTTCTCGGAGGCGGATCATAGGGGACCAGGAAGAACATGAATGCAAGGGCCTTATTGCTCTGAAGAAGTGCGCTGATGGGGTTGCGTCCCTCAGCTCCCTGCTCACTGCTCGGATAATACATGCTGTGTCCAGGATAATAGTGTAAGTTATACTGTGGATAATACCAGGCACCGGAGTGCACAGCTATTAAACACCTTGTAAACTTTTTTGGGAATGCCAGGAGAGTTCATAGCCCTTTCAATCAAGAATGTCCTGGCTTCGCGCCGGAATGAGTGTACATATGGAGCTACACGGTACTCTCGTAGGCCAGAGGGGGTCATTTGAGGCTTCATTGGCGCCACACGTAATCACGTGATCAACACACAGCCTCTCCACAGGCCACAAACCCATTTGGCCACGAGTGTCAGCAGCACCCTGTGCAGCTGTGCAGCAGCAGCTGTGTCGACTGCACCAAGGCAGGACATGTTTTGCTAATGTTGTAGGGTAGCACAGGAAGAGGGGCTATCGGGTCAGGTTTGTGCTCGAACTCGCTCATTCCCCGTCCCTCGACCCCGTTCATGCTGGCCTTTCACCTCACCCCTTACCCGTCAAGTGGCAAACGCCAAACGAATAGAGAATTAGCTGGTCCTCGAACACTTCAGGAAGGTCCCTCCCTTCTCGCCCAGTATCATCCTGGGACGCTGGTGCTGGCACAGGATGCCCTTGTGGACGTGCTCATAGCGAGGACATACAGAGGGAAGCCGCCGAGAGAGCTGGTCACGTCACGGCCTCGCTTATCATATCATGAGTGCTGCAAGCCTTTGGGCGAAACGGGTGGAAGTGCCGTGGTGAACTGTGGCTGCAAGGGGCTCAACCTGCGCACCTGCTGTGAAAGGCTGAAGCCTGATCCCCCAGGCCATGAGCCAGACCTATCACCGGACACAGGATACAGGATCCGTGGTGCTACCAGCGGCCTGTTTCAAACCATAGCCCGTAGCGCCAGTCGCGTAGGGTCTTGACGATGGCGGTCGTGCTCAAGTCATGTGCCTTGGTGTCGACGATCCTGACCACAGAGTCGACGGCCACGTCGTCTGGCCATGAATGATCATAATCAGTCCCTCCCAGACACTTCCAACCCGTCTTGATATTCTGGCAGCCGTGGGTGACATGCTTGATTTACACCTGACTGATCCACAGGGTTTTCGGGCTCGCTTGAGGGAGTAATCGTGGTTCTTGTTCTCAAGATCATACCATCGGCCTGCCCTTGATCATGCTTTCGGCCCTCGCCCCAGCAACATAAGCGAACCTTTCTGCGCCTGAGACCGCGCATAAGAGAAAAGCCGTTTTCTAACTTTTATCGTCATCACACAAACATGACACGAGCACGAGTGAACACATGGAAGACGGTCACTGATCAACTGAATCACTTGGCCTGCTTCTGCAGCTTGTCAAGGACGTGCTTGAGTCTTCTGGCGGCACCGTCGGCTCTGGGGATGGCCTTCTGTCGGGCGGCTTCGGCCAAGGCCGAGTGCACGTAGACGTACTGCTCGAAGGTGGCCATGGTTCCGTAGCGCGAGTCGCGTAGGGTCTTGACGATGGCGATGATGCTCAGGTCGGATGCCTTTGTGTCGACGATCCTGACCACAGAGCCGACGGCCACGTCGTCTGGCCATGACTGCTCATAATTAGTCATGACCAGACGGGAGTTCCAACCCGTCTTGATATTCTGGCAGCCGTGCGTGACATGCTTGATTCATACATGACTGATCCACAGGGTTTTCGGGGTCGCTTGAGGAAGTAATCATGGCTCTTGTTTCCCGATCAATACCATCGACCTGCCCTCGATCATGCTTCAGCCACCTTTGCCTAAGCCAACAAAGCGAGCTCACCCTGTGCCTGAGCCTTTCTCTAACTTGTCTTGTCATCACACAAACATGACATGAGCACGAGTGAACACATGGAAGACGGTCACTGATCAACTGAATCACTTGGCCTGCTTCTGCAGCTTGTCAAGGACGTGCTTGAGTCTTCTGGCGGCACCGTCGGCTCTGGGGATGGCCTTCTGTCGGGCGGCTTCGGCCAAGGCCGAGTGCACGTAGACGTACTGCTCGAAGGTGGCCATGGTGCCATAGCGCGAGTCGCGTAGGGTCTTGACGATGGCGGTCATGCTCAGGTCGGTTGCCTTGGTGTCGACGATCCTGACCACCGAGTCGACGGCAGCCAGCAAGCCGCATCGGATGGCTCCCGTCGGACACACGGCCACGAGGGGAGGGTGCTTCTTCAACTTGGCCAACTTCTCGCCGTACACCATCGAGTGCGTCTCGTCGGCCTGCGCCTTCAGCTCTCGCACAAAGTCCAACATGTCGTTGACCGGGGGCAGCGCCCTGTCGTCCACCCACTCCTTGAACAGCACGTACCTGACCGAGACGGGAGGCGCGTTCCTGAAAGCGGGCAGCCTGCACCCCGGGCGGACACCCCGACCGACTTACTGCACGCAGACGTGCTCGTCGACGGTGGTCCACTTGTCGGTCGAGTGCTCGGCATTGGACTTTCCTCGGATCGACACCGACGAGGCCACCTTCACTTCGCCACCGTCCGACGCACAGAACTGCTCGGCCTCGGACTTTGGTTCTTCCAAGGCCACCACCACGTTGGCCTTGAGCTGCAAGGAGACGGTGTCAGCGAGGCCCCGGGACCCCGACCATCTCACCTGCAAGACCATTCTCCAGAAGTCGACTATGGTGTGGGCCAGGGGGGCCTGGGTCAGGACGTAGTGGGCGGCGATGGGGACCTGGTTGGCGTGGATGTACCGCTGCCCGCCGTCCGTCAGTACAACTCGGTTCCGATCGAAGCACATGAAGTCGTCGAAGCGATTCAGCCGCTCGTTCATCAGGAAGGACATGAACAGGGACGGCGATCGAGTGCACGTGAAGGCGAACAGTTCTCGCAGCCTCTCCACCACGCTCGCATCGCATATCGACAGCCAGCTCAGCAGTGCCTTCATCGACGCCATCTTCGACCGACTGCGCACCCCGACTGCGGGCTGACCAACGACAGTGAGAGGCGAGTCCAATTCACTGCTTTACACTTTCAGGGATGGATGGCCGCAGTGAACGCACTGTAGGATGAGGTGTCCTCAGCAGGACCAGGGCCTCGCTGTTTTGCGAACACTGGACATGTGGGGCTTTCTCAGCACAGTCTCGTTCTTGTCACTTCTTCATTTGGTCAGGCAGGTGTGAAACTCACACTACAGTGTACACATGGCAGTCACGCGCAGTCATGGCTGAACTAAGAGAGCTGCTTGGCACGAGGCATGGACTGGCTTATATTAGAAAGAGGCCCATTTGGCAACCAAGATGCACAAAAACCTTGAGCGGAAATCGAACCCCCGCTTTTGAATTACCAGTTCAACGTACTGCCGCAGTCATCACCTTTAGTGGTAGCCAGGAAGAACTTCACGTTGCTGCACCCCAAGGCAGCAAGCGAAGCGATAACGAGAGCGGCAGAAGATTTTTGAAATTTTAGCCCAGACGTGATTTCAGGCAACCCTTCTCCCACTTCCTAATTGAAGCAATGCAGATTAGGGCTGTTAAATTCCTGGCAGTTAACACCTTGACAACTTTTTGGGGGTATGCCAGGGCGATCTGCGTGGAGTTACACAGCGCCCTCTTGGCCAGTGGAGGTTTATTGAGGCTTCCCAGACGCCGCACATAATCACTGTCCATGGTCGAGTAATTGGCAACCGTAGGCGAGCTAGTCAGGTCCTCGGACGGTAGTTGAGAGCCGTGATCGAGTAAGTGTGGGAAGTGAGCCATTGTGTAACCAGCGCACCCAGGCGGCGGGAGATAGTCGAGACCGAAGTCTCTAAGCAAAAAACTCCGACTGGAGGTAGGCAAGTCTCGCGACTATACCTGCTCTAGAAACATCAACCGAAGAGGTTGACGTCCCAGCCAGGGGAGCGTATCGATTACTCCCGACCGCCAGGCGTGCTGGTCACAATTGCACTTTGTCAAGCCAAGCCCCTGGCAAAATGAGTGGATGGAGTCCCGTAAGGGTCAATGGGCGGACATCACTGCCGCAGCTTGGGCTGATGGGAGCGCATGCACACTGGGCCCTCGCTTGGTGATGCGGCATAGCCGTGCGGCCACGTGCACTGGGAACACACGCATCTGCTCACACACTAGCCTCTTTAGACCATGGCAAACAAAAGAGGGCATCAAAAGTTCCGCATGGAAATTCGAATATGTGTCCTTGTGTCAAACAGAACGTTGCTTCAGCGTGGATGTCATGAAGCTGTTGAATTGGAAACTAGTTCTTAGGCAAGCATTGAGGGGATGCTCACGGCACAGCGAGGGTTATGTGGCGAATGTCAAAGAAATCTCGGATTTCACGCTCTCTTGACATGACGTTGAAGCAGCGTTGGTTAAGCAGAATTTATTGATTCTAGCTGGCTACGAAGGGGGTTTCCGCTTCAATATGGCCCAATAGAACCACCAGCCGCCGTCGGCTGGCATCGTTTAAGCGGCGCCCGTCCACGTCAGTTGAATGGCAACGAGGTGCCTTGATAGCTAGCGGGGGCTCGTCTGTGGTTTTTCCCTGAAAATGACCCTTTTAAAACGACATCTAAACTAGGTTCTTGTGCGAACGTGATTTTGTCTGAGTTGGTTATCCTGGCAGGAGAGTCAGCAAATGTCATCCTCGCCCCCCGCTAACGCTCTCCATTCTTGTGTAGCTAATGCGAGAATGACGAGCACGTATCGATCGGCTCCTTCCCCCTTTTCCCTCCTCTTTACAACACTCCATTGTCGCTTGGCTTGTTTTCTCCTTAATTCCTTCATCGCGACCGCCCTCGCTGGAGAAATGATCAACACGAGTAAGTGCTGCAGTGGCCTGGCCTGCTAGGATGGCCAGTCAGGCCTGAGATGCCGGAGGCGCAGAAAAAGTTTTGAGTTTGAGTGAAATAGTCGCATTGTGCACCCTCCAAGATTGGCGAGCTCAGTGATACCCTGGCATTGAAGGTGAGAGCTTACGAAGTGTGTGCTTGATATCGGGACGAGTATTGATTCCAGGGGCTGGCCACATACCGCGTCCTGGTGTCCAGCCATGTGGTCAGGAGGCGATGGCCAATGAGCAGTGGCCAAATTCTATTGTTCTTTAAAAGTCATGTGGGCTGGGCCCTGCGCCGCCCCAGTTCCCCCACGGGACTCCCCCCCTGTAGTCCTGATATTATGCGAGGCCTTGAAGTGATCGTAGGATCAGCTCTCACGGCAGGTTCCTCTGTGCGTCCCAGGATGATACTGTACTGGGCGAGAGGGGAAACCCTTCCTAACTGGTGTTCGGGAACCAGTTTCCTCACTCTACTCGTTCTGCGTCCACCATTCGACCCTGCTGCAGGTGTCTGGCCTGTGGAGAAGGTAGTGTATGCGGGTGCCTTGACAGCGTATCAGTTGCCTTCGTTGGTCTTCCAGGCGAGGCAGAAACCCGTCGGGTTGATGTCTCTGCCTCCTGCGACCTGCCTGGAGAGTTTTTGACACTATCCTCTCCAATTTAGGGCTATCCCGCCTACCACAGGCCTACCAGGATGAGTCGCCCAGAGCCAGGTGTGCAGCCAGCGACGGGCCTAAACTGCTGCCTCAACCGGAGCAGATCTGCGGCCTACCAGTCAGGGTTGCTGGGCCTATGCTTTTACCAACCTGAGCTACCGCGGCTCTCACCAAATTCTATTCGGCCACGGTGTCCTGAATGGCCAGATGCTCACGATTAGACTTCCCATAATGCGTCCTTGGTCGGCCCTTGAATTTGGTACTTATCCTGATATCAAATCAAACGCGCACATCGCCTCCTTGTTTCTCTGCCATTGCTGCTGCTGAATGGCCCTTAGCCCCTGGTGTAACCGCCATTCCTGGCTGGGACACGTCAACCCGTGACCGGCCTCGTGGGTTAGGCGTCTGCCTCTCACACCAGGTGCGCAGTTACGGGCGAGTTCACTCGGGGCGGAAAGCAAGTGAAAACCCACAATAAGCGTTTGGTGATGTGGTAAAACATGAACATGAACATGAACCCGTTCGGGTGATGTTTCAGCGGCAGGTATAGGCGGTCGATAGACTTGCTTTCTGCAGCCGGAGTCTCTCTGTGCCAAAGACTGGTCTTTTGTATCTCCCGCTGCCTGGGCTCGCTGGTTACACTGGTGGCCTGCTCCCCCGCCCAGTTCTGTTCTTCCTCCCCGTAGACCCTCTCCCCCTCCTGACCATGCATGCACTGGCACCAGCAGTCTTCGATGGATGCGCGAAAAGGAGGCGGTCATAAATTTAAAGAAACCTAGCGCATCCGTTTTGAACAAGTGGCGTACACGAAGAACTTCTCGGCACCGAGTACCCAACTCGTCAAGAAGGGCCTGTTAGAAACTAAGTTTTAAAAAACTGCAAGTGCGCCATTGACAAACTGGACAAACGCACAAACTCGTTAGGCACGGGCTAAAATCAATCATTGCAACTGGAGACTCTTAGAGTTGTTGAATTCAAACAAAGCCTGAAATTAGCGTGTTTCTAGCTGATCAAGCCATCCTCTGCTATTCGTGCATGGGCACACCACCCCTTTACGCCAATGTACGCACTGACGACTTGCGACAGCACCTGTTCGAGGCAGCTATGGACCCGAGCACGAACCAGACTATTCGACTGCCGCGAATCAATGTTGGATGTCGAGAGACCCATGTCACTGCCCAGGGACAATTCCTCGACACCACTAAATTCATTTGCCAAACGGGCGCGTGTGTCAAACTCAAAGGTGTCTTTCAAGGTATGTCACAATTCAAATTTCCCGCCTTCACTTACGCCTACGACAAAATATACTCGACAGTGATTGGGTGTGCGCGTAGCTTTCTGAAAACCTTGTATAGCGTAACCGAGGATGCGCGCTGCTCACAAAAAAAAGGGGTTTAAAACATGCTGGATGAATTATTGGCTCGTGAGCACCCTTTGACGGAGCTTCAATCTTCCGCTTCGTCGATTCCCGATTCAAAGTAGCTTGCAGCACCAACTTGTCCACGCTTACGATTTCAAACACCAAAAACGGGATGGGAGCGACAGATCGTATTGCTGGGCTTCCATACCTCCGCTAGGAGGCGCAAGACAATAAAGGCGGGAAATTTGAAATTTGAAAAATATTCTTTCTAGGCGAGACTTTTGTTGTTCGCGAATGCTGGGATCGATTATGGGAACGAAAGTATGATGGGAAATGGCACGGGTGCGCACCCGTCAAATTTTTATCGGTAATATTCCAAACTATTACTCTACTATACGACAATTTACCTTGCACTTTCAGGATACACAAACAGAAATATGCGTTTGCTCAGTGGACTTGTGCAATGCAGCTAATGTTAAAGAATCAATATTCCCCTTTTATGCTCTCTTTATCAGCTCTGTCGCGTTGACATTTTCAAGAAACTTGATATTCGGGTTTCAATAAGCTTAGTATCGTCTAATAAAATGTGTCGATTGCCATACTGTGCAAAAAAACTTACAAAAAGCACTTATACAAGTCAAACCTGCCCAGTACTGTCAAAAAAGTGAAGTTGACGTGCCAAAAATGGCAGCTCCTTAATCCCATTCATCTTCGAAATAGGCATCGGCATTTTGGAACTGCCTGCGGTGATTGTGATTGTATCGTGGTCTAACCACGGATGCATCGTATCGATTGGCACCATAACGATCGTCGCGGGCGTATCGATTGCCATAGGCTTCCTCCGAGTCCCTGTAATCGAGAACAGCTGATTATTCACTGGCAGGAAAGGGACAATGGAGGACTCGAAATATTAATGATTACCTAGCGTAATCGATTTAGGAAATGGTTGGGTAGCAACGGCAACCCGTTCATATTTTATAGCCCTACATCATTAGGCTGGCGTTGCCGAGAGGAAAAGACGTTTCCTCTTGGCAAAAAGGCTTTAAACATGAATTTTATGGGTTGTATCGAATTTGGACACTTTTTCAGATGACTTAGTCCGCAACATTCACATTGGCCTTACAGTTCGTAGTACAGCTGGGGTCACACGCCGCCATCACAAACAGTTCTGTTCACTGAGTACCTCACGGACGCATTGGTCAGAGAAGGGGCAGAGGGAATGCGTGGGTGACTCTTTGCTTGACTAGGCTGGGCCCACTCCACCCATGGTCTGCCAGAATAGAGGACAAGCCTTGGTCAGAAATTCACGATAGAAGAGGCGGCCCTAAATGAGCAGCGGGCGAATATGCGCGAAAGTACATCACTCGCTGAATTACGACCAGGTCAAACTTCAGAGACCATGAAAGAATCTTTGGCTAAACAGGAGGACCTCATACCTCGTCCTGTCGAGCCGCTGATGCTGACTTTTAGAGAAACAGTGGCTAGATCTGACGATTTCGCAAATGTGGGTGCTAAAGGCAGCATCTGAGTCCCTCCAGCCAAGCCGCCATGTTGTATTACGGACCTGCTCATTTAGGCGACATTGGTCACTATTCGACCAGACCCTCTCCTAGACTTGGGCTAAATCTAGACTAGACCCCCCCCGTCTAGTTGACATGAGTTCAAGACCCCAGTCACGTCACCAAGGAGCCAAGCCCAAAACTGCCAGAACAGGGAACTCTATTCTGAGACTGACCTCGAGTGCCAGATTGCCTTGTGCCCCTGCCAGGAATAAAGACGCTATGACCCACGCGAGGCTCCCCTATCTAAAGTGTATATTCCTGCCCCAAACCGTGTGCGCACGCATTTGCATGCAGTACAATCGAAAGGCTCAGGCTCAAAAGGGGTCATCTGCTTTTTTACAACACTTTCGTGCGCAAAATTAAGACGGCTAGAAAAATTGACATGGGGATTTACAGTACCTACACACTTTTGGGGATTCGCCCACTTGCCTGCTTGGATGTCGAGACGACGTTTTCAAGACGCCGTGTCGTTGCATAAATTCTTGACTGGCAACTGAAAATCCGAACGGCAACGAATCACCGCCGTTTGATTTCGAGCCGCCAAAAATGGAAACTTGTTGTTCCATGGTCATCACTCGTCGTCGTGTCAATGTTAGACCACCATTCGTTCCGAAATTGGGAGAAATCGTATCGCTTTGCGTCGTCGTAGCTACGGCGGCTAGACGACGTTTCGGTGGCGATCTTGAAAGTTGATGTCGCTCTTGTCGTTGTTTCGACGAAATTTTCTTCGGAATAATTTGACCAGCGCCATTTCCATGAGCAATATTTGCTAATTGGTCATCGGATAAATATTGCATGGCTATCGATTCCAACTGGCCGCATAAACTGGTTTCTTGCTCGGATGGATCATCGACGACCGAAACTGGTTCAGGTGACGAAGGGAATTTCACGGGACGTTTACAATTGGAACATAAAATTCCCGCATCCGTATTCGTCGAAACATCCGTACTTGTCTTTTCGAAAATTGGATCCGTTCCAACATCGCGTTTCGTAATTTTGCTATCCACGTGAATTCGTAGTAAATGAGACAATTCTTCAATTTGTTTTTTCAAATCAGCAATTTCTGCTCGATGTTCTCCTCCAACAGCTGCCGTGTGCGGTTTTTGCGACGCTAATTGATTCCGAATCGGTGCTTTTCCAACCAAAAATGGCGGTTTCTGAGCAGCGGTTCCGATTGGCTTTTTTGATGCACTTTTCGCAATTGCGGCTGGTTGGTGACCTTTGATAGGCGGGATTTGTAAAGCTGGTTTCTCCTGAGTATAATTTTCTCTGGATGACAATGGCAAATCGGTGATTGGTTCGATCATTCGAGCAGGTGCTTTGGGAACTTGCTGTCGGGGCTGAATCTGTTCACCAAACGCTTCTTCGATGTCGCCGTAACTGACCACTCGTCCGACAGCCGGGCCGCAAACCGATAAAGCTGATACCAGTGGTTGCCCCGACATGGTTATTTGATGAAAAACAAGTGGAATAATATTGAAAAGTGGATTAGCCAAAGTTGTTTCAAAAAGCCAAAAAGTGCGTAAAGTTCAAATCTGCCACCGTTTTGGTAAAATAAACATTCAGGTCACAAATTTTCAAATTGTCAAGGAATTAGAGATAGCTTTGCTACAGGTAATAAAAACAAAGAAATCATGTAAAACATTTTAATTCTTATTCACTTGTTCGAAATATTTAGATGTAAAAATATAAAAGCTGCCTAAATCCGAAACTTAATTTTACCTGTCCGATCAGCTGGATCAGAGCGTACAAAATCGATGGCGATTTGATCGGCGGGTCGAATCGATGCCCGTTTTTCTCCGATGTAAAATTGTAAAATGCTTGTTCGGCGTCACTGCTGGCGGTTGGACGCTTTGATTTGCATTTTAACCGTGACAGTGACTTTTCCGAATTGCAACGAGGCCAAATATCTTCGCGTGCAATTTTTGGAGAAAAATGAAATTTTGTGCGAAACGTCCGGAGAACCGTTTTTTGTCGAAAAAGGAGAAATCGGAGCAGCTTTGAAAGCAGTTTTGGTAAGGATCTCCGTCATAGATTGAGTGGCATGCACAGTCGCAGCAGCCAATTTTCAGTTTTCACGTCCGAACGTCGGAGAAATCAACGACGAAAGTGGGGAATTGACTATTCCTCCTTCGGATAGCAAATGGGCGGCGGTGCTGAATGTTGTTGACAATTTTGGAACGGTAAAACAAACGTCGATTTTGGAAGAAGTTTGTTTTCTGTGTTCAGTCTCGTGTAATCGATTTTTGAATTCTTTTCAAATTTAGGTCAAAAATGCTTTTTTACTCGGCGCATCGGCTGTTGTGTTATTGGCTATGAATGCGGACTATCTTCGAAAAGTACATAATTTCTGTGGTTTTTTCAAATTCCTCAATATGGCCAGTTTTCGTTTTAGTTCGATACGGCATTCACGAAACCGGTGATCATCATATCGGCCAACATAACTCGTATCTTGAAGGCTCTTAGCAGGTATGCCGTGCAAGGGAGTGGTTTTACCTTGGCTATCCATTCGTTTTCAGGTCGACTAGTGTGTTGTTAGTGGCATCTTGGTACGAGCAAGTGGCAATAGAAAGATCTCTGTACTTTTCCAAGCTGACCCTGTGGTCTACTTGCGGACGAATGAGTGCCATGGGTTATTTCCCTTGGGAAGGCACGATTTGCATGGAACCAGAAGGAGAGAAGGTAAAAGTTGTGTTTTTACAGGGTTCGTGCAAGGCTAGAAATGTCAGGGATTCCGAGAAGGGCTTGGAAAATGAAAATTTTGGAGCTAGTCAGAGGAAACTGAGAGGTTTCAAATTTCGAATGACCTGCCTTTTCTGTGTGCCTATGCTGAATATCAGTGAATCAGATAGCTGATGTAGGGTTATCGATGTGAAAATGATTAAATAATCGATCGGTAGATTTTAGGCCAATCAAGATTTCTTTTGGGCAATTTACTACGCTGGGATTTTATTCTTGTGTTTATTATTGCATATGAAAACTCGTAGACATATTGGAGAGGAGGAAAATGAGGATAGTTTAAATTCAGCATTGGTAAGTTATTTGATATCGGAGTAGGTTTTGAAATTGTAGTATTTTAGATCTAAATCGATTTGATTTGTAGATTCGATGCCGACAGCTGGCTGCGAAACGGTTGAAGGATATGCGTTGTATGAAGTACAAGAATCCAGGTACAGCCATGACGTCGAGGAGCGCCTCGAGTAGTCGAGAACGAGGCATCGAAAGTCATCATTCGTGTGCAATCTGTTTAGACGATTATCGACCCAATCAGGTAAGCCTTGTACAGAGACCCCGAATCGATGGCTAATGGTGATTCGTGCTCGATTTTAGACGATTCGCATTTTACCGTGTGCTCATCGATTCCATTCGTTGTGCGTCGATGGATGGCTGGTCGATCGCCAAACATGCCCGCTTTGTATTGTCAATATTTTCGGTGAGTGGAGAGGTCTGGGGAGGGGAAGGTTTCTGTATGAAGCCTGCATCCCTCCTGCATGAAGCCTGTGCTGGGCGCCGCGGTGGCTCGGTTGGTAGGCGTTGGTTCCGCATTGCTTGGGCCAGAAACCCTGACTGGGAGGCCGCAGTTCTTTTCCGGCTGGACGGCAGGTCAATAAGTCCGTCGCTGGCCTTGATGGCTCTGGGCGACTCACCCCCAGCATCGACCGACCCGGCCGAACCGACCCGCCGATCCGGTCCGGATCGGTTTGGGGGAACCGACCCAAGCTGTGGGTCGGCCGGATCGGAGTTTTGAATTCCCGCCAAAATTTTTTCTCTGCCGTCCAGTCATGTCTTCATGCAGGCAGCTAGGATCGACACTTCAACCCATTGGACTGGCCGCCCATGCATGACATCGACGTTTTTTTTTGCAAGTTTCGACCCCATCCACCTTCTGTCCACATAGGAGCGCGGGGGCTCATTTGGCTTGTGAGAGGTTGATGGGGGACAACCCTGACTGAAACACATCAGTTCTATTCTGGCTGAAGACGTCAGTTTAGGACACCCGTTCTCAGAGAACTGGCTGTGGGCGATTCAACAGGAATTCCATCGGAGGTGGAAGTAGTGCCCTAGACTGAGAAAACTGGTCCTAATTGCCAGTCGGGGCCCTCCGTTCTTGCCCTCTATCATCCAGAAACGCCGATTCTGGCGCAGGATGCCCTCGGCGGCGATGCTCCAGCGGAGCAGCTCCAAGTGAGGCCGTCAGAGGGAGCCTGTCATGAGAGTTGATCGCCTCACACACGGCCGCACTCGTCATTATGACTGCTGGCTGGCAACTGGCAAAACCCATGGGAAATTGGGGTAGGTGGGGGGCCCAGCCCGAAAACATTTAAAAAGCTGACCTCGTACCGGCCACCTTCCACTCTAAGAAGTCAAGTCTAGAAGCAAAACGGGATATTGCAGGTGCTGTTTGACAGTAAAAATTTGTGAAATTCTACGCTGTCGCCTCAGACAGCATGAGGCAAGGGACGAGCACGTTAACTTAGTCCTAAAGTTCTCCTCCTCCTCCCCCTCTCCCTTTTTGTTCGAAATCCGTCAGCCACTTCTTCCTGACTGTGGGTGTCTGTTATTGATGGTTATCGATTGAAGAAAAAATGCATCATGCCAGAAAACAAATGAGTGGGCGCGATACAACGTTGGGTCGGGTGGATCGGGTCGGTTCTGGATCGGGTCGGGCCGATCCAGACCCTGGGTCGGGTCGGGCCGATCCAGACCCTGGGTCGGGTCGGGTCGGTTTGGTGGCCTCACACCCGGGTCGGTCGATGCTGGACTCACCCAGTACCGTCAAGTCAAGGGGGGGGCCTCCCTTCTTGCCCAGTATGATCCTGGGACGCTGGTGCTGTCACAGGATGCCCTCGTGTGGAGGTGTTTCTAGTGGAGACACACAGGGGGACGCTGCAGGGTATGCTGGCCGGCTATAGGCGAACCGGGCTGGAAGTCCCCTGGGGAACTGGGGAGGCACAGGGAAATGAAGCCTGTGCTTGAAGTTGGCCAGGCCAGCATCCCAGACCTGGCAAGCTGTGTGTGCGAAAGTGTGGCATGCCCATAATTGAGACTCTTCTTTTAGAATTGATTCCGAACTAGCAACGATGGCCCGATCAGCCGATGTATCGATCGTGTTGCCCATCTTGTACGCGATTCATGTCAGGCGGGCTGTGTATGTGCTGTTGTTGGAGATGGCATACTTTAGTGTGAAGGTGCTAGGTGACGTGCTTGTTTGAAAGTGAGTAAAGGGCTGGCCGAGTTGGCATGCTTGTTCTGACGAGTGTCGGATGACCGCGTATTTGGTGTTGTGGCGGGAGCTGGTGTGATTGGTTTGGTTTAGGGATGGCTTCGGTGGATGTGGACGAAGTGACGGCACCGATCGACTCGCTGACCGATCTGTTGGAGTGGAAGGCGAAGTCTGTGCCGCGGTGCCTGATCGGGGAGCCGTTGAATGATGTTGTCGATGCGAGGGTGGAGAAGAGGCCGAGGACACTGGTGTGCCACGATATGGCTGGCGGGTATTTGGAGGACAGGTGAGGGGCTGGGATGGACCTATTATAGTGATTTATCAGCGAGTATGGGCAGTTTATCATTCCCGCCACTGGCTTCGAACCCGGGGGCTGCTTATCATAAGCAGTTCATCCTGGCATGTGGATTGGTGATCAGTGTAGTTATTAGCATCGACTGCAGTGGTTGCACATCAGCTTGTGATGGGGTTGCTTAAAATGTTGCGTGGTGGTGGATCGAGGAGTGATCTGACTAGTGCACTTGTCCTCATCACGATAAGAGTGCTTATCAGCTGGTCGTGAGTGCCTCTCATGCCATAAATGGCGAACCCCGCGAACCCTTGTCCAATGTGGTGAATGGTGTCAATGCGGGCAGGTTGGCCCGGTCACTGCCACACCCATATGATGTTGGAGGAAAGAATGTATGGCCGTGGGGTCAACTTCTGGGCCTGCTTGGCTAAAAAGCAGTACTGGTCCCCTCCCCGGGTCTCGCGCCAAAGCTGGAAGGATCCTCCCAGCAATGGACCTTATCAGTCCTTTGCTTATCAGTTCCCTGTTAGTTGTGGTGTGTTTAGATTCGCGCACGGGTGCGTGGCCGAGTCGGTGTACTATGTGCGCGAGTGGGCGTACGTGGATGTGTTCGTGTACTTCAGCCATCACTTGGTTACAATCCCTCCCGTTGGCTGGATCAACGCTGCCCATACGCACAATGTGCCGGTACTGGGTAAGTGTGTGCGTATGCTCATTACAGGCTGCACCCCCATTTTAGCCAAGACGGACAGTCGTCATAGGCAGCAGGTGTGGATGGCCCATCTCCATGGTGGTGTCTCGTTTCAGGGACGTTCATAACCGAGTGGACGGGGGGCGAGCAGATCTGCGCAGAGTTGCTAAGCGATGGGTGCAAACTGGTCAGTGTGGCCGAACAGTTGGCGCGGGTGGCAGCCACTTACAAATTCGATGGGTGGCTGGTGAATATCGAGAATCCTGTGGCTGTAAGTCCAGCTAAGTTATGTGCCAAACGGCGGGGTTCAGGGGGCTGAATTCACAAGTGATCAGGCTGCAAAGATATGCGAGCCTGATCTTGTGAGAGATTCTGATAATTTCTTCCCGCATTGCCTTTGATGGGTCTGCAAAGTGATTGGGGCCTGCTTATTTCTAGCATGTGGGAAATCTGATAAGTTTTGTTGGATTGTTGACGGCCAAATGCAAAGAAGTGATCGGGCAGAGGGCCGTGGTCGTTTGGTACGACAGCGTGACTGTGGACGGACAGCTGAAATGGCAGGACGCCTTGAATGAGCATAACAAGTGAGTGCCGACTGCAGTGGGGTCCCATCCTGGGCTGTCGACCTACTGTAGATGGTTATGCATGTGTAACATGACAGGTGTGCCCCGGGAGTGAGGTGCAGAGGGTCCCACAGGGGAGTCTAATCAGGATTTAGGTATCTTGGATTTTGGATCGCGGCAGCAGTGACCAAAAGCAACAGTCTGCCCCGCCTGTCTGCTAGAGTGCACCAGCTTGGGTTATTTTGGGCTCGGCGGTGCTTGGGTAAGATACGGTTCTCACTGTAGCCGTGGGCTGAAGCATCAGGTCGACGGATTAAACGTAGTCTACTACTCATGTTGCCCATGACATGGCGGGGCGCAATCAGTTGGCTGGTCGTGATTGCTACTCATGCCATAAATGGCGAACCCCGCGAACCCTTGTCCAATGTGGTGAATGGTGTCAGTGCGGGCAGGTTGGCCCGGTCACTGCCACACCCACGATGTTGAAGGGAAGAATGTATGACCGTGGGGTCAACTTCTGGGCCTGCTTGGCTAAAAAGCAGTACTGGTCCCCTCCCCGGGTCTCATGCCAAAGTTGGAAGGATCCTCCCATCCTTGTCCATAAGATGATAGATGCATAAAAAGCGGCAGCTGATGCCGCTCTCCTGTAATGTTTCTGGCAATGATTCAAATTAGGAAAAAGGCGGGAAATTCAAATCACCCCAGGGTGGTCTATGTGTGTGCTGGTGGTGGGGTTGCGCCCAATCAAGACGCAGCTATAATACGACTTGGTCCAGTCACTCCCTTTAGTAATACGGATTGCAGCGCCAAAAACCCAGGGCAGCCAAGCCAGTCTTCCGACCTTGTCCATGGCTGAAACATCACCCTGACGGATGACGGACCCAGCTGTCAGCTCAGTGCAGAGTAGCCTGAACACAGCTTTGGTTAATTCAGGCCATACTTCGACGTGTGCGACGGGATTTTCCTGAATTACGGTTGGGACGAGGAGAAATTGGACTTGTCCATAAAGACTGCAGGGGATCGGATGTTGGACGTGTTCGTTGGTCTGGACGTGTTCGGTCGTGGTTGCATGGGCGGTGGTGGATACAAGTCGTATCAGGCCCTCAGTTGCATTCGTCAGCGAGGCCTGTCCGTGGCCATATTCGCCCCTGGTTGGGTGTTTGAATGTTTGGACAAGGAGAAGTTCGAAGCCAATCAAAGACTGTAAGCTCATGTTGCTGGCACGTGACCCAGGTGGGTTGGGCCGTCTATATCGAGTGTGCCCAGCGCATGACTCGGCATTTCAGGTATTGGTCATTGCTGGCACCAGGATTGCATTGTAAGAAAATTATTCGCCTTCCATTTTCGACCAGTTTTGTGCCTGGGAAACGATGGTATCCTCCTAAAGTGAATCCCGAGGGCCCGGACGTGAGCCGTTGTTACATTTGCCTACGTGACCAGGAATTGCAGCCGCATTGGTTCTGTCCACGACATGACTATTGGCCGACCAATGACCAAGGGGTGCTGTTGCCGCCGTGCAGTGTGGCCTACCTCGCCCATGAGTACGCCCCAGATTGTCCAGCTGGGGGCGTGCTAAGGACGGCAGTGAAGGATAGGGATGCCAAGATTAGGTAGGTCTCATCAGTGGCCAGACCAGCAGTGTTTCGCAATGGATTCAAATTCGCGCCACTTCCCGCTTTTGCGCCGGCTACTTATATCAAAGCCTTTAGTCTACCCGAGACAGGAATCGATGAAAGGTTCTTGTCGATGCAATGTTAAATGTCGCCCAAATTTAGACACCTTCGACAATTTCGTGAATTGCGGGAACGTGATATAAGCAGTTGGGTATGAGCGGGAAATAGCGCGAAATTCAAATTTGTAAATTTTTGTGACGCTTAAATTCACGTGGTGAATTGCAACAAGTTCTTTCAGATTGTTCTGTTGTGAATTGACTCTTGATCGGCCGATTCGTGTGGCCATGACCTACCAAGCAGTGGCCACAGTGACAGTCGGATTGGCCTTGACTGCAGGATCGACACGCGAGCAGATATTCTTGATGCCGCATATGATGAATGCAGAAAGAACGCGAGCCATGTTTAGCCCGCAGGCGCATCTCAATTATTGCCTCACTTCGATCACTTCCATTCGACAGGATGTGCAGACAATGTAAGTTGAAACTGATCCTACATCAGCTGAAACTATATTTTACACAGTGAAAGAATGTGACAGTGTAAAATGTAGTTTCAGGCTTCCCTTGTATTTGAAATAATCTGAAATTTTTGTAGGGTATCGGATATATTGATTCCGAAAGAGGAGTTGGTGAAATCGATCGATCTTTTGATAACAGCTTTGGATTCGACCCCTGTTGATTGTATTATCAATTCGTTTTCGCTGAGTTATGCATAATTTATGGGATAAACTCAAAATTTTAATCCTCAGAACAAATCATAACTGTCAAACCACCACGAACGGATTCTAGCCGTAATAGCGCTCACTTCAGTTCTTTCACTTGCAATCCTGGCGGCAAAGATTGCTTCAACTTGTCGGCTTTGTCCTTGTCTTGAATCACCAACGTGTACAAGTACTTGCTGCATCGGACCTGCAAGAGATACATGCGTGAGGAAAAGTTAAGAGATAAGAGATAAAATGAACTGGAGAAAAATAATTGTAAAAACGATGACACTTGTTAGGTGAGAAAATCGGCGCTACAAATCGCAAAATATCAGCGGGCCAGCATGGATCGGCCAGAGCGGCTATTCAACAGTTTTGCACATTATCCGCTAGGGCTTATTATGCGAGGATGAGCAAGGCCTTTTTTCCCCAAAAGTTAAAGTAAATTCCCTTCTCTAAGTTTTAAGTTTAACAACGCCCCTTTGGAGAGAAGCAATTTAGTGTGGGGGAAGCATGGCTGATTATGTCATTGCCGTTGAAATTTAATTATTATTCCATGTCGGATCAGCCGAATCCGATCGGGATCCTGGCTCAAGGTCGTATCGGTCGATGCTGGGACTAGCGCAAGGTTTTGGTAAAGAGTAAACTAATCTATGAAGAAGGATTGGAGATCTAGTTTTGATTGACAGCAATGGTCCTAGACAACGAAAATGGGCTGAAATACAGTTTTTAAGGGATGGCCTGGACCTATTATTTATTTGGATCGACCTCTTTTCTAACCTAGGCCCCTCGGCCCTACGGTGCATTAGACTTCGAAAACTCTTGGGTGTTCTCTCAGTAGGTACTGTACTGAGAAGCCCACATAACCTTGACACAAACCCAGCCCAAGCTCCAGCGAAGTCATGCAGAGTATACTGTTTACTCGTGGTTCATGTAGTTTCTCCTCCGAAAAGCCGAATGAAGTACTGAAGTTTCTTACCTTGAATTTGACATTATCGGCATTCTTCTTTATTTTGACCGATTTCGCGTCCTTCCTTCGAGCCGTCAACAGAAAATCTTTGATATCGACAACTTGACGCGGCATTGTGTTCGAGATTGAGAAATGTAAAGGTTTTTTCAAAGAAAATGACAAATTAAGATCACCAACAAGAAATTTACGAAGCCGGAAGTTTGCCTGCGAATCAAATCGACTTACAGTAGTTTCGCACACAGTAGAAATGTCGTGCAATGAGACACAAAGTACCTGAGCATCAGATTTTCGCGCGCGGTTTTTAAAAAAGCATCCTGATAATGTGTGTGCGTGCGTTCCCTCAGATTGCAACCGGCGAACATGGCCGATCTAAAATCAGATATCCGGGAAATATCTGATTTCAGATCGGCGAATATTGCCTATCATTGTCAGCACAGTCAGATCAAGAACTTATTACCTGTTGGTAAAAGTCGGTTTCAGATGTGGGACCGCTGAAAGGACTTTACTGTCATGTCATACTAAATCCAGAGATTGGTTTTGATGTTATGACTGAAATCTGCACTTAGGCACAGCAGTGGTCCAAATTGACCACTGACACATCCCGCACCTAAGCCATGCATACCCATAAGCATTTATTATGCCAATACGTAAACACGCCAAGCGAGCACCAGGATTAATTTCCCGCACGAAACCTAGTCTACTGTCTAAAACATACTCCCACGTCGTTCTAGCATAACCTACAGCTATGATTGGCCCCCGCCCTAACCGAGGCGACTGAGGACGGCCTGTGCGACCAGTGCCAGCACCACACCAGCCAGGACCAAGCCACTGGTCTCGATCACTCGACAACACCGACCAGCCGCGCCCATCAAAGTGCCCAGACACGACTGACCATCGCCACTCTTCCCATCATCCACCCAATTCATCGATCGTTTCACCGCGTCTTTCCACTTCCGGTATCGATTAGCCCGATCGATATCCTTGATTTTGGGGTGAAACAAATCCGATTCGGGCGTCTTGCCATCATCCACCAATTGATTCAAATCCCATACGCCTAGCGCGTGACCAGCAGCGGCCGCAGCGCCCAGGCACGACGTCTCGAGCATATCACGTCGAACCACCGTCTTGCCCAAAATATCAGCCAATAATTGCATAAGTAACTCATTCTTGACCATACCTCCATCAACTTTCAACGATTTCAAATTCAATTTCGTATCATTTTCCATGGCATCCACGATTTCTCTCGTTTGAAAACACGTAGCTTCCAAAGCGGCCCTGGTTATATGAGCTTTAGTCGTAAACTGAGTCAATCCGCAAATGATACCGCGCGCTTGCGAATGCCAATACGGGGCGTACAATCCCGAGAATGCGGGCACGAAATAAACTCCGCCCGTATTCGGCACTTCCCTGGCCAAGGTCTCACTCTCCAACGAACTCTTGATCACTTGCAATTGATCACGCAACCATCGAACCACGATGCCAGCCACAGCCACCGACCCTTCCAAGGCGTAGTAGGTGGTGGCGTTGGGGCCCAGCCTGTATCCGACCGTTGCCAACAGACCGTACTTGGAAATGGCCACATTGGTGCCCGTGTTCAACAACATGAAACACCCCGTGCCGTACGTACTCTTGGCCGTGCCCTCCTTCAAACATCCTTCGCCAACCAAGGCCGCCTGCTGATCGCCCAAACAACCCGCGATCGGAATCCCACTCAACGCTCCTTTCTTAATTCGTCCATAAATTTCGGCCGAACTACGAATTTCGGGCAAAACTTTTTCATCGATTTCGTAAAATTTCAATAATTTTTCATCCCATTTCAATGTACGAATATTCATTAAATTCGTTCGACTGGCATTCGTCACATCGGTCACGAACGATTCGCCATTAGTCAAATTCCAAATCAGCCACGTATCCACTGTCCCAGCGTATAATATCGATTTTTCGGCAGCTTTTTTCACTTCTGGCACATTTTCTATTAACCATCGTAATTTCAACGAACTAAAATACGGATGGATGGGAAGTCCGGTCAAATTGGCGAATGCATTCTTATCCCGACTCGACGTCTTCTCGACATATTTTTCCACCAATTTCTCCGCCCTCATATCGCACCAGACAATTGCATTGTACAAATGTTGTCCAGTCTCTCGATTCCAGGCGATCGTCGTCTCGCGTTGATTCGTAATTCCAATTGCTCGTACATTTTTGGCTTGAAATCCTAAAGATTCCAATTTCTTACACGCTTCATCGATGCAAGTGAATGTCGATTGAATAATTTCGGATGGATCCATTTCTATCCATCCTTCTTGCGGATAAATATGCTTCAATTCCACTTGATGACTCGTTATCACTTTGCCCGTCGATGAGGCGAAGATAAGAAATCGAGTGCTGCTCGTGCCTTGATCGATCGCACCGACCAATGGCGATGCCAAATCTTGTTCACTAAATTGACCCTGATCCATTATTGCGTGCTGTTGACGACGGCTGCACTGCCTAAAATGGAAATGTCGGATGTGTAGTGAATGATGATAAGGACTGCCCTCCTCGCGCGACCCCGCCTCGTGCTGTAGCAAAGTTCAAACTCCGACACGACAAGAAGTTGGCACAAAAAAGAGGCCAATCAATCACGCTTGCTAAAATTACAAAACATTCATCAAATATTCAAAGCGATCAATCGCAATCAAGTAAATGAGCAAAAAGAACGATCAAAATCTTTACTCGTATTCAAACAAACCAAATTTTCAACCAGTACTAAAATATCTTTTCGTTTTTCGAAATTTTGTAGTTTTTTCTGTTTTCTTAAGCATTTTTGCTTTCTTCTTCGAAATCGGTTCTTTTGATTCAGATTTCGTAGATAATTTAATAAAAATGGCCGTTTCATTCGCTTTTTTCGCGGCACTTTCCTCATCTTCGTCGTCGCCCGATAATGGTTCGTCTTTGATTGAAATTTCTTGCGTTTCATCGAACGGCGTTATATTTTTGGAAATTTTTCGTTTCTTAATCGTTTGAGGAGGCGTTTTCAATTCGATTTCATCGTCGCTGCTGTCGATTAGCATGGAATAAGCGGATGGCTGGGACGCCAGGGTTTCGTCGATCGCCTTGCTTTGCTTTCCTGATTTCGGTTCCAGTTTCCGTTTCAAAACTGGTTTTCCTCGCTGAAAAACGTGGTCACACACTGAAAAAGTCAAGGGTAAAGAAAAATGCTTGACATGCAGATGGTTTCCAGCCGCCGTGAAATCTCACGATTACAAAAAAAAACTTACTGGATCAGGGGGTATTTGAAATTGATACTTGATACCCAAACGTTGACAATTCTCATTCCGTTTAACCAATTTGGTATAAAGACGGCATCGCGATCGAGCATCGTGATATTCGTCCTTGACCGAGTTGGCGATTCGTTTGTGTTTGATTTCGCCCAACTTCGGTATCATTGGACGACGCCAATTCTTGAACATGGATGGAATAATCATTGATCCGGGTATAAATTCGCCTAAAAATCTAACGCACTGACACCAGGAATCGCTGAATTTTAAAAAACTTACATTTGAGAATTTTATCGAACATTAAATAATTGTTCATCGTTTCGGAAACAATTTTTGCAACACTTTCGTGAGCGAATTGAATGTACGCAAATCCTTTGCTATTACCAGTCTAAAAAGGATAGGCATGTTTATTTTTATTACATTTCATCGATAGAACTTACTTTTTTACTTCGAAATAATTTCAATCTCTGGACACGTCCGAATTGACTAAAATATTTCCACATTTCTTTTTCGAAAAATCCAAATGGAATTCGTGAAAGTTTTACTGCGCCAGCCATTATTTCTCTCAATCTCACGGAATTTTTAAAAATTTGATTGAACTTAACGATAAACATTGCAGAGCAGAAAGTTTTAGGCTATAGAAGTTTCCAGGGGACCATTTCAAATTGATATAAGAATCTGGAAATTTTTCAGTGCGCGCACAGTAGGACCCATTGTTTTCGTTTTTCGCTTTTCGCTCGCAAATTTTCTAAATTTTGTTGTCGTTTTATTACGAATTTTTTATCGATCCCTTAATTTGAAAAACTGATTTTTACATACGAAAGTTTCTAAGTCTATTACTCATGTTCGCTGAGAAAATTTGAATATTTCGGGAATGTCGTCATTACCGACATCTGAAAGTGGCAAAAATGAAAATCTGGTTGATGGATTCGATTCGTCATCACAAGAAAATAAACAAAAGAAAAAACGCCCGGAGCGACAAATTTATTGTCCGCCACGAAGACGCCAAGAACAACGAGGCGGCGATGGCTCTCCGAGTGTCCATTGGGAAAATGCGGAAAAAACGTTGTCGAACGAAAAAGAAAAATCAATTCCTGAAAATGAAACTCATCGACAGGAGAAAATGCCGCCTGGTCGACAAGGCGATTTTCGAAAGCCATCGAAAATGATAACGATTCAAAAATCGAAATCGGATGTTGGCCGTGATGAATGTTTTCCCGATTCAGTCCACAGTTATCAAAATGATCCCCGAGGCAGTGGTGGGAAACAAATAGGACGAGGCGAAGGGCAGAATTATCGAGGGTGTCGAGGAGGTTCTGGAAGAAGGCCTCAGGGTCGTCAGTCGCGTCCTCTCGGCCAGTATTCGGATCAGGGCGCGGATAATCGACCCTCGCCTCGCGACAACCATCGTCGTTCAAACTTTACCGAACCTGGATCGCACGAAAACGTTTCTTTGGCATCGAAGAATGCATCTAATGGCGGAATTCAGTCTGATGGAGGGCGAGATAAAATTACGAAAGCGGAATTTTCTCGATCCGGGCCCAGCCTTGGTGGGGAACCGGTATGCTTAGATTTTGGATGTTTTTACGACTCGATTTTGTAAGATTATCTTGGGATCATTTTTTAGGACTGGCGATCATTCGTCTGCAATCGTAGTCAGCAGCAAGAGTCCGCGAATGGGGATAAATCCCAGGAATTTTTTGTCTTGGAATCAAAAGCGGGTGAGTTTTTTAGATTCCCACGATTTTTCACAGAAGGATCTATTTTTGTGATTGTAGGTCGTTCCAACGAGATTTCGATGCAGCCGTGTGCGTCGTCATCGCCCCAACCGTGTTCGGTGTCGAGAAAACAAAGCAATGCGAAACCAATGAACGAAATACTTGCCAATGTCGCAGGTGAGTCCGTTGTTGAGTTGGGGGCTAAAAGAAGTATGTACTTGTGATTTATAGCCCTGGAATTGGATCACGATGTGAATATGAGCTGGGGGGATGAAATGGATAAAGAAGATCAAATCAGGATGGCCAATTTGGCCGCAGCAACACCTCCGAACGAAGAGTCCACTCTTACGCAGCCGATGGCGAGGCCGCAAGTGCCGAGCAATCGTGGTCCTTCGAATCGAGGTGGAATTATCGCAATGACGCCTGAAGTCGAAAGCGCACTTAATCGAAGCGAAAATCGAGGTCGCAGAGGTGAAACATCCTGAGATGCTGTGCTGTTGTGTGGGTTGTGTGGTCCCTTTTAATAGCCTGTAAGCCTGGGGGCTTTTCACCAAGAGGACACTGGATCGACACCCTTTTGCGAGTGGTACACCAATAGTCGACAGTGCCCAAAACTAGGCTCTTTAGGATTTAGTGTGACTAAAATAGAACCATTTCAGGACGAGGATCTCGCGGTCCTGGTGGCCAGAGCGCGCGTCCGCTGCACGTTCCTTATTCGGTCGGTCGTGGACGAGATGCCGGGTATGTCTTCCCCAATAGTCACCACTTCGGCGATGGTCCCGGCCAGTCGATTCGTCTGGACGGCCCGGGTGCCCGCAATCAATTCCCGATGGGTTTAGGACGCGGTCGGGGCGCCCCTTTCGCTCCTCCACCGACGACGCCCTATCTTGACAGGTATGTTCGGTTGGCAAGGAGAAGAGGGTGTCAGGTTTTGTTTGGTTTCAGGGGACGAAACGGGGCTAGTCAACTGGCTATTCAGCAATCGGAGGAAATAATGTATATGGAACGCGAAATGTTGCATTTTATCAATAAGTTAAACCAGAATCGAGCTCGAAACAATGAAATCGAGTCGATGCTGCAATTGAGGTACGTTTTATCAGTTTTTGGAGGTTTGCATAAGATATCTCGGATCATAGGTTTGTTAAGACGCGATAAAAACCCTAGTTACACCAGAGAGCACTTTCTTGCAGAACTTGAGTAAAGGCTGGTTTGAGATATCGCGTCATTTGGTTTAGGAAAAGTCTTGAATACGCATTCGAGGAAGTTGCATTTTTAAATATACAAAGCGAGGACCAGAGGACGTTGGATCATCGTATGTGGAAGAGTGCCTTCTATCTGCCCGTTGAAGCATTTCGAGCGTCGTTGCAAATCCTCGCTTCCGGTCCCGAGTACGATGATCGCCTGAACCAATTGTTGATCTTAATCGAGGAGGTATCGATTTTGAATTTTTTTCATTTTTGTGCTCGGAAAATAGTGTTTTCAGGGTATTATATTTTACGAACGTTTGTTGGTGGAACACGAACGCGCTTATGGATATAAATTGGATAATTATGTTTATCCGATCGATGATCACCTGATCAAGGCTCTGCAACCTGAGCCCAGTGCTAAGGTGGAGCAGAAATATTCGCGGGCCTGCTGTCAACGATATCTCGTGTGTTTGGGCGATTTGGCCAGATATCGGGAACAAGTCAAGGCCACCCAAGAGTATGGCACGTCTCGCAGGTAAGCTCGATTTGGGTATGGCTTCTGGTCTTGGACCGAGCGGATTCATTTGGGGGAACCCGGGGTAATCCGTGTTTAACATGCCCTGTTTCAGATACTATAACAAGGCTGCTCAATTATCCGCCTCGAACGGGCGGTCTCATAATCAGCTGGCTTTATTGGCAGTGTACACGGTAAGGTGGTGGTGTCCGTGCTGGAAGCATGGTCGGAATTGAGATTGGTACTTTTTAGAATCGATTTCTGGACGCTGTGTATTATTATGTGCGCAGTTTGGCCGCCAAATTTGCGTTTGTGACTGCGAAGGAATCGTTGCTTAGTTTGTTCGATGATATTCGCAAAAAGGTGTGTGCTGGGGGGGGGGGGGGTTGAGGAGGATGAGGGCACGAGACACGGCTTAGTTGGTGGTCGATGGGGAATGAGGCATTGCGAGGGGTCGATTCCCGCTCAGGGATCTAGGTTTTGTGCTGTAGGTGTAACGGGTGGGAAAGGGGTCTATAAAGACAAGTGGACGCCAGAAGCATCCGCCTGCCTAGAGCGGGCCACAAAGCTTAGCGGCTTTTTGCAGAGTGGCTGAGTGGGATGTGCGGGTGTGATGA
Organism: Mesodorylaimus sp. YZB2_4; assembly: GCA_030248295.1. Taxonomy (NCBI): domain Eukaryota; kingdom Metazoa; phylum Nematoda; class Enoplea; order Dorylaimida; family Dorylaimidae; genus Mesodorylaimus; species Mesodorylaimus sp. YZB2_4. The sequence continues at coordinate 59,048 of JASANH010000735.1, forward strand.
TTGCGACCCGTTCTAGGTGGAGTATTACGAAGCGGGTCGGAAGAGGGAGATTGATCAGATGAAGAAAGAACGCAGTGCTAAGAACGATCGAGCGTCTGGCAAGCGTCTTAATCAGAGAGAGATTTGGATATTTCCAAACGGAAGGACGTCGAGTGCGGTGGGAGAAGAGGCCGAGAAACGAGAACTGAATGAGATGGAATTATTGACCAAAGTTACGGCTCAGGAGGTGAGTAGTGCCAGCATCGACCGATCCGACCCTAGGCTTGCATCGGCTCGATCCGATCCGCTTCAAAAATTGGTGGGGATGACGTGTTTGACATTGCGTCCTCACCAACCTGCTGTTTCCGAGCTGTCACTCATCGTCAGTCCACTCCAAAGGACACGGGAGAGCTGACCAGTTCCTAAAGCGGGATTAATGGTTGTTCTGAGAGATAAAGCTGGATTTCTCATAGCATGGCACACGTTATCAGTTTCCAGCAGAAAAATTGTAGTTACTTGATCAGGCCGATCCAGCAGTCGGATCGGTGGATGGTGGGAGTAGTGTTGGTGGCTGGGTGGGAATTATGTAATGCTGGTTTGTTGTTTCAGTTGCACAAACGATGCATTGCTTATTTGCTACGTTCGGCTGGTATCATATTCTCGAAAGTTGGGTAAGCTCGCGCATAGGTCGTTAATGATGTGCGTGCAAAACGGGCTGCTGATTTTAGAATGGAATGTTTCGAAGAGACGGCTCATTTGGCTCTGGTTCAATTCCGAGCTTTGTTGGCGCTCGACGAGAGTCCGTTGACTCCGGGCCTGTTGGTCAAGTTGACTGTTGTCGTCTTGTTCATGGTTCATCATACGAATGGCGGAGGTGAGTGGGGCGAGGGTTGGAATGGGGGCGTCGCCTGAGTTAAATGGTGTCGAACTGGTCTCAGCACTGGGTGGGTCCGGTCTGGTTTTGCCCTCAGGCGCGTGCGGCAGGCGAGCACCACAGCGCGCATTCTCAGCACTCGGGGTCATTTTTTGAAATGCAAAGTCAGTCTGGCTGAATGATCAGGGGTCATTTGTGTAGTACAAACTTCCCGCCATTTTACAAATTTAAATGCTCAGGAAAAGGTTGGATTTTTCGTTTCTTTTATCGGGCCAGATCTCTTGCCCCTTAATTCTAAGCTCGCAGCTTGCCTTGGAACATCCAAGGACGGCCTGGGGTGGGGGGTGACTTTGACTTGGTGCTGGTAGGTACTTTCCAGTTGTGGGGTCATGTACCCGCCGTTCTAGTGCATTGCAAATGGCATAGCATGGTGGGTGAGCCGCATTCCGATCGTGATTGTGGTCGAAATGACATTAATGAATTTTCAGAATCTGAACGCGACGTGATCAGGGTGGAGCAGAATAACGCCATTGTTCTGAGCTTCAGTATGTTTGGATTATTGCTGGAACGATTGGAGAAATTATTGGAGAATGAGAATATTTTGGAGAAATTCAACAAAGATTTACATTTGGTGCTGCCAGCCATTCGCATATTCTGCGCGTGGATGACCATCTTGGATTGTTATAAGATGTACTCAAGCTGCAATGTGGACGGACTGACTACGGAAGAGTATGCACAGGGATAATTAGTTTATGGATTTCATAAAAAAATTTGATTTTTTTAGATTTTCAGTCTCGTTATGGAATAATGTCGCGTCAGTTTGCACGATTGTGGATCGATTGAAAAGAGAAGGGAAATTAAAAACGGTCGATAAGGAGAACAAGGATGGTAGGGGTCAGTTTTTTGATGATTCCTATCAATTTGAAGTAAGAAATTAGGATTTTTAGGTATACCATCTCGGGACAAGTTGGAAGCGATTTTACCAGAAGATTTATTCGTAACTTCGTTTTGTAATGTTTTCATGACGAAACCCAAATCGTGTATGCTATCTAAAGAAGTGGATCCGGTAAGTACTGTGTTTGTCTGGAACCATATTTTACCCAAGGGAAATGTGGTGTGGACTGCTACCTGAACCATATTTTACTCAAGAGAAAATGTGGCGCAGAGTGTTATTTGTAACCATATTTTACCCAAGGGAAAATTACGCCGTGAAGTGTTGTCTTAAACCATATTTTACCCTATTAGGAAAAATGTGGCATATAGCGTTGTCTGAAACCATATTTTACTCAAGGACATTGGGTGGAGCATCTTTGAGCTGTGTAGTTTGAGCTTAATGTTTTGTTTTCATTAGACAAAGCTAACATTCTTGCACGATGGGGTAAAATTTAGTTCCAGATTGTGTGGATTAATATGTTGAAGGCTGTTATATCTGATATTTAGGCAGTGGCTGCGGATCATCATCGTCTTAGCTGGGTAGTCATGCTGGCCTATATACTGGACGATTTCGGCTTTCAATCGATCATTATCGACGATGGAACGTTCCGTGCGGCGAATAGATCTGAGAGCCCTGGTGCTGGTAGATTGAGAGCGGCTGCTTCCGATGATGTAAGTAACGATTTTAGATGTTGGGAATTTGTGAGGTCTAACATTTCAGAGTGGCGCAAAATTTAAATTTTTGATTACACTACGCTTTTTAAAGGTATGTTCTAAATGGCGGGAAATTTAAATTTTTCAGGAAGATGGGAAGGTGGAAAATTCTCGAAGCAGTATGAGCGATCAAGAACAAACGGGAGAAATGAGTCAATTGCAGATGTATAAAATGGATTTTGAATTGAAACAGGTAAATGGTAGTTTTGTGTCAGTTTTGATGTAGGGATTCGATTGAATTCGATTTTAGTCTGCGCTGGAACGCGAGAATCAATGTCGAGCGGAGATTATTGTTGAGCCTTATCAATTGGTGGTCGATACGAATAGTTTTATCGATCATCGAAAATTGATAGAAAAGATGGTGATGGCCAAGCAGTACAAGCTGGTCGTTCCATTTGTGGGTAAGAGTGGTTGGAATTTTGAATGGGCCTGTGCGAGTTGGGGTTTGTGGTTTGAGTGTACAACGAATTGCTGGGATTGACGAAGAGCGAGGACTCGTGGGTGTCGCGACAAGCCAAGGAATCGGTGGATATGCTTGGCAATTTCACCAAAGGTTCCTCGTCCCCCTATTCCAAGTACGTGGTGGCTGTGACGTCGACGGGGAAGATTCTGGCCGATTTCGACTTCCATAACGAGGATACGCCGCCCATGGTGAGGAGTAGGTTTCATAATTGTCAAGTCTGGTGGTGAATTGATGTCTTCTTTTAGAGTAATGACGATTTAATTTTAAACTGTTGTCGTAGTATTGCTGCTAGCGAAGAGGAGATTATGATGAAACACGAAATCAGGAATTTGAGATGTGAGTAGCGTCGGTTGTGGCTGCAAGGTGCTCGTGTAGGCCTGGGGCGTGGGAGAGAATGTGGCCTACCGAAGTCGGTGGCACAAAAACTCCGACTGGAGCATACTAGCCATGGCTGAAACATCAACCCGACGGGCTGACGTCTCCCAGCCAGGGGAGAGCAGCGATTGCTCTCTCCCACTTGCCATGGCCTACCAGGCACTGGGGTCACACGTGGCTGTTTAGGCAGGTGCTGCAGAGGGGATGGTTTGTCTTGGACTGTTAGACAATGCAGCATTGCATTGCAAGTTTGATCTGCTTGATGCTCCCTGCGTGCCGAGCCTACAGGAGAAGGAAAGCAGACAAGAATATTTGCTTTTCAGATGAGCCGATCGCGATTCATCGAAAGATCGTATTGATCACGGACGATAAGAATTTGCGGCTGAAAGCTAAAGGGCACGAGATTCCGGTCATTGGGATCGGGAAGTTTGTGGGATTGGCTCAGTTGGTAGGACGCTAGTGGAGTTGTATTAGTCTTTGGTGACACGATGTATGGATATTTGTAATACGGGATACGAGTGCAGGTATTGCATGAGTTCTGTGCAGTGCTCGCTGTAATAACTGTGTAGCCTTGGCCGAGTAAAGTCCTCGCATATGACCCATCCCTGAGTGAACACTGGTTCCATTGCCGAATTCTGTGATTGGCTTGCTGGTTGGTGTGACTGAGTCAGGATTCAGTTTCAGGTTGCGGGGATGACAAGTTATTTGCAAGTCAAGTTCACGGCCAGTGTGTCAGGGTAAGTGGTTAGTGTGGGAGATCAGGTGGTTTATTGGGGTGTGTTTCAGGGTGGAGTTGACGGATGCACCATTTTCGGTTCCAGATTCGTCCAAGAGAGAAGACTTGAACCAGTTGGTGAACAGTTTGATATGTGGTGAGTGGTGGGAGGGGACAGCCATCCAAGTTGGAGAAGCACTGATGGGCTGAGTCCTTATTGCTGGAGGAAGTAATCTGGTTTGGATAACCCAGGGTCATGTCATGCTTAACGTTAGCCAAGAACAGTACAACGCACGCGGGGGCTTAGGAACACAAAAGTTGACATAATTTTTTACCCAGGCGGGAGTCACACTCCCGCCTCTAGCGTGAGAGGCAGACGCCTTAACCCAGTGGGCCACTACCAGGATCTCCTTGTTTGGATCCGCTGTGTGGCTTACTGCGGCCCCCAGCCAATCGTAGGGTAGTCAGTCGAGTTTTCCGACCTGTTTTGTGGCTGAAACATCACCTTGACGGGTGACCTCTCTGGAGCTGGAGGCAGGTCTGCTAGTCGTTGGTGCCGGAATCGGCTGTCCATTTGGTCTAGGAGGCGTGGCTCCTGCAACAAACTGAATGGCCCTACATTGTAAAAGGTACCTTGGGGAGCGGGTGGTCTTGAAAACACTCCAGGCAGGTCTCCTAGTCGTAGGAGCCAGAGATATCATCCCGACGGGTCTCAGCCTCGCCTGAGGGAGCGTATCGAGCGGACAACGAAGGCAGGCCAATACAGTGGTTCGTGTATGAGGCGGTGAGTCAAGGCAACCACAATCGTTTTACCGAGGCGGGAGTCGAACCCTCCCTTGCAAGTGACCGCCAGACCGCGACCTCAGTGAAATGATTTTCAATCGTGTTTCTTAGCCCTCGTGTGCTTGACTATGGATAAAGTATGACACGATGACCGCATACACTACGTTCCCCACGGGCCAGACATTCCAGTCCAGTGTTTAGGGGTCCATCCAGTCGCCCGATGTAGGCCACTCTGTTCCACCGGGACGCCTCTTGCAACTCCTCATCCCATCTCGGTCGTTCGACCAAGAGGTTCGATTCGAGCTGCATGACTGCCAGACTGGCCTTGAGTGGGCGCATGTACTCGCCTGCATTGCACTGGTTTCAGAAACGAATAGCGAATGGGAAGAGAAATCTTTCAATTTTTTGGTCCAGCAAGCGCTACTTCGAGGCACATTGAAAGAGTGCGTGCTGGAGAATGGACTGTCGACGGTAAGTGGTTAATATTTGGGGGTCCTCGAAGGAGTGAAGTTGGAATTTACTTTGGCTTGGACACACCGAGGCTAGCCCAGCATCGATTGATCCAGCCGATCCGCTTCGGAAAAAAAAGATTGATAGGGATGACATATTTGGCACTGCGGCCTCACCAAACTCCTGTTTTCTGGCTGTGTAATAGGCATGGGCTATTCTCCTGCCTATTAGTGCACTGGTTCAGGGAATTGGTCCGCCTCTCCCAAGTCAGGACGCCAATATAGCAGGCCTCGGCGGGTGACAAAATCTACTGGAGCAGGTAAGTCTAGGGACTACACCTGCGGCTGAAACATCAGCCCGAGGGGTTGACGTCTCCCAGCCAGGGGAGATCGATTTCTCCCACTCGCCATGGCAGCCAGGCACGAGGGTTACAGCCGTCATTCTCTGTCAGACCACTCCAAAGGACACATGAGAGCTGACCAGCGTCTGAAGCGGATCGGTCCCAGCATCGACCGATGAAGGCTGGATCAGTGTATGCTGGCACCAAGAGCAATACTGCATGCTGTACATGCCAAAGCACAGGACAAAAAGAATGCACTTGAGGAAAGTGCAGATGGATATGAGTGACACTCGAGCATGCACCGATGATGGGTGGATCAGTGGATGCTGACAACATCAGTACGGGTTCCCACCAGCCTGATACCATGAATTCAAAGGAGGTTTTAGAGGATTTAGAGTAAAAGTCTTCTGACCATATGATATATGCAGAGGTGTATGATGTGCCATATGCAAAGCCCAGGAGACACAAAGAATGCACTTGAGGAAAGTCCAGACGGATATGAGTGAAGAATGGGTTTGGTGGGTGGATCTGCAACTGTGACAAGGCATCTGCAACTGTGACAAGGCATCTGCAACTGTGACAAGGCATCTGCAACTGTGACAAGGCATCTGCAACTGTGACAAGGCATCTGCAACTGTGACAAGGCATCTGCAACTGTGACAAGGCATCTGCAACTGTGACAAGGCATCTGCAACTGTGACAAGGCATCTGATTTTCGTTGTATTGCAGGAAAATGTGTTGGAAATCGAATGCATACTTTGCGACGTGCCTCAGCCGCAAGCTGATCTCCCTCACGACGATTGGGTCGGGGCTATCAGGGCGTACGAAGACTGGTAAGTGCATCTGGCTTGGAACCTCCTTGCAATTTGTTCATGTTCATGTTTTACCACATCACCAAGCACTTAACAGCGCACTCGAGGGTGAAGGGACACATTTAGCACGAAATCGTGGCATTTTAGTTTTATGGCTGGTTGTTACGATGGCAGTGTCCACTTGTGGTCGACAGGAGGAGAGCGTCTGCTCAAGGTGCAGGCGCACACGAGTGCGGTCAAGTGTTTGGCACGTGTACGGCTAGAAGGTGAGTTGGGGCAGTGCAATGACTGTCAGTCATCCACGTTAGGTGCGGGATCGATGGCGAGAGGGGCCGGATGACTGGTGGGGTACTACTGTAGGCATAGGCAGAGGCTAAGTTTTTTCATCACGTTTTAATTCTTGGTGCAGAAGTGTACTCTCCTCAGAGGCCTCAGTCTCGTGGAAAAACCAGCGAGGGTAGAGGTTCACAAAGGAGTGGCTATCAGTAAGCTGGTTTCCCAGTTTGCAGACGAGACGCACATGAATCGGGCAATGTGTATGTGTCTTCTGCTGCCCGATTCATCATGTGGGGCTGCTTCGCATGACGAAAGTCCATGCGGCCTGCTTCCATTCCATTGCTGCGAGTGGGGCTGACTTATTGTACGATTTTCAGTCAGGAAAGCATGGAAATGTACTGAAACTAGCGGGAAACATTACAAAATAAGTTAGGACTGTTAGCAGAAACCTCGTACCTCGACCAGAGTTGGCATCGGCCAAAAGCTATTCGCAGTCATAGACGGGTGATCAGTGCCGCGGGGCCTAAAACTGAAACACCGAATCAACGGGTTTCCCCAGCCAGTCTTCGAGAAATCCAGTGGCAGAGCAGTTCTATTGATGAGTTCTCTCTTCAGGCTCGTCGAATTTGAGACGTTTCGCCAGTGGTTCTCAGGACCAGACGATTGCCGTGTGGGAATACGATGCATCGGCTCGAAGGCTCGAATGCGTGCAAATCGGCAAGGGTCACGAACGCAGTGTCGAGTGCTTGTGCGCTAATTCGGACGGGACACGTTTGGCCAGCGGCGCCTTCGATGGCTATTTGAAAATATGGAATATTGGTGCGTTTGGTGGAGGGTGTCAGTCAGAAGAGGTGGAAGTGGAAGTACCCGCCCTCTAAGCTTTAGCGGCTCACTGAACAAATGGCGGCCGCGGTTGTGCAGCTGCTCGGCAGTATTGCTGGGTAGCAGCGAGTGGCTGGACTCGTCCCGGGTTCGATCCCCATGTTCATGTTCATGTTTTACCACATCACCAAACGCTTATGCGCACTCGAGGGTGAAGGGACACATTTTACACGAAATGATTTACCGGCCCGCGAGTCGAACACTCGCCCTTAACTGCGCACCTGGCGTGAGAGGCAGACGCCTAACTCACCAGGCCACGAGGCCGGTCCCCGGTCCCCGATGATGGAGGTCGGTTTGCGAACCATTAACCCTCGCTGACCTTGCCAACCAGGCCGTTGGTGACTCACCCGGTACCCGAGAGGTGCTCCGAGTGGGGGCGGAAGCCAAGGCTGTCGGGCACTGGCAGGGTTCACAGCCCGCCCGCCATTGTCCGAGGAAGTCCAGGATGCTCTCGCGTGGAGGCGCTCCTAGGGGAGACACGCAGAGGGACGAGCTATGTATGCTGGTCCCCGCACAGAAGTGCTTATGATACGGTCCCCCACACGTTGCAGGAAAAATGGGTTTAGGCCCAAAAGCAGTGGCACCGAGGGCATTTAGCAGGAGAGGGGGCTTCCTACCTACCCCATAGGAAGACGATCATGGGGGCTCTTCTGCATCAAACTGTCCAGTCGCCGAATCTGGGTCTTCTTCCAAGGAAGCTCTGTTCGACGCGTTGACGATTCCCACTTTGCCCTGTCAACAGACGGCCGCCTCATCTCGAGTTCTGATTGGCTCCTAGCATGTTAGCCACGCCTCTCGCCATGTCATGCATCGCTTTGGGGTGTTTTCTGGCCACTCCAAAGGGGCCGAGTACTATTTTATGCCTTTCCAAGCTAGAATTAATTTAGTCAGTCTATCAAGCTCTACTGTAAGGCTGAACGCATATCGTATAGCACATCAGGGTGTTCTGTGCTGTTTCCTGTGACTTGATTTCTCAGTAGGAATCGGGAAGGATTAATGGACAGACTGGTTGTTTGCAGCTGACGAAGACACGGCGACAACGGCACCATCGCGAGAACAGAAGAAAATGAAGACGGAGAACAGTCGACTGGTGACCAAGGTATGTCCGTTTGGTGTCCCCAATTATGCGCAGCAACCACGACCATTGGCAGGTGCCCATGGTCACCTTGTCCGGCCACAGGGAAGCCATTCTCGGCGCGTGTTGGACGGACGCGGCCGAAGTGATGACGGCCAGTTTCGATCGATCGATAATCGTGTGGGATTTGGAATTGGCTGGTCAGAAGAACACGTTGAGTGGGGCCAAGGCATTTCTGGCCCTGGCTTATTCGCCCTTGAATCGCATGCTCATCAGTGGATCGTCCGATCGACATGTTCGACTGTGGGATCCGCGTAGCAAGGGTAAGCTGCCCGTCGGCTGTGGTTTCAGATTCAGCATCGACCCAAAGTGTGGATCGGATTTTTGAATTCCCGCCAAAATATCCTTGAACCCCTGCCCTTGTGACTGCGGGTGTCCTGAATCGATGGGCCTTTATCAATGAGAGGAACCCTTGGGTCGACTCGGCTAAGTGGCCTCACACCCGGGTCGATCGATGCTGGTTTCAGACAAGTGTTTTGTTGTTTTAGAAGGGAATCTGGTGAAGGCCACTTTCTCCTCGCACAATGGCTGGGTGGTGGGCGTGGATTGGAGTAAGACCAATGAGCACACTTTCGTATCAGCCTCCTACGATAACCTTATGAAAATGTGGGATACCCGAAGGTAAGCTCGGACTGGTCGCCGATGCCTTCCCTCATTTGCCTTTTTTAGTCCCAAAGCACCACTCTACGATTTGACTGGCCACGAAGATCGATTGCTGTGCTGCGATTGGTCAGTTCAATCTTACGTGCTCAGTGGAGGGGTCGATAATAGCGTTAAGGTATTCAGAACGAACCAGTCCATTAATGCAAATGAGGCGTAATCGTTTTGAAGAAATAAAAACATGATTTTGGGAGAAAAACTTGTCAACATTTAAATTTTACTCACTACCCCCCACCCATATTTTGAAAATCAATAACAGTCGCCTTTTCTTAGCACCGCCTGTAACACCGTAATCAAAACGTGCATATGGCCATACAAGGAAGCATTACCACCTCAGCCGGCAAAGAGACTTAGCGAGGCGACTGAATTAAGGCAGAATATTTGCATAAGGCGCCTGCGTTGCGCAGACTGAAAAACAAAAAAAGAAACCAAAAGATTTTAAGCAAAAAGTGAAAAGATCCTTGACCTCCAAAACGAAAACCTTTCGTGCCAATCGTTTCTTTAAAGCTTGTAATTTATGCGTCCATACATTTTTCGTTCAAATCCGGCCATTTGGCGCGACATTTTGGACATTCGGCGAGATCCATCAAATTGATTAATTTGGGATGAGACGGACATAAGCGACGAACGCGGCAAGCTGAAACCGAGATTGATTAAGCCTCTTGTAAGAAGTGGGTGGGCAAGTAGAAGCTTACCGTTGGCAACGTATCCACATTTTTGGCATATCACCTTGGCCTTAGGTCTGGCACAAACGCATTGATTTCCCGCCGGAGCGATATTTTCCGCTGCTAACATGTTTCTTTGCGATGTAAATAAACGGTTGACTTTTAAATCTTGATCTAAAAAAACCAAACGACTTTTTTAATAGGAAACCAGTGTTTTTAGATAACCGATCATAACATGGTAGGACTAAGGAACGATAATGGAACTAGAACTGAACTTGTTTATTCAGCTGCAGTGTGCCACGCACGATCAAAACAACCCGCGAATAATGCATTCGTGTGAAAACTGCGTCACCTATTTCCGTAGATAGGAACTACGCGTTCAATAATGCCCCGATTTTATCCTATTCTCGTTGTTACAAGACGCCAGCCTAGAACCAACTGTCGCGCTGAGCCGCCCCTCCTTGATTGAATCGCGCAATAAATCATCGAGCCGAGGCCGACATATGTTCTCCTCCCGACCATCTAACCCTCCCGCACTACAAAACTGGTTTCGTACATAATAGGCCGTGTCAGATATGATAAACATAAATTACCGTAAAAGGAAAAGTAATCAGCACCATTTTTAAAATCTTACCTTTTTGACAGGACTGGAATTCTTTTTTTTCAAAATGCATCAAAAGCACCAAAGAAATTTTTACAGGTCGCTTTTCGAAGACTTCGTTTCGTTCGCTCTTTGTTTTGTTTTCGTTGCTGCGCAATCAATCAATCAACTCCGCGGGTGGTCTGCGCGCACAGGCGTACTGTCGATTTTGGCGACTGCTTATGACAATATGGCCCGACCACGATAGCGCGCCAGGAGAGCTGGATGGGTTTGGTTTCGAAAACAATTTTTCGTTTCGGCCTGTCACGTAGGCCAAATGTGAAGAAAGTTATTGGGGATAGCTGTAGCCATATTATCGGGTTTGCTATTCATAGTTATACTAGTGCAACGCCCGAAAAAAATCGATTAGAGTAAATTATTTAAATTTTACTAAAATTTTTTTTTGTTGCATTTTTGGACTTTTGTAGGTGTAAATCGCAAAACATTTAAAACGGTAGCGAAGAAAGTGATCAAATGGCCGTCGAACGGGATGTTGCCTGGAGTGAGGAATGTGAGAGCGGTAATGATAACTTGGCTGGCGACGGAGAGACGAAACCCCCGGCGGTTATCAAATTCGTTCGACATAGTACGACGGATAGTGGATCTTCTGTTACGGCCTTGCAAGTCATTGGCGGATCGTCGTTTAAAGACGATACGGACGAAGAAAGTAGAGTTGATCCGGAACCGGTTTCAAACATTCGTTCAGACGTGCCATCATCCGCTGGCGAATCGTTCATTGATCACAAAAAATTTTTGTTGGACGATGATGATACGGATCATTGGAGAAGAATTTTGACGGAAGAAACTTTGGAACCTGAATTAGAACATGAACAACCGGTTTCTTATTTACAAAAACCAACGGGCGATGGTCATTATCGAAACGGTGGTGGTATGGGAGGAATGCACATGAAAATGCTCGGACACAATCGTCAGCAACACCACGGCCAGTCTGGTCTATCACCCGATTTTGAGGAAGGTGTAAATTATTTAGCTGGTCAACTTCAATTCCCTCGCGTCGATTCGGATCAGATTTTGTACCAAGTTGCCAGAAAACAACCCAAGGTTATTGGAGGAAAATATTTGATTGGCGATATATTAGGCGAAGGATCTTACGGAAAAGTAAAAGAGGCCATCGATTGCGATACATTATGTCGAAGAGCTGTTAAAATATTAAAACAACGTCGACTTAGAAAAATTCCAAATGGCGAGCAAGATGTGCAACGTGAAATTAGATTATTACATCGATTGCATCATAAAAATGTCATTCAATTATTCGATGTGGTTTATAATCAAGAAAAACAAAAAATGTATTTATTTTTGGAATATTGCGTTGGTAGCCTTCAAGAAATGCTCGATTCGGCACCCGAAAAACGATTCCCAATTTGGCAAGCCCATCGATATTTTGTGCAACTAGTCGACGGATTAGAATATCTTCACAGTCAAAATATCGTTCACAAGGATATTAAACCGGGTAATTTATTGCTCGTCATGGACGAAACTTTGAAAATTATCGATTTGGGTGTAGCGGAAGAATTGGATCGATATCAAACCGACGATACATCTTACGTTGGTCGAGGTACGCCGAAATTTCAACCACCCGAAATTGCAATTGGTCAATCGCAGTTCTCCGGCTTCGCTGTCGATATTTGGTCATCCGGTGTTACGCTCTATAATTTCGTCAGTGGTCAATATCCGTTCGAAGGCGAGAATGTATACAAATTGTACGATAATATTAGCAAAAAAGATGTGGTTATGCCGCAAGATATCGATTCATGTTTGGAAGATTTATTACGAGGTATGCTGGAAAAAACACCGTCGCAACGTACGACACTATTGGGTATTCGATCGCACGCTTGGTTTATTCGAAAACATCCATTGACATTGGATCGAGTACCGATACCGGCTTATAAAGGCGATCCTATGCGACATATGACCATTTATGGATATTTGGAAATTGTCTACGGCGGCCCGCAATCGCAGAATAGTAGTTTGAATCATTCGTCGGAAGCTGTAATCAGTGAACGAGAATTGAAAAGAAGAAGAGAATTCATGCAACAACAAAACGACAATACGATTCACGCCAGTGAACCCGATTGTTCAATGATGGCTAGAGCAACGATCGAAAGCGGAAATAGTAATCGAGGACGTAGTTTTTTTTCGTCGATGCGTCGAGCTCATCAAGTCCTTCAGCAAGCGCCTCCTTTAAATAAAGCGGTGAGAAAATCTTCCAGCGAACCGCATACGAATCGTTTAAATACAAAATTAAAACAAAGAATTAATGTTTGCAAAGTTCAATAAGAATGAATTTCTTCCTTTTCACAAATAAATTGTCCAATTTAAGAGTATTTCAGATGAATTAGTTTTTTTCTAATTAACGGGTGCGTAGTAGGTTTTTTTTCGCTGAAGTTGTATATACTCATCTCATTTTCCATTTCCCGCGGCCGCAAAATTTATTTGTGCAAATCGTGTCATAGTGGTGCTCGTGTGAAATTTTTCTAACTTACAATGCGTACAATAATTAGTTGAGCGCTTTTTAAAATATTTTCTTGAGCTTGTCCCTAAATAGGCCTATAATTTAATTGTAATAACTTTTATACGCTCTGCCAATAGCTTAAGTCGCGACCGTGTACAGAAATCAATAGAATCACTCAAAATTTCTGATAACATGACAAAAAAATGCGCCCTGGACAAAAGAAATTCAACAATAAAAATGTCTATGAAATCTCATTCAAGGCCCTATGATAGTGAGCAAAAACAGGCACACAAATCATTAAAATATGTCAAAAAACTGAGTTCGACTCCCCCTCGGACTGGACCCCAGCACCTACCAACTCAGATCGACGGGGTACTCGCCCGTCAGACAAGCCACGCAATGGCCCTTGACTTTGGAATTACGTTCCACCACCGACACGAGGCCACCCACGCTCAAATATTCAACGGAATCTGCGTCAAAATATTTTGGAAGTTCATCCAATTTGTACAAATTAGCGATCAATTCTTCCTTGGTTGGAATATTAATACCCATGTAACAAGGGAAGCGAATCGGGGGCGAAGCCACTCGAATGTGAACCTGAAACAATCAAGTCGACAAACTAATTATTTACATTTTTAGGGTTTATACTAGTGTTCGGCCGAGGATGACTTTTGTCGAGGTCGAGGCTCAACTTTTTCGACCCGAGGTCGAGGGTCGAGGTTTTTGCAAACAGTTTCCGACTTATTTTGTGATGTGTTCTACGAGTGTAATTCTATTTCCATGCTTTTCTGACTGAGAAAATGCATTTCAAGGTTTTAAAGTTTGAATCACCCGCCTTTTTTAGGATCTGACAATCACTAAATCAGCAGCGCTGAGGCAGTGCACCTTCTTGTATGAACTCTGAACCACCCTGTATGGCCAGGCAGAGAGGACAAAGCTCCACCTTGGCCTGGCAATAGCGAGGTTCATACAAGGCGCGGAAAACAATTTTTGGCAGGGGTTCAGTCAAAAATTTGATTTTTCTTCCTGATTTTTCTTACACCGTCACATCACTAATTTTGCAATTTTAGCCGATTCGCCAGCTTCTTGCATGATCTATAGAGAAAACGGGTAATTCGAAATTTGAAACCACAAAATGCAGTTTCAGTTTTCAACTGATTTTGGCTCCGAAGCTCCAATTTTCCTTGGGTTTTCCATACATTTATCGGTCTTCCCGACTTTCCCAGCCTTGTATGGACCACTTCACAGATCTCTCGTACAACGCAAAATTTGAATTTCCCGCTGCCTGCAAGCCGCTTAGGACAGTTTCTCATAGATGAAAAGTTTTACTCTTTAAAGCCTGCGCGGAGCGCCGTCCCGCTCTTGAAAGTTTTAGAAACAGAATAGCAACAAATTCTGGTCGCGTTGTAAAAAGAAAACCAACTAAAGCCATGAATCAGGAAAACTGTCTACAAAAATTTTCCGTCGACGCAACTATCGCACAGGCTTTATGTAAAGTGAGATCTACATAGAATTGTCATAAGCGACTTAAAGCGGAAAATTCAAATTTTGCTATACAAGAAGCTTGTGAAATAATCTAGTGGAGGGCTCGCAGCATGCTTGACTCCTGGTCCCTGAGTCAACTTGTCAACGCACTCCCGAAGACGACAGACCCAATCGCTCGGCAGATATCTCAATTTGAATGCCCAGTTGACCAAACTTGGCCAACTTAAAAAATACTGGACTACATAAAGCCGATTTCGTAGAGTTCTATAAATCGGGCTTAAGATATCTGCCGAGCAAAGGGTCTATTATCTTTGAGAGGGCACTGACACGTTGACCCAGGTGCGAGGAGTGAAGCAAGTCGTGCACCCTCCACTAGAGTCCACAGTTCCAGTGCAAGATTTGAATTTCCCGCTTCAAGCTGAAACTTGGGAGTTTTAAAAACTACTGGATCGAATTTCGATAAAACCAGTTTTGTGAACACCCAAGTTTCAGCTCTTGCATTCCGCCCAACACGAGCCTACACCTTTCACTCACCTCGCTTGCCCCGGACACTTTAAGCAACTTGACAATTTGTTGCATAGTTGTACCGCGTACGATCGAATCATCGATCAGAACAACCCGTTTATTGCGGAAATTTTCAAAAAGTGGACCAAACTTTTTCGTGACACTTTTTTGACGTAACTGAATGCTCGGTTGAATGAATGATCGACCAACGTACGTGTTCTTGCTCAATACCTCCATATATGGAATGCCAGTCTGCAAAGGCACATCGTAGCACAGGAGTATCAGCCAGCCAACCACGCTTACCTGGAATGAATAGCCCAGAGCAGACGGCGTAGCACTGTCCGGTACCGTGCTCACCACATCCGCCTCCACACGCGCCTCCCGTCCCAGTTCGATGCCGCACTCGTATCGCACTTTGTACACCTGCTGGCCTAAACAGAAGGAATCAGAACTGAACTTTCTAAAGAATCTCACAAAATCAAGCAAATCTGAAACTGATTTTACACCACCCTGCAGGCGAATGACGATAGCAACCCAGTCTTGCTTCGTCCTACATGCTACACGCCAAATATGAAGTCGCCCTACACCATCATACCTTCGTGAGTAAAATATGGTTTCAGTTCGTTAAAAAAGATGCGTAAAATATAGTTTAAGGCTTCCCCTTTTCTGCAAACGACAAAATGATGCTCACCTTCAAGAATACTATCCGATTTCGCGAAATAGACATATTCGAAAATGCAAAACGCCGGTGTTTTCTCACTAGGTCGTTGAATAATTGCCGTACGTCCGATACCTTTCGACGTAATCTCGACAATTTCACCAATATCCACTTCGCGAACGAAACGAGCGCCAACTGCATTGAAAGAGCACGTTTCCGATGATACAACGTAGCCGCAAGCAACGCCTTCGTGCACTAGAAAAGATGGAATTTGGACTATCCACGTGGAATAATGCTCCAACAGAACTTACTTATCTGCCCGATACAGAGCGGCCGATTACCATAAGGATCACGAACTGCGAACAGGCTGTTGCTAGTCTGCAACAAAAGTCAACCTTTAAAGCCTCCCATTGTCATCTCACACTTTATCCATAGCCAAGCAGTCGAGGGCTGGGGAACACAAATTGACAGTCATTTTTACCTAGGTGGGATTCGAACCCTTCCCTCTAAGTGTGAGAGGCAGACGCCTTGACCGCTAGGCCACGACCCGGCCCTCCATCTGGTGCTGTGGTGGACGATAGGAAGAAAGGATTTGGAGCGGTCTGATCGAAACCATTCTTCCTATGCACAGAACCAAATGCAGGGGTTTGCCTCTCACTAACAGGGGAGGGTTCGACTCCCGCCTGGATAAAAAATGATTGTCAAATATGTGTTCCCTAGCCCATGGTAAAGTATGGTCTGAATCCTAGGATACCCCAGTCCTATCCTCCACCACAGCACAGCACCATGTCCCTCCAAAACCCATAATTCACAGCGGCAGCGACACATATCTGAAACCTAGTTTTACTCGCAGGTAATGTGTGTGGCACCCAATAGGATCATCGATCCATGCGCCCCACATTACTTACTAAAACCATGCTTCCGGTAGGAAAGCAAGAGTGAATTAGCTTTGGCCAAGTTGATTAGAAGTAGGAAAAGAATGAGTTCTTACCATTATGATCAAAGAATAGGAGGTGGTCAAGGAGGTCATAGTCTGTTGTATCTTTGCCATCCAATCAACACCCATGCCGTGGGTCGTGGTCGAGAGGACGCCATTGAGGCCGTGGTCCAGGGCTGTCCTCTTGCTCGGCATGGCGAGTAGTTGCGCGATCACTTCGCTGTCCGTGTCCGTCGATAGACCAACCCCATTTCGTAAAAGCTAAAAAGAATGTCAAATGAAGTTGGTATAGGAAAAGTAAACTGGGCAAAAAATTTTGAAAGAGATTTCAAAAATGATCCATTCATGATTTTCCCAAGTTTTTCAGACGAAAATTCGATTTCCACCTGATTTTTTCCACGCTGTCTCGGCACTACTAATCCGATTTTCGATTTACAGCATCTTTATCAGATCCTCAGAAAATATGGGTGATTCAAAATTTACACCGTCAAAATGGTTCCCTGATTTCGGCTCCAAAATTCCCATTTTCCATGACTTTTTTCCTAGGTTTTTCAACCTTTTATGAGCCCTGCCATTCAAAATTACACACTTTTTCCCGTAATTCTTTCGCGTTGACCAGTTCTCCATTATGCGCAACTGCTACCAAGCCATCGATCGTGTAGACCACGAATGGTTGGATGCAATTGATCGAGCCTTTCACGCCGGCCGTCGAATACCGCGTGTGTCCCACACCAACACAGTTCCCTAAAAACATGGTCTAACCGAATGATATGCAAGTCCTCAGTAGGACCCAAACTCCTAGTAATAACTGTTTTACACAGTTTTACAAGGAAACCGTGGTCAAGTTGGTTAGAGCGTTGGACGCGGGTTCCAAAAGCGCGGGTTCAAATCCCG
Source organism: Mesodorylaimus sp. YZB2_4 (assembly GCA_030248295.1). Lineage (NCBI taxonomy): Eukaryota > Metazoa > Nematoda > Enoplea > Dorylaimida > Dorylaimidae > Mesodorylaimus > Mesodorylaimus sp. YZB2_4. Next base: position 76,695 of record JASANH010000735.1, read on the forward strand.
CTCAATGTCAAGATTTTGTATGCGTATTTTAAACGAAAATTCTAACTTTACTGTACCATCAGTGCTTGTAATGTACCTTTTGCCAAATGCGATAGGTTACGTTCATTGAAAACATGGCTAACCAACCCGTTTTCTTTGACGAATTTGAAAGGTTCGCTATGGCCATCCGAAACAACGATACCGGCACCTTCTTGACCTCTGAAAATTTTGATTTATGCATGCAATTTAGGTTGAAAATCGGAAATTAGAAATTACCGATGCTGCAATCCAATCAAGCCTAAATAAATTAAGTGACCAATGTCCAATTCACACCCGTCGCATTGAATACATCCAAAAATACCACACATTTTTTATGCAAAATATATTTTAGCAGACCTAATCTAAAGGCTCGTCAAAATAGGGGACAGAAGAATAAAATTTTGCAAGATTCTGTCTTTCATAATGGCTCGCCAGAACAAGAATTGCCGCTTCTAGCAGACAACTTTATTGAGATGTCTGCTAAGTAGCGGGAATAATTGGCGCGGGAAGATAAGTAAGCCGTGAGAAGAAAAATCGAATCTTCTGTTTCCTTTTGTTTTTTCCAACAACATTCAACCATGTCAACCGATGTCGTCGAAGCAAGGGGTCGTATCGGAACCAGTTTGGCGCGACAGCTCGATGCTGATGGGAAAGAAATCAAAGTAAGGAATATGACTATCGATTGTATGACTCGCAATCAGAATCGGTTTTCTAGTTTGATGTTCGGGAAGATGAGGAGCAGAATGTCAAGTTACAAGAAACTATTGAGCTTCTCGTTGCCGCGGGTTATTTTCGGGCTCGTATCAAAGGCCTATCTGCATTTGATAAGGTAAGGCCGCGGTGGTATGGCTTGTTTGCAAGTCTGATTTGTGGGTACTGTAGATGACGAGATTGCGAAATTCGCGAAATCTTACGATTAGTCGTAAACTTGCTAAATGCTAACATGCTAACAGGCATGGAAGGCCTATTTGCAGTTCAGCTCCATCTGGGATTAGGCTCAAGTATGCTATGCGGATGTGGCACTATTTGGGTCTTTCCCGCGGGGTCGGGATCGGGGGAAGGCTAAATGCAGAATTAATGGCTTTTGTTGGATTGTGCTTGGTCAGTGCACCGGGCTAGTTTCTCCCGTACCCTTGGTTTCGCGATCGGACTGTTGTAAAAATTTTGTGGCAGGTGATCGGTGGCATGGTATGGTGCATTTCACTCTGTGATATCGATGTGGATATTGATCTTTTATACGAAGAGAATTCAACCATCGGACAAAAAATGTAAGTTATTTCATCATTTTATCGTATTTTCTTTCTAAATGTGCGATTTTTAGTAAATTGACGGAAAAGATTGTTAAAGTTTTGTCCAAAATGAAATGTCAATTTGGAATCGAACCTCACCAAATCCAGGGTTTGGATTTCATACACATATTCCCTGTTGTCCAGGTAAACTTGACTCGATTTTGTCATAGGTTATCCGTAGCCAAGCACTATGCGAGGGCTAAGGAGCACAAAAATTGATAATCAGTCTTTACCCGGGCGGGAGTCGAACCCTCTCCTCCAAGTGCGCACCTAGCGCAAGAGGCAGACGCCTTTACCGCTAGGCCACGACTTGGGTAGCCAATCTAATTGAGTCTTCCGACCTAGTCTGTGGCTGAAACATCACCTTGACGGGTGACGTTTTCAGCTGCCAGCTAGGGAAGAGTGGTGGAGACAGGCGTGCTAGCCGTTGATGCCAGAATCGGTTGTCCATTGGGTCTAGGAGACGTGGCTCCTGCAATAGGCCGAATGGCTTCACATTGGAGAGGGTTACCGCGGGGAGCGGGTGGTCTCCAAACACTCCAGGCAGGTCTCCTAGTCGTAGGAGCCAGGAGCCAGGCTTTACCCGCTAGGTCATTAGTGAATATGAAATTCAGTTTTTTGGTTTAGTGGCTTGTGAAGAAAGCTATTCGTGCTCGGGAGGAAGTTGGCGATTCTTTACAGCGTTTTGCCGAATATCAATACGAGTCTCATTATCGCACTGCTTTGGTAAGCTGGTGCTACACTCCTATGATGGCTGTGCCCTGGCTGTGTGGTGTTGAAAGACGTCTGTCACAGTTTGCTTGGCAGAGCTGGAACCTGTTGGCCTGGGTTTGAATCGCAGCCGTTCTAGAGTACTCTTTAGACGCCATTGCATACAGAGCCTAGTCCTTTTCCTGTCACTTCATGTCCAGTGAGAGGAAAACGTCCAGGATAGGTAAAGTACGCTGAGGAGCGGAGGAGACCAAGTTCCAGTTCTGAAAAATGTTCTAGGACGACGGAATGCAAAGTACGGAATTATCCAGATTGAAGGACATTCAACGCGCGATTGCGGTAAGAACTGATGGCGGTCAGGTCTGTTCATATGAGCTGAATTTTGTAGGTGCCGCCGAGAAGACTGTACAGGCGCATCGATCCCAACCCGTTGCTCGAGGAATCGAGTCGTGTTCAGTCGACTTTGCTAGAATATGGATTGTAAGTGGTTTGCTTTGCTGGGTGCTGCTGTGACCAGGTCTCCTTATTTTAGGGGGAGGATGACGATCGCTGGTGGAAAATCAACTGAAAGCGAAACGCGTGCTGGAGAGGAGGATAAGGAAGGGAAACAAGAGGTAGGATTGTTTCTGTCAGGCTGCCCGCACCAGCATCTGAAAGTGGGGATAGCCCCGGTGGGTGACCCCTAGGCTTGAAAAATTTTCAATTTGGAATGTTAAAATTTTGAAAAAGGTCTGACCCCCCTTTGGACGAGCCAAAAATTAGTGACCCCTATGGGTAAGCCAAGAAAATCCTGTACCCCGAGATGAGCCAAAAGTTACTGAAGGTGAGCCGCAACGCTATCTAGCAGCAAGCCCTGTTAAGCGGCATATTCTTAGGGACGTACCAAAGATAGACAAATTTGGTGCTTCCTGTCCAGAGTATCTGGTGTTTCAGGTGGAGACATTGATGGCTGGCATGGCGGAAATATCGGACAAGGCGCCCCGACTTTCTGTCGCCGCCATCGCATCTGCTATTGACGAAAGTGGCATCAAGCAAATGGCTGCCCAACTGGCGAATGAAGTAAGTTGGATCTGTTTGGATATTTAGTGTGTCGCTGACAATTTTTGCTTTCAGTTCGGGGGTGTACGCGGGGAGTACGGACTCGATGCTGAGGTGTCCGCCGAAGTGACCTTGGAGACGTTGGAAAGTCGGAGAGCGGAGTTGGAGTCATTGTTGTCGCAGGTACGGCAAGGAGTCCTTGGAGAGAGCTAGTGCAATGTAGTCTGTGTTTAGGTTTCTCAAAAATATGAGCAAGCGAAGAAGATGGTGGAAGAAGAGAAGGAGAAATATGATATGGTACAAGCTCAAGAAAAGGAACTGTATGAAGAGTTGCAAAAACTCGAAGCGTTGGCGGCATCTGCTGGTCAAAAGTGAGTCATAAGGATAGGGAGGCCTCTTTGATGCCACTTAATACTTGATCTGACTTCCACGAATCCTGGTTGATTCATTTCAGATCATTAGAAACTATGCAGAATTTGTTGTCGCAACGTGAGGAGATCAAGAAACGTGAAAGTGAATTCAAGGCCCGTTGCAAAGTGAGTGCACACTTTTGCCTGACACTGAGGTGGTTTATTATTGATAGGATAGTTTAGGAAGAAGTGACGGCCCTGGAACACGAGCTGACCATCCTGCGACAACGTGATGCCAGGGCGGAAGAGAATGAAGTAAGTGTGGAAAGTTCTGCTGAGCGGGCGACCATCGAGAGGCACAGAGGTACTCAACAAGTCAGTTGGCTGTTTCACCAGGTCTTGACTGATAGAAGCCAGGGACTAGTGCTCGCATGTCATCTTATCATAGTCAAGCAATAGATTGACAATCATTTTTTTACCCGGACGGGAGTCTAATCCTCCCCTGTAAGTGCGCACCCAGCTATGCTATGCTATATTTACTATGCCAAAAAGCTTATCAGGCCACTGAAGTGGCACAGCACAAATACGAGAAAAACAGAATAAAGTGGTCAAAAACGATGCTTGGAAACAAAACTTTTAAATTCATCGAAAGTGCCTAAGGCGATATCACTCGGTATCACGGGCTAAAAGTATAAGGTAAAAGTCGAAACTCTGAGAATATGAAAGCGAGCATGAGAGGTAGAGCCTAAAGCTTTTGGGTCACGACTCGGGCTCCGATTACCTTTTTGGGTGTCGGGCGCCTACACTCGCGGTCGGTAGGTGAGAGCGTGTCTTAATGTTTGTATGATCTATCGATTGTTCCAGGAGAATTTGAAGACGCTGAGAAGAAATCGGAATCAAGCTGAGGCTGCCCTGAGCGAAGTACGTTTGGACGCTGCCGCGGTAAATCGGCAGATTGCAATGCTGCAACGACGAATCGATGACGTTCCATCTCACACAGAGCTCAATCAATATCAGAGACGATTTTTAGAATTGTATAATCAAAGTGAGTGGAATTGGTTCTTTGTTGAAAGAGGCTTTGCAGCATTCACGTGGCACTTGGTTGACCCATCCTTATCGTTCCAGGGGCCCTTTTCCCGCGGCCTTCCATCGACTAGGGTCTATGTGGATGTTAGTCGCTATTCCACGATGTCGGTGGTTACCCCATACCCAGCCCGTGCCCTGTGAGCCTCCCGCCCCATAGGCGTCTCCTGGAGGGATGAAGGGTGAGTCACCCACCGCCAGGCGCGCAAGGCGCAAAGAGAACTTCACCAAGTTCTCAGACCCAGACCGACCAGTTTCCATCTCTGCCATGCAAACTGTGACACACGCCTTTCCCGCTGCACCACTCAGGCGGCTTTAGTGTGGCATTCGGGTTACTCATTCCGCTATGAGTGAATCGCCGTGCTGAGTAAACCTGCCTGGCGAATCGCCCGTAGGAAAACTGATGTAGCCACAGCCAAGATGCTGCTTGCGGTGTTTCTACTCGCTATGAATCGTGTCCTTACTGTCCACGGATATGGGAACGATACATAGCAAGATATGCCACAAGCAGCACCTTGGCTGTGGGTGTCGGACGCAGTGGGCAGGGATTGCGTTGACTCTGAGCGTGTTTGATTTCAGTCGCCAGCAAACACAAGGAAACGAAACAGTTCTACGCTCTGTTCAATACGTTGCAAGATGTGAAGGCGTGCATGGAGAAGGAAGTGAATTTGCTGAACTCCATTTACGACAACTATCAAATGTAAGGCGAAGAGTGTGCGTGGGAAAGGATTTTATCGAATTCTATTTCAGAGCAATGCAATCGGAACAAAATAAGATGCAATTTTTGAATCAGTTGGAACACAGTCTGGAATCGATTAGGCAGACGAAAATGAGGATGGAAAGGAAAGAAGTCGAGCAGCGATCGAAGCGAGATGCGCTTCGGGAGACGTATCAGGAACTGTTGGATAAACAGAGGCTGTACTACAGGACGGTGAAGGACTTCCAAGAGGTGAGCAGGGGTGGACTTGGGTGACCCGCCTGGAGAGCCGATTTACGAGTGTTGTACTGAATAAGTTGAGGGTGGAGAGTGGGGAGTGCCCAGTTTTGACCCAGTCTGAGCAAAGAAGCTAGTTCGGCTCCTCTAGGCTCGCCTAGGACACGTCCTAAATATTAGGACATCTGAAGTCCCATCATTGTAATTCGACCATCCCAATTTTCGGACATGTCCTCATTGATTGTGAAAGTAGTCCTTGGGGCCACTTTCACAGGCAGGCAGTCATGCTGACCTAGCTGATTTGTAGATGCTCTCATTCCGGCCTGGTCTTTCTCGTTTCAGGAATGCAGGAAGAACGAGCTTGGAATGGCGTTGCTCAAGGAAGCTGGAGTGGACGAGTGATGTGCACTGTTTCAATTTTGTATCTTTTAACCTTTTGTCACGACTGACCAACATTTGTTTAATGTTCACGAAGGGCAACACGGCTGCTCATACAAACGAGACATACATTTGGTCTGCGATACGAGGTCACGTCGTGGTTGCACTAAATAGGACAATGAGAGGCCGAGAGAGAAAGAGGTACAGCGGTGAAAGAGAGTGCGAGTGAGAAGGGGGGTTCACATGCAACCGCACTGTTTGACAACCACGTCTTCCAAGGTTTGTGTCATTTCTTCATTGTCGCCTGTCAGCACTGTGATGGTGAGGGGCGAGAATTTGACCGGGCTGCAGCACGGCGTCAATCCGCTGTTCCTCGCATCGCGATAGAGATTCATGGCTTCTGTGTAGAAAGCCGCTCCGTCCGTGTCAGCTGTGGCGAATCCACCGAAATTCGTGCACCGGCCCATGCAATAGTAGGAGTCGAAGGAGATGGGAGAGACGACCCTGAAGTGAAGGGTGGTCAGTGGACGAGTAAGTCTGGGAGGGTGGGTGCCCTGCCAAACTGAACAGGCTCACTGGATGTGGATGCCAGAGGCTGTCTGTGAACCTCTGCTGGACGAATAGCCCGTAGGGAGTCCGAGAAGGTGTTGCAGAGTCAGTCAAGGAGGGTGGACTCACTGGGTGTTGGTGTGAGGTCAGTGGTAGATGACATCCTTGTCAAACTGGATCACTACAGACTCACTGGATATGGGTGCGAGGGACTGCCTGTGGGCCCCTGCTAGCAGAAAGGCTAGTAGGCAGGAAGGTGTTGGCGAGTCAGCATATAACCCCCCGCCAGGGAGGCCATGGCGAGTGGGAGAGGAATATCGATCTCTCCTGGCTGGGAGACGTCAATCTCTCGGGTTGATGTTTGCCACATGTGCAGTCGCAAGACTCGCCTGCTCTAGCCGGAGTTTCTGTCCCACCCACTTTGGTCGGCCACCTCCCTCCTGCGCCTGTCAGGCCTGGTTCAAAGTCTTAGGGGTCACTCACTCACTAGGTTTGGGTGTGAGGTCAGTGGTAGGTGCCTGCACCCTTGTCAAACTGGATCACTACAGACTCACGGGATGCGGGGGACATCTAACCACGAGACTTACCACGATCCCCATCCCAGATCCTGGAAGTCGATGTGGACCCTTCGTCGGCAGCAGGGCATCAGATCGTCGTACTGTCCGACGGAGGTTTCGCGCAGGAAGGCCGAGTCCCACTGGTTCTCGCAATCCTCGATGATCAGCTGCCTGTTCATTCTACGTCCACTGGTCGAGTTGTGCCTTTGACCGGGGCCACTGATCGATCGTTTCCTGGGGCCGCGCTGGGTCGGTCTTTCAACCAGGCTCAGCTTGAGTACCAATGGGGGCCTGGCGAGGTCGTCTTCGGGGGCGGGCTGTCGACGATGGCTGTGCGCGCGGTGATCTCGGGGAGTGACTGACTGAATGCAAGGCTCTCCCTGCTCGTTCCGATTCACCAACGAGATGGTGACATTGGCGCCGGCAGTGGCTGACCAAAAGGATGCGAGGGCCAGGGTGAGGTCGGAGACGAACAAGGATCCGTTCAATTGCTGGCCATGGACGAGACGGAACGGCGACCACCCGCCATCTCTGGCCATCGACCACGAGGAGGCGGTGGGGCCCGGGCTGATTGCATCCTCGTTGTCGTCCCCGTTCGGTCGATTGCGAACGTAAAGACGAGGTAACGACTCGTCGGCGTGCCACAATTCCAGTTCGGCTTTCTCCAATTCAGTATCGTACTGTGCTGATGAGGTGGAGGGCAATTTGGAATTGAATGAATAATGCATTACTCTGTCCGATGCGCATTCTAAATCATCGCCTCGGCGCCGTTGGTGGCCTTGATTATGGCGTCGACGATGGGCCCTTTGTGCTCGCGGAGTCTCTGAAACCAAAATACGCAGTGTCAACTACCCGCGGGATACTGTACAGCGGGAGGATGGCTGTGCAGTAGCCCAGCACTGCACCGCACTGAGGCGAGCCAGTCAGTCGTGAAGTCTTGCTTGCGGCCTGTCCCAAGTCCCGGCGGACGAATCCTCTTGCAGACGAGCGAACGGTCTCCGACTTCTAGTTGCCAAAGGCCGGTGAAACATCAACTCGGCCGGTTCAGCCGCACTTGTGGACAGCCAGGGAGGATGGCTGTGCATACTGCATCTAGCCCTGCACTGAAGCGGACCGGCGATCTTGCTTGTGGCAAGCTGTCCTGAGTGGCTGAGGAATCCTTCTGAGAGCAAGGGCAGCATAAGGCGAGTGCATAGTCCAAATTCTAGTTGCCAAAAGCTGGTGAAACATCAGCGCGGCAGGTTCAGCTGCACTTTTGGATACAGTTACAGGATGCTTTGCAACGGCCTAGTCGATGTTGCAAGGATACAGAGGGAAGCAGAGCACTACCAGGCTAGCGGCTTATGGCTTCCCAGTCGTGCTTCTAATCGGCATCCCTGGCTGCCGGTAGATCAATACCCTCCCATGGCCTGGCTGGGGGCCATCGTCCCGTCTGGTTGATGTTTCAGCCACACATGCAGTCGCGGACTCGCCTTGCCAGTCGGAGTCTTTCGTCCCACACACTTCTCATGTCTCTGGTGGTGCAGGGCAGACTGATCAGTGTCAGTCCATTTCTCATGGTCGTCTCAAGCATCGAATTTGAAAAAAAACCTGTGGCTTGACCCTCTGTGGCCGGAGAGGAGGCTCATACTCGCAGGCCCGAAAGCAAACCTCACCAGAGACTGTTGGGCACGTACTGGATGGTCATGTGTCTGTCCCATGCCAGATGATTCTCCCCTAATAACACATTCACACAGATCGCGGTGATCCTACTGTAGGAGTATCCCCAATGCTCACCAACGTCTGGCGCTGATTGTGGCCTATCTGGCCTGCCCAATTTGAGAAACTGAGAATGAGACTCCTGAAGGTCTGAAGCTAAGGTGGGAGACTGTGTAGTCTGTACCTGTCCAGTGCTTGGTGGGTCGTCTTACTGTACTCGCCTCCGAAGCGCGGCCTCAAAAATTTGATCCCAAAATTAGCGTCTAAGTCTTGTTGGCAGGCGGTGTACAATACCCTGTACAGCTACTGCGTACCCCTCCTATCCGCTTTCTCTGAAGTCCGAGATCACCCTGGGGCCCAACAGCACGAAGAACGCGGGAGACGAGGAGTCTCGCAGGCCCAGCACAGACCTGTCTCTTATGGCCAACTGAAAGATGGCTGCTTGGTATGACGGCTGTGTGAACTGGCAAATGCGAGAGATAAGTCCAATCGGCAGTGCCAGCAGAGCGAGGATGGCGGACACTTGGTCTCAAGCTTGCCTGGCTCGAATTACCTCACGAGAAATTATTGTATTTCATGAATGCGGCACTGGCGGGGTCCCAGGATACACACCTCAGAACAGGCGCAGTGTCCCTCACCTGGCACTCCGATAATTCTCAAAGTGTACTTCCGCACAGCCAGCTCCTCGTCCGGGCCATCGGAGTTGGTCTCAGCACTGGAAATCGATCTCCTTTGTTGATCGCGTCTGCTCCTCCACTGAGATGCCTCGGGTGGCGCGTGGTCGACGTGCAAGGCTTGCAGCATTCTTTGCTGGAACCAGTGTCGATGGAGACGGTCCAGGGCCTGCACACCTCGGGCCCACACGTCCCGCTGTTCCTCGGCCGACAGATCGCCATTGGTTGTGCTCTTGCAACACGATGCCGACTCGACGATCGGAGAATAACTGGCCACAACGATAGCCACCAGCACAATTCTAATATTCGTCATGCTGGTTTAAAAAACTGTCAGCCGTCAAAAAATGACTGCCTTATTGAAAAATGAATTCTTCACTCGGGTAACTCGAGTGCACCGGACTCGATGCAAGGTGATGGATGAAGGCGAGAGGGGCTCGGCTGATGGCTGCGATCCACAAACTGTAAACACTTTCTAGTCTTGTCTGCAGGAGAGAGGAGTAGACGAAACAAGGTTGGACCTTGGAGCAAGGATAGCTAAAACAAACCCAAACTGTTGATCATGGGGCCGTGGCGAAGACTGGGGGCAGACCACCAGCACGAACGACTAGTCTAGGAGGAAGTGGGGGACTTGGCAAACATAACCCGCCCCTCCAGACCGTCTACAGTAGTCTTAGTTTGGGAACGGCGGGTGTCCGACGTCTGAATCGGTTCATCGACGTTCACATCGTGACCGTGCGAGGCAGCTGGCTTCGGTGAATGATGAGGCAATAACGGGAAGGCGCGACCAGAATGGAATGATCGATTAATGCCTCCATGATTCCTGCCCGCCCCCAACCCAATCGGCGGGTGGTAGGGCAGAGAAAAACGAGTTGGAAACCTCAGTCGCGACACGCCGTCTTCTTTTTTCTCCCCCATTTCCCATGCAAGACGGCCAGACAATGATCCGAGAAGAGATGGCTGCTCATAGAGTACAGTAGGCCATGCACTCGGAGGACTGTCCATCTCCACAGGCTTAGTGGGCTGGGCAGAGGGTGAGTGCAAAGGGGGGTAGACAGGCCATCCTACAATTGGGGGGGGGGGGGGGTCAAAGGTCATGCCCCTGAAATGTGATGCACCCACCGCAAAGGGGTGTACAGTGATGATCGATCAGCTATGGCCTGGGAGCAGCCAGCTGGGTGACTGCGAGTAGAGTGCAAGTGGCAGGCCGAGGTGAGAAGAGTAATCATTCACACCGTCCCCCATCGTCGATCATTGCAGCCAGGCAGCTGATTGGCCCCGGGGGGGGGGGGGGGTCACACGCCAGTGCAGAAGCAAGACAGAGGCTCATCGTCGGGTGCACAACTGGCGTGGACGAGTGTGCAGACTAGCCCCCACTGTCCCACAGACTTATCAAAGGTGGACGGGTGTTTGGGTGGCGGGGAATGTCGGCCAGTCGACGGCGTTCCAGGCGGCGGGTGTCCAGTGGGCACGACGAGACGGCGCCGCGCCCGATTTGCCAGCCGCAGTTGAGAAAAGTACGAAACGTCAGTTGCGACGTCACGCTACCAATGTCCTGTCGGCCCCCGTACAAGGCGGTGACCACACGCCAGCCAGTTCACACCCAACCACGGGTGGTCTACCTGCACAGACTAGACGTCTCTGAGAAAGACATAAACAATCCCGACTTCAAAACGGCCGCATCCAACTCCCTCCAATCATCACTGCCACCTGCCGACAATGAGTCACACCCAATCGCCAGTCATATTTTTGCATCAGACAACATCCAAACCACCAACATCAAAAAGTGTTAACCGAGCACCCCCCCCCCCCCAGTTTCATTCATCGTCTCTTCCCTGTTGCCTTTCTTCATTTCCAGTTGCAACTCCGAATTCTTGCGTCACTGAAACAAAAACAATGGTTACTGCCGATTGGCACCCCAGGCCCACCAGACTAGGTAGGGCATAGCAAATGGCCAGACGTCACTGCACGTCCAGTACAGTCTCTGCTCCCCTGTGCCCCGCTCCACAAGTACCTTTCTCATCCGCCCTGATATCCCACAAATAAACACCGTCCTCTGACTCGCCTCCCACAGCCAACATCCAAGGATTGTCCGGACAGAACGAACAGCAAAACAGCTTGCCCTGAAACCGAAGATGGCCTGCATTCTGGCTCTGACCTCGCCCAAGAATTCTCAGCTCCATCACTCACCAATTTCAGTTTCTTCTTGGTCACAAGTCGGAGCGGTTTCTCGCCTGCACCTTGCGAACTCCAGATCTTCACCACGCCATCCACACCGCAACTCGCCAAGCAATGCCTCGTCGTCGGATGGAGGGCTACACCTAAAATTCTCCGACCTGCACAGTCCACCATCAGCAATGCTACTGTACTTACCCGACACAGCATCCTCGTGAGCCTTCTCCATACGATTCCCCGCCTGCACTGTCTCCTGCCGAGTGTCGATATGGAAAATATCCCCCGTGTCCGACGTCGCAAAAAACCAAAACGGCTCCCACCTATTCCAATGCACTTTCTCCACTTCGACACCTGGCAATGACCACTGCCGCTGACTAGCGCACTGCCTGCAGTCCCACAAATTCAGCAATCTACAATGGACACTCAGTCAAGTTGAGAGACAAGCCAACGAGCTCCATTACCCCAAACAGTCCTAAACCTGAAACCATAATTTACACACCATACAGTCATGCGACATTTACGTTTTGGTAAACATAGGGCGTCAAATAAGTCTTAAGAGACGCAGAACATACGCCATAAAACTCCAAAGCACCACTTTATAACACAGGATGTGTAAAATATGGTTGCAGACACGGTTTCCCATGGACTTTCCTTACTCATCACGTACTCACCCATCACATCCACCAGAAAGCAGTAAATTCTCTTCGAGAGGATGCCACTTGACCGCTTGCACCTAAAACCTACCATTACTGACAAAGTACACCCCCCCAGTTGCACATACCTTGTCAGTGTGATTGGTGAGCACGTTGGACCCCTGGCCAACATCGATATCCCATAAAATCACGCTCATATCCGCCGAACAGCTGGCCAAAATATGCGGCATATTACGATTCCATGACAAATCCAAAATTGCCTCGGTGTGGGAAATGGCCTTCTGAAAACAAGTGGTCATAAATCAATGAAAATCAACTATAAGAATGAACATACCTTCTTCTTCTTCTTTGGTTCGGCGGACGTCTCTCCGCCATCATCCTCTCCTTTTTTAGCTTTCTTTTTCTTCTTTTTCTTTCCGTCATCCGGGCTCCCTAGTATGCCCACGGGCTCCACACTTTCCACCAAATCCAAATCCCATAACTGCACAACGTTCGATAATCCTCCCACGGCACATAAGTTGCCTCCTGAAAAGTAAAACATTGCAAAAAAGACCTTCTCGCAGGCTGAATGGCCCTACATTGGAGAAGGTACCGCGGGGAGTGTGTGGTGAAACCAAGCCTGGCGGCAAAAATTCCGACTGAGGCAGGTAAGTCAAATATACCTGCGGCTGAAACATCAACCCGACGGGTTGACGTTTCCCAGCCAGGGGAGATCGACTACTCTCCCACTCGCCATGCCCAGCTAGGCACGAGGATTACAATGGTCCCAAAAAGACCCCAGGCAGGCCTTCAAGTCATAGGAGCCACAGAAATCAACGTGGAGAGTTTGTGCCTCGCCTGAAGAGAGTTTATCGACAGGCCAATACACAACCTTCCCTACAGACCAAACACACCTATTACAGGCATAGGGAAGGTGTAGGACCCTCAGCTCAGCTTGGTTGGCCAACGATAAGTTGTCAGGGTGCCTTGTGACCAAGCCTCCGACTCCGACTGGAGCAAGGCGAGTCCAGGACAGTGCTGTGAGAATCGTCTCTTCACAGAGCAGGCCCCGTTCTCTCATTCCCATCCTCAAAATGGGAAGCGTGCATTTTAAATTTAGCGAGGAAAAATTGACATTTTTAAATTTCAAAAAAGGCGGGAAAACTTTTCTGTGCATAAATCCGTCAGCCATCAGGGCCTTCCCATATTTGGTACTAACCTTGCCTCTCGTTGCCAGGATCGTAATTTATCGTCTCGATACAAATGGGAGGGCAATCGAGCGGGTAATCGTGGTGGATATAAAAACTGTCTCCATTCTCGTTATACACTAAAGAGAAAATGTCAATTGATGCATCGTGATTTTACAAAGTCGTCGATTCCTCTCACCGTACACTTCCAATCCGTATTCGTCTTCCATCACCCGACCGAGCAATAACAAATTGTCATCTGGGCGTAATTTGAAGTCCTCGTCGTCATCGTCCGAATCCTGAAAAGATGCTGACTCTAGTTCACTGGTTGCAAGAGGGCTTGTGCGACCCACGTGCCCAGCTGGGAGACGTCAACCCGTCGAGTTGATGTTTCAGCCTTGCTCCAGTCGGAGTCTGCCCCATATTCTCTCCTGCGCCTGCCAGACTTGGTGGCACTTGGAGCAGCAGAACCAGGGCTGCGCCAGAAGGTGAAGCCGGGTAGGAGCAACAGGATCAGACCGACCGGGCTCGAACTGGACTTGGACCAGGCCAGCAATGCGAAAAGGCTTGCCTCCCGATTCAGTAAAACTCCTACTCACCTGGTTCGCCACGTATGGGTCGTCCTCGTTCGACGCAAACACTGCCAGTCCTTTCAAATGTTGATCCTCCGTCATGTCTGAACACAAACTAGTAAGGGGACTGGCTGGCACATTTAGCAGTCAAACCTGGCTTACCATCGTCCTCGTCATACTTCGCCATATCATATCGTTTATCAGCATCATCGTTATCAGGACCAGAGTCGGAGTCCTCATCGTTCGCTTCTCTTTTCCGGGCATTACTTCCACGCAGACCTCGTTGCCCCCTCTCTGACGTCGATTGCTCACCCCCGTCGCTTTCGCTACTTTCCGCTGATACGGCTGAAGCACCTTGTAACAGCTGTTGCAGCTCTTCCTTCGCCAATTTCACCTGATACAGAGAAAAACACAGCATATTCGACAGATTCTACCGCCGGTTGTGGAACAATTAACCAGATCTGTACTGAAATCTGAACCTGTTTCACATTTCTAGACTCGTACCAACCTTGTGAGGCGTCGCTGACGGAACACCTCGACCAACCCATGCGATGCACGGAACCAACTTCATTGCATCCACCAAATTCTAAAACTAGAAAAAACAAGAAAAGAGGGTCTCCAGCACGAAATATCTTCCAGAACCAGCATTAAACAAAAGCACTTTGCTGACCTAAAAACTTTCTAAGGCACGAACGGAATCAATCAAAACGAACCTCGATCAATCGCCGCCACCAAGGCCTTCTTGGAACAGCTCGCAGCGGTGACAGTACACCGCATTTTTCTAACTATTTCTCACTCTTTTAAAACAAAATATAAATATCAAAGCTAAAAAAATATGCAAGAAAATGAGGCTAGTAAAATTTTTTGAAAGTTTTATGCGAAAATAAGTAACTATATCTAAATTTTTGTCCCATTTAGAAAGAATTTAGTTTTATAAATTGGTTAGGAATACATGCAATGTCTACTCATCAAATCCTTGTGCGCGATAATCTGTTCCAAAAAAGGACCTTTTCCCAGATTTTGTATAAAAAGTGTGCCGATTATTTAATTATTTATCGGTTGTAAGAATAAATTTAATTGCGTGAAAACGCTTTCATGAGTGGCCAACTGATAATATGCGTTTTTGTGGCAACCGTCCTTTTCTTCTTGACCTTTGGTCTTCGAGGATTCGCATCGTGCATTGTATGTCTTCTATTTCTTGTCTTGGGGTAAGAACCAATGGTGTTTTCGAGGTTTTCTTGTGTGCTTTCTGCTGTTTTTGTCAAAAACTTCACAGAAAACTTTTGAATCGTGTTCAAAACCCTTCCTTGGTCGAACGATCAAGCAAAATCTGATTGATATGATCGATTTGAGCGATCTATCGATTCAATTTTCTCCAGCCAACTCAGCGAGCGCTCATTTAAAAGGGGAGGATTCTAGCTTCCAGCTTTGTACAGCACGAGTCTGTAGCGTATTTGCGGCAACACTAATTCCAAATTTGCTGAATTCTCTCCGATTGTTTTAGATCCTCTTGCTTGCACAGACTTTTGTTTTGCACGCGCACTAAAACCTTTCCAATTGCGAATAATGTAAATAATTGCCATATTTTAGAATTCTGGCCAACGTTCTTCGACGGGGTTGGCGCAGGGCCGATGAATTAGCGAGGGAATTTGCGACGCTGGACGTCTGCTTGAAAGCATCGCCGTTGGACTTGGTGTGTTGAAAGGGTATTTTCGTTTTGATTTTGTGTTTATCCGTGGTTTTTCCTTTTTCAGCCAGATCTACGATCAGCGAAAGTGGAGACACGATTGACTGGCTCGCACATCATCGATCCGCACATAATCGATGTGAGTACTGTGTGCTGGTCGGATAGTCCGCATTGACGTATGTGTTTCAGATTATTGATTACCTCCTGCGGGATTTCGTGGAATCATGGTACCAGAAGATCACCGACGATCAACAATTTCCAATTCGTTTGAAATCGGTCGCTTTCAGGGCTACTTCGAGACTAGCAGTTGCGTAAGTGTTTTGGCTCGGATTCGTCAAGTAATTTATGAAAATTCTGGTTGTTTCAGAATGCGGCAAGTGGACTGGGTTCCTTTGCTTACTCAACAAGTAGTGGACGATTTCGCATCGCATATCCGTCTTTATCGCCGGTCGAAAGAGAAAGCGGAACAGCAAAAAGGAAACAAACGATTAGAGGCGGACTCGTCATCTCAGTCCAATGATTCGTCATCGTCGGATGATCTCGAGACTATTTTCTTCGATCTGGAGCTTGAAATGGAAAGACATTATTGTCGCGATTTGGTATCGACCTCTACTCATTATGAAAGCGGTAGGAGCTCCGTTTTTTGGACTGGTATAGTATAATTCAGTTATCGATTGCCAATTTCAGCTTATCTTCATGATCTGACTAGCATACTGCTCTACCTTCTACTTCCGGAAGAGGAATTCGATGACAAGCCATCATTTTTCCTTCTTCGGGTAAGTAGATGTGGCTTGCTCTGTGGAGTCTCTCGTCATGACTTTTCTTGCCTTGCAGGAAATTCTTGTGAAAAAAGTGTTTGTAACTGCGTTGGATTTGATTTCGGATCCGGATTTCGTCAATCAAACGGTGGTTTGGTTGGTAAGTGTACTTTTTGTTTTGTCCAAGATGGAGGGTGGGCATATACGTGCTAAAATGGGAACGATACAGAGATTAGCATGGTCCCTGCGCAAGAATGAAACGCAAATTCGTGAACCCTCCCCTCTAATCGTAAGTGCGCACCCAGTGTGAGAGGCAGACGCCTAACCCACTGGGCCACGACCCCGCCACGGCCACGGCCATGGGTTTTTTGTAGGAAAAAATAAAACCTATTTTGAAAAATGGCGGGAAAATTTCCGCTAAACTTTGCCCATGCCTGTAAGTGGCTCCGAAAGTGCAACCCGTCCCGTCCTTGACCCTCCCTGTTCATAGAGGGTGGGGCATGTGTTTCGTATGTCCGATCTGGACCATTTTAGAAGCCCGACACCCCCTGACCTGATCCTGACACCGTGTCCCATGACTGGATGTCAGTATCAGGGGTCAGAGTCGGAGTGTCATGGTCAGGGGGGATGTGCCTTGTATCGCCGCGGCTGTTACTGCCGTTTGTGTTACCGCCGCTCCATTACCGCTGGTCCCTGTTACCGCCGTTTTTCTTACAGCCAGGCTCTGTCACCGCCGTCTCTGTGACTGCCCTTTATTATTACTGCCGTTTGTCTTCATAGTTACTGAACAGTGAACAAATTTACTGAACCCTTACGTCACCAGAACAAAAGCGGAGAGACAGGGAGACGCGCAGGAGTACAGGAGAATAAGGTCATCACGATCGAGATCACTGTGCTTGAGGGCCATGTTCTTGCGGCGGACGATGGAATCGCCAGTGCATTTGTCGCAGCTGTACCTACTTCTTAAGGGCGCCAGCCAGTCAAAACCCGATTGGACTCGCTAAATTGTACGACACTCCTTGAATGAAATGAACTGTTCTGTACCTATTGCCAAGTGGATTCTCGGCTATGGGACAAGCTCTTCTTCAGCTCTTTTTCTCATATAGGCGATCTTCTTCTGGACTAGAGCTCGTTCTGGATCCGGCGGGTGTTCGTGGTTACCTCGAGGAATAGGACCTTTCTGAAGATTTGTCCAAAGCTTCCCGCGGCAACTATCTTCGATACAGCGATGTATATATATATATATGTCCAGAAGACAAAAGCCAGAAGGTCACAGAGTAGACAAAGGATAGCAGCAACGAGGCCGGCGGTAATAAAAAAGGTGGTAACGGAAGCTGGCGGTAATGGGATTCGGCAGTAACAGAAACGGCGGTAACAGGGTGGCGGTACAAGCGACGGCGGTAACGCGAACGGCGATACTAGCCTACACCCGGTCAGGGTGACAGTGCCATGGTCAGGGGTCAGTGTCAGTGTCAAGATCAGGGTAACAGGGCCAGGGGGTCAGGGTTAGGGTCTGGGTGTCAGGGGGGATCGTGTCAGAGTGTCAAGGTCAGCATGACAGGGCCAGGGGTCAGGGTCAATGTCAAGGTCAGGGTGACAGGGTCAGGGGTCAGTGTCAAGGTCAGGGTGACAGGGTCAGTGGGTCAGGATTAGGGTCTGGGTGTCAGGGGGGATCGTGTCAGAGTGTCAAGGTCAGCATGACAGGGCCAGGGGTCAGGGTCAATGTCAAGGTCAGGGTGACAGGGTCAGGGGTCAGTGTCAAGGTCAGGGTGACAGGGTCAGTGGGTCAGGATTAGGGTCTGGGTGTCAGGGGGGATCATGTCATAGTGTCAAGGTCAGGGTGACAGGGTCAGAGGGTCAATGTCAAGGTCAGGGTGACAGGGTCAGGGGTCAGTGTCAAGGTCAGGGTGACAGGGCCAGGGGTCAGGGGGATCATGTCATAGTGTCAAGGTCAGGGTGACAGGGCCAGGAGGGTCAGGGGTCAATCAAGGTCAGCGTGACCGGGTCTGTGGGTCTGGATTAGTGTCTGGGTGTCAGGGGGGTTCATGTGACAGTGTCAAGGTCAGGGTGACAGGGCCAGGGGGTCAGGGTCAATGTCAAGGTCAGGGTGACAGGGCCAGGGGGTCAGGGTCAATGTCAAGGTCAGGGTGACAGGGCCAGGGGGTCAGGGTCAATGTCAAGGTCAGGGTGACAGGGTCAGTGGGTCAGGATTAGGGTCTGGGTGTCAGGGGGGATCATGTCATAGTGTCAAGGTCAGGGTGACAGGGCCAGGGGTCAGGGTCAATGTCAAGGTCAGGGTGACAGGGTCAGAGGGTCAATGTCAAGGTCAGGGTGACAGTGCCATGGTCAGGGGTCAGTGTCAAGATCAGGGTAACAGGGCCAGGGGGTCAGGGGGATCGTGTCATAGTGTCAAGGTCAGGGTGACAGGGTCAGAGGGTCAATGTCAAGGTCAGGGTGACAGTGCCATGGTCAGGGGTCAGTGTCAAGATCAGGGTAAACGGGCCAGGGGGTCAGGGGGATCGTGTCATAGTGTCAAGGTCAGGGTGACAGGGCCAGGGGGTCAGGGTCAATGTCAAGGTCAGGGTGACAGGGCCAGGGGGTCAGGGCCAATGTCAAGGTGACAGGGTCAGAGGGTCAATGTCAAGGTCAGGGTGTCAGGGTCAGGAATCAGTGTCAAGGTCAGAGTGACAGGGCCAGGGGGTCAGGGTCAGGGGCAATGTCGAGGTCAGGGTGAGAGGGCCAGGGGATCAGAGTCAGCGTGTCAGGCTCAGGGGTCAGTGTCAGAGTGTCAAGGTCAGGGTCAGGATCAGGATGTCAGGGTGTCAGGTGCCTACATTGACTTAGGACTGTTTCAGCTGAGCGACATTCCCGTCGACAATGAGCATTTCCTTACAATTATCGAGGCTTGTCAAAACGGAGACGAACTGGCTGCGGTGCAAAGTGTGTTGGAACAGGAGGTAGCTTTCCAACGTTCCCGAGACACGGGTGGTGAAGATGGTATGCTCAAGGTTATGACACTGCCAGAGCAGATTATATGGTCTTTTGGATTAAAGATAATCTGATCAAACAACAATTGCGAAGTTTAGTTTTTGTTCGGAAATTAATTTCGGTGCGGATTCGAAGACTTCGAGAAGGTTGCGATTCCGCCGAGACGTCGAGTCTGGTAGGTAGGGTTGTTGGAGTATGGGCGATGGCGGGGTTGACTGGGTGCCTTGTAGAGCGAGTTCGGTCGAGTCGATTCGCACGACGTGCTCGATTTATCTCTCAGTTTCATTTTGACGAATAGTTTATCATTGTCTTATTTTTTGGGTAAGTGTAATTTGGCCGCTCGAGGAATCGATTAGTGGTAATTTTGGTTTTCTTTCAGACTTTTTAGATGGAATCGGAGGGAAAGGGTACATCGACTTTTACTTGACCATTGGGGTAAGTTTCCCGGAGTCGAGTCAGGGGTTTTTACTTGGCCTTCTAGTTAAGGTTGTGCTGTACGTCTGCCTAGCGGGAAGGAGTGATCTGCCCTGCCTGCAGACTGACATGAGTGAGCGGTCCCTCCAGTAGGCTGATGTGAGTGGGGCGGGAGAAGTGGGCTGGCAGATGTGAGTCCATGCGAAAGACCTGTCCACGAAAGAGGCCTGTTTGTGTTGAAGGGTTTCAAGGCGAGTATCGACCACATGATGTCGACGTCGAATTTCATGAAGGGCAGGGCGTCGTCGCTGTCACCGGAGGATGTAGAAACTGTGCGAGAGGCGGCCCTGGCCATGTATGGACAGTTTGTTACTGGAGAAGTAAGTAGTTGGTACCCTTTTGGAGACAGTATGATGGCGATGTGTGTTGTAGGACGAGAACAACCGAGTGGTCCTGCCTGAACCAGTGGTCAAGAAGCTGGCCATGAATATCAATAGCAAGACAGTGCCACCGTCGTCCTGGTTCGAAGAAGTGCAGCAAAAAGTTCGTTGGCGCTGCGTGGCCTTTTCGAAGGTTGATGAATTCGACTCGACTCGTTTCAGCTATATGAAATTTTGAAAACGGATTTTCGATTTTATCCATCTTTTAAACGTAGTCCGCTCTATTTGAAAATTTTGAGTGAGCTGAAGTTGTCGCCGAGTATTGGTCGCCGTTCGGACGACCTGGAGAGTGTGTGCCAGGCTGAGGATGGTAAGTCATGTAATACTTTGTCCAAAGCCAAGCAGGGCTAAGAAACATATTTGACAATCATTTTCCCTCGGGCTGGAGTCGAACCCTCCCCTAGCGTGAGAGACAGACGCCTTAACCCGCTAGGCCACGGCTAACAATGAGTGGGTGTGGGATTTGCAGGACGTTCATTCGCATGTTTTTCCGTTCTAGCTCTCGACTCCATGTCTGTGCAGTCGGTGGACTCGTACGAATCGCCGGATGTAAGTTACATGTAGGCTTGTGTTGCGAGTTGGAAGTCGGTCTTGTTTTTTAGCCGCTGACTCAGAATCTCACATTTGCTGTTCGTGAAGATGAGAGTTATTTGAGGGCGCAGATACACGATGTTGGTAAGTGGGGTGTGGTGTCTTGTCGACGGGGTCCTGACGTTGGTGCTGGCATGGACAGGCATTGGCAACGAGAATAACCACCCGTTCGCCCTCTATCATATTGCTGTGCAGAAGGACACGGGATCGGGCGATGCGACTAGCAATTGGAATGTGACCAGGCGCTATTCGGATTTCTATACTTTGCACGAAGTCATTTCCAAAAAGGTAATCGGGTGTGGTTTATGGTGGTAGTGGGAGATAATCGGTGTTTTCAGTTCCCCAGTCTATCGGCCGTGTATTTTCCTGGCAAGAAGGCGTTCAATAATTTGAGCTACGAATTCTTGGAGAGGAGGAAGCAGGCGCTGAATACTTATCTCAAGGTAAGCTGTGTGTGGGAGCAACGGTCACGGAATAATGCTTGGTCCTTTAGGTCTTGTTGCAACCTCGTAATCTACGCTTGTATCAGGGACTGGAACAGGCGCTGATGGAATTCTTGTCGCAGAAAGAATACGCACCGGATAGGTTTCTCATTGGCAATAAGGTAAAGTGGTGATTACAATCTGAAACCACATTTTACGCATGCAGCAGGAACGTGGAATAAGGGTGTCGAGCAGGATTTGGTGTGTGGGATAGCGAAAGTGGTTGGTTCCGTATTACATCCCCCGGGAATACAATGTGCCTAATCTGAAACCATATTTTATGATGTGTAAAATATAGTTTCAGATTGGGATTTGAGCTGAGACTGGCTGATGGTAAAATCAACCAGTTGACGTGATCTCGACGAACAGGAAAGGAAGTCCGTATTTGAAATCACATTTTACGCGACTGGAGGAAGAATGTTGCTCATGAGATTAGGTACCTACTGCTACTGTTTCTACGTGGGGGGGGGGGGCACGCAGGTACTGTGGCTAATTGTATGAATGACTCGAATAGGGCAGCTAGAAATGGGAGGCTGAAGGCTCAATCTTGCAGTGTGTAAAAGATGGTTTCAGATCAGGATTTGTGAGCTCGACCAGAAGTCATCTCGATGTGCAGGAAAGGAATGTTGCCCATGAAATTAGGTACTCTGTCTGGATGACTAGAATAGGACAGCTTAAAATAGGAGGCTGAAGGGCTCAGTCTTGCAGTGTGTAAAATATGGTTTCGGCTATTGTGGATGGGATGGTGTATCTGTTTCAGTTGACATCTCTGGTCAATCCGATACGAACTGGCGTAAAGACGTTGGGCAGTGCTGTGGTTGCTGTACCGGACACGTTGTTGGATGGTGTTGTGCGAGTGGGTGATGGGCTGAATCGCGTGACTAAGACGGTTTTCGGGGTAAGTTGGTTCGAGTGAATGGATCGTAGGGCAAGATTATGTGTCGAATGTTTGGCAGGCTGGCAATGTGAAACCGAAAGCGGACTTTCCGAGTCCCGAAGGTCGTGTGGGGGCACGTTTGGACACTGCATTGAGCGATAATATTCCACTGAGAATTCTGCTCTTACTTATGGACGAGGTGTTTGGACTGAGGCAACGCAATCAGTGGTTTCGACGTCAGTTGGTGGCGTTCCTTCAGCAGTTGATCCATGCTACCTTCGGCAGTAGTATCAACAAGAAGATTGTGGATTTCGTGCGCTGGCTAACGAGCGAGTCGCAGACTGTCGAGTACTTGAAGGCGTTCAAGTATGTACCTGTTTTCTCCCCCCCCCTTTAGGCTAGGTATGGGTACGGCTAGCCACCCCATCCTGGCTTTGCCTCGGCAATACAGGATGGCTTTTGTGCAGGAATTCGATCTGGCCGGGCGGAGTTTTGACGACTGATGCTCCGAATCGACCGATGGACGCGCGTATGCGGACGCGAGTCGTGGCGAGGATGAAGATGTTGGCAGCTTTACCAGGTGAGATTCTATTTGCCGCGCTTACTTATGATTGAATACATCAGAGCGCCCCCTGGTGGCGTATTCCAGCGATTAGTCCCGGTGCCCCTGAGAATAGACGAGCTCCATTTGGCAGTAGCAGAATCATTGGCTGGAAATGTTGTTCCTGGCACGAAATTCAAACTGTTTTGTCCTAATCCAACATTTCTGGACAATGCTGATTAAACACGATGTAAAGAATCGAAAAGTGAGCAGTTCGATTTCAGACGAACTTCGATTATTCATTGGTGACGAGACGAGCAGGGAGGGCGTGTCGTTGGTTTTCGAAGCACTACAGAATCCTCGTCTCAACAGACGCCTGTGCTATGTTCTGCTGGAGCGCCTACTTAGGAATATGTTCCCTGGAAACAATTTCGACCAAGTACTGACAAAATTGCATTCCAAATCGCCCCGAAGTCAAATGCATTTGCTCTAGTGAGACAAATCTTCCGACTACGCGATTTAAATATTTTCCTAATTGTATATCAGTTTAATTATGTTTCGAAAATAGGCTTATTTTCAAATTCATTTTGCATAACGGCGCTGGCCTGCCCCATAGAATAATTTTATTTGACTATCACTCGTGTCTGTGATGTTGTTTTTACTGTAAATTAAAAAGCGGGAGCGAGGGGCACTAAAACCTATGGCAAACCGGAGACGTCCCACTAACGCCGTATCACAGAGAGGCTCGAATAGCGGGCACAGCTGCCAGTCTAAGATTAGGAATCGACGAGATTGCACGAGACTGCATTTGGATCGCAACCCGGATATTCCTGGAGGTTTGGATGGTCTAGATCGCCACGATTGCTGTGCGCGGACGATGGCACGTCGTCGCTTTGCGGAGAGCCAAAATTTTTAACGCAAGCGCACCTGGATTGTCCATTACCGGGTTTGAATAGTTTTCTTGGCACACCGACCCAGTCGCGAGTGATACCACCGCTGAAAGGAGTTGAAAATTAGTGAAGAAAAGATGGAAAAGGAGCTTTGTACCTGCGATTCGAACACCACACTCGGCCGCCTTTATTTTGGCTCCATTCGCTATTGCAAGAAGGAAAACGTTCGCTTTCGGCTTTTTGAGATTGTTGCCATTGTTGAGCTGCTTCTAATGCTTTCTTCGCTTCTTTCAGCTTTTGAGTAGGTTGTTTTCGAGAATCGTAATACGTCCCTTGAAGAAAGCCTAAAAGGATTTGATTGAGCGAACGTGCATTAAAAATTGAAAAATCCTATACTTGACACTCACCCACGAGTGCGTATTCGTTTTCGTAAAAGTTCAACCAATCCTGTATGCCGAGCATGTCCTGGTGCGAGAGACCGATTACATCGTCAGTCAAACCATTTTCGGTGAAATCGCCAGTTACGAATGCCCTGGATGCGTCTCGCCCTGAAATCAGATAGTATTGGCTGGCACGGCCGGAAGTGGTGCAGCGACTGGCCTACCTGCGAAAAAGTGATATCCACCACCGGGTCCGTAATGCTTTCGGCCTTTCTCCACGTCGTAAACTCTTCCTAACAATGCCAAGTACAATCCATGCTCGCCTTCACCATTATATTTCGCTAGTTCTTTCGACGAAAATAATCGCGACGCATCGCTTTCGGCCGATTTCTTTGATCTTTCTCCGCCGCCGCTGCCCGAATGACCTTTCCGCTTGGCTGGACCTTTCGATGAGGAGGTCGGTGGTGCATTTC
The DNA here is from genome assembly GCA_030248295.1 of Mesodorylaimus sp. YZB2_4. NCBI lineage: Eukaryota > Metazoa > Nematoda > Enoplea > Dorylaimida > Dorylaimidae > Mesodorylaimus > Mesodorylaimus sp. YZB2_4. Next base: position 101,058 of record JASANH010000735.1, read on the forward strand.
TGGCGGAAGTCGATCGAGCTGCATGCGCCGAAGTAGCGGCGATTCCACCATCATCGTCCGCTATCTCGGCATCGCCGTGAGGGTTTTGCAAGAAAGCCAATTCGGGAAATGGAATCTCAATTTTATAATAACTGAGAAGAAACGAAATTAAAAATGCTTGAAAAGTAGAAAATGCAATAAGCTTCGGATAAAGCATTATAGAAAAATTATCAAAATATAAGTAGCATGATAAAAAAGACCCTAAAAGGAAACCGATCAGTTTTGGCTCCCCTAGATCTGATAAGCCAGCTAAGGGTAAAATGAGGTTTCAGCAACAATTCAATAATTTAACTTGAATGTAAGATTTTTGCGAATATTTCATAACTTTTTTTATGAAAGCAAATTATGAGAACTTTCTCGCACTATTTTGGTTTTTACCTGAACAAGGAAAAAGTAATTGTAGTACCGAATCTCAATTTTACCATGCGCGCAACAGGCTTTTGCAAAAACTCCAAAAAAGGAAAAGGAAGTTCAGATCTGGAAGTTCATTGATTCCAGTTTCTATTATAGAACGTTTCGACTCGATAAATGGCGAACATCGGGGGATGCGACACGTTCGTTGCATTGCCATCGGTGACAGCCGATGGGTTCGTTATTTTTGGAAAAAATTCGGATCGTCCGAAAGGCGAAGTGCAAGAAGTTATTTACGTTGCGGCCCGAGACAACCAAGCGGGTGCTAAAGTTCGAGTAAGTGCCTTAGAGTAAGAAAAACGCGGAAAGATATGCAAAATTCATAATTTTAGTGTACTTACATCGAAATTGAGCAGGAATCGCATACGCATGCGGTTATTTTGAGTAAACCAGCGTGGATGTGGGGAGCGGAAATGGGCGCTAATGAGCACGGTGTTGTGGCGGGAAATGAAGCTGTTTGGACAAAATTGAATGATGCCAATGAAGATAGCAAAGAAAAATTGTTGGGAATGGATTTATTGAGGTAAATTTTTTGGATATTTTATTAGAAAGCCTGATTATGCCTCGCGAAGTCGCTGGGGAGTGCTTCCTTTCTAGACTCGGACTTGAACGTAGCACTTCGGCCAAGCAATGCGTCCAAGTCATAACCAAATTGTTGGAAAAATATGGTCAAGGCGGTCCTTGTTCGGAAGATGCACCGGAAATGACCTATCACAATAGTTTCTTAATCGCCGATCGAGAAGGCGAAGCGTGGGTTTTGGAAACTGCGAATAATCATTGGGCGGCAGAGAAAGTAGAAAGTATGCATTTTTTAATTTTACCCTCTTTGATTTTTGAGAAAATTATGTAATTTTAGCTGGATACCGACATATTTCAAATAATTTGACAATCACGACGAAAATTGATTTAATGAGCAACGGACTAAAGGAATATGCGAAGGAAAAAGGCTGGTGGAACGGTGCGGACCCGTTCGATTTCACAGCCGTCTATGGTCAAAGTGGCGAGTCGTGCGGTGCTGGCCGTCAGAAAAGTGGCGATGCATTGTTGGCGCGACTTACTGCTTCGAGTAAGAAATTTATCCATTTAGTTTTCGTCTTATTTGATCAATTTATTTAAGAGAAATTTGGTCCAGCTGACATGATTAGCATATTGCGAGACAAGCCGAGCGGTGTGTGCATGGGTCTGGATGAAACATTTGTCTCGACCGGGAGTCAAGTAAGTAATTTGCTGAAGTATTTTTCGAAAACATGATCATTTTTTGTTGTAGGTATCAGTGCTGACTGGCATTGGCAAGAAGGCTCCTTGTTTGCACTTTTTCACTGGCACTCCCGATCCGTCATTGTCCGGTTTCAAACCGTTCGTTTTTGCTGGCCCTGGAGTCAAGAATTCGCACTTTATTGAAAGTCCGAAAATTGCGGATGCGGAAGATCCAGCGAAGGTATGTCGAGTTTAAGACAGGGTATATGGTTCGAGCAAGACTTAGCCAAGTGAGGATACTGACTCCATGAGTGAACGGCGTCGCAAAAGTCATTTTTCACCCCCTTCTCAAGGAAGTGCACATAAAAACGTGTTGGTTGGGCAATATCGGCCATATCACCCTTATCCTTGGTCCTGGAATGATGTAAAACATATCGAAATGATCGCAAGATGATGAGCTATCGAGCACTTTTAAAAACATTTTCCTATGTCTCGCTATTCGTGAAATATTCCCGCCAAAAGTCTAAATTCAAATTTTTTACACAAGCATGCGCTTATAGCTCGAAATATGAGATAAACCCTCAGCGATAATTCCACCATAGATGTCCCTTGGTGTGTGGATTCAGAAAATGTACATATCATAGACATGATATGTACATCGGAATGAGAGAATAGTAAAAAACAAATTTTAGCATCTTTTTTGGGTCACGCTCGTCTTATGAGGCGGGCAACTTCCAAACGCGAGCAAACATACACTTCGAGCATATCTTATTTTATAGAGGAGACAAATTGCTACAAGTAGAGCTCTCTCCTATTTTCTGAAGTCACATATAACCGCGTACAAGGCGCGTTTTTAAAGTGTACCCTTGCGGCTCGCGACGCGTCTGCGACTGCGCACACGCTTTTGTTGCGTTCGCGAATAGTCGCAGACGCACTGCCCTGGAAAATGATACACTTAAGAAATGTACGTCAATTACGCGGTTTTATGTGACTTCTGAACGTGGGTCTGGGCTATTTCTGAACTATATTTCGTTTTTTACCCTAATGTGTGAAAGTGCTAGGGCGGTGCGGTGTGCGACGCCTCTGCGGCTGTTTGCGACTGCATCGAAAGCGTGTGCGCAGTCGCAGTCGCTGGCTGCAATACACGTCCTGTACGCGGTTCTCTGTGACTTCAGAAAATGGGGCAGCGTTATTTTTGTAGCATTTTTTCTGCTCTACAAGATAGGCTATGTCTTGTGTCGATAATTGTTCGATCGAATTAGAAAGATCATGAAAACAAACCATAGCTGGGAATTTTGGCCCCAACATGTAAAGACAAAGTAGATATCATACCTACATTTTTTAAAAGAGAGTACGAACGGGCACATATGGTGAAATCTTTAGTGGGGTGTCACTCTCCTATTTCAAGTTATTAGCACAATTATGTACGCATAAAAAATTTGAATTTCTACTTTTGGCGGGAATTTCTCACGAATGGTGGTACCATGGAAAAATTTTAAAACAGCGATCGATAGTTCATCATCTTGCGATCATTTTGGTATATTCTAGATCGTTGCGGGACGAAAGGTTGGGGAGATATGGCAGATATCGCCCAAGCAGTACGTTTTTGTGTGTATTTCCATGGGAGGGGTGACAGATATTTGACTTTGGCGTCACCATACTCTCATGGGGTCAGTATTTCCACTCGGCAAGTCAAGATTCATTTTGCTCGATTCTTACAGACAGTCTTGATAAAAATTTTCTCACAATTCATTCATTTTTTTCAGATAATTCCAAGATTTCAAAAAAAAGTTGATCGTCGTCACGGTTTGTATAAAATGCACGAAGCTGCGTTCGCTCACGAGAAAAGTAAAAGAGATCAAGTTGTGGCTGCTTTGCTGACGGTGGAGGAGCAATGTATCGGTGATTTGATGGCTACTTTGAGAGCTGATCAATCGATAACCGATAGCGAGACGTTGTTCAAGGACGCTGTGGAAGCTGAAACTCGAATTTACAAGCATGTCAACGCCAGTTGAAGAGGAAGATGGTGAGAAAACGATTCACTTTTCGGCAGCTTTTAGCTTTTTTCAACGAATTTGGTCCATTTTTGAAAGCTTATTTACAGTTTTATCGGCTTATTGTGTGTGATTGATGGCACGAGTACATTATTTGCTGGGACTTACCCCTGCTAGGCCTGGCGTCGGCGTGTGTGATGGAATCTCTGTTATGCTCCTGTGATGGCTATGTGATGTTGCTTGATGATGGTACGATTGGTATTCTGCGCATTCCTCTGTTTAAGGTTAGTAAAATTTGCTTGTCAGGGATTGGGAGAGTTGATTTCGCTGGGTTTGACCATATTACTTTATCGATTTATTGATTTGGTTTTTTTATTTTGATGAAATTTTGTTGCAGGAAGAACGAGGATGATAGGGAGTGTGATTGGACGATTGTTGAATTTGGTGCCGGATGTTCGACCTTTGGTGCAACAAATTCGAATGAGGAGGAAATTTTATCGAACTACGCAGTGGGGTCCTAATTATGGGTTCAGACCTGGTACGTTCGTCATTGGCACGAATCCGCCTCCGTTGAAATACTTTTCGGTAAGCAGAGATTGTGGGTGAGGATTGGGAAGAGGAAAGTTATGGATAATAGTTTTGAAGGAACATGAAAAACATAAGACCCGAGTGGGAATCGAACCCTCACCACTGAGCGACTGGCCCAGAAGACTGACCAGCTGTGCCTGAAGGGTGTCGCATAGTCAAGCGTGGGCGGATTGTGTCAGTGTCTTCTGGACCAGTAACCGCAGGGGTGCGGGTTCGATTCCCGCTCGGACCATATGTTTTTCATTCTGTTTCGAAGCACACTTGTGTTGTGCTAATGGCTCTGAACCGATCATGCAAGGAATGACCGCCTAGCCGTGTAGGAGGTGGTGGGGGTGCTGCACATGGATTCATGGTATTTAGATCGGGACCAAGAAGCCGACGGAGAAGTACGGCATTCAAGGATCGAATCATTTAATAGCGAAGAAGGGCAAGATCGCGGCTCGGCTGCCCGTCAAGATGACGTTGAAGAAGGACAAGGTGTACTCGTGGTGCATGTGCGGCCACAGCCATAACCAGGTACGTGCTGGGGGCCCGTGATGGAGACCATCCATAAAGGACGACCACCAAAAAGATGCTATTTTGACTTCCCTAACCCCGTACTTTCTATCGGCTTTCAGTCTGATCCAACTGCTGGATCAGCCGAATAAACAATACAAATTCTGGCGTTTTTTCTTCTTGAAACTAAAAATGCATAGCATCCCAAATTGGTATTGAATCCCGCTTTAGGTGCTGGTTAGTTCGCCTGTGTCCTTCAGAGTGGTCTGATTGAGAGTGGCAGGAAACAGCAGGCTGGCGGGTCAGGGGTGGCGGTCGTTGCTGCCCTTGTTCAGAATCTTCTCTGACAACCCGATGAAACAAAGTAGGACACATCAATCGAGCAGAGAAACAATCTGCCTCAGAAAAGGGAGAAGCCAAAAGATGAAGAAAGTTTTGAATAACTGAAATGTTATCGATCTGAGTCATCCGGACTAGGCGGCTTTGGATCTCGTTTGATAAACTCAGTAGTAAATCATCGTTTGATGATATTCATAATTTAATATCCAATATTCACTATGGATAATTTTGCTATTTTTCCAAGATATCTCCCGCCAATTTTGAAAAGTGGATGTCCACTTGGCCCCATCGTCCCCCATGTGACCCTCGCGCCTGGTAGGCCATGGCGAGTGGGAGAGTGATCACTCTCCCCTGGCTGGGAGACATCGACCCGTCTGGTTGATGTTTCAGCCGAGACTTGCCTTGCTCGAATCGGAGGTTTTCTCCTGCCGACGGCCCCAGGCTTGGTTACACCCCTGCCACTGGAAGTCTTTTATGGATGATCCCACGAGGTGCTTTGTTTCAGCCACTGTGCGACGGCAGTCACAGTCGAGAGGATACGCAGCTGAAGCCCGTGCGGTACATACCTGCCGAGGACGCGGAGGTCTGGCTGTGCTGCTGTAAGCAAACGAATAATCGACCATTTTGCGATGGCTCTCACGAAAGCTTACCCCCGCCACCGCCTCCTCCGGAACGGCCGCCCAAGCTACCTTAGGGAACTTGTTTTCGGCTATGCAGTTTCTGTTCTAGCTGCGCTTGTTTAATGTCAATAAAGCCCGTAGTGCCGAGCCAGGGAACAGTCGGGGATGGGTGGAAATGAGGAGCGAAGGCGGGAGGTTAGTCAGTTGAGCAGTTGCTCGCCCCCGCCACCCGATGGAGGTGTACGTGGCCTCGTTGGTCTTCTACGCCTATGTCTACTTGATCTGCTACGCCTTGAGGAAACGTGTGCAACAGTCCAGCCTCAGTCAGGAGCTCAAGCAATTCGTGTGCGAAGTGATCGGCACTGTGCAAGTGTGCGCGCCCATTTTCGATGTGGGTTTCATATTGGACATATACGGCCTGCTGGGAGTGTTCTTGGAGATACTGTTGCTGGAGTTGCTGAATGCATTCACACTCGAGGACGCGTTCGCTCACCCGTTCGCCCTGGTCGACGCGTACAGGAGGAGGAGCATCGGCGACGTGCGCACTGTGGCCAGTCTGTTCTCGGCCCAGTGCCTGGGTGCCTTCCTCTCCTACTATGTCAGCCTGATATTCTGGGCTGTGCGACTCGTGCCCGAACATTTCGATCGATATCACGAAGGACGACTGTGCGCGGCTGATCTGACGGTATCGGATGCGCGGTGTGCTGTGCATGCCTGCCCGCACGGAATGCCGTGACGTCTAGTCTAGTATCGACTTACATCGGCCCACTCACTCGGGTTTCCCCGCCCGTGCCAGGTGAGCACTGTTTGGCAGGGAGGGGCCACTGGACATCCCCGGGAACTGGTGCAATATTGGCGAATCCAGCGATGCATCAATGCGAGGGGTCCTGCCTCTCCTGGAGGTGTGTGTCGAGGGCCCTGGCCACAGGACTCGGGGTCGTCCAAGCTGCCCATCTGGTGGCTGGTATTTTGCATGCCGAGGGCATGGAGGCAGCCCCGATGGGTCCATGCTGGTATGTGCCTAGCAGAGTGTACCCTGCATGCAATCTGTGCCAACCACTTCAGGTCTCGGTGCTCGCCGGGTTCTTGGTCGAAGCAGCGGCCACCATCGTCTGCCGATTGGCTGAGTTGCAGTCTGGTCGATACGTGCAAGGATACGAGCATTACGCGTGCAGTTCAGTCAGCGCCTTCCTGACTGTCCTTGGTGAGTTGCCGGGTCTCGGGTGTCCTGTCTGTCCCCCTGCCTACTGTAAACCTACGTACAGTAGCCCAAGTCCGACTAGAGCAAGGCAAGTTGTGTCCGAGGAACTTGATGTTTCCCAGCCAGAGGAGATCAATGGCCACCAGGCGCCATGGTTACCCTGCATACCCAGCTGGAGTTTGGGTGTGTGTGCCCAGCGATTCTCCTAGACTTGCAGGGGCGAACCATCAATTTGCTGGTAGGACTCCGCCATCGGGACCGGAGCTACTTTCCGACCCATGGCTTCTTTCTACACCTCTGGGAAGCGCGCTGCTGACTACACGGATGTGTCCAGCTATCACATTTGGCTTGGTCAAACTGAGCCACCCTCCACTCCGTGTTCTGCCCTCAGCCGTCCCATGCCTAATTCATGTCCCTGCACATGCTCTGCTTGCAGGCATCCGAATAACGGGCCTGTACGCCAACCCGATCGTGGCCTCGGCTTGCACGTTCAACTGTGTGGGTGTCTCGACGTCGGGTCACTTCATCGTCTACTGGCTAGGACCACTCATCGGCTGGGTTCTGGGCGACGTGATCGTGCAGCGAATACTCGGGGCGACCGCCGAACACGAAGATTAGGTGTGCCCTAGAGAATGCTGAACTGCCTTTTTTCGAGTTACATGTAGTTTGGGTGAGATTAGAGGTCGGTGCGGACAGTAGAAAACCAAAAATCTTTTTTCGTCAACAAATGTCTTTCGGCTGCCTTTTCGATATCGAGCTGTACCAGGATCACACGCCTCACATCTTCTCCACCGTCCGCAAACCAAGGATATAGAATCCAGCCGCCATCGTATCTGCTGTCGTTTCGCACAGGATCAGTCGGTGCGTGTGGATTTGCTTGATAACCCCTGCAAACGGGCAGCATAACAGCCTCTATCCCCCGCCAGGAACCCACGGGATGAGTCCAGGGTCGACCGTATCACCATACCATACCGCTGTACTGGCAGGTGGTCGGTATGGTGCGGTACAGGTACGGCAGTACCGACTTTCACGATGATTTGTGTGATAATTTGGTGTTGAAGTACGCATTTTTGGGTCATAGGGGCCAGTTATACGCATTTAAATTCCCAAATAGTCAGAAAGCCTTCGTTCAGAGTGGAAAAAAGCTTCTTTAACATTTTTTTTAAAGTTTTCAAATCTGCCATGGAATTTTCGGTTGGTACGGTACGGGCCATATCAGATCTCAAATATGGGTATGGTCAAAAAAGTCGGTTCGGTTCGACCCTGGCCCTACCTGCCCCTGGCTCACTCACCCGACTGATCCTTTTCGATGCAATAGCAATTATCGTAAAATTCTGAGAACACGGTGGCCAATTCGTACAAGTAGTCGCCCAACGTGTGCATGAGCAGACTATCCAGTATTGTCAGGATGACATCCGGGAATCGCAGTATGACCTTGGCCAACTTGATCTCCTTAGCGTGCGACAACGTGAACGGCTTCTCCTTGACGCTCTTGACCAGCTCCTCGCGATCCACCTTGGCACTTCTAGCGATGGACCTACAGCAACAACCAATCATCACTTTGCCACACCCCCCGCCACCCGATTCTTACCTGATACGCGTGTAAGCGTACAAGAGGTAGGCGGCAGTGTTGCCACGATCGTCCAACATCTGAAACATTACAGGCCAGGATACTGCATGACACCCCCAGGATACGACACCCCACTTACCTTATCGAACGAGAACACGTAGTCGCTCAATCGATTATGCGATAAATCCGCGTACTTTATGCACCCATACGCCACTGCTTCTTGCGCCGCCTTCGTTTCTTCTGGTGTCAATACCTGAAACAACACTGCATCAAAGTGGGCACTAGCCTAAAAGGGAGAAAATTCGTATTTTCCCGCCTTCTAAATTTGAATTTGCAGCTTCCATATGCAAGAAAACCAACTAAAAAATCAAGCCAAACTAAGGTTTCCTGGTTCTCGCAAAGTGGCCTCTGAGGGGCTTGGCTGAAAGCGGGTTGTCTACGAGTATATTGACCACCACTGGTCTCATCGAAGGAACCTTCCCCCAGCACTCACCTGGTCTCTTCCCTTCTCCACCAATTTAGCTTGCGATCGTTTCAATCCCTCGTCTAATAAATCGCTCAGTCGCACTGTGTCGCCAGAACGAGTTTTAAACTTTTTCCTAAAAAAGAACTTATGAACCCCGATCACCTCTCACCCCCCCCCCCCCCCGATTCTCACTTGTCTTCGCCCAACACCACCCCGAATCCAACATGTTCCACACGTGTCTTATTCGGATCGTACCAGCCTACTTTGCGAGCCACATCGAACAATTGTTGAAAATGGAAACTCTGTAACAGGCGTCCAGTATCAGCTGCACGTCTTTCCCATATCTACCCCCCCCCCCCCCCAACACACAACCCCATCCAGCAGCACAGACTCCACACACGTTTGGGGACTTGGGGTCCAACACTACTCACTCCGACTGCATATCCCACCCACACAACCTACATTCGAGGACAGCCCAAGACCCACTGACTTACTTGGCCAGCATCCACAACATAAATAATCCAATCCGCCCTCTCATCCACCAATCGCTGCTTCAACGCTGCCAAATCGGACGTGTCGTAAGTGAATCCACCATCCGATTTCACCAAAATCATTGGCGTATCGCACTGAGTCGGAAACACAATCTTCATTCCCTGGTCTTGCACCAAAACTCCTAAAACCGAACTGTCTCATCATTCGACCCCCCGCATTGCCCACCACCTCCCCCCCCCTAACCATTGCACCAGCGCTTGTTCATGGACATGAACATAGCTAGCACAGGAACGGGCCAAGTAGCAGAAACGGAAACTGTCCTGTGTGTATGGATGAAAAGTTCCATGAACACATTTAGGCCATTCAAAAAAGTTCGCGGAATGACATTAGCAACAGAGCAGTGTAAAGTTGATTCTACAGTCGACCAGCAGGCAAACCTAGGAAAGGTTGCGCGTGAACTAGCACACACAGCAGCGTCCCTGTGTGCATTCCCACTAGGAGCATCTCCACGCGAGGGCATCCTGGACTGGACACCTGAAATCCTTGGCTCGCCCTAGGATAGACTACGGCTGACCAGGGATGGTCAAGCCACAGGAACGGAAACTTCTCGGTTGTTTTCACTATCCCACTCCAAAGGCCGTATAGACTCACAATTCGTGGACCAGCCGCACGTGTCGCGTGTCAAACGGGTTCTGACAGACCAGAGCCCCAAGTTCCCACAGAGCAAGTTCGGACCAGGGACTCTGGACTTATACTTGCAAACCAAACAGGACACTCGACCTCGACCTCGCTCTCGTTCTCATTCCAGCCCCGACTTAGAAGAGACAGACTGGTTCCCTGAACCAGTGCACCAACTGCCTATTACACAGCGACTTCCTCCGACGACGTCGGATGGCCTGTGAACTCTGTCGGTGTTTGCCAGCCTACTCAACTCGTTTCACTTGGTCTCTCCACTAGGAGCACCGCAAGGATAAAGGGAGAGTCACCCACGCCGCGGCCTGGCGTGCAAGGTCAGCGAGGTCTTATGGCTCGCAAACCTGCCTTTGTCACCGGGGATCGAGCCGAGCCCTCGAGTTGACTTCTATGCAGGTCCCGCAATATCCTATGTCTCTGATATATCCTTGCTACAATCATTCAGATAAGATTGCACTCGAGATCATCCTCCCAGTGCTAGTTACGATCCCGACCAGCATGGCTGAATCCTGGGCCCAGCCCCCATAAAATGCGGTCCCAAACGAAGGCTACCCTGCTTACCTTTCTCTTCCATCTCGGTCACCACATTTTGCATGAGCTTTTGATAAAACGATTCACCACGTTCACTCAACGTCACGCCCAGACGATCGTAGATTTGTGCAAAAGCTACAAAAAAATCCAAATTATTAACCAACTTGAATGTATGAGATTAAAAACAGGATTTATACAAGGAGCGGAGAATGACTTTGCCCGATTTTTCCATGTTTTCTAGACAAAAATTCAATTTCTCCCTTGATATTTTTACACTTTTTCGTGACCTCCTAGACTTACAAAATTGTAAATTTTGACAAAAGGATCTTCTTGGCCCCCCTTTGGACGAGCAAAAAATTAGTGACCCCCTAGATCCCAGCCCCGATTTTTGGCGCGGCCCTGCACAAGTCACATTCTTGAAGTAAAGAAAAAATCAGCGAACTGAATTCTCTGCAACTATACTGCAGAAGGGCCAACCACCTTATAATCAAATATTTGAATTTGCCGCGCGTACTGATGCTCAAGTGCCAGACCCTTATGACAAATGGGCGGGAAGCTTGTCTGTGCGCAGTAAGACCACCATTATTGCGCAATCAGTATTGCTATTGTCTCTTCTTTCGCTCAGCGTCTACGACGAACGGTGATCGATTCTAGGAATTTCCACGGCAGCATCGACCGACGATATTATTCAATGAACACAACCGAACAATTGAAAAGTAACGGCGGGCCTGTTTTTATTGCTTGTCCCGAACCGCCCATGACGTGGTCCGAAACAAGGCTGCTTTACATATTCCTCGGAATGTGCCTGCTGCTTTTCGTTCAATGGCTCAAGGCGGCAGCGGGTCGACTTATTCGTCGGCCTTAGTTGGTAAGTTGGTAGATTTTATTTCACTTCCTGCGCGCTAGCCTCGCCGCTTAGGCATCAACTTTCCTTCGGGACGAGCCAATATTTGCGCCATATAAGGAGCAGAATTTCGAAATGGGTGCCAGTGTTGCGGACAATTTGGGTCTTTACATATTTCAGTCTCGATATCTTTTGTTGGGCCCCAGCTGAAACTTTGTTCACATTGTAAATGCCTGCTTTAAATCTGCTAAAGCGCATGAACCCCAATATTTTGCAAATATCAGGATCGAGGGTCGGCCAGCTCCATCGATGCTTGCGAACGTAAAGTCTAGCCTGGCAATGATCGTGCAGGGAAATCGATTTCTATATTGCTCAAGTGTTTCTCCTTCGCAGAAGCAATGGCTTCATCAGTGCGACAAGCCCGGATATTCGCAAAATATTGTTGCCCCGCGATTCGGCAGATGTCGGTCGTAATGACCTGCTGGTGTTTAGCGCCGCATTTAAAATCAGGCAAGCAAAAAAGCGGAGAATCAGTCATCAATTAGCGAATAAATCCCTTCCTTCCTCTCTATCAGTTTAGTCATCCCTAAAATTTTCCCAGTTTCCCCTTCTGAAACATCTCCGCAACATTCAATCCCGACCATTTTTCTATCAGGATCGGGATCCCGAACCTAATGCAAGTACCTTATCAATAGGTGGCTGAGCTGACGAGATTTGAGACTCGTGGTCCCCCGTCCTATTTCGCCGTGCTCCGTCTGTGATGGCTTTATTTCAGCTCACGTTTGGCTGCTATTTGGCGTTGGATGCGATGCGTTTCAATATGTTCAGTATAAAACCGTCATAACGTTAATTTAGTACTCGGGTTTAAAATTTACATGTCCAATATATATAATTATTTTCCTTATTTGAAATGAAAAAAGACACGAACGAGTTTTTAATTCACTGAATAACATGCCGAGCTCTATAAACTGGTAAAATGCTAGAAGAGAAAGTTGGAGATAAACAGTGTGGAGTAAAAGGACTTTTTTTGAGTGCCAGAAAAGACTTATTTTTTGGTCTCTCTTATAGGCGTAACAGGAACTGACTAATGCATCCGACTGATCATGGGACGTATATCGACGTTATTCTGCTTAAAATTTTGTCGTTGTAATTTGTGCTTAGAAGAATAAATGTGTGAAAATCGGGGATCTGGGATGGTAAAAAAGAATCAGAGAAAGAATTGTGAAAAAGTGGGGTTGAGCCCAACAAGAGTAATGTAGTGAAACTGAATTTTTTTATTTTACCGCCGTGGTGTCTAAACGGAGCGGGATTTAGAATCCTCAAAAAAGGCGGGTAATTCAAAATGCAACGTCTCCAGTTTTCCCTGATTTTGGCTCCAAAATTAATATTTTCCAGTAACTTCACGAATTCCCTGACTTTTCAAATCTTGTATGAACCCAGGGAAAAAATAAAAACCAATCCATACCTCGACGAGACACATCACAAATCAGTGTCCACGCGTGTATGATCTCCGGTTCGTGACTTTGCAATCGCACAACACAATCGTAGGCACGTTTCTTGAAATCCTCCTCCGTATCGAATCGTTTCTTAGATTCCTAAAAAACATATTTGTAACCATAATTACGAAAAAATACTCTCATCAAATCACAGACTTTATAAAACGCTTGAAGATCGCCGACTGGTGGTGCCTCAGTTTTATAATTGGGATAACGATCTTGCAAATGAGCAATGAGCATGCCGAATTGAGTACCCCAATCCCCCACGTGATTCAAACGCAACACATCGTGGCCAACGAACTCCAACAGACGACTGATGCTTTCGCCAATTATTGTGGACCTAAATTAGACCACACTTCAACCACGGCCAGGCTTGGTCGGCTAAAATGCTGTCAGTGGTCTCTGCATGGTCACCCCTTCCTCCAGAGGCCGTGGCACGGAAAGCGGGTAGGGTACCTCGTGGTAACAAAAGGCGTACCTGAGGGTAGACACAGGGCCACCCCAACTGGTAGCATGGAAACCACAGGTAGACAGCACCTACCATTCGGCTGCATTGCTCCGGAGGAGACTACTGTAACACGCGCCCACCACCTACGTCCGGCCTGGTATCGCCTCCAGATTGTCCCGCCTTGGGATGCTCCAGCATTCCACATAAGACTCCGCGCAGTCTCATCGTCTGATGAAACATCAGCTGGACTGGTTGTCGTGCCACTTGTGCCAATCACACTGCTGGCTTACTAGCACGTCTTACAGCACCTGTACCTCCGGCGCTCCCTGTGGTGTGGCCTAAGATTAGCTTCCCCTGGGTCCTAGCCTAATATAGGGAAGACATGCACGCATTAGGAGCCCACCCAATCCAGGGAGTAAGTTATTTTTCAATTCCTGCATTATTTTCCACATTTTCGATGCCACAAGCTTTTCAGGTTTGTTTTACGAAAAACCCCCAGCAAAAATTGATAATTTACCTCAAATGGCCCACGTGCATTTCCTTGGCGATATTTGGCGACGAAAAATCCACAATCACTCGTTTCCTATTCACTCGTGGTGGTTGCACCCCGTACAATATTACATTGGCAATTTTCTTAGCTACTTCGTCCTGGCATAAACGAATATTAATATAGCCTTGCCCTGCAATTTCCGTCTGAAAAAAACGACTTTTTTCACAAAAACAATTTTACAGTAGAAACGCAAAATACGCTTACTTTTGCAATTAAAGAAATCGGTTCTAATTCAGCGATTATACTTTCAGCTACTGCTCGCGGATTCGTTTTCTTTCCTTTCTTTCCGAGTAGCTACAAAAAACCAAAGACCAAATCGAGTCGTGTGCCATTGCCAAAGTAATGTATTCTGGAAGTGCACTCATTTCGGGAAAGTAAATACCGGGTTCGTAGAAGATGCGGAAAATAATTTTCCCTAATTTTGGCTTTGAAATTCCTATTTTGCAGATTTTCAAGCTTCTTGGACTCCCTAACTTGACTGAACCCTGCTTAGCCTGAGTCTTGGCATCGTGCTGCATGCACCAATGCACTGTACATTAGACAGGGGAGGCCTCGCGTGCTCATAGCGTCCCTGTGTTCTGGCAGGGCACAAGGCAGTCCGGCACTGGCAGGATAGACTTCTGGCACACTGCCTTGGACTTAGCGGCCAGGCAGGGGCTTATTTCGAATGTTGACAAATTACACCCGTCCCCTACCTTTAAAGCCTCGAAATGCAACCTCTCAGTTTCCCCGATTTTTGTTCGAAAGTTTCCATTTTCTCTGATTCTTCCAGACACTTCTCAGATTCCCTGTTTTTATAGGTTTTCCCGCTTTTCCAGCCTTCTATGAACCCTGAATATCCATCCTACGAAAAGGCGGGAGATTCAAAAATTTGAAATCTTCAAGTTTTCCCGGATTTTAGCTTCAAAATTCCCATTTTCCCTGGCTTTTCCAACCTTATATTGCAAAATTCTTACCTGCGCCAAGCTCATGGCACTGTTGCATTGATAATCGCCGAACGCCTCCTTGACTGCTTCGACGATGAGGACGGGCGGATCGTCAACGTCCGGAAAGGCACGACGAATCGCCGATTCGAAAACCGATTTCAAGGTTGATAAAAGATTGAAAGATTTTATTGCCGTTTCTCCATTTTCACATCCGTGAACACCATCGCATTTCGATTTCCCTCGTTTCCCACCGCCGCTTTGTGATTCTTCATTTTTTATGCTCTAAAACGAATCGGATTCAACAATTAAATCAGATATTCAAAAAAATTACCTGCTCGAGAATACTGCAACGATATTTCAATCGATCATTTTCTTGTTTTAATTTGGCCAAATCAGGAAAATCGTCCAGGACATTTTCGAATTGACCACTTTCTAATGCTTGAGTAATTTCGTACAAATGATGCAATCGTTCTTCCTAAAAAATTCTGATTGACCATAAAAAACTGATGCAGAAATCCAGAAAACTGCTCATGGTTCTAGAAATTGCATTATTTGTCCCGAGTAAATTTTTAAATTTGAATAAATTCAAAAAGCCGTTTAAATTTCATTTTTTACGTCGTGAGAAATATTCCCGCGGAAAATTTTTAAAAAATTGAGTGTTTAATCTGTTATGTCTTTCCGATCAGACTTGCATCTCTGTTTTCTGTACTCTCAGAATGTCTAAATTATTTAAGCATGGACCAAGAAAGGGAGTAGAAGACACCACATTCAAAGGACTGAGAGCATTGAAAAGGTCGCATTGAAATTCAAGAAAAATAATTCTAACCATACACGCAACGTTTAAAAATATGCGTAAATTCCAAATTTTACTTCTTTTCATGCGCGCAATGCCGAGAAAATGATGCTTAGAGATCATGGGGCGTTATCACGTAGGTACTCGCACTTTCTCATAATTCCTATAGCAAAGCGCGCGAGTTTCAAATTTTGTTCCATAAGAATGCGCCTTTCCTTACCCAATACTGAAAAAAAAATAATTTTTAAAGCATTTTTTTGCCGGTTAGCTGGTATACCAAAATTTCAATTTCAAAATTCGCGCGCTTTGTCATAGGAATCAGGTCGAAGTCAAAGTACTTGCCCGATGATAATTCATTATCTTTAGGAGCCATTTTCTCAACACTGCGCGCATAAAAACGAGTGAAATTTGGAATTTGCGTATATTTACAATCATAAAATCCATGAGTAGAATATTTTTTAAAAATTCCACCATGGCCACAATAAGAATCTATTCTAATCGAAAAATGACGTCTGCACGAATTCTAAACCCGCATTCCATTCCAAACTTCAAATTGTATGACTTACCTGTTTCCTCAGTTCAACTTCCTGTTCTGCCATAATTCCACCAAAAAGTCAACCAAAACTCTGAAAAACGCTCCTTTTATATCATCAATCAAAACCAGCTAATCAAATACAAGGAAGAATCCTTTTTGCACCAAAACAATTGAGTATCAAAAAAGTTTTACTAGCACAATTTGAAAATAGAGATCACTACATAAATGGCACGGCTTAAAGCCTTTTTAAGTAAGGACAGCACACAAGTTTCATGTTTTCATAACCCGTACCCGCCATCAACGCCCAACAATTGGCCAGTCGTAAAGCTCGCCTTGTCAGAACTTAAAAATACGATTGCCTCGGAAACTTCATCCACTTTCGCCAAACGTCCCATCGGCACTTTCGACGCTGCCGCTTTCAAAAACTAAAACATGGGTAAATTATGCAACATTTTTGGTGAATAAATCGAACGGCACTTACTTCTTCCGAATCCGAATCAAACGTTTTATTCGGTATCGCAAAGCAAGGACTGAAATAAAAGAAGAAAATTCGAAATGAATTTTTCTTTAATTTGAAAACTTACTTGACTGAATTTACGCGGATTCCATGCGCGGCCAAATCTAAAAATAAAAAATATTGGATTATGGAAAAAGTATGGAATGATCAATGCGTACCCAAGGCCAAACATTTGGTCAACATGTCCAAACCTGCTTTCGAGACGCAATAGGAAAGTTGATTTCTTATCTAAAAATAGAAAAAAATGGTTTTTTTTCAATTTCACCCGATTCACTGCTTTACAACATCGGCATGATTACCAGCCTATCAAAAAAGGCGGGAGATTCAAATTTGAAACCTCAAAATGCCAATCTCACAGTTTTCCCTGATTTTGGCACCGAAATTCTTTTTTCCTGGTTTTCAAAAAAATCTAACTTACAGCTTTTTGTCCCATGGCGCTGGACACATTGACAATATTTCCTTTCGTTTCTCGTAAATAATGGACGGCAGCCAAGCACATACTCGCTACGGCCCGTAAATTTTTCTCCATCGCAGCATCGAACTCGCTTAAATTGATGCCAGGGATTGGAGAACCAGGTGTATTGGAATCAAATGCGTTTATCTGAATTAAAACGTGAAAAAATTTTAAATATTTTGGTATTATTTTATTTACCAAAATATCCAATCGTTTGAAGCGTTCAATCGTCGATTTTAACATGCCCGATTGAATTTCCGGATCGCTTGGGTCGCCCGCGACGAGATGAATCTCAAAGAGAAAAATATGCTTAAAATTTTTTCGTATTGGCCTAATAAGAAGTATGTACCTCCGTTTCTGATTGTTGTGTACAACATTCGGAGGCAAGTTTTTTCAAGTCTTCTTCCGCCAAATCGAACAAAACCAAAGTCGCACCTCGTTTTGCGTATAAAAGAGCAGTGGCTGAACCAATGGACGTGGTGGCTCCTAAAATTTTGTGCCTATCAGAAGGAGGCGAGTTTCAGAAAGATGATCACGCCACGCTTTGCAAGGACAAATTTTTTGGTGAAACCAAAACTAAGAAACGAGTGGGAAATTCTTTTTTTTTAAAATAAAGTCTTGGGGCCCCTAAAGAAAACATGCATTCGGCTCTGGAAGGTATCACAGGGATTCTACTTTCAGAATCAAATCAGGTAGGAATTAGAGAAATTAGAGGCAGAAACTGCAAAAATTAGAGGCAATACGAAAAAATTTGTCTTAGCAGCAGGGAGCGGTCGAAGAGGTGCCCTCAGATTATCAACCTATGGTTACTCAAAGGGTTTGGTTTTCCAGTGTCCTGCTAGTTCGAAAAGCGCTCATAACAAACAGGCCTTATTTTCAAAAATTCAAAAGTACACTGATTGGCAAAATTCACTTACCGACGATAGCTACCACTTTTCCCGCGAATTCGGCCATAAAAAATTCAAAATATGATCAGGTATCTCGTTCAGTATTGATCTAAAGTCATTTACATGGATAAATAATTGATGAAATTCGCCTTTCTCGAATTGCGAAATTACGAAATATGAAATCAGCTAATGCCCTTATTCGGACTGCAAGACCCACCCTCGCGCACATTTGTCACAAGTACGCGCGCGTTTGAAATTTTATTGCGCGAAATTTAAATTTTCAAGAATCCACGACTAGCGATTTGCATTTGCTTATCAAATTTGCTCTTCACGTGATTCTAGCGTGAATAGCATCCTGCCCACTTGAGGGCACGCCGAGTGGATTGATGCAGACAAAGACAGACTGTGAGTCAGGGCGCCCTGAAAGCATGTTTATTCAATGATAAGAGGACCCTGTTTTTGATTTGCAGGCCCCTCGTCTGGTGGTGGCGTGACTGCCTTACTCGAAGAGGCAGTGCCGCTGCTCGCGTGAGAGATATATAACGAGGCCGTGACTGTTCTCACTTGTCAGTCGAGTGTGCCCTGTCCCGACACCATGTGGTTCTACGTGCTGGCCTGTCTGCTGGTCCTCATAGCCTACTACTCGCTGAGGCCTGACCCCGAGCCCTTGTTCGGAGTGTACTCGCAGCCAGGGAAGTGGTATTGGCTCAAGTACTCCGTCTTCTACGCCTTCCTCTTCTTCAGACGCTGGGGTCTGGCCTGGAACGCAGGTTATGGTCGCAAGGCGCGGGCCACGTTGGACGAGCTGGACGACGTGCAGCAGTTGTCCGAGCACCCCCTGGCTATCGATGCGGCCTACTTCAATGGCTACAGTGCCGACGGGGTCTACTTTGGTGCTGGAATACAGCGGAGACCGAAGGGGAGGGTCGAATCGCTGATGTTCATTCGAGTGCCCAATTTGGGAATCCTGGAATGGCCATTCTCGCCCTCCACAGCCACCACCGAGGCCGAGCCACACACATACAGTGCCAAGGGGGGCCTTCGGTTCATACGCAGGATTGCTATGAAATCCTGGCGAGTAGCCTTCGATGGCCAACTGCAAATACGAGAAACCAAAGAATTAGTCAAGGTCAACTTTGACTTGATATGGACAGCGACAACTGATTGGTAAGTCCAAGCCCACAGTCTACTGATAAGGTCTGTTGGGCCCACTAAGGCCAAGAGTGATAGACAGAACACATGCTGATAAGATGCGGACCGAGCATAGCTTTCAGGGACCATCTCCCAAGTGTATACTGACTGGCTGGAATAGAGGGACTCAAAGTCAAGATCTTCAGAGCTCTCATGACCAAATGCACATCTGGGGAAAGCAAATCTGAAACTATGTTTGACACAGTCTGCAGAAATATACTCATGCCAAATTCAGTTCATTCACTGTTCAGAACCTGTGCTTCATTCTGATTCTGACCTTGGCTTGCTCTGACTCATCTGTCTACAGCATGCAGAAAAGACTAAAGCAGGTGGCAACATTCTTGCTGCAGTGTGTAAAATATGGTTTCAGGTAAGGGGCCGTTATTGCATCAGGGCGCCTTTTCCTTAAAATCATTCTGTCAATCCGACGTTTGAAGCTGATAGGACTCTGTTATCTGAAACTATATTTTACTCACATCCGCAAGAATATGCACCTCTCGAATTCAGCTCATTCACTGTTCAGAACCTGTGCTTCATTCTGATTCTAACTTTGGCTTGCTCTGACTCATCTGTCTACAGCATGCAGAAAAGACTAAAGCAGGTGGGCAACATTCTTGCTGCAGTGTGCAAAATATGGTTTCAGGTAAGGGTGATGTAGCAATGTGCTCTTTGGAACACTCCTCTGTCAGTCCGACATTTGAAGCTACTAGGGCCTATGTAATCTGAAACTATATTTTACACACATCCGCAAGAGTGTGTCCTGGCCAGGGAATGTACTAATTGATGTTTGGCTGCACTGGAACGGATTAACTGGGCGTCCGTGTTGTCTACTTTGTTAGACCCAAAGAGTCACATTCTTTCACTGAATGGGAGAAATGTGGTTTCAGATATGAGCTTCCATAGTCACTGGATGTTGTAGATGATGGAATCTCATCGTTCAGGTTCGATTTCGACACGGATATGCATGCGCATCCAGTGTGCGAGGCCATAGCGAGAGAAAAGTGGGATCGGGCCTTCTTCGATCGCCTTAGGGACGCCCATCAAACCCACCACGAACAATTCGGTGTGCTCAAGGGGCCTTTGCGAATCGAGGGTCAACCAGAAATGGATTTAGAATTGAAGAGTATGCGGGACCACTCGTACGGACTCTACCGAGATTGGGCCGACTTCAACAGGTACATCCTGCAGTACTTGGCCTTCGATGACGGCTCGCACGTGGCCCTGCACCTGGTCTCCCTCAAGCCCACCATGACACACCTCGTCACTGGATTCGTCACTCTGAGGGACGGGTCCAAGATGCCCGTCTACGCATGCGATCGTCCCCTGCACACGATCGGAGAGGACGGGCAGCCACCCGACAAGTACCAGTTCACGCTGACAGCAGGCGCCCGACGATTCCACATTGAGTGCGAGAAAGTGCAGGCACCAGTTTACTATTGCGGATGGAAGCAGGAAGCCAAATTGAATGTGTACATGTGCAAGGCCAGCATGAACGGGGTCGAGGGACGGGGAATGTGCGAGTTCGAGTACAGCAACCTGCCCCAGTAGCCCTCTTCCCGTGCTCCTACACGCTTATATCAGTAAAATATGTCCTGTCTGTGCAGTCTAGACGGAGGTTTCACAGTGCTGCTACTGTAACCAGCGCACCCAGGCGGCGGGAGATAGTCGAGACTAGAGTCTCCAGGCAAAAAACTCCGACTGGAGGAAGGCAAGTCTCGCGACTATACCTGCCCTAGAAACATCAACCGAAGAGGTTGATGTCCCAGCCAGGGGGGCGTATCGATTACTCCCACCGCCCTATCAGCGCTAGGTGTTCCCACCGTCGCGCTACAAGGCACACTAAACGCTCGCCGAACCCTTTCCTGGCGGATCAGGTTTCGCCCGCTGGCCCCTGGTGGAGGCAACCCAGACCGAAGTCTGGTAGGGAGTACACCTGCAGGGAGCCCCGGGCCACAGCAACCGCAAGACGCGCCGGTCCGGCATGCGCCACTAACACCAGGGCTCTCCAGAAGAGGCTTACATCTGAAGAAGGCCCTTTGACTAGTGACGCCAGTGTAAGCAGCGCACCCAGGCGGCGGGAGACCGTCGAGACCGAAGTCTTTGGGCAAAACACTCCATCTGGAAGAATGCAAGTCTCGCGACTATACCTGCCCTAGAAACATCAACCGAAGAGGTTGACGTCCCAGCCAGGGGAGCGTATCGATTACTCCCAACCGCTAGGAATGCTGATTACACTACTGACGTCTAATGGGTTGGCGGCCTGTGGAGTCCGCTTTGTACGTTGAACTAGTAATCCCAAAGCGGGGCTACAGTGATTGCATTAATGCGTTGCGTCAGGGAAGCCTCAAATACTTCTCTGGCCCACGAGGGTACTGTGGAACTCCATACACTCATTAGCCCCGGCATGCATTCCCAAAACAGCTGGCAAGATGTTTACTATCTGATGAGTATCCACAGCCCCTGGTAGGCCATGGCGTAATCGATCTCCTCTGGCTGGCAAAGGGCTGGCTGCCGCAAAATTCGCCTAGCTCCTGCCAGAGTTTTTCTCCCGCCCTCTCTCCTACCAGGGTTGGTTGCATGTACAAGCCATCATAATCTGCTGCATCCTTCAATTACAAAGTGGTGCAGGTGATGGTCCAGCGGAGTGCGGCTAGTACTTGAACTGATCCAATTGGGGGGTTCGATTCCCGCTCGAGGATCAGGGCTTTTGTGTCTTAATTGGCGTTTGGCCCTCTTTCAAATGCAAGCCTGTCTGGCTCGTGCCAAGAAGCTCTCTTAGTTCAGCCACTCTTGCCAAATTGTACAGTGAAGTGTATGTTCCACAATCTGCTGAGGCCGTATTCCGGAAGCGTTTTCCTGCGAGGCTTTCCAGTCAGCTGGGTGGTTTCCTCCGAGGTTATAGTAAACCCTATAAACAATCCGCTGACTGTTTTCCTGTCAGCGGGTCACGTTTTCCAGTGAGCCTGAAGGGTTTGCAGAAAATGATATGCCAGAAACTTTCCTTGGAGAAAAGTTCCTGCGAATTCGACCGCCTCGCAGGAAAAAAACGTTTAGGTGGTCTAGAGCTCCTAAAATCGGGTTTCCTGCGAGGTTTGTCTGTGGTTTAACATAGTCATGTTGCTAAAATGCATTTCGTTGAACCCGATGAGGACAATATATTTGTCAGCCTCAACATCGATCCGTGCAACGAGTAAGATGACCAAGAATTTATCACTTGCTTTTCACGAAATATGGAGCCAATGACTGGTCCTTCTTGCTTCGCCACGACCAAAGGCGAAAGACGAAAGACTCGTCGTCATTATGCTCTAACATGACCAGCAGCTGTGTTCACCTGTGCCTCGATTTCATGCAAGCAGTGGGCCACATCAACTGCTCGATGGTGATTCGCTTGGCATTTCACAGCTCGCTTATCGAAAGCGATTACAGTCTCTCTGAAGCACTTTGCAAAAGTGTCAAGCACAGTAAAATTCCTGAAGGCGCTTATGCTCGAGAATGTTTGCGAAGCTTTTAAAAATTAAGCAATTTTTCGGTGAGGTTTAGCTGTTGAGGCGCCTTCGAAAAACCGTAAGCAATATCGAATCGAAAATCGCCAATGCCCGATCATCATCAGAAATTCACAAATAAGTCGCTCGCTGACCTGGGTAATCCCACAACTCACACATTCTTTGACAAAGCTGTCTTGGGATATCGTGGAGGAATAACCAGCATCTCTGCCTACTGTGCTGACTGGCCTGGTACAGTATGACACCATTCAAAAGCAGAAGAGGTGAGCACAGGTGAGCACAGCACAGCTCACAAGAAAACGAGGGTGAAGACCGAGAACCCAATTGGCCAGTGAAAGGAACTTCAGTTTAGATTATTTCATTCTAAGTCTCGTCGAGCACAAAAATGTTGGATATGGCTGCTCGCGCTGTGCTTCATGGTGTAGCGATAGACTTGCGCATGCTCGAACTAGTTGAAGAAGCCCACATAAATGAAGGACGTCGTGATCGCCGTTGACAACTGAAATGATCAACTGGCGACTGCTCGGGTTGACAGTGCAGGGCCATTTCTTGAGTCCAAAGCATGCGTGAGTGCATGTATTGTACCACCTGAACATGCAGTCGCTTTATTGAAACCATTAAACCCACTGAGCTGATTCCTTCAAGCTCACTGGAAGTTCCCTCAAAGGTCGCTGTGCTTCTGGAATAGGATCACCTCGTAGTCGTAGGTCCAGCAATTTTTAATTACCGTATCGATTCGTGCAATGGGTACGATGACCAAAAACGTATCACTCGCTATCGTTACGAAGGATGTAGGCAATCCCTTGTCATTCTTGCTTAGCCACGACCTCAGGCGAAAGACTCGTCGTCATGATGCTCTGCTGAAGAGTTGAGCAGCAGCTGCTTACTGCGCTTTGATTTTATGCAAGCAATAAGCCATATCAATTGCTCGATGGTGATTAGCCTAGCATTTCACAGCTACTGTAGCTCTACCGAAAATGATTACAGCTGTCTCCGAATCATTTTGCAAAAAAGTCAGGTACATTAAAGTTCCTGAAGGCGCTTATGCTCAAGAATGTGAGCGAGGTTGGGTGTGAGCAAATTTTGGTGAGGTTGGGCGGTTGAGACGTCTCGAGAAAACCCTAAGCAATATCGGAATCAAAAGAGTACCCGTCTGTCAACGTGAAAGTAGCTTGCGACCATCATTGTGAATTCACTAATATAATGTACATACACAGTTGGAGTCATCCAACAACTCGCGCAATTTTCGACAAAGCTGCCTGCGGGATATCGTGGAGGTATTACCAGCGGGGGATCATTTCAGTCGACTCGGCCTATCCATGCCGAAAATGGCTTCCAGTATGACACCATTCAAAGAGCCTCTTTGAAATGAGAGTCAACGGAAGTATAACAAGGCTCACAAGAAAATGAGGGTGAGAATCGAGAACACAATCGACAAGTGGAAGCGGCATTTTGAATGACTTCATTCTGAGTCTCGTTAGACACAAAACTGGTTGCATGGATATGGTTGGCCGCACGGTGCTTCGACTGGCACATGCCCGACTTTGTTGGAGAAAAAAACACAGATGAAGGACATCGTGATCGCTGATGACAACAAAAATGATCAACTGACTCTTTCTGGGCTTAGGCGCCGAGAATGACGCAGCTCCATTTCATCCCATACCATGAGTGAGTGCCTGAATGTAGTAACTTGGTTGAAACCGTAACATCCACTGAGCTAATTCCTTCCAGCTCACTGGAAGTTTCCTTTGAGGTCACTGTGCTTCTGGAATAGGGTCACCTCACCGGGCGATTTTCCTTTAAGCTCACAGGAAAGTTCCATCGAGCTCCAAGAGATTTCACCCTGCGAGCTTGAAGGAAAGTTCCAGTGACCTTGAAGGAAAATTTTCCTTTCACCTCGAGGTTTCCTTCGAGTTTCTGGAATACGGCCTGACCACCTAAACGTTTTTTCCTGCGAGGTGGTCAAACTCGCAGGAACTTTTCTCCAAGAAAAGTTTCTGGAATAGCATTTTGTGTAAACCTTTCAGCTCGCTGGAAAACTTGACCCGCTGACAGGAAAACAGTCAGCGGAATTGTTTCTGTAATAGGGTTTACTGTGACCTCGGAGGAAACTACCCAGCTGACTGGAAAACCTCACAGGAAAACGCTTCTGGAATACGGCCCCTGGCCTAACCAAATGCCAAGAACGCTACGAGACGTTCGTAAAACAGCGAGGCCCCGATCCCTGGTACCTCATCCTGCAGTGCGTCAACTGCAGGCCTATCCACGCCTCAAAGTGTAAAGCGGTGCATTGGGCTCGCCTCTCACTCTCGTTGGTCAGCCCGCAGTCGGGGTGCGCAGTCGGTCGAAGATGGCGTCGATGAAGGCACTGCTGAGCTGGCTGTCGATATGCGATGCGAGCGTGGTGGAGAGGCTGCGAGAACTGTTCGCCTTCACGTGCACTCGATCGCCGTCCCTGTTCATGTCCTTCCTGATGAACGAGCGGCTGAATCGCTTCGACGACTTCATGTGCTTCGATCGGAACCGAGTTGTACTGACGGACGGCGGGCAGCGGTACATCCACGCCAACCAGGTCCCCATCGCCGCCCACTACGTCCTGACCCAGGCCCCCCTGGCCCACACCATAGTCGACTTCTGGAGAATGGTCTTGCAGGTGAGATGGTCGGGGTCCCGGGGCCTCGCTGACACCGTCTCCTTGCAGTTCAAGGCCAACGTGGTGGTGGCCTTGGAAGAACCAAAGTCCGAGGCCGAGCAGTTCTGTGCGTCGGACGGTGGCGAAGTGAAGGTGGCCTCGTCGGTGTCGATCCGAGGAAAGTCCAATGCCGAGCACTCGACCGACAAGTGGACCACCGTCGACGAGCACGTCTGCGTGCAGTAAGTCGGTCGGGGTGTCCGCCCGGGGTGCAGGCTGCCCGCTTTCAGGAACGCGCCTCCCGTCTCGGTCAGGTACGTGCTGTTCAAGGAGTGGGTGGACGACAGGGCGCTGCCCCCGGTCAACGACATGTTGGACTTTGTGCGAGAGCTGAAGGCGCAGGCCGACGAGACGCACTCGATGGTGTACGGCGAGAAGTTGGCCAAGTTGAAGAAGCACCCTCCCCTCGTGGCCGTGTGTCCGACGGGGGCCATCCGATGCGGCTTGCTGGCTGCCGTCGACTCGGTGGTCAGGATCGTCGACACCAAGGCAACCGACCTGAGCATGACCGCCATCGTCAAGACCCTACGCGACTCGCGCTATGGCACCATGGCCACCTTCGAGCAGTACGTCTACGTGCACTCGGCCTTGGCCGAAGCCGCCCGACAGAAGGCCATCCCCAGAGCCGACGGTGCCGCCAGAAGACTCAAGCACGTGCTGGATAAGCTGCAGAAGCAGGCCAAGTGATTCAGTTGATCAGTGACCGTCTTCAATGTGCTGACTCGTGCTCATGTCATGTTTGTGTGATGACCAGACAAGTTACAGAAAGGCTTCTCTTATGCACGGGCTCAGGCACAGGGTGAGCTCGCTTTGTTGGCTTAGGCAAAGGTGGCTGAAGCATGATCAAATGCAGGTCGATGGTACTGATCGGGAAGCAAGAGCCACGATTACTTCCTCAAGCGACCCCGAAAACCCTGTGGATCAGTCAGGCATGAATCAAGCATGTCACGCACGGCTGCCAGAATATCAAGACGGATTGGAACTCCCGTCTGGTCATGACTAATTATGAGCAGTCATGGCCAGACGACGTGGCCGTCGGCTCTGTGGTCAGGATCGTCGACACAAAGGCATCCGACCTGAGCATCATCGCCATCGTCAAGACCCTACGCGACTCGCGCTACGGGCTATGGTTTGAAACAGGCCGCTGGGCACCACGGATCCTGTATACTGTGTCCGGTGATAGGTCTGGCTCATGGCCTGGGGGATCAGGCTTCTGCCTTTCACAGCAGGTGCGCAGGTTGAGCCCCTTGCAGCCACAGTTCCCCACGGCACTTCCAACCCGTTTCGCCCAAAGGCTTGCCAGCAGTCATGATATGATAAGCGAGGCCGTGACGTGACGCTCTCTCGGCAGCGTCCCTCTGCGTCCACTAGGAGCACCTCCACACCAGGGCATCCTGTCCCAGCACCAGCATCCCAGGACTGATACTGGGCGAGAAAGGAGGGACCTTCTTGAGTTGTGTTCGAAAACCAGCTGATTCTCTCCTCGAGGAGAGAATCAGCTGGTTTTGCGGGTACGGGGTGAGGTTCAAGGCCAGCATGAGCGGGGTCGAGGGACGGGGAATGAGCGAGTTCGAGCACAAACCTGCCCCCAATAGCCCCCTGTGCTACCCTACAAGCTTACATTAGTAAAACATGTCCTGGCTTAGTGCAGTCGACGCAGCGTTTCAGGGTGCTGCTGGCACTCGTGGCCAAATAGGTTTGTGGCCTGTGGAGAGGCTGTGTGTTGATCACGTGATTACGTGCGGTGCCAATGAAGCCTCAAATGACCCCCTCTGCCCTACGAGAGTACCGTGTAGCTCCATATGTACACTCATTCAGGCGCGAAGCCAGGACATTCTTGATTGAAAGGGCTACGAACTTTTCTGGCATTCCCAAAAAAGTTTTCAAGGTGTTTAATAGCTGTGCACTCCGGTGCCTGGTATAATCCACAGTAAAACACACACTATTATCCTGGACACAGCATGTATTATCCGAGCAGTGAGCAGGGAGCTGAGGGACGCAACCCCATCAGCGCACTTCTTCAGAGCAATAAGGCCCTTGCATTCATGTTCTTCCTGGTCCCCTATGATCCGCCTCCGAGAAGGCTCTTTATTCCCGCCCCATATCATATACCAGTGCGGACCGACGTGGTCGCAAGCAGGTTCAACAAGGCCACAGAAAACAGCCCGTAATTGTGTACACCCTCACAAGCTGTCACATTGCCTCGCCGCATGCAGCTACCGCAGGAGGAGACAGACTTTCTAGCCCTCAGCTAATTCATGATCAAGTTAATCTTCGACACGCTTTTTGTGGTCCCAAAAGCCCATCTTGGACATGGAACTTTGGGAAATCAACTGTCTTGATTCTGTTGGCCTGTTGTCTGGCCACCGCTATTGCTATTGTTCCCGCGAAAGCGGCCACGTTCAGAATTACCGAAACTGTTTCGGGATTGTCCGCCATACGCCAAATGCAACGAACTAGAGATGTCGGCCGAAGTTGGGTTCGTCAAAACCGACCTTTGCACTTCTGAAGAAGTCAAAGAAAACATTCGTTGATTCATTTCAGCTGTGTTGGCTGCTGCTACAACATCCTCAAGTGTTCTTCCCATATTCAAGTATGCTGCCTTCCACAGTTTGTAATTAGAATGAGATTTCTCGCTGGTTTCCAAACCACTCACAAAACGCTCTTTAAGCAACAGTGTCCTAGCTGCTTCCTCTTCATTATTGTAAGCCAGTTCAACGAGTGATTTCAGGTCTCTCAAATAATCAGCTACTGTCTCATTATCTTGCTTTTTCCTACTTTGCAACTGTTGACGCCATATGGCCAATTGATGAGGGAAAACCAAATTAGTTTGCAAAAAATGTTTAGCACGTACATAAGTGCTGACATTATCTGCGGCTGCACTTCTGAGTACGTCTAGTGCCCTATCTTTTAATGCTTTCTTGAGCTCGGTCAGACGAGTCTCATCTGTTATGCCTGCTACTAAATTGGCTTGATACTCAAAATGATCGAACCATTTCCTGACATCCTGCGTGAGTTCACCAGTCAAGGGAGTCTTATCCCAGATGCGAAAGAATGGATGATGCATGTTTGCCATAGCGGCTGTTAGTGCTGCAATTGCTGCTTCTGCCATTTCCTAAGCTGCTGATTCAATTGATTTGGTGGCTATAATTAGCTGCTTTGAAAAGGGAAAACAGTCAATGATGGTGCAATCGCTTGGGATTGTACACTTTATGTGATGATGCAATCGCTTGGGATTGTACACCTGATGTGCAATCGCTTGGGATTGTACACGTGGGGTGCAATCGCGTGAGATTGTACACCTTATGTGATACCAGACTGTTATTGTGTTCCTCCCTGGGGTAAGACCTGAGCGGCCCCCAAAAATGTGATGAAGTTAGCTGGGTGTTTAACCTGCTGTCCTAACCACACCACACTCAATTAAGCTTACCCAAAGTGCGCTGGTAGGGCGCAAAACGTTGAACACGGCGTGCGCCGGCGATTCGGGCCATCGCTGGTGGAAGAAAAGAAAAGAAAAGAAAAGAGACCAAATGTGATCGGCGTTTACTCAAACGAGACGTAGAATGAACACTGACTGATACATGGACAGACGCCCCTATTTATACCCTTCCTAATACACATGCCTGGTAATAACTGGTCTGTCAAACAAATACAAACACCAAGAAAAACAGGTCCAAATCAGTGAAATGACATAATGCAAAATAGGCTACAGCACGGGGCCTGGCCCGCGATCCGGAACACGTTATCTGTGCATACCTAGTTAAACATGACAAATTGGACCTATTCTAATGCGCAAGGGTCCAATGGGTGATTATGGCCTGGCAGCGCTTGTCATAGAAAGTGATTTTCAACGGAAAAATTGCGCGGCAGAGTTCAACTTCACATACCCTTATCACACTCTTGCTAGGCGTGGGTCAGTTCCGTTCGTGATTAGGAATGAAAATATGATTGATGAATACAGCAAATCGATACGCTTTCTAATGTCGCGTGATCTGAGTTTTTAGAAAGCCCCAAGGAGCCCTCGTGATGCCGACTCAATGGCAGAGCGAATCATTCAATTTCGATGATGCGAGATTCCAGTGATTCAGTTGATCAGAGTCGGCCTGCTCGTGCTTGCCATGTTTGTGTGAATACAAGAAGGGTCGGAGCACATGTCTGATTCCTGTAATCATCTTTCCTCGAGCTGCTTTGGAATGTCCAAAGTTTCAGCAGACTTTGTTTGGACGCTAGGGTGGAAAGCTGCCCCAGCACTCCTTCATAGCGCAACCAGGGAATAAGCCCTCTGTAGCTCCAAGCGCCAATTCAGTGGCTGCAAATCACAACTCTGCTCCCATGCCGTTCCCTCAACTCCCACCGACTGGCCCGTCATCTCTTCTAGGATCCTCTGTGTCTCACACGCAACTCCTCCTCGCTGGCTGCCAGAACTATGGTAACTTGCCACTAATTGTTGTCTGGCTAAGCCAGCCCGGCCACTACTGCATATGACCCAACGATTTTAGCAAAACCATTGCACCTTCTGGCATTGAGCCTGGTCCTCTTCATCACGCTAACAATAACACCCTCCTATCCCACAGTGTGCGCTGTTAAGTGGGCGCTTTAACTTTCTCGCGATAAAGCATATCGCTAAAAACGGTACCAGCGCATCTGGATTTTAGCACTATTTATACCTCTTTATCCTACTGCCAAAAGCACATTTAAATAATTATATTGAAGATATATTTCAGCAGAAAATAATTAAATTATACTTTCTCTAAAGGTTTAAAATTTTTTTCTATCAATCCTGGCATTGTCGTCTGTAATGCGTTTTAGCGAGTGAGAGATACTCGGAATGTCCAACCTAGCGGGCTGCACAGATGGTGTGTTTCTTCTGGGTTGGATTCTTTTTCTGTCCAACTTTGGAAAACTTTGTAAAACAATGTCTGAAAACGAAGCTAATTCCACCTCGAAAGTGTTTAATGCACTTTCTCGCCGCCAATTCGACCAGTTATTATCATCGAACAAAACCGATTTGCTTCGAATCCTGCCGTGCCTTTGTCGAATGACCCTTTATCCAACAGTTCTCGATTCCCTTTTTTCGACAGATGATCGAAATAAATTACGGGCATTGCTATTAAATTTTTCTCGCACAAATATTTTAGTAACGTTTATGGGAGTTGATTTTGGAGTATTGGAATCTGATTTGAGAAAAGAAGCAGAACTTCGAAAGAAAATGATGAATACTTCGGCCAAGGCAACTTTGGAATCCTTTTTCTCGACACCGTCTCCAGCTGGTATCGGCAATCGATTCGAATTTGGAGATGCAGCTGAGAAATTTCGTATTTTGCTCAGCGAAATCATGACTGTACGATTGACCTTGAACGAATTCAAGGCCAAATCGCAAAACCAAGCCACGACATCGAAGGCGCGACCAAATATGTCCCCGGCATCGATCAAAAATTTACGAAAGTTCGAACCATTAGACAACGAAGCGTATCTCGGTGATTGTTGCGATCTTCTGATCGTCTTCTTAGCCGAACGCCCATCGATGGTATTGGTAGAAGATCTGTGCGATGTTCTGACCCACTATCGAAATGGACCCGAGATTATTCGATCGATCGTTATGAATTTCCCGGACACTTGGTCCAAAGGTGACTAATCTTAGTTTTCCAAATCCTTGGTTTTTAAATTGATTATTTTAGTGTGTTATTCGCTGATCGATAACAGTCTCGGTCTGACTGGATCGAATGATCAATGGCCGCTGTCCCAAAAGCGAATCGAAGCTTTGAAAGCGCTTTGCGAATTGGACAGAATTGCGGCCATTGATTTGGTCAATTATTGCGTAAGTTTTTGTTCCTTTATCTTTGTCGTATTTAGAAATTGTATTTCAGGTGGAAAAACGAAAATTCCGTTTGGCCGTTACGCTCGCTTTGTCTTTCTTGCCTTCGGAATCTATTGCGCCATTAATTTGGGGTATTTTCGCATCGATCGATGATCAACAACGTTCGATTTTGGTATCGTTTCTTCAGTCGGTTCAAAAAGTAAGCTAAGCTTCTGTTCAGTCATGCCACCAAAGTGGGAAATACTTCTTTCAAAAGTTTAAAACTAAAAAAAGCGGAAAAAATGTGAATTAGCATCCGTTTTACGCGATCACTTCAGGCGCATTTAAGAAAAATCAGTCGGGGATCTATCATAAAATCGAAAGCGCTTGATTTTTTCATTCAGGATTCTCCAATTCTGCGAGATATCAATCTTCCAAAATCGGTAAAACGTTCAACTGCGCCAAAAATTGAGGCATCGAAAGCACCTCTTTCAATTCAAGAACGTAGTAGTTATACGGAAATGGATGAAGAAATAGTTAATATTATTAGTGGGAATTCTGATTCGGTTGTCGATTTGAAAGGAATTCGAGAATTGTGGGAACAGGATTCGGATGCGCAAGAGGCAGTTGGATCGACCATGAGTGGAGCAAAGGACCATGGAGGCATTGTTTCGCCCACCGATTTGAAGAAAGGTATGGCCTCCACCGTGGTTTTTTAAACGCGGTGCAAATGGTTTAGCTTTGGCCAACCCGTCTGGCTTGCCCTCGTACAGGGTTCGATCCCCGGCTAGGGAGGTTGATTTGGAAAGTCTCTCTCCTTAGAATAGCGTCGAGTCAAGAGGGAATCTGAAGTATTGCCGAGGGGCCCTGGGGAACTTTGTGTATAGTCCAGGATCCCCTAATGACACAGGGAAGCTGACGTCTGGTCCACATAGCTGGGTAAGGCAACACGGAAAATAATGGCCTAATCGAGTGATTTTTGTTTAGCTCTATGGGAAGCATCGCGACATCCATCAACGGCTATTCTAGCCTTGCGTCGTGTGCTGGGGTGCAGTCGAGGCGTTCAAACCGAGTACATCGATCCACTGACGGCAGCGTTGCCTCCGTTGCTCGAACCAACTGTGCCCTTGCACGTTATCCAACTTGCATGCCGATTGTGGTCCAAGATCGAAATACTGTCGCCTCGAAAGCTTTACGTTTCGAGTAAGTGATGTACATTAAAATTTTTTATGTCCTACCAGCTAGCTTCCGACCGATTCGATCCAAAATAATGGTTCAACAGGGCTACCAAACTGGCGGCAAATCCTCTACAAAGCTGCTGTGCTGTGGCTTCTTGCTAATACTGTCAGTGAGAGCTGTTAGAGAAGACATGAAACAAGTGAATGTGAATCCACGAGACGCCATAGACTACGTAGAAGAAATGGAGAAAGGACGGATCGTGCCCCAAGGTGGGACTAAACGCTGGGAAAATGACTTTATTAGGCAGGTCTAAAAGGGCACAGGACAACCGACCAGCTCCTGAAGCGGGGCTGGGGGGCAAAAGGACGTGTTCGTTACAATCTGCCACGAAAAACATTTCAGGCAGGTAAAGCGTGTCAAATTTGAATTGCCGATCCGGCTTTTTTAGACTGTCCAGGAGGGGAGCTCATTTTGACAGGGTTCATACAAGGTTGAGAAACCAGGAAAAGTCAGGGAGTTCGAGAAGTGCCTCGGAAAATAGGAACTTTGGAGCAAGAATCAGGGAAAACTGAGAAGCTGCGTGTTTAGGTTCCCAATCCACCAATAATTCGAGCCAGTCCGAATTCGGTCACCCGCCTTTGCTATGCAGCTGTTGGTCATTCATAAATATTTAGTAGCCGTGACGGGAAAAATTTCCCAGAAAACCAGAAAAAAGGGAAAACTTCCCCCCTCCTTTAAAATAATCCTTTTAACCCCCCAAAAACAATTTCCCCCCACCTCCTCCCCCCCCCCCCCCCTTTTCCCTCCCCCCCCCACCCCCTCCCCCCCCATCCAACACACACCCCCCCCCGGGGGGGGAGCCTCGGGGGGGGGGGGGGGCGGGCGCCTTTTACCCCAAACAGGGGCAGAACACATCTGACGATACTGAATGTGTTAGGCATTCGTATCGACCACCTGGGGACTCTCGATCGAGGTTTAGAATAAGTGTAACTGAATATTTTGATACTAGCTAGAGAAATCAGCTAATTTTTGTCTTTTTAGCTGTGGCATCCATATTGCCAGTGACGGGTCCAAGTATCTCGTCTTGGCGATCGCGTACGTCGCACACGGATTTGTGCAAAGATCCTTTGATTATTTTACGATGCGATGAACGCGTATTTCGGTATGATATAAGTTTAAATTATTTTCCTAGTAGATATATAATTTTTGCCAGTTTAGATGCGCTCCAATTTTGACATTGCTTCTTCGAGTGTTACGCTGTTATTTGGCCGCTAGCCGAGTCTATCTTCAACGTGAACTCGCTTTGGCCACGTCGGCCAGCAACAGTGCGAGGCGATCGTCGGCCGCTGCGCCTCCTTCGAATCCGGCGGTTGATGGTGAAAGAGAGGAGCTGATGCGATCGTTGGTTGGTGCCCAGGAGTCTGCTGCCATACAGATCTTGTTGGAAGTCTGTTTGCCGCTACCTGATGAGGTGGTAAGTGCTAGGTGTGGTGACTCGGTGGAGTGTGGAGGCTCATTGTCAGTTGGTTATGCGCTGGTCCCGCATTGCTTGGGGCAGCAACCCATTCTCAGAGAGGAAACCGGTCTTCGACGGCGGTTCAGCGAGTCCGTCGCTGGCCTTACACACCTGGTTCTGGAACATCAGTCGGGACATGGTTCACCCCTTTTCGCCCAGTATCATCCTGGTCCTCGTGGAGACCCAGTCACCTCGCGGCCTCGCTTATCGTATCACGACTGCTGGCCGCTACAGGCAAAACGGGTTGGAGGAACTAAGGCGGCACGAGGCCCAACCCACATAAAATAAAAGGAAAGGTGGAGTGGGGATGCTAAGGTCCACTGATTTCATTGCAGGGTGAAGCCAGTAATTTGACGTCGTTACGAGAAATTCGTTGTATTATTTGCTCGTTCGTGCATCAATTATTCATATCGGATCCGATTTTGAGCAAGTTGGTTCATTTTCAAGTAAGTCTTTTTTGAGTAGTTCGAAAGATGATATGGAGGGATTTTGGTTTTAGACTTATCCGTCTGAACTACTTCCAGTTACTGTGGCTGGCATACCATCGATGCATATTTGTTTGGATTTCATTCCCGAAATGCTGTCGCAACCGATTCAGGCTAAGAGGGTAAGCCGCTGGGAAAATAGGGGATGTCTGAAACCGTATTTTACGCACCCCTGGCAAGAATATAGCAGAAGCTGAGGCAAGGTGGAGCTGAAGCTATGTAGCTTTGGCATACTGTAAAATGTTGTTTCAGATACAGATATGTAAAATGTGGTAAGATGGAAGGTTTGATTAGGAAGCCAAAAAGAAACCTTTTTTTCAGATATTTGCCATTGATCTGTTGTCTTGCCTGTGCGAGCATTACGCAATTCCAAAAGCGTTCAGTATTGCTAGATTGGCCATTAACGTATTGTCGACCTTGGTGGCAGGTTTGTTTGGTTTTTTAATTTTTGTGGGTAGGCCCCGCGCCGCCCCAGTTTCCCTCACGGGACTTCCAACCCGTTTTGCCTATAGCCGACCAGCAGTCATGCTATGATAAGCGGGGCCGTGAGGTGACCAGCTCTCATACTCAGCCTGGACAGAACTGCGGCCTCCCAGTCGTGGCTGCTGTCCCAACCAATGCGGGATTAACTCCTACCAGCTGTAGGCCACCTTGGCTCTAGGTGGCAGGTTTGTGGGTTTGGATGTCCTAAGGGAAGCTCGGACTGATTGTTTTACGCTAAAAGTAGAGTTGTTTAGTTTAGGTGAGAGTTGTGGTTGAAGATGTTTGCTATAAATCATTGATTTCAGTGACAACGAGCGAAGAAGTGGTTTCTATCTTTTCGGGCTTACTGCCAGCCTTGTTACGTATCAACCGAGTATTCCCCCCGTTGTCGTCCGACATATCGTCTACATTGATGCAAGTTAGTCGAATTTGCCGTTCGAGACTGGCCGTCAACGAAGGGGCGTTCCCGACTTTTAATGAAGGCCAAATATGGCCGAATTTGAGACTATCTTCGAATTCGCAAGAAGCCAAGTTGTTGGCCGAGATCAGTAATTTGTTCCAAACTACGTTTACTGATTCTGTTCACGTGTTTTCGTAGATATTTCAAAGAAAAGTAAAAGTTAGAACGGGAACTGTGTTTGTGATTTTCGAGAGTCGATCCGATGGATATTTTGAGTGATTTGAGTTGAGTGACTTTGTAATTGGGTCGTTTTAGGTCCGTTGGAGTCGAGTCGACGTGGATTATTGATTTGGGGAAGGTATGCAGACTGGTGTGATGTGTGTGGGGAGGGGTCTGTGGGAGGCCAGCTTCGACGGAACTGAACCAGGACCAAGACCGCGTGCCTAGTATCACTGCACACTGACTGACGTGCGAGAACAGAAAAGTTAGTTCAAATGGCTCCTGGTGGAAGGACATGCATAAACTAGAAATTATAGTGGGTGTCTTAATCTTTACTGCAATCGAAGAAACTGTTGAGCTTTGCCACAACTTGTCTGGTCTAGCCTGACTAGTGGCAAGAAAACTGGTTTTCAGTTCTGGTTCGGTCCTGGTTCTGTTCTGGTTCGGTCCTGGTTCTGTTCTGGTTTGGTCCTGATTTGGTTCTGGTTCGATCCTGGTTCTGTTCTGGTTTGGTCCTGATTTGGTTCTGGTTCGATCCTGGTTTGGTTCTAGTTTGGTTTTGGTTTAGCCTGGTTTGGTTCTGGTTCAGTTCTGGTGTGGTTCTGACTCCGTCCTGGTTTGGTTTTGGTTCGATCCTGGTTTGGTTCTGGTTTGGTCCTGGTTTTGTTCGGTTCTAGTTCTGGCTCAGTTTGGGTTTGACCCTGGTTCAGTCGTGATTTTGTTCTGGTTTTGTTCTGGTTTGATCCTGGTTTGGTTCTGGTTCGATCCTGGTTCGGCTACAAAATCCGGTTTGGTCGAACCTGGGCAGGAGGGTGTTGACATATTTAGAAAGCAGACTTATTTTGGCGACGGGGGAAAAGGATGTTGGGGAAATCATGGAAAAAGTGGTTTCGCTCTGGAAGGCCCGGGAAAAGAAGCAGAGAGTTGTGTTGACTGACGATCAGGTGAAATGTCGTTTTTCCTTGAATTGCAGGTGTCGTATTTACCGAGATGGACACGACGGGTGAATACGATTGTATAATTTGTTTGGACGACGATAATCCTGGCTCTCGCATTCCGGGCGGGATTGAAATGTTTCGTAAGCACATGGCAATCGTTCATTGCAAAGATCACGATGAATATCGAACGCACAAATGTGGCGATTGTGGCAATGCTTTTTACGATAATGATCATTTCATGAAACATTTGCCGAAATCGCCGACGTGTCGCGCAAGTTGTGTGAGTACTGTAGTCTGGGTCTGATTATGTGTCCTTGAGGACAAGATCAGAGGTCTGGGAAAGCAGTCACTAATATGTAAATAGGCTAGCAGGGTTTAGAGAGGTTAAGGTCAGGGGAATAAAAAATTTTTTTAAGGTTTCTCTCTTTCTTTCCATAGATTTTTAAATTTGAATTTCGCGCGCAATTTTTCAAAAATTTTGCGTGAAATTTAAGTCAGATGGGTATAATTGATTGTGTTGTAACAGGCCTCATCCGCGATAAGCCCAGTGAGAGCGGCAAGTCGTGCTCTGAGACGTTCTGACCAATGGACTTTTTTTCAGCTGATTGTGAAACCATTGGCGCCGAATGTGGCGACGGCGTTTCAATTTCTGGTGCAACAAGCTGGCCGTCCAGTCAACAGTGTTTCATCGGTGTCGATTAGTGCGCCTTCAGTGTCGCTAAAAGAAGAAATTCCAGTGGATATGGGTTCGGGTGCAATGTTGAATGGGAAATCGAAGAGTCCAATTATTATCGATTTGGACGGGCAGGACGACGAGGATCGGAAAGATGCGGCTATGCTGGCTTTGATGTCACCGCGAGTCGAAACCAGAGCGTCGGCGGAAATGAAGAAGGGGTTGCCCGTGGAAAATGGTGCTAGACTGGAAACTGGAGGCAAGGCAAATCGTGGTCAGAAGTCCAGTGCGGGCGAATCCACCAAATCTTCGCCGGCTGTGGGACAAAAGAAAGGTTCGAATGGCATTGAAACTACGCAAACGAAAGTCACGCCGGCACGGATGATGTCTAAGAAGGCACTTTCTGATGATGATGATATGGTCGGACATGTGACTCGATCGAGTACTCGCCAGCGATCGAACGTCAACTATCGAATCGATTCGGACAGCGAAGGTGATGAGAACGTGGTCAGGAGACCGGAAGTGTTGAATCAGTGTCAGCTGTGTGTCGAACTGGCCAATAATCGACCACCTATGGCCTCGAAGGCTGAAAAAGAAACTCATGCGCTTATTCACTTGAAATTTGGATCAAAATTTCGTGACATGAGCGATTTGGAAGCTAAATTATGTCCCGAATTTAATAAGGTCATGAAAATGTGTTTCGAGGCTGGATTTTACGATCAATTGAAACGGAACGAGCCAGTGGCTATGGAATCTTAGGTTCGTCATGTGCACAGGGGTTTGGCTGCCCTGGGACTGGTGCAGTATTTCGCCGCGTTTATAAAATACACGCGTTTGCCTGTGTGTAGGGTGCATTTTTGTTATTCTGTGAGTGGACTGTAACCTGGCACTTTGGTTTACTAAAATGCAATATTTATGAATAACGATCAATGTTGGAATATGTTGGTTATCGGTAATTTATTGGAATACTATGCGTGCATACAGCTGCTTTGTGTTTGGCAGGGGGTACATCTCAGCACGTTTCGACTGTTGGTTCACTTCTTCCCCACTGACTGTGTAGGAACCCTGCTTCTAGTGTATACGCCTGAGGAGCAGTGGGCGTCGGCCAGCTGACCAACCACTAAGCAGAGTCTAATGTGCGGATGGGTAAGCTGCTAGGTCCCTTGCTGATCTGTGCTCGCCAGGTGACGGCCCGTGTTAGTACGCGGATCCCCGCGCATCCCCGGTGAGTGGCATCAAGCTAACAACCAGTCGTGCCAGAAACATGACTGAAGGTCGCCACTGCATGGAGCCATGGCCACCTGCAAGTGCTAGGTGAGGCTGTGGGACTTGACCTGCTGTGCTTATTTTGCATTGCATGAATAAGGGTGACCACCAGACTGCACATGTATCAGCACTGCAGTCTGGGTAGAATCATGGTTTCCCGCGACCTTCAGTGCCCTTGCCTTGGGGTGTCGCCAAGGACACGCCCAGCGTCTTCAAGGAACCACCCAACTTGAACAAGCATGCTCGCAGAAGCGAGTTGTTTGATCCAGCTGATGCATGTATAGGAGCAGGTCCAGGGGCTTGTGTAGGCGCATGACACATCTCGGCACCCGGCCATTGCCATCATGTTCTGCACTGCCTTGCTGACGTCAAGCTGGGCATAGTCCTGTGGGCAAACATTTTAGACCCTTCTTTGCCACCTGTTTTTCGTGTCATCTCCAGTTTCTAGTGCAAACCACGAAAAACTCGCGCCCGTTCGTCAGCCTGCAGGGGTAATATTTCACCGAGCCACTAAGTTTGGATCAGCTCGTCGTGCCCATTTTTCAACTTTTTGAACTGCGCATTTCATCTTTGTGTTCGCCTTGTTCGCGCACTTGGACTACTGCTTTCAACAGGGCCTATGCACTTCTTGAACCAACCTAGTCCAGTAGGCAGTGGGTAACAAATAACGAGTACCAACACGAAATGACAGAGTACAAAATGGAAATTTAATCAATCTTTGCTGGATGACCTCCAACCAATCGTGGCTACCATGCCATACATCAAAGAGTGTAAGTGTGGTCTCCATGGGCCTAAGTCCAGGCTAGATTTCACTAGCACCAGGCCATGTGGGGTTTCGGGTTACCTCCACAATGCCCGCCATGACGACTGCCTTCGTCGGTACATCAGTCAAACGAAGCCCGATCAGTCAAGTTGTGCGGCGGAAGGCGTTCGGGCGGGCTGCGGTGTTGATGTTGTGACCGATTCTAAAAGGAAGTTGCTCGGCTGCTATTGGAAGGAAATTGGAATGCACTTAGGCCGTAACTACCTGCTTTATTTTTGGGATGCCCATTTCAGTTAATTCCAGTTGCCTAATGAAGCAGTAAAGGAGAATAGAATGGGCTCGGACTGGAGATCTCCCCGACTACGGCGAGGATGAATTGAGGATGTTAAAGGGGGCTCGAGAATCAGCATGCACGGCCGTCTTGTGATTGTACATTGGGATGCATGGCAGGGCAGACACGAGTGGAGTAGTTACCACCACAAGCAGACATGGTCAAGACTGGGACAAGGGTCACGTTGAAACCCCTCTTCAATCTCCGACTGAGGTGCTCATTTGCTCAACAGGACTCTTTTCGGGATTGAATTTCGTCAAGTGGGAGCAGTTGAATGAGAGGGCGGACAAGTGGTCTTTGTTCGGAGCATGTCGTTGGGGGAATGTGGGAAATTGGGGTACTGACTAAATAAGGTTTATCGAGACCAAACAAGGATTGTTTGAATTTGAGAATGGCTTCAGCAGCGAGTAGTCGCTCGAGCACACACGTTAGCGACGGTGCCTTTAACGACACGCTCATTGTTAAAATGGCTGTCGACGATCTAAAAACGGGCCCGTCAATTTCCCCTTTCCGTTCTGGTCGTCATTGTAGCAGCGGCACGAGTATCGACTCCTCACCATCTTCAGCCAACGAAACTCAGCCGCCTCTTTGTGAACGAAACATTGAAGCTGGCGGCGAGGTAAGGCCAGCTCCGTCGAGGCAGCCCTTTCAAATATTACTCGAGCAAGGGGATAGTTGCGAGCAGTCGAGCGACCACAAACACGCCCATTCTCACTCGCCCCTATCCCCCTCACGGGCAAAGACCTCGATCGAGTCGGACAACTTACTCGACCAATCCTATGAGCCCAATCTTAGACCCGTATCGAACAAGTTCAGAGGAGCCAGGGCTCATTCGGCCTGCGCCTATCTGATCAGCGCTTCAACTTGCGCTATTAATCCTCATCTCATTTTCCTTTTTCCAAATACGCAAACCAACGAAAACGAGCGTGCCAGTTGGAAATCACTGCGAATCACCAGTTTCGATTCTCAACCAGCTTTCATTCTGGCCGCCCTCGGTACTGATCCTAGTGCGAGCATGGATGGACGAATGATCGAGGAGGGCGAAGGTGGCCACGACGATCTGACTGTCACTTTGCAGCAAACTAAATTGGCCAGAGAAAAGAATCGTGAGAAAATTCGTCGAATCGTGGCCATCGTCAGCGTTGCACTAACTTTGCTGGCCATCCTTTTGGTCACTGCCTTCTTGGCTCTTGGATCAAAGTTGGAAAAGCAATGTAAGTCACTCCTCCTCTGCACCCTTGCCATTGTGGTCTTGGTCCAATCCCTGTCCTGTCCTTTGTCCGCACTCACTCCCATCCCCCGAAGTGTACCGTTCTCGAAATCTCCTTTTCTCAACTATTCACTTACGACATTTTTAGGCCCTCTTTTTTGTAACAACATTAGGCCAGCCATTAAAAACGCGTGGAATCGAATAACGAGGCCAGCTTTAATATTCCCAGAACAAATTTACTTTCCTTCCCGCCATCCACTTCAGCACCGAATCAAAATCTTATTCCGCATCCCTAGCATTTTTAAATATCGTGCAAAAAGCGCGAGTGTTCATGTCAGTCAAAAATTGCCTAGTCGACTAAAAGACGATGGTTGCAATTGACAGACAGCTTGAGGATTTTTTCTTGAAAATATTCTCGAAGGGATTTAAAAAGAATGAAAAACCTTTTGCTCGATGACAAATGAATAACAACTGTTTCCAAATAAAACTTTACACATTTGAAAATTTAAATAATTTTCTTCCTTTAAAATGTGTTTTCTTTCGCAAATTTACGCGGTAAAAAAGTGTTGTGAAAAGGGTAACGACCTTTTCTCTAAGCAGGCTAGTACACTCTTGTCACTCATTCTTGTCTCAACAAAGGGAAAAATGAATTCAAAAATTTTTCCCCTCTGAGTATTGCAATTGAAGTCGTGCTTGGACTGCACTTGGATCGAGCATGTCACGGGCACCTGGCGCCCATCAATCACGTTCACTCGGCCACTTTTCAACGACTACACTCGAGATATGTTTGTTTTGGCCATTTCCTATCTTTTTCGTTTATCATTAGATTCAAAAACCAAAGTGGCAGGTTTTCAAAATATGCTTCCCTTTACTTCCTCAAAGGAGCTCGTCCCAACTAATTTCCCTGCGAGAGTAAGCTTAGGAGATGAGAAAAGGAGCGGAAAATCGAATTCCGGCCTGGGCTTTTCCTGCATTTATGGTTATTTTGAAGTGCCTAACGAGTCATAAGAAAACACACTCAGAATGTGTAGGCTGGTGCTGGACATTGAGTAGAATTCGATTAGGCCATTGCACACATGGCTACTTCGAGACACCCCTTCGCGCGTATGGCCATAAATGAAATTGTATGGATTCCTTTTTTAAAGCTGATGGAAATGCTAATCAGCGCAATTCTGCTGGAAGCCCATTCGCCGACGACACACAACGAGCCGATCAAGCGCAGCCCTCGCAGCAGCCATTATCAGCCGAGGACACACCGCCTTCCAAGGATGTCATGGCTCAGAGAATGGGGAAAGATGGCGACGGAAGACAGCTCTCAGTTCTCGAGTCCGGGCGGTGACACCATGCGCGTTGTCCTTATTCCTATTCGCCATATCGTCGGGAGGGAAGTGCAGAGCATATTATGGTAATTATACCCTCGCGCATATTGCGCATCCTTATTGATATAGGAGAAGCTTTTTCCTTACGGGATCGTGGTTTGCGGGTGTAATAGCGTGCCGCATTGCCATTTTATATAACATTTGTGTCAATAGGGTTAAAGTATCCTGTCCTCTGTGAAAGCTGGTGTGCTGCCCACTCATTTCTCACAGGCATGCAGAATCGCTCTCGTATGTATTTCGTCCTTGATAACTGCCCACACAGAAATGGCGGAGGACGTATGGACTTAAATAGTCAAACAATCATGCATCCACCAGCCTCTGACACTAGCTGCTATCAGTACACGGCGCGAGCTCCTGTAGCAAAACTCACGATCAGTGTCATGTTCATGTTTTGCCACATCAGCAAACGCTTATGCGCACTGAAGGGTGAAGGAAGACGTCACACACAAA
This sequence comes from Mesodorylaimus sp. YZB2_4, assembly GCA_030248295.1. NCBI lineage: Eukaryota > Metazoa > Nematoda > Enoplea > Dorylaimida > Dorylaimidae > Mesodorylaimus > Mesodorylaimus sp. YZB2_4. Next base: position 143,619 of record JASANH010000735.1, read on the forward strand.
TGCTTTGCTGAACCCCGAGTCGAACACTCGATAAGCCGCACCTGGCAGGCCTACCAACCATAGGCGCGTAGGCAAGGGGCCTTGGTTTGCCGAGCTTTACCGTTCCATGAATAGTGTGTCAAGGTTGTACAAGTAAGCCTTAGGTGATTTACATACATTTGTGATCATTGCAGACGAGCCCACTCCCACCTCAAATCCCGGCTACTGTAATAGGCGTGGAATGGTCTCCTCACCTATCTGCGCTGGTTAAAAGAGCCGGTCCACCTCTCCTAAGTCAGGGCCTGCTCGAGACCGAGAGCGAGTTCGAGGTTTAGTGCCCGGCTTGGTTTGCAGGCATCGATAGAAGACTCCTCTTGAGTTCCTGGTCTGAACTTGCTCTGTGAGCACTTCAGGCTCAGGTCCGTCAGACCCCCTTCGACGGCCGACACGTGCGCCCGCTCCCTGAGTTGAGAGTCTATACGGGCCTTGTGGTGCATTGCCAATAAACTCAACACGAGGCGTCGTGGACTGCGTGGCCACGTTCCTGCGGCTTGAATCATCCTCTAGTCAGCCCAAGTTTGGCCTAGGACGAGCTAATTGGTTGCATGCGCCCCTGCATCAGGCCGCGAGGTTTGTCTCTAGGTCATGAGTGGACTTGTCCCTGGGCCTTGTTCCACTAAAAGCTACCAGACACACACCCCGTCTCTCATCGTTCTGCTAGCACTCCAATTCAGATCTGCACCCATGGTGCCATCGCAGGCCACACACTGGGCAGTGATCTGTCGGGGGCACTTGACTTCACTGGGAGGTCATCATTTCAAAATAACCCGTTCAAATTAGGTCAATACTTGAAATGTGAAGTCTGCATCGAAATTTGAACTTTAGACGAGTCAATCTTGCTGCTCTCCGATGTAGGTTTCGTATGCACAGCCACTCGGACCAGCCAGCCAGTAGTGTCCGATGTGGTGCGGTCGGGTTACCCACTGGAGGTTCAATCCAACCAATAGCCAACTTCATCACACCACCTTGTGGTGCAAGCGTGCTCATTTTTTTAAAACAAGCCTAAAATTTGATGCTTAACCTTCAATTTGAGGCGATGAGCTTCTGATTTTGAGTTTTTTAAATCATGAATCCGTTTTAAGCCTCTGTGATTCAGTATCTTGACAGCAGCAGCAGTGATGACAGTTTTGGTCACACATGGACAATGGCCAGTGGCTTATCACGGCTCCTCATCCTGCTCGTCCCGTCCTGTCAATCCGAGACAAGTATGATATCAGCCATCATCAACATAAAAGGCCTCAGCTGCCTGGCAGATAGACAACTGCACACTTCATCATCATATGCTAGCGATATAAATAAGTCTGATACGAATAAACAAATCTATAATATCCATGAAAATTACTTTTTCTTTGTCGATTCACCAGTTGCAGTCGATTCTTTGACTTTGTAGCGCACAGCCAACAATACAAAAATCACCATAATGGCACCCATCAAACAACTGTAGACGAAGAACTCGAGTGCAGGTCGACCCTCGAATAATCCACTTCCCGATAAGCCCATCGAGAATAAATTGCCGAAAGCGATGGTCAGCATCCAAATAGCTTGAAAGACCGACTTCATTTCAGTCGATGCTTGAGCATAGGAGAAAGAAATACCAGAAACTGTGAATAAAATTTCTCCAATAGCCATCAAAATATTTTGAGGAATTTGCCACATAATGGATATGCTATTCGGCGAGATGACTTGCACCAATCGACTCTTCTCCATTTCATCTTCTGCTGGGATAATCAGCACGTGAGCAGCACCAGTTACTGCCAAAAATGATGTCAGACGATCCTTAGTACAGTTCTCAGGTGCGTCTAATGGACATTTTTTCAAATAGAAATGATACTCGTTTGATCCGATTATGAACGGATCGATATCGATTCTTGTTTCTTGACCAGTGGAGGTGTGGTTGTACTGGACAGAACCCTGCGCATTGTCCTCTTGTTCCACAGACACCCACAAATCGTAGGTCATATTAGAACGAGGCTCGAAGAGAAAATATATCCCGGTCCTGCCTTTGGGTGTCTTGGCCAATTTGTACTTGACGAAGGGCAGGGAATGCGAGTCGGGACTGAGACTGGGGAATACACCAACCAGATATCCCCCACTTTCATTCATTTGAAACGGATAAGATGTGATCAACTCGTTCTCCGACTCACCAACTCGAATCGTAGCGTAAGGAAATAAATCAAAATTTTTCGTCGATACTGCGGGCACATCAGTAAAATCAGTATCTTGAAAACCAGCGACGGAAACATTATAATGGAGAAAATTGGCGACGTGCAATCGAATTTGACCAGATTCGGGCAAGACCACGGCTGTTTTGTCCACTGCTAATTGAAGAAACCCAGCCAACACGAAACTTGATGCCGCCATGATGCCACCCCAGAACATTCGACGCAGAGGATGGGTCCAGATGTTTCGTTTGGCCAAGGCAGGATAGAGAATGGCCTCGAAGAGTGGTAGCAATGTGAGAACAATGACCGGGTTCAGAACAGTCATTTGCTCTGGTAAGACGGTCAGTTTTCCCATTCGACCATTCATTTGTGACCCTTGCAGCACCCACGTCGAGCCTATAAAGGAGTGCACTTACAAAAAAGACTCACTCTTCACAGTCCTCAGCGAGTGTTATTCCTAGAGAAGTTCTGACAGTGAGATCAGCATCGTCAGGGCGGGAGTGACCACGAGTCATCCTGGAGTTGGCACGCCAACTAATTGCGAGGATTGCTGCATGAGGTTTTGCTTATTTGGGGTTTTGTAATTTTGATCCTCAAATAAAAGCAGAAATATCATTTGTCCCGCTTCTCAGCAGCTTTTACGCGAAATTTGAATTTCATTTTTGGGAATACTCCAACAGCTTGACAAAATCAGATCAATCTGTACTGGTTCTTGATTTGCGTTGATTAACCTGCTTTAATGCCGTGCCTGTGAGTTATTTTGGCAGCCCTGACCGTATCAGTCGACAGTCAAGCCTCTCCTGTCCTGACCAACTTATTCCTCATGGCTGGCCGAATGCTGCACTGGCAGTGAGACAGAGAATTTTCCTTGGACCTACGTACTGTAGGCAAGTGCCGCGGTGGGTAACTTGCACGCACGCACGCAGGATTTGAGGTGGGGATGCTCACCAAAAAAGGCCAAAATTCATATAAATTTTAGGGTTTTGCAATGATGGCAAGATGGCGAAATGACAGAATGGCAAATTGTGTACAGGTCGACCTTGACACATTTTGCCATTCTGTCATTTCGCCCATTTGCACTCTTGTACTCTCCCCTGCTTACGTGCCTAAGTTATTAAAGCGAAGGCCCCGCATTGCTTAGGTCAGCAACCCGATTGGGAGGCTGCAGTTCTGTTGCAGCTGGGGACGGCACTTTAGTAAGCCCATTCTCAGAGTGCGAACCGGTCTTAGACGGCAGTTTTGTAAGTCCGCCGCTGACCTTGCACACCTGGCTCTAGGCGACTCACCCAATACCGTCGAGTGGCCGACGCCCAATGAGTGGAGAATCGGAAGCTGGTTCTGGAACACCAGTCGGGAACGTCCCTCCCTTCTCGCCCGGTGGGACGCTGGTGTCCAGTGCTGGATGCCCTCGTGTGGAGGTGCTCCTAGAGGAGCCTACCGAGAGAGCTGATCACCTCACGGGGCTTATCATTATGTCTGCTGGACGGCACAGGCAAAACGGGTTGGAAGTCCGGTGGGGAACTGGGTCGGTGCGGGGCCCAACTATAAAAAGTGTACTGCGTGCAGAAGACCCACAGCGATCGCAAAAAGGTACTATGTAGTAGGCGTGTTTGGCCTGTGGAGAAGGTAGTGCATTTGGTTGCCTTAACTGGCCGCCTTATGCACGGAGAAGTATGCAGTTGCCTCGACTGGCCGCCGCATACAGCGTATGAGTTGCCTTCGTTGGCCGCTCGATACGCTCCTCCAGGCGAGGCTGAAACCCGTCGGGTTGATGTCTCGGGCACCTACAACTAGGTGACCTGCCTGGAGGGTGTTTGAGTCCATCCGCTCCCCGCAGTATCTTCTCCAATGTAGGGCTACTCCGCCTATAACATCTATAAGGCACTTTAAACCCAAATTTTACGCCAAAGGACGAAACAATTGCTTTTTCTTTCTTGGAAACGGCCTCTCTCTCATATAAAATCACAGTGCTTACCCTGCTGATCATACAAGGCCCAAAAGAAAACAACGGGCAAATATAGGACGATGATGTTGAACATGACTTTGATATCGTCCACCAGAACTGGTCCATGTTCAGGGATGGAATGATCGAGCCAGTGGGCTTTCTTCTCCTTACCTTGACATTTGGCCTTCAAAGCGAAACAAATGCATTTCCAAACTTGCAATACCACATTTCCTCCTTTCCGATCCCGTTTGTAACACCGAGTGCCAAAAGCGAAGATTGACAAAGCTATGATGACGGAGGCGGTGGGGACCCCGAAGGCCAGCGGGAAACAAGTCCTGCCACCCAGGCAAGATTGAGTTCGTAGAATCGGGATCGATATCCTGGCCAGCATACCACCCGAATTGATCATACAATAATACACTGAAAAGAATTGATTCCGTTCTTCTTCCATGTCACTCGGAAATTGATCAGCGGCGAAAGCAGTGACCGCTGGCCGAGCTCCGCCTGTCGAGACAGCGAACGTGAACAGGCCTAGGTAGGCCAGAATTAGCATCGTCGACAGGCCTAACGAAGACACGGCGCTGATGGTGGTCAAGATGTTACCGCAGCTATATAATATTGTTCCAATCAGGATCACCCAATATCGACTGAAAAACCCGTCGGCTAAGATCGAACCAAAAATTGGCGCGAAAAAGATAGTGGACGAAATAGCGTGATAAAGTAACTTTGCCCTCGTGGCCGAAAATTGGAGTGCGTCAATTAAATAGATGACGAGAATACTGTGCATTCCAAAATATGAAAATCGTTCGGTCAATTCGTTGGCCAAACAAAAATATGCTCCTCGAGGATATCGAAGTAGAGCTCGGCAACCCAATTTCTTCCTTTCGCTTTTACTGGTCATTTCTTCTTCGACCAGTGGTAACGTTGTGGGCGGTACATCTTTTTGGGATGGCGGGACGTCTTTTGGCTCCACGTCTTTCTCGGACCTTGGTGACTGAGAGACTGGTGGTTCGGCAGCGGGCGATATACTCGTCGGCATTTCGGCAGTTTTCACACTCGGACTAGCGCTGGATGCGGGCGATATCGATTCCTTGCTGGCGACAGGTGATGGAGCCGCCGGTTTTGACGTTGATTTTGCGGGCGAACGACGTCGAAGTAGGCTCTCTTCGGAAGACGATGACATCGAACAGACAATACTCGAATTCATTGTTGCGAGCGACAGGCTGGATAAAAATCAAGAGGATAATGCAGACAAATCGGACTTTCGTTGAGAAAAACTGTGCCGCGAAGAAAGAAACTGTGGCTGAGTATAGTACAGTTGGTACTGGTGGCCTGTGTGCGCCAATACAGTGAACACTATCGAGTGAACTACAGAGCTGGTATGGTACTGACCGTTTGCAGCGGGAACCCAGACCTGAAAGTGTGCAGTATGTTATACAGTTCCTGCTAGACTTCAACGGCATGTAGTATACTTCAGCCTTTTTTACGCCAGAATGTAACCCGTGCTCGTGTCGTGTGCCTGCAGTGCCCATCCATAGGCACAAGTGGCACCAACATCAACCAGTCGGGTCTTAAACTTCACGAGGTGCTGCTTTGACGATGAGGTTTATGCGGAGAGTCTACAAGTCAGCAACACCTGCGCGCCCCAAGGATTTGGACGGCAGTCAGGCGAATAATGTGGCAATTAGGTGGTGGGTGCGTGTCACAACAGTCGGCTGCAACTATCTGCGCTTGTCTTCTCTCGACTGGACCGAGAATCTTGGTCACTGAATCCACAGACTAGAGTAACCCTGGGCCTGGCCGTAACGACAAGCACGGAACTAGAGGCCATTACAGAGAGCGCCAATTCGAAGCCTGTTGACGGCAGATAGTTTGAGGCAAACAGCGCCATACAGGGGGTCTTCCCGAAAACACAGAGCCCAAATCTAGGCGGGCATCGTGCTCTAATGTACGACTGGTCTGCCTTGCTTCCTCCCACTGGCCTAGCGTTCACCTGGTGGAGTGCTCGAAAAAGAGCACTACTGAGGACGAAACTCAAATTGTCAAGGACTTACCACTCACCAAATGCTCGAGGTGAAGGGAGGGACACAACACAAGGAATGATATACCCATCCGCGAGTCGAACACTCGCTTGTAAATCCGTAAAAGGCAGGCGCCAAACCCACTCGACCAGGGCACAATTCGCAGCAATCCCCTAAAAGGGCCACAGCAAGGTCATTTTGTGAGATCAGGCTGCGTTCTACAGCTCATTGGTTGATCCAACATCCCAGCGTGGAAAAAGTTACTGAAAGCTCTCGCTTTCGAGGTAACACTTGCTGCTTTTCGATCTTCACCTCCTGGACTTGACCCAGTGTCCTCACGCAATCTCATTGATCTTTTACCTGCTCACGCTAAATTCTTATACAAAGACAATGCCACCAATGAGAGCCGAAATATAAGTGTAAAATACCAGCCTAATATCGCATATTATAAACCAAAGCCGCGCATATACTTCAATATACCCGTGACTAGTCCCTGTCAAAATACTACTTTTTCTTCGCATTTTCATGTTCGCTTTCCATTGATTTGGCCTTGTAGCGCCAGGCTAGCACCATGAAAACCAGCATGACCACACCCATCAGAGCGCTATAAACAAAAAATTCGAGCGCCGGGCGACCCTTGAACAAATCACTTCCCGATAAACCCATGGCGAGCAAATTTCCGAAGGCGACCGTCAGCAACCAAATGGCTTGAAAGACCGATTTCATTTTCGGCGATGCCTGGGCGTACGAAAAAGATAAACCGGAAACGGAGAACAGGATTTCACCGATCGTTATCAACACGTAGGCCGGGACTTGCCACAAAACCGATATGCTATTGGGCGGGATGACTTGCACCAATCGACTCTTGCCAGCTTCGTCTTGGGCGGCAATTATATAAACGTGGGCGGCACCAGTTTCGGCAATGATTGAAGTCAATGGACTTTTTGTACATTGCGAATGACTTACAGCTCCTTCGGGGCATTGGTTCAAAACAATATCGTACTCGTTCGATCCGATAAAGTCCGGATGAACTGCCACTTTTGCTTCCTCACCCATCGCGCCAGTAGTGTACGCAACTGATCCTTTCACTTTCCCTCCTTGCTCGACAGAAATGGATAAATTAGAGCTGGTGAAATTGGAACGAGGTTCGAAAAGGAAGTAGATGGCTGTCTTGCCATCGGGGGTCTTCTTCAAATCGAACTTCAAAAATGGCAATGACGAGTCTGAATCTTGGCTTTCGAACATAGCAACCATGTACGCCTGGCCTGCGTCCATTTGGAACTGATAAGGTTTTTCTGTGTCGCCCACATTTATCGTCGCTGGTGGCATGAGATCGTAGTTGGCCGTCTGCTCTTGTTCTAAGTCGAACACTTTCGGCTCGTTTGCTCCACTAATCGAGATATTAGTGCCGAGGAAATTGGCGACGTGCAATCGAGCTCGATCAGATTCGGGTGAAATCACATTGGTGTTATCGATAGCTAATTGAAGGAGACCAGCTGCAACGAAACTGATCACGGCCAAAACGCCGCCCCATCCCATACGACGAAGTGGTCGTGTCCAAATGTTACATTTGGCCAAGCACGGGTAAATGAGACCTTCGAAGAGTGGCAGCAGAAGAATAACCAGAAGCGGATTGAGAACACCCAATTGTTCTGGTAATATGGTCATTTGGCCAAGGCGACCGTTCATATGAGACGCTTGGAGCACCCACGTCGATCCTGAAAGAAAACCCTATTTTGGGACTCTGAGCTTATAAACCTTGGTTTCAAGTCTGTGTTTTTCTGTTACCCATACCACCTTGTGGTTGACTGCGTGAGGAGCTTGACTCACAGAGATCATGCTCTGACATGACAACGTCCAAGTGTTTGTCGCACTCAGTGCCGCCAGCAAAAGATCAGGCATTTATGCGAAACCCAGTTAACAGAAAAGCCTTACCTTGCTGATCGAATAAGGCCCAGAATAGCACGACGGGAAGAAATAGCAGCATAATATTGAACATAGTTTTGATATCATCGATCAATATTTGACCATATTTCGGTACTGAGTAATCGAGCCAATGTGGTTTCTTCTCTGCACTTCGACATTTCATCGACAAAGCGTGCCCGATACACTTGCACACTTGGCAAATCACATTATCGCCGTACCGATCACGTTTGTACCAACGAGTTCCGGCCACGAAAACAAAAAATGCCAGGCACATAAAAGCGGCCGGTACTCCGAAAGCGAATGGAAAGCAAGTATCTTGACCCAAGCAAGACTGACTTCGCAGAATTGGTGTGACTACTTTCGACACCAAAGCGCCCAAATTGATTACGAAATAGAAAAATGAAAAGAATTGAGCTCGCTCTTCAGCCATCTCGTTCGGAAATTGATCAGCAGCGAATGCGGAAACGCACGGTTTGATGCCCCCTGTTGACATGGCGATTGTGAAGAGACCAGTCATGGACAGACCCAACATGGTCGAGGCCCCCAGTTCGGACACGGCACCAATGGTCATCAACAGATTGCCGGCGCAGTAAAAGATCGATCCGATGAAAATCACCCAATATCGACCAAGAAATCCATCGGCCACAACTGAGCCAAAGATCGGGGCGAAATAAGCAGTGAAGGAAAAAGCGTGATAAAGCAATTTGGCTCGAGTCTCGTTAAATCGTAACACTTTTATCAGAAAAAATATAAGAATACTACTCATTCCGTAATAGGAAAATCGCTCGGCGAATTCGTTGCCCAAACAAAAATAAGCGCCTCGAGGATAATGAAGAATAGCCCGAAGACCGAGATTTTTCTTTTCAACTTTTTCAGTCGTTGTATCGTGTTTTGATGATCCTTTGCCCGAAGCACCTTCTTCGGGCGTGATCAATTCCCATTCGATCTCTTCCGATGCTGGTTCTTTCAAACTTTTACGAGCTAGTTTCTCCGAGTCTGCAGTTTTGCTGCTGGGACCTCGTTTGCTTGACGTTTCAGGTTTCGCAGAGACGAGGTCATTTTCCGATTTTAGCGGTTTCTCGGGTGTTGATTTTGGTTTCGGTGGGGCCACAGACGCTTTGGCTGGTTTCTTTTTTTCAGCCTCATCTTCGGATAATGAGTCGCCGATACCGACTCCTTTTTTCGGAAGAAAATCACTCAGATTTATTTTTTCAGGACCTTTTTTCGAACTCATTTCTACTACTTCTCGGAGTGCCTGCTTGAAAACAGACACTAAAATCTCTCGTTTCCTAAATCTGACAGGATTGTACAGTACTTATTGTAAAGTGGTCACTCGGTACTCGAGTCGTACCTGCTGCTGAGTGAGCTTTAAACTTCCGGCGTTGAGGAAAAATTGTGTGATCACGCCTAAACTCTACGAAATACAATGACTGTACGTTTTTAGAGCACAAGAAACCAAAAAAACCCATAAAAAAGAAAAAAAAACAAAAAAACAAAAAAAAAAAAAAAAAAAATAAATATAAAAATAAAACAAAAAAAACACCAATAATATTTTATAAAAAAAAAAAAAAATAAAATACAAAAAACAATTAAAAAAAAAAAAAAAATTTAAAATAAAAAAAAATATAAAAAAAAAAAAAAAAAAAAATTCGAAAAAATAACAACAAAAAAAAAAAAAAAAAAAAAAAAAAAAAAAAAAAAAAAAAAAAAAAAAAAAAAAAAAAAAAAAAAAAAAAAAAAAAAAAAAAAAAACAAAAAACAAACAAAAAAAAACAAAAAAAAAAAAAAAAAAAAAACAAAAACAAAAAAACCAAAATTGACAAGAAGCAGTCAGTACAGCATTGTGTTCAGTTTCGCAAACTGGCTGATCGCCCCCCCGGTCCGACCTGCATTCTACAGTAAGTCGTTTTTGATGGATCTCCCGAACCGATCAAATATCGCAAGATCCCATCGTAGGATTCTCGGGTACCATTTCGAGCATGCTGCTGTCAAATTTCATCAAAATCCGTCGAACGGTGCTTGAATGGCGCTGAAAAAACCTTCCTAGAAGTATATAGACCTCGTTTGTAACCTAAAGTACTGTAGTTTTGTAGAACCGCGAGAACTACTGTTTCTTCTAGCGCGGGCATCGTGCAGTAGCTACTTGACCAGGCAAGGGTGACCCACCCCAGAAGCGCGGGTTCGAATCCCGCGCAAGGCGGCCGCAGTGGTGCAGCGGTTCGGCATTTTTCTCTCCATATTGCTTGGGAGCGAGTGGCTGGACTCGTCCCGGGTTCGATCCCCGGTGATGGAGGTCAGTTTGCGAACCATAAACCCTCGCTGATCTTGCACTCCAGGCTATGGGTGACACCCGGTACCCTAGAGGTGCTCAAAGTGGAGAGACGGAAGCCAAACGAGGACAGTCTCGGCTGTCGATCACCAACAGCGTTCAAAGGCCGCCCGCCATCGTCCGAGGAAGCCGGTGTCCAGTGCAGGATGCCCTGTGCAGGGGCTCCTAGTGGAGACACGCAGAGGGGCTGCTGTGTGTGGCGGCCCCTCACAGCCAAGCTTAGAAGGTTTGACTGTTGGCCGGCAGAGGCAAAAACGGGCTTCGGCCCCCAAAACTTTTAAAAAAAGAAAAAGAATCCTGCTCAAGGCTCAAGCTTGTACTCTTTTGTTTGGAAATCACTAACCTTGATATCAATCTTAGCTTATGGCGGAATAAAATACATACCAGCCAGGTTCGAATACAGGCTTTTGTAGCCGAACCAGGACCTGAACCAGACGAGGTCCAAACCAGGATCGAAATGAGCCACTATTTTTTTGCTGTTGTTTAATTGCACTGAAGATCAAGAAACACGATAATTAGGATAAGTATACTGAAACGATCCGATCTCGCCATCTGCTCTTACCTTCTGGCCAGAGATGCTCAAAACGTGTGCAGCATCAGATTGACCAATGAAAGAAGCTAAGGGCAGTTTTGAAGAAATATTTTCATTTTAAAACGATTTAGGCGGCATCATACTCTGAAAGCACCAATTTTAGATGGATATGGATATCGAAACGCTGAAAATCCTAATTTCTTTCCTTGGCTGAGGCACGACATACGGTACGACCGCCAACAAGGCCCCGCGCGACAAATGACCGAGGGCCAAAAGACCGAGTGCAGTATGACAGCAGACACAGAAGACCACCTCGATAAAAGACCTATTCGAATTTTTTCACATATCTTCACTTCATATATAGCAAATTGATGAAATTGAGCTCGATATCGGCATACACCCTTTTTTTTAACAAAAAACACATTTGAGGCAGAGCACATGCAATGCAAAATACCCTAGCCAGGGTTTGGAGACATATTTCGTGGTCCTAAATGTATGCTACCTCAGTAACCATATTTCTACCCTATCCGTACACTGGGGAGTGGGGATTCAAATGTTCAAATCCAGGCGGTGCGAATTGAATGTCAGAAACACTGCCTAGTCGTCTGTCGTCTTGCAATAAACGGCAATAAAGAATAGAAAAGTGTGTTTTAATTTCAAATTTGTTTATGCTTCAGATTGAGAATGATAGACTGCTTGTTGATTTGTCTACCCAGAAGTAAACAACCAACAACCGCGAGTATACGCTGCACTGATCCGTCTATCGAGTACCTGATTGACCGCCCGCCTTGTTTATAAAAATGCTTATTTTTGCGCCACCCTTCAACGCTTGCTTAAAACGGGTCCTTTAAATCAATTGGTTTTTGTGAAAAGCTCTTCTCCTGCTTCCAATTTCGCATATTGGATGGGCAGAGTGGTCTATAACGAGCGTGTGTACGGACCGCCTTCGTACTCGTACATGCTCATAAATTGTAAGCCGTTTTAGCTTTGGTCAATAGCATTACGAAATAACTATGCTATACGAGCAACTCGATCGTAATTGCAGCTTCTGTTTCTTTGAGCTATTTCGTTATTGCCTTGTCGATCACCGCGGGCGCCGCCCTGGCTAAGCGCGAGCTTCATGAGCGTACAGCATTTACACAAGATAAAATGATGCGCTTGGACCAAAAAGCTATACATTTGACGAAAAAATGATTGCTTTCATTCTCGATACAGCTTGCGCGAGGCAGTAGCCTGCGTCAGCAGGCGCCAGTTGTAATTACATGCGCGTCATGTGCACCTATGCTGCCACTGACGGCCGACCCATAGCGGGCCGTAGCGAAGCTTCAAACGCTGCTGATTGCATTGGCACGAGTGACAAGTAGCGAGACTGTCCACATCAGATAATGTCATCATCTTGACGCCTCTCGAGGGACTGGTTGCATCCGTCTTTGGAATTCTGCGCCAAATAGTTTTACCATGAGTCAAGGTAAGGCTCGAACTCGCCCCAGTGAGCCATGTCTTGTAGCTGCTAATACTAGGTGAGACCTAAGTTGTCGTGCGTCAGGGGTGTCGGAGACCTTTCTGGCAGGTGCCTACTATGTCTACCACTCGGTTCAAGGGCGCAAGTATTGCTGGCTAAGTTTCGAGGGACTGTGGACTAGCCGATGTCGGTGAGACTGACCTGGTGGTGTTGATGGCTAGTAACTAGCGATGAGACTCCCTTACCTAATTACAAGCAATTCCATTTCGAGCAGGACTAATTGTTTTCTTACGCGGGGCCCTGGCCAAGTTCTCTTTCCGACGACTGCCCGTGCGAACCAGTGGCCATGCCTTATAATCGCACTCGCACTGGTTCGTTGAAACGTGTTATCAGCAAGGATTTCATGGATCATCGTGGATCACTATACAGAGCCAATACTAAAATGGGGTTGGGTCAGAGGCAAAAGAGCCGCCGGTTGCTGGCATATGACGAAAAGACGGAGATTCTAGAACCGCTTCTATTCACAACACTTTTCGGTCCTATAAATTCCAGTTTATACGATGGACGACTGCGCCTGGTGCTGGCGGACGAGGCGGGAGCAGACTTGGTCAAAACTGTCACTTTTGCTGACCCAACAGCTCGTAAGTGTGGACTCCTAGGTTGGAGTGCTGGCCCTGATGGCTTGTATGGCGGTATGTTGTAGGCTAGAAACTGTCCGAATGTCTGGCGTAAAAACATTTGCGCCTTGAAGATGCAGTTTTATGCAACTGTTCACGACGAGGTAAAACGAGGAGGTTTTTAGTGTTTTATTCATCAGTCTCACTGGTGTCAGGTTTGAGACGAGCGTCGATTAGGCTCACCTTGCCCCACTCGTTTGCCGGCTAACCTGGTGCGATGTGGGCCTCATTGGACCCATATTGGGCCAACGATGCAGCCGAATAACTGATTACCACCAGCATCTATTCTCGAAGCGGAAGCCCTTCACTTTGAAATAGAAGTCGGCCCTATGATATATGGTCTGTAAGATAGGGTGGGGTGAGAAGTGTATGAACATGCTACTAAGTATTCATTCCATGTGGGAAAAGGTCTATTTCAAGTCGAATGCTCCCCACCGAGTCGTCCAGTGGATCGATTTAGGAAGAAAGGTTTACATATACCTTTTCAAATGTTCTTCATTCTTCCATTTGGGACCTTGACATAAAGGACCCCAATTGACTTTAGTCGGTTCGTGGCTTTGGATCGGGACAAAGAGCACATTGCAGTGACCCTAAGAATTGGACCGAACAAGGTCGACTTTGCTTAGTTTCCCAACTTTTCCATATAAAAACTGTCAAAGTTGGGATGATCGGCCGAGTGAATCAGGATCGAGGCAATTCGGAACATTCTCGTTCGGCTCACTTGCCGTATTTAGAAACTGATTTCAGACTCAAAGTGGTTGCTGAATCCCAGCAGATCCTTTCCGCTAAATGCCTACAAGCAAGGAAACGGAATTTGCTTTTTCAGCATTATTGCTATGGTGTAATAAATGGGTGTCGTCGTGGACTTTTACGAGCCGTTGTGACTGACTGCCTTCCGTCTTGGTCGTTTGAATCCCATGTCGACCTTATAACTTTATAAGCATTCGATTTCTTCCAGCTTGTTTTCTCTGCGACTAACAACGCTTTTTATTATCTGACAGAGAGGCCCGGGTGGCGCCAGTCTAAAAGATAGTCTGTACCCAGTTTGGAGATACTGGCGAATTATGAGTAGGTCAGTATCTCAAGGACGAAATCGTCCAATTTTGGGTAGCCAACATCAACAGCAGCAAAAAGCTGTACAAGCTGCTGCTGCTGCAGCCACTAGTGGAGGAACGGAAAATGTGGCCAATCATGTTCGACAGACGATCAGTAGCTCGTCTGTATTTAGTGCCGGACTTATGGGAGGAGTTGGCGGCGCTGGATGCACAAATGGCTCGAATCGGCAGCAAGACGATATGCTTATGTTCATGAATCCTACACGACTTTTGGGTGAGTCGTCAAATCAAAAACTTTAGGTTCGAGCAAAGTCAAAATTAAATAGGCACAGGTTTCGATCTCAGCTAGAGGCGGAGTATGGGCTCATGAGTCTCTAAAATTATGGGTCTGATGCCTGCCACCCAGGAAAGAGTATCGATTACCCGACCATCGTCACGAGTTACACAGTGCCCACGCTTCCTATGATAAACTAGGTTGGTAACAATGGTGCCTACGAGAACGATTCGATCTTTCAAGCCAAATTTTCACTTTGATTTAACTGAAGTGGCTCTTGCGTAGGATCTGCCTTCCTCTGGATGAGTTGCTTTAGCCTCTTTAGTCTCGTCATCTGGTCGCCGTCGAAGCTTGCTTTGTTCAGCAAATCACACTTTCAAATGATCATCTTCTCGCGCACTGTTTAAATTTTCCCTGGACTCTATCATAGAATCGACTGGTATTGCTAGCTTTCTCCTGCTCTTGTCTGTTTCCTCATTGTCGGTGCTACAAGGGGCGAGATTCCCTGGTACTCCAGCAGCACCATTGACAAGTTCTGTCCTGCCTGCAGCGAGCAGATAACAGGCACAGGCAATCTGACTGTACGAAGTATCACCAAATACACGAGCCACCCGGCTGGCAAGTCCATTCACACCAACCACGTGCCAGTATCAAGGACAGCTGGAGTCCATGCTTTACGGCTGTGACATAACAGCCTTTTCTCGCCCCTCTTCCTGTTTCTCTTTACCCAGGGAGGAGGCGCGGCTTTCATTACTCTTTAGATCTTTGGTAAACTAAATTTTAGCTGCACCTACCAGGCCTGCTCTGTTTTTACACAGTGGGCCCATTAGCCGCCGCAAGAATTTGAAGACTCTTGCTTCCGCTTAAACCGGCCGTGTCTAAAGTGAAACGCAATTCTGTGCCCATAATCTCTTGACAAAATAACATTGCGGGCGAGGCTGGGCACGGCGTAAACTTTTAGGCAAAGTCGATCCTTAAATTAAATAGAGGCAGCGATTTCTTAACGAGCTCACGGTTCGGCCATGTTCAATGATTAGGAGAGAAAGCATTCTTTTTCTTGTCTACCCAGACAGCTTGCTGAGAGAAAACGAGTGACATTCGGTCAGCCACTAGGCGCACCTTGGAACGGATATTAATCTCTGTTTCTTAATTCGTATTAGCACTCTATTTTGTCTCCCCAATTCGTACTCTCATTCCTCGCTTCTGCTTTCCATAAAAGGACTGTTATCGCCAGAATGAGTCGGGCCATGTCGGAACTGTACGCCGATACGTCAGGTAGCGTGAGCCGCGACCGACTGGTGACGATTGGAGCTACCAGGTTGGTGGGCAAGATATCGCAGTCGTCCATGGCTGGGCCCGCCAGGCCATCCTATGCCCTACCACAAGGTACGTATACTTGACTCTGCTCAGTGTGTCTTCCAAAGCCCTTTAAGGATGCCTCGACTGTTGATCTTTCCAATGTGTGCACTTAGGATGGTCTATTCGACCCGTCCCAGTCCCGTATCGCGTTTCAGGACAGTCAGCCTTTGAGACCAATCCATGCACGGACTTGCACTTGACCCTCCGAAAGACGTTCAGGGCCTCCACTTAGAGTGGCGAGCGTGGTCTGGTTTCTTGTCGTAAGGAGATATAAAAGCTGGATCGATGGATGGTCGAGTGAGAGAGTGCAGTGGGTATGGAGGTGGATGTAAGGCACAATAATGGCTGAATGTCCGCGGCTAACATCGGCTCGTTCAAGTCAAATTACGTTAGGTGCTGCTTAAATAAGCACAACAGCTAAGTGAGTATTGGCACGCTATTCAATCCGACTCGGCCGTGCGTGTAAGCGTCTGGAATTGGCCAAAGTAGCCCTGTGAGAGAACGTGCATTTTATCTTTCACCATGTTTCGGCCAAGCTGTCGAGGGTGTCTCAATGATTATCATGTAAAGGACTGTGCCTCCTAAACGGTACTTGGGCATAGTCGTCGTTTACTTCTTTCAATATGCGTCCACGACCAGAAAAAGTCGTTCGTAAAATTGGAATTGTGGATGGCTTTGAACCATGTACGTGAATGTTTGGCTGTTTGGGCGATGCCTAGTTCGAGTGTCCCCGGGGACGATTTGACATCCTCTGTAATTTGCACGCACTTGGGTCGAGTGCAGGAGGCTTGCTAAAATGCTCATGTTGTTGTCGAAGGAAATATGAAGCTTCAATGCCAAAATGCTTTTCGATCGCTCATCTTCCCGAGCGTGAGAAGTCCGTTGAAAGGGGTTTCTCGCCGGCAAGCTCTACCCATCTCTTGCTATTTTGACTTGCACAGGTCGATCTCATTCTTTCCAAGGCGCCTCTAGTGTTTCAAGCTTGGAATAATGTCATCGTTTGGGGACATTTGAATTGGCCACGCCTTTTCTAATCAACTTCTTCATACGTCCGTGGCAAACACCGATTCCCTAGCCTATACTGCAATTAGTGATTAGGGGCTGCTTTTTCAATTCGCCAGCGCCGAATTGCTTAGTTCAAAAAATTCAAGCTTGCGGAAGCATTTCTTGATTAACCACGATCTACCCGCATTTACCGTTCACTGATCACGTCGTCGTTCTCATCTCGTCGCAGCCAGGGGGTCGCCTTTTATCAGACCTATCGAGTCGTATGAAACGTGTCCTTCTCTACTGTACTTATGACGAACACTTACGGCAGCGGATACAGTGCCAGTCGGGCATCAAAGGCGGAGGTGTTGAGGAAAAAGTCTGAAGCGGCCAGCTTGTTCTGGGATCAAACGAGTCAAGGCGCGAGGAGGCCAACGGCTACAGGTGCGTGTATGACCAGCTCGTGTTGGACTTGGACATTGGGTCATGGTCTCGTGCCAAATTTGCATTGAGCTGGAATGAGAATGAGATCCGATCCGCCTGAGAGAATGTTTGTTTTTCTGGCCTGTGCTGACATCAGAGAGCAAGTGAAGTGGTTGTGGCAGTTTGGTGTCTCCAGTCATTGTTTGAGGAAAACACTTTGTTCTGTCGCGGTCCGTCTTATCTGGCCTGTTTGTCTAATAAGTTTGACCATGGCTTATTATATGAGCATCCGTTTTTATGAAGCTGCATTAGGCTGGACTGATAAGGACGATTCTTTAATTATAATCCCTGATCTAACATGTTTAAGGAAATACACGAGCCGACGACCTATCTGAGTGCCTGTTCCACAAAAATGATCATAGCTTCATGCTAAAGCCGAGTTAGGTGATTATAAGATTGATCATAGCTTCTACAATCCGCTTTTATGACTGGACTGATAAGGATTGATCTCTAATCCGAGACGATGTTTTTGAGGAAATACACGTTTCTCGTCTTCGCAGTCCCTTGGACCGTCCATGGCCTAGCCCGAGCTCAGAGTCATGGGGCTCTGCTGGTAACAGGATAGCCTTATCTGGGAGCATCTCACATTCCGTGGCATTTCTTGTCATGCGGTACAAGCGCGGTAAGTTTAGATCAGCTCATCTTAGACATTTCCGAGTTGAACAGCTGTCGTCTTGGACACCTGTGCTCGACACAAAGTGGTGTTGTTCTTGAAGACTTCATTGGAGACTATTTTCATATTCATTAGAAAAATAATTTGCCAAAAGTGCTCGTTTCTGTTCTTTTTCCAATTTCCTGTGGTCCTCGTTTGAGAATCGTAAATTCTTTTTCAACATGCGGATGCACTTTTGTTGACATTAACAAATTCGTTTGTTTCGCCGTCTGGAATGTGTTTGATGTGAGTGGTGGGGGCGTTCTGATATGATATATCGACGCTGTTGTTGCATCGTATCAAGAGGGTATAGCCGTGAGGCTAATGTGTGGAAACATTCCATCTGATCGACGAGGTTTGCTCGCGGCGGCTGGGTCTTTCGTGAAAACTGCTTGGACTTCAAAGTCATTTAGTATCTCTCCCGGGTTTCACGATTTGGCTACTCCTCGTATTCACATTTCGTTCCGGACGAGCCGACTGCCACCAGCGCCACTTGATAAATAAGACACAAAAGCGTACTTTTGGAAATGACTACTGAACGAAGACCACCCGTGGCCATGCTCGCTCCGATTGTGACCGTGGACGAAGTGGAAAGTTTGAGTGGTAGCGAAGATGATGATTACGATCCGCGAACGGGATTGCTGGGTCACGGGTTACGACGACGACAAAAACTACGACGCCCTGGTATCAAACTGGGAGACCATATTTTTAGTAAACCAGCCAGAAAACCACCCAGTCCCAAACCGAAACGACGCAGCACTGTGACCATATTGGTGCCTGATGTTGTTCAGAGACAAGGCTCCACGAAATCTGTCAGATTCGATTCGAGTATCGACTTGGGAGACGATGAAAGTGAGATCTCATCCGCCCTCTCAATAGCTGACTCGTTCGACGATGGATATGGTGAGTTAGTGGACGAGCTATGTTTTTACTGACACTGATGGCGAGTGCAGGAGTGACACGCATGCTTGTCGCAGAGCTTATGAAAACAGAGTTGCCCGGGGCCTTACTATCACAAATAGGCCCCACATCGGCGTGAAAGCCATGCTTATTGGGGTCGGTTCTTTTGTCATACATTGGCCGTAGTTGCCCTGACAGGGCTCGTTGTGTCCGCGCCAGGAGACGATCGACTGCCGCCTCTTATGGTCATCGGAACGAGTCCGGTTGCCAACGGAGTCTTCAAAGGGGCTATTTGCTAGCACTATTACGCCATACGCTTATGTGTGTGGACAGAAGTCGACCTCCTCTTCGCAGTATTGTTCGCGTCGGCTCATCTCCAATTTCACGTTCTAGTGCACTCGGGCCGCTTTGGACAATGACCTCGGTTCTCTCGAAGCACGAGGCACAAGTTTCCGCTTTGGATCGGCTACCACTTTATTGAACGACCATCAACAGCTGCGAGGCCCACTTTTTTGATAGCATCTGCTTTCTGTTTCTTCAAAGAGTGTGCGTTGGATGAGTGCGAAGACCGGAAGCGTTCATTTACTAGCTCGTAATTACGGACAACATATTGGGTAACAGCGAAGCGAAGCCGGCCGCCACTTAACCACCATCCAATCTGCCCGTTTCGCTCGAGTTCAGGAAGGAACGGTCGAAAATAGCCCATATGGCCGACGGAAATTAGGACTATGCTCGGATGGGTGGAAACGGGCACGCTCCTAAAACGCACCCATTCGTTTTCTTGACTCTCACTTTACGGCGCTACCACCGATTCAAAATGTGCCAGTTGTTTCCATAGTGCTCATACAGATATGTGTGCCCGTGTCGATCGAGACTCGCTCGTTTCGGTGATTGAGTTTGCTTTCGCCGACCTCGGACAATGCGTGGCACTAGGTGGCCTCAGGTTAAAATTGAATCGTTTTTTGCTTGACTGAATTCCTGTCAAGGCTTTATGTCGCGTCCTTCGTGTTAGCCTGTTCGCTCGCACTGGTTGCAATCCTCGACGGAGTGATTCGTTGCCCCGCCTGCACCCTCGACCCTCGACCTGCGCATTCACGATCGCCTTTTCACGCATGAACACGTTTTTTTGACGTCCTGATTCGCCATAGTCGATGGAAAAAATACAAGCTGAAATAAACGACCTGACTCGTCCTTTCGTCTTTATTGCTTGCTCGATTTTATGCCCTCCCTTGTTGGAAAGCAACCAAGAAGCGGTAAAGCATTGTCCACTCGACTCCCGACGGGGCCATGTTGCGCCTGATTTAAGACACTGCACCCGCTGATTCAGGGCCACCAGCATCTTAATGGGAATGGCGAGGAACCAAAGTCGATTCTGTTAGATTTGCACAACTGCCCATGTTCTACAGCCCGATTTAGCCGTGTATTTGATTGGGCAGCCCAAGTTTATGACTGGACGATTCAAATTCTCATTAAGCTTCTTAATTAAACGAAATACAGTCATGGTCACGCGCTATGCACGTATGCGGCCTACACTGGGCTCGCAAAGGGTGACGACGAGCAGCGATTATGACAACGATGGTGACAGCGAAAAACAAAACGCCACCAGCAATATTGTCAACGACGAGTTACTATTGCACATCAATCCGACCCGGTACCTAAGTAAGCCTTGACCGCCCTCATCGACTTTACTGCTCATAATTGGAGTTAAATTCAAAGTTTTTCGCTTTTATCGATTTTTTCGTCAGAAGTAGACTCAGAAGCGTGTGGAAAAATGGCTTAGCCCGGTCTTTGATTGCAGGTTGGCATGATGTGAGACTGACGAGACTCGAGCACGCGTGAAATGATTTGAAGGACGACTGACTGCAATTTTGGACTGTGGGGTGAAATAAGCTGGTGTAACAGTCAGGGCAGGACACACGAAGAAGGCATGCAGCAGGTCGCTTGGGCCTGCACTGCATGTGGGGGTGAGGATGTGAGCCTCAAGGAAGAATGTTTTTAATCGGCCAGATCTTCTTGAGTCGATCCATAATGACTTTCTAACGATGCCTTGACAATAGAGCGTAATGCTTGTGAGGATAGTGAACATCTGTCCCGACCTGGCCAGGGTCGCCAAGGTGCTAAGGTAGAATATGACGGCTTGTAATTGCTATTTTCAAGATGATTATTCCCGTCGAGCTAGGAGAGAAGGCTTTCTTTATTGAGCTTACGAGATGGTGGGAAACAATTCTCGTTTCAGACCTATGCCCGTCACGGTTCACACACGGGTCTGTCTAAGTGCTTGGAGAGCGGTTTTTGTGCAAGACTCATAGAGAGAGAGTACATCGTCAAATGCGCTATCAATCTTAGAACTGGTGCAATACATATAATATATGGGCGAGGGGACTGGATAAGGTTTTTCTCATGGCCAATAAATCCAGGCGATATGAGCGAAACTCGTTTTTCCGCTCGTTTTCTCATCGAAAACGGCTGACATCAGCACGTGTAGATTATTGGCCATGCACAGCTTATTCCGCTTGGAAGCACTTAGACTCGGTGTTACGATCTCAACAAGGAATGACCGTTGCGTGGAGAGAACGACCCGTAATTGCGCCATAACCAACACCTCCTACTTTAGAACGTGATTGCGACCAAAAAAAGGTTGTTTCGGATGTGGACTGGTCTGTCAAAGAGGTTACGGCGAGTTCTTATTCAAGTATCTAAAACGGTTTGGGTCGCGTATTCTTGCAAGTTTTTGTTATCATTTTGAGAAGAATGAGAGGCAAGAGACTGGTAAAAGTTGGTGGCACCCGTTTGGCGAGATCGGCTGCTGGTTCGGCGACGAGACGCTTACATCCTCTGGTCCAAGGAGGCCAGCCATTGGGTACGTATGAGTGAGTAGGAAAGAGGCCTCTATTACGAAACTTCTTGTCAGCTTTGGCGTGATCGATTGGGATGCTTTGAAAAAGAGTTGAGCTTGTTTTTTTTCTACATTTTCACTTTATCCAAATGAAAATGTCAGCGGGCATATTGGCCTGGAGCTGCCTTGTTCGTCGAGCAGAGTTTGGGCTGTTCTCTCTTTTTATATTTTGTCGCCTTATCCCGCGAGCGCGATTAGCCACTTTGGACTGGAGCTCGAGCATAGCCAGTTTTATCGATGCTTTTTCGAGAAGGCTAACATTCGGCTTCCGCCCATAATCTCGTTATTCTGACTCGTTCTCCAATGTCTGCTCAATAAGTCTTCCTTGAAGCTCACTGCTCCTCTTCCACGCCAACACGCAGCTGTCCTAGACGCGATTCCTTGCTGTCACTAATGGCCAACTCGACTGCTTATTTTTAAATGGAACATTTTCTTCACTCCGCTTAATTTTTTCTCGTCTTTCGGTTTGGTAGTGTTTCGAAATACGACTACTCCCAGTCTATTCTCGCTTGCTTATTTTCACAATGTCCGCAGGTACTGTATATTTTTTGGTGCAAAATGCCAGATGTTTTTATTTGAGAGATAGCGTGGTAGAAACTAATTATGAACTTTAATTTTTTTCTTGACTCCAAAAGAAGCTGTGTTCCAGCTGGCCGTTTGCACAATGCGGTCTGTCGGGTTTGAAAGAGGAAATGTTTTGTCAGTTCATTAATTGAAAATTGACGAGTTTTCAAGGCGGACGCGGTTCGAATTAGCACTTCGTAGGTGTTAGCTCTAGGTGTTCTCGCGTGGGCCAAACCAGAGGGCCTGGGCGTCATTTGCACAGGATTGTCATAACGTGATCCGTAATTTGCAGCTGGCACTCGAAGACAGGTAAGTGGGAATAGGCTAGTCTCTTGAGAAATCTGCTTAGCTAATGACTGAGTGGGCGATCTATCTATGCGCCTGCTAATGCTAAGTGCCCTAGTTGTACGATTTTTGTTCGAAACCTCCGCGCGGGGTGCCGTTTTGGTTTGAATCTGAGATGGTCTTGATTCCAATTCCATATTGCATTCCAATTCCCCTTTGTGCATAACTAAATATGGAAAGGCTGATATGAGTTATTGTATTGCTGCCTCGTAAATTCTCTCAATAGAAATAGGTCGTCTGGTAAATTTTTCTGCACTGGAAAGCAATCGGACGATTTGGCTCGGCACTCACGCTCACTCGCCAAATATCCGGCCACCTTGCTATGCACTGATAGAATGTTTGTATCTCGTGGAGATTCGATTTCGTAAATGCTTTTAGAATAATGAAGAATCCTGTTTTTTTCCTTGAACCAATCCAATATCTACCGATTTGATGCTTTATAACTGGCGTGTGGTTCGCTCGAGCCCGACTCACCTTCGTGCTAGTTGGCATCTTGGAGTAGTTTGAATTTAGATTTTTGCACGGCCACGGATATGAACGCGAGTAATTGTCGGAGGAAGTCCATAGCTATAACTCCTGGTAGGTACGATTAGTGGGCGTTGTATCTGTCAATTATGTCCCGATTTGTGTGGACTCGGTGAAGGGAACAATTAATTTGTGCTATGAGGTGTAAAAGTGTAAGTGAGCTGAGGGTTGAGTATGAAGGGAATATTAGTTTGGACTTGTATAAGCTCGGACGGCCTGGCTGACCATGCGAGTAAAGCCGGCCTGAAGCAAGAGTCGTCTTCTCTAAGATCGATGAGACTCGTTATCTTTTGCCAACTCGGTTTCTGCTTGAAATATCCGGTGGACAAGCATGGTCCAAATTACGGCCATATAAGGATAGAATGTCAGTTTTTCTTTTTCTCCAGCAGCTTAGATTGTAGTCGGCGTGGAATGGGTACGCGTAAAACGTCTGGCTGTCGGCACGAGACTGCGTCGTTTCGAATTTCGATTTTGAAGTCTTCTCGGGCGTCATCTGGCCTAGATTGCCTAATAGCATAGATGGCCAGAAATATGATTCGCAAACGAGGAATCGCCGATGGACTCGAACCACGTACGTGTGCATGTTTATAGGAAAGTGCTTTAGGGTGCCTGATGAGTACGGAGGTATACTAATCAACCGGATAGGACGCTCCTTGTGGTTTATGGTGGCATCCTATCACCCCCTCCCCCATAATGGCTGCTCGTTTTTCGAGTCAACCAGTTTTCTGGCCTCGGCTCGGACATTGCTAGACTCATTTCGTTCTCGCCTCCTGGAGGCTGGGTGTGAACGAGTTTTCGTCATTCCGGTCTCGTCCTCCAACAAAACTCTCGATTTCTGTTGAGCCAAGCTCTCTGAGCGGGAGTTGAGACGAATAGGGAGCCCGACTTGTTTGCGTCCCTGGGCGAGCCTGCGATGGCATTAGTCTCGACCGTTGCCCCATATATCTGTCATTTTAAAGCAGGCGCATGCTCTTCCTTTTTATCGTCTCCCGTTTAGATTTTGTTCGTGCTGATACCGGCGGCGGAAGGGACAAACCGAGATGAATGTCTTGTACTCTACTGGCCACCCCTAATCATCACGCGGGCCCGCATTCCGGTGACCCCCTCGCCGAGACTCTGATTAGCAGCCGCCCGGGCATCGAGTTCTTCATCGCTAGATTCTTTCTTTGAGAAAGTTTTCGTGGTGGACTGCAAGGGGGCAAGCAGCAACAGCAATAGTCGAAAGTCAGCGAGAGCACTGACTGATTTCGTCCGACCGATTTGAAATATTGGCCTTTTCCGGAACTTTTTCGCAGCTATTTATCCTCTTGATTCTTCATGGCGAATCCGTATTTGACGAGCGGCGGCGCAGGCGTGTTAGGAGCTGTTAGCGGAGTCTCAGGAAGCGGTGCTTGTTTGTCGCCTACAATCGGCGCCAGTCGACCATCTAAAGCCGACGCTAGAGTTAAATCAGAAGCAACCCTTTGGGACCCGTCCACTCTGGTCGCTCGAAGACCCACTGCTACAGGTAATCATAATTCAACAAATAACCTCATTAGGCCTCAGAAGCCGTGTAGCCTGGCCGAGGGCAAGACGGGATTAGTTATCGACGGACGCCCTTCTTCGAATCTGTCGCACTTTCTTATTCTCTCCCCTCAATCCCAGCCTCGACGTTTCATTTCTGCTTTAGTTTAGATGGCTCCCAAAAAAGGTATGCTATGGTGCACCACTCGTGGACTTGTAGGAGCTAACCTCTGCTTAGTCTCTGTCCGTGTCAATCACTTAAACACCTTGTGCACTTGGTGGCATCGAGAGTGGGGGGGGGGGAAGAGACCCACTTCCCACTGGTGTCCTGTTCAACCAAACATCTGGGCTGATCTGGCATTCAAATAAGGTTCAATTATTCTAAAAGTGAAACCCATTTGCCCACAGCACTATCTCTTGCGTGACTAAAACGCATGTTGGTTGGCGTAACTTTTTTCGCAGTCCGCTCATTTTGTCCAATTCACGCTTACTAGACTTTTTCTCTAGTCTTTAGCTAGCCTTTCTATTAGTGCCAGGCTGGGCTTTCATTCCGATGCTAGGCGGAATGGGAGAGCGTGATGTGCATTGATTTGCCATTAGTCTAACACTGAATTCGTATCGTTCTCATTAGATTAGTTGGCGAGCAACAAGCTACACGATGCTTCTCTTCACTGCCCTTCCCCATTCGATTTGTCGTGCTAGCGCAGAGGAGAGCATGCTTAGCCTCGCCTTTTCGATCGCCTTCAGCGAGCAGATTTGGGACATTGCGAAGTTGAAAAGGCATCTTTGCATACCTAATTAAGCCCTCGTGTTCCGATATGCTCAGCCTTTTCGAAAGAAACACGCTGGCGATTGAATTTAGTAGTCTCAGAAGGAAAACCTCAGAGACGACAAACAGCTCGTAGTTTGAGGAGAAGAACTCGTAGTTTGAGCCATTAGGGATTAGACCATTGTTCAAACGGGCACAGAAATCTTCATTAGAGAATAGCCTGGCTGCGAGGACAAATTCACATTGGCAATGCAAAAAACGCCTGATAATAGTGTTCGTAAGGCCGGAAATATCGCAGGATCGAAGATGCCCCTTCTGCCAATTTAATCCCTTCCTATTAGCCAACGACGTGAAGTTTTTCTGAAAATGCCACAAATGATGGGCTGCAGAATAGGGTTTTGATTAGAAGGGGATGATTGTATTTTAGAATGCCTACTCGCCAATTGACTCTAATGACAAGGTTGGTCCTTTAGGGAGAACTCGTAGCGGGCACAAATGACCTCGGAGTCGTGTCCAACTCACGCACCATCCTTCTCCAAGACTCTAAGCTAACCTGTGCATTCGCGCTTTTCAGTAACCAAAGCGGCGGCCATTTCCTCGGCCATGTTGGCCAGGAAACAAAGTTTTCGAGGACGGGAGTCATTCGGAATCGTTGCAGACTTGCTGGCTGATGAACCGCAAGAAACAACGGACACGAGTAAGTGGCTGGCGAATGGTACCACGGTGCGTCCATACAAGACCATTTTCAGAATGGTACAATCGACGAGTGCCGCAGAAATTGTTGACTTTGGCGTGTCTTCTCAGTTTGATCTCGGTTTGTATGAACACCCCGAAAACGTTCGAAGGTCTCCACGAATTGAGGTTCATCACATTCGGTGTGGACGTATTTGTAACTTTGCTGTTCACCATCGAGGCTTGTGTCAAAGTGCAACATCGTGGCCTATTGAAGGTAAGCTTGGTAAGCTTATTTTCATCTTTTCCATGCTGTACTTTTTGCTCCATCCCTCACTTTGCAGTTACATCGCGGCTACATGCGTGACCGATGGTGCCAGTTTGACTTCTTCATGCTCGTTTGTCATTGGTTATCTATCACTGTGCAAGTAGGTCTCAGGTGGGACCGAGCTAGCAAATGAGTAATATTTTATTCTTCTGATGCAGGGTGTGGAACTGTTGCACTTGCTGGTTCTTAGTAAACAGCCAGGTAACACGTATTCTGCCGACACAATGCACGCTATCAATCTGCTGGGCCTCCTGAGATCACCCCGACCTCTGATCATGATTCGTTTAATTAGATCTGTTCTGAAAATTCAGCTGCCGAAGAATCGTATTAGTCAAATTTTCAAGTAAGACTTGCACCTGTATTTTAGTTGCGGCTGCTGACTGCCTCTTTTTTAGGCGCTCGAGTCAACAAGTGTACAATGTGACAATTTTCTTCCTCTTCTTTATGTCATTGTACGCCATTTTGGGTGTCCAATTTTTCGGGCGTATGGATTATCATTGCGTCAAGAATACCACCGATCCCCAGTATGGGCAGCGAGGTGCACCCTGGTGGTACCATGTCATGGAATAAACCCTGTTTCAGGAACGTTACGATTACAGACTTGGCGATTCCAGATACATTCTGCACTCCGGACTCAGGAGGATACAAGTGTCCTAAAGGCACGGTTTGCATGCGCTTGAAATTATCAGCTTCTGATGAAGGCTACTATGGAATGTTTAACAATTTCGGTAAGGATTGAAGAGATTTTCTCGCCCCGCCTTCGTCTGTTTTGGACGATGGGGAGCAGGACTTTTCTGGGATTATCCTACAATGTCTAACAGAAAGACTTAAAAAAAGAGGAGTTCGGGCTCAAGAGCTTGAGACCTGACTGGGAATGAACCTGGTCCCCAGGGTTACTGGTTTACAGTACTAGCCCGCAGGGATCCCCAAGTCTGGTGGAGCATTCATGAGCAAGGTCTCATACAGGAAGAATCTCAGGAAAAGGCCTCGCTCAAGAGCTTGAGACCTGAGAGAGAATGAACCCAGGGTTATTGGTTCAATGTAACTACTAGCCCCCAAACTATGAGGGGAGCATTCATGAGGCTGTGGCAAGTGGTTGGCCTGCACGGCATGACGGTTTTCTTTCATTTTTAGCATACAGCGTGTTCACGGTTTATATGGCCGCCTCTCAAGAAGGCTGGGTTTATGTAAGTTTTAGTCAGAGCCTACCTCGGGGAAGCAGTCGAAACTGGGACCTTAGACTTGAAGCAAAAGCCTTTGTTTGCTGCCAGCGATGCTAGTTATTTGCGTCATTCACTTTTTACTGCGGGCATTGGCTGTCAGTTCACGCACGCGCTCCAGTCCTGCAGTCTCGTTCTGCTGTGGCATTTAGTTGAAGCCGACCCGGTACACCATACATCATCATGGTTCATGGTGCAAAGGGCCTCAGACATGGTCCTCCTCTGGTCCAACATGCGTTAGATGGGAGATCTGATGAAAATCACCCTCCAGCCCTTGGTGTAACCTCACTGCCTGCCGAGTCATAGCGAGAGGGAGAGAATCATTGATCTCCCCTGGCTGGGAAACGTCAACCCCTCGAGTTAATGTTTCAGGCGCGGGTATTTCCTGCTCCAGTCAAAGTTTTCTTCCTACCGACCATTCTCTCCCACACGTGGCGGCATGGTTGCACTGTGCGACTGGAACCATAGTCGTGCTACTTCGACTGGGCGCTGCTCGTGAGCGCAGTGCTATTCGGTGTCTCATCTGCCGAATCACTTGTTTCACGTTGTCCGCTTCAAGTCTAACATCTCCTGTCCCTATCCCAGTCTTTTGAAGACCATTTTCCTAATCGGCATTCTGCTTGGTCGTGGCCAGCAATAGCATTCTTCGCTGGTGTTACCAATGACTGTTATCAGGGCTTCAATGGTACCTTCAGATGTGACCATTCAAAAAGTCAAACTTTTCAAATCTAAAGTCTCATTTTCTGGTTGCTTCTCTTGTGTTAGCTATCAGGTAGCAACTGTTTTGGTCTCCGTAGGTAATGTACGATTGCATTGACTCCCTACCGTCTTGGAAAGCGTTCGTCTACTTCACAACGCTCATTTTCTTCTTAGCTTGGCTAGTCAAGGTACGTCACGAGGCTTGCTGGCCTAACTTTCGTTCTGACATCGCATCCTTACAGAACGTTTTCATCGCCGTCATTACGGAGACATTTGCTGAAATTCGTGTTCAATTTTCCCAAATGTGGGGCAGTAGGGAATTATTGACCGAAGAGGAGATACGACAGGTGATTGAACGGGGCGAAGAAGGCTGGCGATTGGTGGCTATGGATTCAAATAAATCCGAAGGATGGGCGCCAAAAGTGTGCCAAGATTTTCATCGAAGCACAGCGTTCCAAATTATCGCGATGCTGTTGGTTTTGTCGAATGCCATCATAAATGCGAGTTTTGTCTACAAGCACAATTCGAGCGATGATGTTCGGAAACAGTACTACTATTATATCGAAGTAAGTCCAGCTATTGTGTGACAATAGGCACTTACTAACGTGGCTGGTAGAGTTTTTGAGTAGCGGATCAAGTTTTCCGATCTGCTTCTTGGTAGCATTGTGACGGACCTAGCTCAAACTTAGCCAGCTACGAGACAGGCTCCAAACCAGGGTTTCGAGGGGTGACAGGTCGACGCAGCGCATGTTTGCAGCAGGCAGTATTTTTCTGTTTGTTGCAGGTAGCGTTCACCATCATATTCAATGTGGAATGCTTGTTCAAGATTTGGTGTCTTGGGTGGAAAGGTTATGTGAAACGAGGCTTGCATAAATTCGAGCTGACATTGTGCATTGGCAGCAGTTTGAACATTATAAAGCCCCTGTACGACGAGAATGTGCTTACGTATTGTCAGGTAAGGAGGGTTGGAAGAAACCACGTTCAAAACTGACCATGTCATTTGCAGGTATTCCGCGTGCTTCGACTGATCAAAGCTTCGCCTATGCTGGAAGATTTCGTGTACAAGATTTTTGGTCCTGGAAAAAAATTGGGTGGTTTGGTCATGTTCACAATGGCCTTGCTATTAATCACCTCGAGTATATCGCTTCAACTTTTCTGCTTCCTTCAAATCGACAAATTCCGAACCTTGCCCGAAGTGAGTTATTTATCTGTGGCAGTGTTCAAGATACGAGCAATCCCGTTGCAGGCTCTGATGTCCATGTTCCAAATTATGACCCAAGAAGGATGGACCGATGTGGTTGTGGAGACTATGCGTGTAACTCGCGATGGTGTGGCTCCGTTTGTGGCTATCTATTTCGTGGCCTATCACTTGTTCGTCACATTGGTATGATAGTCTAGAATGCTGGGTGCAATGAGCGAGGCCAGACGCAGGTTTCCTTTCGGCTAGAGGCTAGACGAGCTTGACCTGAGTTCGTGGACCTTGCTTGGGGGCGGTCGGCTGCGCTATGTTTGATCTCTGGGCGGTCGAGGTGGAAAAACCTACCTCGCTGACCGCGGAGGCAAGCAAAAAGGCATTTGCCTGAATTAACAGTCCTGCGCCAATCAGCGAAGGACTGTGTCTGAATTGACGATGAGTCAGAAGAGCCAGTTTGCCTGAGGTCCCTCAGTCTCGTCAGTCCCTCTGTCCTTTAGTCCTACCGGAGTTCCCTCAGTCATTTCCTCTGGTGTCTGATGAGCTTGCTTCCCTCATTGTATGCTGCCCTTGGAAATGCGCCTATGTTCTCCCTTCAGCAAGCACGTATTTCAGATTGTGCTCAGTTTATTCGTGGCTGTCATTTTGGATAACTTGGAAATGGATGAAGAGTGGAAAAAATTGAAGCAAGTACAAGCGAGGGAGCAAACGACCACTTCCAGGACCAAATTGCCGCTTCGTCTTCGCGTATTTACTCGCTTCCCCGATCGACCTCAGATGGTCGTAGTCAAACGATTCCCGGGCGAATTTCCAGTGCCCCGTGTGCGTGACAGTTTCACCAAGCAATTCGCTGATGAAGAACAGGAAGAGGGCGAAGAAGAAGCCGCCCCTAGTAAGCTGTCACGTAGAAGCTACCCGGATCACCCAGTCTCCATCGAAAATTACTTTTGCAGGCAAGAGGCCAGCGGACGCGACACGGTCATTGTTGGAAAAAGCGAAGCAGATACGCATGAAGCAACGGGCTCGAATGAGGCACATCGGTCAGCTGTCTGCCAAGACTGGTCTGACATACGTGCTTGAGTAAGTGCCGGCTAGCTCGGGTCCTTATATCCTCTAAATTTGTGGTTCTAGTTATTCGAACAAGATGCGCATGCTGCTTTCTGATTCCACTGGTATCATCCCACTGATTGGAAGTCGATTCGGTGGATCGAAGGCTAAAGAAAGCAGAAAGTAGTGTCTCGTTCATTGCCTCATAGTGTTTCTAGTACAGATATTTTAGAGCTGCCACGAGGAGAAGTGTGCATCAACGAGGTCTGCACGGGTCAGTGAAGTTGAAGCAAATGTACGAGCACTTGAAAGAGAACGGGGACTTGAATCGGCCGACGGATACAGCTGAGAAGAAGGAAGGAAAAGGAGAAATTGACTTCAAGGCTATTCAACAGAAAAAACAGCAAGCCGAAATGACACGAAATCGATTAGAGGAGGAAATGAGGGAAAATCACCCCTTTTTCGATCGACCTCTTTTTGCGTAAGTGAACCTTGGTTGGACTGTCGGATGCTGTGACCCATGGTTTTCTCTGAGCAGGCTTCCGAGAGAGAGTAAAATCAGGAAAATATGTCAGTTGATCGTATACGCCAAGTACATTCCGACTGTTCAGGATTTGACCAGCAAGAAGACTATATTTCGGAAATACCAGGAAATACAGTAAGCCATCTTCGATTGAGCATACTGTAAGCGCTAAAAAAAAACGCATTTCAGTGACCTCCTGGGCATGATGACGTACTTGGACTGGACCTTGTTCTTCCTTACTTGTATCTCATGTACCTCCATGGCCTTCGAGAAACCGTGGCCGATCGATGGACGAGATTTGGTCATGAACAATGGCTACTTGCAAATCGCCGAGTATTTGTTCGTTATTGGAATGACATTTGAATTAATTTTGAAAATATTAGCTAACGGGATGTTTTTCACACCGAAGGCAGTGGTTCGGGATTTCAGTGGTGTGTTGACAGTGTTTATTTACGTGGTAGGTTGTGCCATTTGGGGGCGGTCTGGTCTGGAATTAAGCAAGTTATCCTTGTAGACGAGTCTGATCTTCCTAATTTGGATGCCTAAACAAGTGCAGCCGAATTCTAGCGCTCAATTATTGATGATATTCCGAGCCATGCGTCCATTACGAATCTACACTTTGGTACCGCACATTCGACGAGTCGTGGTGGAATTGGTAAAAGGATTCAAAGAAATTTTGTTGGTCACTGTGCTCTTGGTCGTCTTGATGTTCATTTTCGCCAGTTACGGTGTGCAAATCGCTGGCGGAAAATTGGCCAAATGCAATGATTTCAAAATTGAAAACAGGGTAAGCATTTGGAGGAGGGGAGTGTATACAATGTACAATGTGGTCTTGTGCAGGCGGACTGCGTTGGTGAGTTCATGCAGATGGTGCAAGTCACCAAACTGAACGTACGCGGCTCCAATGACCCGCTGGTTCATCCGTCCTATTTGGTACCGAGAGTGTGGTAAGTGTGGTGTTAGCCTGGCAGGCGCAGGAGAGAGTGTCGGCGGACATAAACTGAAACATCAACCCGTGGCGTGTTTGGCCTGTGGGAAAGGTTGTGTATCTGGTTGCCTTGATTGACCACCTTATACTGTACACCGAGCAGTGTATTGGCTTGCCGTCGTTGGCCGCTCGATAACTCTCTCAGTCGAGGCAGAAACCCGTCGGGTTGATGTTTCTGGCACCTACGACTGGGTGGGCAGCCTGAAGTGTTTTTGAGACCACCCGCTCCCCGCGGCACCTTCTCCAATGTACGGTTGTTCAGCCTGCTGCACATGTAATAGGCATGGACTAGGCATGTACTATGGCCTCTGGCATATCAGTGCACTGGTTCAGGGAACTGGTCCGCCTCTCCTAAGTCAGGGTCAGCACCAGACCGACAGCGAGGTCGAGTGACTGGTCTGATTGCAGGCATCGGTAGAGAACTAGTCTTGAGGTCCTGGTCTGAACTTGCTCTGTGAGCACTTCGGGCTCAGGTCCGTCAGAACCCCTTAGCCGGCCGGCACGTGCGGCACGTCCATTTCACAGAGGTTGACGCTCCTAAACCAGGGGAGATCGATTACTCTCTCCCACTCGCCATGGCCATCCAGGCGCGGGGTTACAGTAGTGTCTGGGATCCCTGGAAGGAAGGATGCACCCTGACATACGTACCTTTGCGGGCATGAGTGCACTGTCTTCGCTCCATGCACTGGGCCCAGTGACTGCACAACATTGCTTGACGTGCAGTGCCTGTCATGGAAGTACTCTCAATCACGTCGTGGCCACCTGTGATCATGTGCTGTTCTATATTTTACACATAGGACCAATCCTCCAATGAATTTTGATCACTTGGGCAATTCTATGTTAGCCTTGTTTGAACTGCTCTCATTGGAAGGCCTCGATAAGATCAAGTCTATTTTGATAGAAGACGATGTAATCTATCGTCGCGTAGGAGCTGTAAGT
Organism: Mesodorylaimus sp. YZB2_4; assembly: GCA_030248295.1. NCBI lineage: Eukaryota > Metazoa > Nematoda > Enoplea > Dorylaimida > Dorylaimidae > Mesodorylaimus > Mesodorylaimus sp. YZB2_4. Next base: position 176,632 of record JASANH010000735.1, read on the forward strand.
AAGAGCAGAGCTGATAAGAATTCAGTACTTTATTGACCTATTCCTTGCTGGAAATTTTTCTTTTCAAACTCTCATGCGTGACCTCACTTATTGCTGACTAACACTAAACGGTGACTAACTTCGAGGGATGCTTCCTACACATTAACTGCCCTATTCTTATTGGGTTACGTTTCTTCTGTTAGCCGTGCTTCTGGGCTGTATGGAGTTGTGAAATACTGAAACAGTATCTTTTGATAATTATCTTGTTGCAGATGGCATGTGTCAAGGTTACGGCTAACAGGAGAACACCCAATCGGGAACAGGGTTTGGGGGTATTATAAAATGGCAGTTGATTGGTAGGCGCAGTCGGCAATCTGTCTGAATGTGAAAGGCTGCCGTGGGTCCGATCTGAACCCGGCGTATTGCTATAACTCGCGCGATGGCTAACAGCAAGTCAGATCTATGGAAACTGCCAACTTTTCCTTGATATAATCCGCTTCTTGCAGCTTGCTCATGCCTAGTATCTATTTCCAGGGCCAATCCCCGTAACTTTAATTTCGATCACATTGGCAACGCGATGCTGGCTTTGTTCGAGATTCTATCTTTCAAAGGATGGACGGTTGTTCGGGATGTCATCTTGGATCGATTAGGAGCTGTGCGTTTTAACTTTTACTCAGTGCTCATAGGCGTGGTGCTGTGGTAGTGCTAGTGCTTCTCTCCCTATGCTTATTTCACTTTCTTGCTCTCGACCCTCTGCAAGATGTTTTGGAACAGGGCTAGCTATGGTCCTGTTTTCAGTGGGCGGCTATCTTCGTTCACATTTACGTCTTCATCGGATGTATGATCGGACTGACCCTGTTCGTGGGCGTGGTCATTGCCAACTACAGTGAGAATCGAGTAAGTCATTCACAACAGATTGAGCGGTCAGCTAGGGGTCAGCATCTACCGAGTCAGTCAGGGTCAGCAGTGGTGTCAGTGGACAGTAAATGGTCATTACAGCTCAGCGATCAGATCGTCACGCATAATTTTAGGGCGCTGAGCTCCTTACTGTCGTCTCACATGAGATTGTGGGTGGCCAGCCAGGGGTCAGTTAGTATGCAGTCAGTTCACTGAGTCATACAGAGTCAGTAGAGGTGTCAGTGGTGTACACCAAGTGGTCAGCTCAGCTCAGCCGATCGTAACACACGATCTTCATTTCAGGGCACTGCGCTCCTTACTGTCGACCAAAGGCGATGGAATGACTTGAAAAATCGATTGAAAATGGCGCAACCGATTCACATTCCCCCCAAGCCTCGTAAGCTATTTTCTGTTCCCCCTTGATCAGCTGATAAAAGCGTCCTCTTGTTTAGCCGAGTCGGCCCGTATCCGAACTTTTCTGTATCGACTAGCACTATCGACCTATTTCAAACGATTCTTCACCCTGTGCGTTTTGTTGAATTCGACTCTTCTATGCATTCCAGTAAACATTATTGCAATTTCGCATTGCCTGTGGTAGTATTTTTGAATTTATAGTGGAATTTGGAAGAGGAAAGCAGCGAGACTGGCGATGCCTTGAAGGCTCTGGTGGCTTTATCCGCCATATTCACCTTGCTGTTTCTCTCTGAAGTAAGATACTCGTATTTCCCATCCGTGCTGCATCAAAGTGTCGACTGTGCATTCTTCAGATTGTTTCCAAAATCATAGCCTTTACGCCGAGAGGATTCTGGCAAAGTCGGCGAAACCGGGCGGACATGGCCATCACAGTTTTAGGGGTCATCTGGATCCTTGTGCACTTCATCATTGCAGTAAGCATACTCTGGTTGGTGTGGGTTACTGTGCCCTGACTGCGCCCGCTTTTAGCTTCCTACGGATAATAAGAACATTCGGGAGATCACATACATGTTTGGCTATTGCATCGTTGTTCTCAGATTCTTCACCATTGCTGGCCGGAATGTAAATCCTTGATTCTTGGTTAAATTGCTTCTTTTGATGCAAGATTTACCCTTTTGCAGTCGACATTGAAGATGCTGATGTTGACCGTATTGATGTCCATGTTTCGCAGTTTCTTCATTATCATGGCTATGTTTCTTCTGATGCTTTTTTACGCATACGCTGGCGTCATATTATTTGGTATGGTCAAGTACGGACAGGCTGTGGGCAGGTGAGTACAATGCTCAGAGTGGGGACGAGTCTACTGGGGTCTGAATATATAATAGGCGTATCTTTTAAAGCTGTATGTGTGTGCCGGGGGGCAGATACCCGAGGCATTTAGGAAAAGGTTCGACTCCCGCCTGAGTATAGAATATGCACTTTGCTCCCAATGTCCTGTCTGATCGTGAGTTGAGTGCACTTCGCCTGTGAAACATGGATAAAGCAGCAACAGAAACTTTGCTGACCCTACAGTATTTCCCATTTAGACACGCGAACTTCCGAACTCCGACCAATGCTCTGACGGTTTTGTTCCGTATTGTGACTGGAGAAGATTGGAATGAAATTATGCACGATTGCATGGTAAGTGGGAGTGCATAGGCCAATGGACTTGGACTTGGATTCATGCCTCTTCCACTTTTAGCGCAGCCCACCATACTGTTGGTACTACGAAGGTATGTTGGTCTCGTTGATTTGTGGCTGAGGTCTCAATCCCGACTAGCTGTATAAAATTGCCAGATTTTTATGTCTCCATGCTTTCTATAAATTCAGACATGTTTCTTGACAGGGCTTCCCAAAAAAGGCCTCCTACTGAGAAAATTACGCGTATCTGAGCAGGAACTGGCAAATCTGTGGGGCCATAAGCATGCGGACAAGATATAGTATGCTGTGACCACTCTTCTATTTCAGGCGCCCCCTACTGGAAAACGGACTGCGGCAATTATCACGGGGCCATAATATATTTCTGCTCCTTCTATCTCATCATCACCTACATCGTCCTGAATCTTCTAGTCGGTAAGCAGGCTTGCGTGGCCAGTCTGAATGCCTGCTTTTGGCCACTCTTGGCCACTGATGGGGGTTCCGTTTGCAGCTATCATTATGGAGAACTTTTCCCTGTTCTACTCCAGCGAAGAGGACGCCTTGCTGAGTTATGCCGATATACGAAACTTCCAAAATGTCTGGAACCTTGTGGACACTGAGCAGAAGGTATGTCCTTAGCTGTGTAACCCTCGTGCCTGGCAGGCCATGGTGATCTCTGGCTACGAAACGTCAACCTCTCTGGCTGATGTTTCAGCTGCAGGTACAGTCGCAAGACTTGCCTGGCCCCAGTCGGAGTCGGGTACATTCGTGCCTCGCCATGGCCCATCAGGCACGAGGGTACAGCTGTCCTCATTTGCGTGATGGTGCGAGAGCTTTGGTTTTACGCAGGGTGAAATCGTCATCAAGCGGGTAAAATTCTTGTTGCGATTGTTAAAAGGACGATTAGAAGTAGATCCGGAGAAGGACAGGCTGCTGTTCAAGCACATGTGCTACGAAATGGAACGGCTTCATAATGGAGAGAACGTGTCTTTCCATGATGTGCTAATGTATGTCTGGCGTGGTCATTAGATCGTGCCCTGAATCAGAAAGGATTGCTTGTAGAATGCTGTCGTATCGAAGCGTGGACATTCGAAAGCACTTGCAGCTGGAGGAGCTGATACAAAGGGAGGAATTGGAATACATAATCGAGGAGGAAGTGGCTAAGCAGACCATACGATCTTGGTTGGAAGGGTGTCTGAGGAGGATGCGGCAGGTGAGACAAGTCAGTACCTGTTGTGCTAGATGCACCAAAATACTGTCTTACAGAAAGAGCAGCACACGTCCATCATCAACAGCTTACGTGCTGCTAATGCTGAGGCTTATTTGGAAACTGTGGAACCGAATCTCGCCTCGACTGCTGGCGGTCCGGGCGGTATCCTGACAGAAGTGGATGAGAAAGAAGATCGGGCTCAGAGAAAAAAAGGAGTGGTTGTTCCAAAAACGGGAGGTCCTCGTCGATCTAGTATCGGTGGAGTTGTGGCCGAGGCAGCCAAAAAATTCCTGGCATCTACGAAAGGAGCTAGCGCTGCAGCTGCGGACAGTCGCCCACCTCTGCCCAGACGACCTACGCTGAAAGGTAGGAGCGGTGTTCACGCAGTGCATCAGTCTTCTGATGTGAGGACCATTTCAGGGGCACATCCCCCAGCCAATTTACCCGAGGTATCGGAAAGCAACGAAGAGAGTCCGGAATCAGAAAAAGCGGTCAGCCCTTTACCACCGACCACGACAATACCAGCACCTTCAGCTGCTAGCACGGGCCGTGCCGCTTTGTCGCCCAACTTGCCTTCTACGTCATTCGCAGCCACCTCTCCTCAGTTCGTTGGTCATCATACCCCTGACGTTCGAAGCTGGTGGGTGGAAGCTGGCTCGACCAAGTGCCATACTCCGCGTTGGCTTGACGAAGATAACGTGTTCCTTTGACGCACTACGAGTAAATGGGGCGTGTAGATGTACGTTCATAGACTACCAGAGCCAGTCACTGACCTTTGTTGCAATGTACGTACTTATCTTAGAATGAGCTTAGACATTGATTATAAAACCGTTCGTCTAGTAAAACAGGAAGTGCAGATAAAATGCCGTCTCAAAATGAAACTTGCGCCTTTCAGACGGATGCAGTGTCTCAGAAAGTGCTGACCCGGAATCGTATGTGTTCGCGACGAGTACCCGCACTCTACTCGGAACTGTCGAATGCGTCCCTCAGCTTCATGGCGTGCTGTGCGAATGGCTGATATGTTTTGTATGAGTATGTGCGTTACAGCTTGCAGGGTCACTTCATGTCTAGTGACACTTCATTGCGAATGACCGAGTTTGGTGATGTAAACATGAAGTGCCTGGTATGAGGACAAAAGAGCGCGTACGTACATACTGTAGGTGCCACCACACGTAAGGGTAAGCCGTATATTGTCTGTTCCAACCATACAAAGATTCAACCGATTTTCCTTCTCAATACAGCCCTCAGTATAAATCCGATGGGTAAAAAACTGTCACAAACAGACACTGTGATTGTGGAGTGTGTTCAAATCTCTTTCATTTCTTTCCGAATCGAATATATTCGTGTGTTCCGGCATTCTTGTTTGTGTTCTTGACCGAAGAGGAGTGTATCCCTGTGCAAAGGAGAGGGGCAAGCTGGCATTCTTAGTCGAAGGAACGCCATGGGGGCTTACTCTTATTCGCTGCCTCCATCAGTCTTTTGCCAAAACGAATGTAATCGTATCCACGTCGTTGCAATACTCGGGCATTGGCGGTAGGGTCCCATTGGTTGCCTGCAAGGAAGACCATCTCAGGTTGACCTGTAACCAAGCCTGGCAGGCGTAGGAGGGAGTGCGGCCAACCAAAGTCAACGAGTCAAAACTCCGAAGGAGCAGGCAAGTCTTGCGGCTGAAGCATCAACCCGAGAGGTTGACGTTTCCTATCCAGGTGAGATCGGACTCTCTTAGGCCTTACAGTCCCTTCAAAGGGGGCAGACACTTGGCTCTGGCAGTCAGTGGGTCCCTTGCACTCCTGTCTGCGGTGGCCAGTCCATTCCTGTTCCCATAGTGGCACCTGTTGGAGCCTCTCACAGTCACAATCGTGTCTGGCAGGGTCGTACTTGGTGAATCTCTTTTGTAGTTGAGACTGGGGATTTCGTAAGCTCGGCTGCTAGTTATCAAATATCTGGCGCAAGCGTGCAGGACATTTTCATCGATTTGACCCTTGGCCAATAAGGAATAGGCGCCGGGCTGGGAACGAAGCCGATTGTACAAACGGATCAACCGTCCGCAGTCACTTCGTACCGACTGTTCCGAAGTTTCCGTCGGCCCATTATCGTCCAGTTGACCATCGCTTGCGGCTAGGACAACAGCGTCCCCATCACGGACAGGGATCTGGGCTGGCAACAGGGCCATATACGGAGTAGCTCTTATCGAAACCACCATGAAAGTCAAAACAGCAATAGCAAGTGACCACAGCATGATTGCGAGCTTTACCGTCCTAGAAGACTGGCCGAGAGCGCGACTAGAGGCTTGACTGGCTCGGATTGCTTTTATGTGCACTGCTTCCAATAGCGGCCTACGCTTTCCGTTTTCTTCGAGGCGAACGCAATGAACTGGAATCTTATAGAGTGGAGAGACCCGAGTGCACGGTGTCCGCCCGTTCATAAACGTGCGAAAAGCATTTTCCATTCTTGGGCATACGCAACAAAGAACGACTGAGCTGTACAATGAAGCCGACAGTATGTTCCCCTCGATTTCAATAATTCTACCCACACGGCCAGAAGCAATCATGTCCTCCTTTGCTAAGGAGGGGTGGACAGCAGTGCCAGCTAGCCAGTGAGAGCAATGATTGCTTCCCCCCAGTATGGTGATGGCATTGGCCCTGCCCTCGGAAATGTTTCTTCCATATTGGCTGTCAATCGCAGTGTGTGTGTTGATGACGAGCTATTTAGGTGTGCCTCACACATCGCTCAAACTCGACTGCTTTTATGAAATCCAAAAAACCTACACGAGTGCTTTGAACGGGGAGCAGTGAAATTAGTCGTATGGCTTCTTTGAGCTGGGACTGGAGACAGTATGTAAATTGGCCTGACGTCTTATACCGATTAGTCGGATCAAGCTTGGGGTTATTGGCACCCTTGCTCCTGCATTTGCTGCAAATATTGTTTTTATTTTTTCAAAGTGTTTTGACTCAACCTGCTTGAACCCATCCCTTTTGCCAAGCTCAGTCAAACCTTCTAACCAAGGCCGTGTGTGGACTCGGCTGCTTTCCTTTGTGCCTCCACTTGCAGCATCCTTGATTGAACACCAATGCTGGGCGGGGTCTGAACCCTGCCAGCCGAGCCTCATTAAACCGCATTGAGGTAGGACTTGCACGATATATTTGCTGTGTCGCTGAACAGGAAGCTGAAAAGTCGTATTATAGGGTTGGGCGGCAGACAGAATGGAGCAGGCGTCATCTCAAAATACCCCTTTCTGGTCAGAAGTAAGAAGGCGTCTAATCAGACGCTGTCAGACGTCGAATCAGAAGGTCGTGGTCCGAATTTGACCCCTTCTGATTTGTAAGTGGGAAGGGAATTGACGTCTGATGTTGTAAGAAGCCTGACCACATCGAGTCGGAAGTAGGGCACGCTCCCACTAAGAAGAGTAATGGCGCTGAAAGAAGCGGTGTCGCCCATTTTCCCATGCAAAACTGCAGGTATGCGATACGGGTGGCGTATCAAATGGCGCGCGGCAAGTGGGCGGTGAGATAACCGACTGCTTGTTGCTCGCGACAGGGGCGCGGGTGGTGGTCATCGGGTGTCTTGCGGGCTACTCACACCGCATCTTACAGCGCAATTTGTCCTTCTTCCTTGGAGCATGTCCTACTTCTGACTCGATGTGGTTAGACTCCTTACGACAGAAAATCAGACGTCCAGTCAGACGTTAATTCCCTTCCCACCTTCAAATCAAAAGGGGTCAAATTCGGACCACGGCCTCCTTGCTTCTGAGCAGAAGGGGGTATTTTGAGATGACGCCAGACAGCCAGGGCGTGGATAGGATGAAGCTAAGATGTTTTGTGTGTCCGTTCCTCCTCGTGGCTTCCGTCTGGACTTAAAACGCTCGAGTCACCTGGTGAGTCGGCGGCGGCCTGGGCGCAAGGTGGACTACAAATCTGATCAGACAATCTGAAAAATCTGAAATTCTGCAGGCGTTTCCTGTTCTCATTTCCTATGGCCCAGAATATCAGGCTCTGACATTTTCGGACTTTGGGACGAACTTGATTCCCAACAAACTGAAATATTTCGGTGGGTCCTGTGGGTCGCGTTGATTCAGGAAGCTACTAAGGTCTCTACTCTGCAACAAGTCCCATTCGTCCCAGCCTCAATCCCCAAGGATGCGGCATTGTAAAAACCACAAATCTTGCTGAGTGATCGCCCGACCCAGAGGGGCTCAACCAGTATTGTCGAGGTACTCTGATCTTGAGCAGAGGCGACGGAAGCTAAACGTTCAGAAGCACCCAAGCAAACAAATGTCGATCGCGATCTGATATGCGCTCTCACATAGAAAATACAGTACGACACTCACGCGAGGGCACCCCAGTGTTCAAGCACAACAAGTTAAAGCAAGTCGTTGGTGACTAATTCATGTTTTCCCCACACCATGAACAGCAGGTATGCACTCGAGGGTATTTACGCCTATTTGCTTTATTGGTACTAGCTGATAGCGAGAGGCTCACATAGCCTCATTGCAAACAGCACGGGTGCGAGATATTTGTCTATTCGTGTGGCTGAATACCAGCATGCATGGATTAATATCAGTTCAAAGAATGATCTTCCCAAGATATTGCAAATGGTGGAGCCTGGTGCTGGCGGACACTTTCCTCCCTTTCAACTTTCAAATGGCTGATGACAGCACCACTCCCTTTGCTCAGATAGGCAGCAAACTTGTTGGCTGCATCATCAAACAGCACAATAGCACGCTCATTCATGCTTTATTCTTATCCAAACACGAAGGCGCACTCTAATATGCGAGTCTGATGCCTCTGTCTTATTTTTGGGGGTCTGCATGCGAGCAGACAAGAGCCAGCGCCTCTACTGTCCGAAAACCAACTTTCACGGGGCTTTATACCCAGCTTGAACGTTGCGCGCCAATCAGATACAAGAGAGGTCTGATGCAGATTCTTTTTGATCGTGCTTATCAGCTGGGCTCTGACTTCAAGCTTCAAGGATATCATGACCGAGGATGGATATCCACGCTGGCTCATTGACTGTCTTACAACGCTTCTTGTCCAGCCACTATCGGAAACTTGCAGCAAAGAACACAAGTCAATGTGAAAACGCGCTGTATCGAGATCCTTTCATTGATAACCAGAAACTCATCATCCGCCCTCGCGTGCACCAACTCCTCCATCAAGCCTGTCCACAAATCGATTTTCGCTTTATTTTTACCATAAGCGAAAGGATTGGTGATCGCTTGCATCAAAGATCGCCTTCCCCGTCTACTCGCCTCGCACATCGTTTATTCGTTCAGTTGCCGTCGTTGGAAAGAAGATCCGACACTTGGGCGCGAGAATTGGCCAGCACACAAGCACTTCATTTCGAACAGGAAAACGTGTCAGATCCACAGCGGACTCGGCTATTTTGCATCACATGACACGCGGGACATGACGCCGGCTGCGATGATTTTCGCGTCATCGATCGTTGCAAAATCCGACAAGCCTCTGAAGATTAAAGAAGCTATTACAACCATGCCTGGCAGGAGAAAATGTGGCCGACCGAGGTCGGCGGAACAAAAACTCCGATTGGAATAGGCAAGTCTTACGTCTCCTAGCCAGCAGAGAGTATCGATCACTCTCTCCGACGCGCCAAAAGGGGTCCATATTGTAATGTGGGGCCATTCATATTGTTACCTGACGTCCAACTTGACCGACAGGTAGCCTTGTGCTACTGTGCAGTACTATTGAGTACCATACACTCTCTTGTTCCTCCGCTCGGAACCCCTTGAATCTTATATCCCCGAAGTACAAGAGAGGATTTGCGACGACAAAAGCTGTGTAGAGGCTCGACTGGCATTTGATACATTACACGAAGCCGACAGCTGGAGCGTCACCCGTCAAGGTGATGTTTCAACCATGGATTAGGTCAGAGGACTTGGTATGCTGGCCTGGGTTTGTGGGTTTGTGGCCTGGTAAAAGCTCCACCAGTCAGTCCCTCCAGTGACGCACGCTGACCCAATCGTACTGTTGGAAGCCGTAGGCGAGACTCCCGTATCGATAAGACAACCAATTCGAGAGAGAGATTTATTGAGACAGCCACACGAGGCAACAAAACATAACACAACTGAGCGGACCAGGCACACCGAGACGGCAAGGCACCAGACAGGAAGTCAGCCTGACAAAGAGGCAGGGCGTGGCCGCAGAGCGACGAGAGATTAGACGGACAGGTGGGCACGGGCACATAGCACCAAAAAACGCAACATAGCTGGGCAGTGTCGACGACAGGCATAAAAGATCTGATCACACGATATATCGAACACTATATATCCCTCACAGCACCACGGCTGCACAGCATTTTGTGCAGAGAATACTCTGGCAATGTAAAACGTGCTCCTGCTCGCCTGTCCTTGGTGCAGGCAGTCGCACTGCACACACTGCCCTGTCGGACCGTGATGGCCATGGACTCGAAAACAGGTTCTAGCCTAGAAGAAGATTGGGGTGGAACTGAATTTAGTCATTCCGATTACGAGAAAGCCATGATGCGAATTATAATTGGCAAAAAAGTGTCGACTTGCGGCGTGCTCTGTCGCGCTCTGGGGTGGCTTTTTTGGTCAATTTGCTGTCCTCCTTGGCCAACTTGCGTTATCAGCAAACAAGCATTCGGGTAAGATGTCCTGTGTCATCCTCCTCCTTGTCGACTTTCAAAAGGCTGATGACAGCACCACCCCCTTTGATAATTCAATCGACAAGTTTGCTGTGTATCTGAACAAACAGCACACGAACATTCACTTATTCATGCTTCATCCAAGCACCAAGGCGCACTCTAGGGATAAGAAACAGTGCCTGCGAATCTGATGCCTCGATTTCATTTTTGGGGTCTCCATGCGAGCGATGAGAGCTTTTTGGGATAGGCGAGTACATAGTTAAGATTTAGGCTGCGCGTGAATGCCACCTACGATTTTGTGTCCGCTGGAAATGGCAAATATCGATTAGATTTGTCGGACGACGCGAAATTGGTGACTTGGTATTGGTGCAAGAATGAACTGCCATTATTGAAGTTCCTGCAACGCATAGTCCCCGATCTACGATGCTTCTACATCGACTACGCGAGTAATATGCGACTGGCCTGTGTCTATTATCAGCACCAATCGGAATTGTGGCCGACAATATTGCTTTCCAAGTCCAGATATAAAGACATCGGGTTGGCCACCGAGGTGATAGGCAGCCTTGTACGTCAGTTGGGTGTGGATGTGTTCGTCTACGATTACACAGGATACGGACTCAGTGATGGCAAATTGTCAGAAAAACATCTTTGCGCCAATGTCGAACGCGTCTACGAGTACTTGACCCAAACATTGATGATCCCTTGGCAGCAGGTATGGAGACTCGCTTTGATGCCGCTTGCTCATTTTGTTCTCATTAGATCATTTTGATGGGCAAATCATTGGGGACTGTGCCGGCCATCCACTTAGCGTCTAAATTTCCGGTCGGGGGTGCAGTCTTGGAAGGCAGCTTCGTGTCAGGGTTGCGAAAATGTTGCCCTAATATGAAAAAAACGTGCGCATTGTGCGATCTGTTGGACAATTCGAGCAAAATTAAGCAAGTTCAATGTCCGACTTTGTTCGTTCATGGTGGTGCTGATAAGTTGTTCAGTGTGAAGCACATGGTTAGATTGAGAGAGCAGTGCCCGGGTGCCGTTGCGATCGAGCCATTGGTTCTTGACGGACAAGGGCATTGCTCTTTCGATCATCTTCCCGAGTATTGGACTCGACTGAAATACTTTTTCTTTGAGCAAACTGAGGTGAGCGAACTGAGATACATGTTTATCATCTACAGAAGACATCGCATAGGCATGCAACTTTCCTGAACTTGTCTCATTTCCATAGTCTGTGTATCTGCATCACCTACGGTACGTGAGAGACATCCATTTTTTGCAGGTCTGGAAAGGCATTCTGGAAAGTACAGCACCGACGGGCTCAAAACTTTTAGCTAGCGGCTGTGAAGACGACAAGGCAATGGCACCGAGTCTGTCAAACGGCCCCAAGTCGGTGCGTGGATTAAAATGAAACTGTTCTGCGGTTCTTCTGGTCAGATGCATAAACTGTGCTGCTGTGAATTGTATTCCATATCAACCTTTTTCGAAAGGGAAATTTGTTAGAGGGACCTGCTTTGAGCTTGTCACCTCACGGCCGCCTCGCCTATCAAATCATGATTGCTGGCAAGCTAGAGGAAAATTGGTTGTTAATTCCACGGGAAAACTTGGGAGGTGTCGTACAGAAAGTAGGTGTGGTAAGGAGGCATGGCTACTCTCACAGTCAGTACAGACAGCCTTGCAATCCGCCGAGTGCGCTTTGGATAAGCTCTCTTCCTCTTGTTGAGATAGTCCCTGCTTTTGATCTATTTGAACAGGAAAGTAGTCTATCGTTTCGCAGACTCTGATTCCGTGGCTACTCCAATGTACATATAGCTGGTCAGCCGTGTATTGTAGAGGTTTACTGCGATTGGTTCTCCGTACATGGTCAAAATTTTACCAACGGGTTACCCAGAAAACGACCTCCTGTCTCCAGAATCTTCTATCTTCTTAGCACTCACTTTACACATGCCCGATCTAGCCTATCATGCCACCCCTCATTGGCTGGCAGGCGCGCTTCCATTTTCATGGCTCGCGCTCGCGACACTCATCCACAGGTGGATGATTGATCGAGTGTCCGCTTGGCCAACGCACTGTTGCAGCTCGAATTAATTTATCAGGGTGGCTCTTGATTGCTTCTATTCGACCCAAGTGCCGATTGACTCGCGGTTGATTCTCCTCCCAGACATGGACCACATCGCCGACTTTTGGGACCATAAACTACTAAAAAGTTGGACTAGGGAAATAGTTCAGTGCGCCTTGCTCACCCATCAAAAATTAATAAAAATAGTCATACAGTGATATTAGTCAGGGACTGGTCCAACCTGCTCAATTGGGGCTAAAGTCGACAGAAATAGCAGTTAGTGGCATGGCAGTCGTGGATTGGGCATCACTGCGCTTTCTTCCAGCAGCGCTGCCAGCTCAGAAGATTGTACCAGCCTGGTATCAGGGTATCGGGCACAGGTCTCTTAGATTAGACTGACTGATGGGTCTGTCGGACGTCAAAGAGCACCACGGCTTGAATACAACTGTAGTAGGCGTGTTTGGCCTGTGGAGAAGGTAGTGTATCTGGTTGCCTTAACTGGCCGCCTTATACACGGAGAAGTATGTGGTTGCCTTGACTGGCCGCCGCATACAGCGTTTCAGCTGCCTTGGTTGGCCGCTCGATACGCTCCTCCAGGCGAGGCTGAAACCCGTCGGGTTGATGTCTCGGGCACCTACGACTAGGTGACCTGCCTGGAAAGTTTTTGAGTCCATCCGCTTCCCGCGGTATCTTCTCCAATGTAGGGCTATTCCGCCTATTACACGACCTCAGCTTTTTAGGATTCCATGTTCAAGTTTGATTTTTACATGTACTTTTTGTCTTTCTGATAAGTCTGACATGCTCGTGTGCAACCAGGCCTGGCAGGCGTAGGACGGAGACGCCAGGACAGAAACTCCGACTGAAACAGAAGTCTTGCGAATATGCCTGAGGCTGAAACATCCACCGTTGAGAGGTTGACTTCTCACAGCCATGAGAGAGTATCGATCAATCTCTCCCACTCGCCATGGCCTACCAGCATGAGGACTACGCCTGTACGAGGGATAAACATGAGTATAAGGTGGGCGTCGGGTGCCTAAGAAGGGAAGGCAGCTTTTCTGGCTCTTCTCTGATGCCTTCCTGCGGCGGGTTTAGTCTGCCTCAAACCCCACAGATGCTAGGTCCTCCTGAGTACTGTTCTGTGTGTTTGTATGTATTCGCCCTGATTAGACTTGGCATGGCCTGTATTACACAGGCGCCATTGCGGGTAGCGTTGTAGTCAGTTTCTAAGGTTTAGGTAAGCTACCCGATTATGACTGTCATCTTATGGGATTTGCTGTTGTCGCATTCGATGCTCTCAAATTTCCCCTCGAACATAACAATTGGAGTGGAACAGGTGGTCGATAACCTTGACCAGAAATCCTTCTCTTTCCCTCACCGTCGTGACTGTGGGATGATGCGTGTACTTGTTGCTCTTGCAATCGAGTCTGCCGTGGAACGGTACCTGATACGTAGGCGAACAGGTTTCACGAGTGTCTTTTTCAAACTTTATGCGTCCGGGATTCGAAGAGTGTCGCGCAGGCACCAATTTCTCAGTCACTGACGAGAAGTCGTGTGGAAGACAATGGGGTTTCTCCAGTACAGCGTAGACTAGCTATTATAGGCCTTGGTCATGGGCGCCTATCAGAGTGGTCATTCCATTCGCACCGGAATCTTCTACTCAATTCTGACGATGAGCCCTCCACCAGGCTTCGTGGGAAACTTCCGTTTGTCCGCACTTTATGCCAGACATGGGCGGTATGAGGTCTCGCAAAGGCGTGATCGCATTTACTGCATTCACTGCACTGGGCGTCGAAAGTTCTTATCCTTTTTGGGCGAGTAATGGCCCGCGTCTCGTCAATTGTACAATTTAGTGTTCCACATTCGCGCGTCTTTCGTGTTTGCCCAAATAGAAGAGACGTGTGTGGAAAGGGTTTTCCTAGTCTCTCATTTCCTGTCGCAGTTTAGACGAAGGCGACGATTGCCGACTACGTCACTGAAGACTGACCCTTGACCATTGGACCGCGTCTTGGTGGGCCCATTTTCCAATGCCTGTGCTCTATTGTACCCTAACTACCTGCTTTTTACACAGTCATCCAGAGTGCTGGCTCGATCTGGTATTTTAGAAATGAATGTCTTCTAGGCTATTCGTACTCTAGGAATGGGCTTCAAACGGTTGGAACGCTCATTGACTGTTGGTTTCCGATGGTACGGGCAATTCGTGGGCTCGTGGCCGATACCCTTTTTCGTAGTGCCAATCCTGATCACTTTACTTTTGGTACCGGGACTGTTCTTTATGACCTACGATGACGATGTGACAACACTGTTCACACCTTACGATGCTCCATCGCATCACGAACAAGAAGTGATCAGAGAGTTCTCCTATGTCCAACCCTTGATAGCTTTGTCCGAAATTGGTCGACGAGATGATCGATTCACAGCACAAGTTAAGACTGAGGATGGAAAAGAACGATTTTTGTTGCAAAGCGCAAAAAATCAATCCCGAGCGAATCCTTATTTTTTTGTTGTTATTTATTACAAAAATGAGTCGAATATTATGAATGTGGAAACATTTAGTTACATTTTGAAACTAGTCGAGTACATGTACAACAATTTCACATGCCGAGTAAAGACAAAGGCCAATGGAGGGCAAACACGCATTTTACGTTATAACCCCGATTATTGTAATCCCGACGACCCGAATGGATCAGAGTGCCCACATTTGGATGATCAAATAGCTACTATTAGAGAATTTTTGAATCGATCATCCGAAGGAAATGAGAATTCCAAAATTCGTCTGACCTACCCTGTAATGTACGTTTGGTAAGTGCAACTCGGGGGTCATTCTGTCTTTTACCCTGCTGAAAGGCCTGATCTTTTAGGAACAGGCCCATCAACTGGGGCCAGTTTATTTTTGGAGCCGATGTTAATTCGACGACGGGAAAATTGGAATCAGCGCGAGTTATGACACTGAAATTGAATTTTCAATACGACCAAACCGAAGAAAGCACTTTTATGGCCAGGCAATGCATGAAACAAATTTCAGATTTTATGCGCTCATTAAGCGAGGGTGTAGGACCCGAGTACCTGGAAGATTTGCACACGCACGATTTAATGACGTCTCCCACGAATGCCTGGTTGGTCAATGACGAAGTGATGGTCAGCGGGGACCGTATTTTGCCATGTATTCCTATCACAGCTGTTCTGGTCACCTTGTTCACACTGATTTCGTCATATTACAGAAAAGCCCCGATTCTAGGTGCGGCCGAAGCCGTACTGGGGGTGTTCACAATCGGATTGTCACTCTCGGCCACATTCTCCTTCTTGTTCGCGTGTGGTCTACCCACGAATTTTGTGGTCGTAATGACACCATTGCTGACTTTGTGCGTCGGCATTGATAACGATTTTCTGTTAATGTCTGCTTGGCGGAGACCACATTTGGAAGGAATGACAGCTAAAAGACGGTTGGCTTACGCCTTTGCCGAATCAGGACCAAGTCTGACAATCACATCGGTCAATGATATTCTTTGTTTCGCCGTCGGATGCTTGTCCGAAAGTCCAGCCATTTCAAAATTTTGTCTTTTCACCTGCATATCGCTCACATTTCGATACCTTTACCAATTGACATTTTTCTCGGGAGTCTTAGTTTTTGTTAGCGAAATGAGTCCAAAATTCGAACGTATTTTCGAACGTGTGGTAGCTAAAGTTCGGTTCATCAAAAAACTGTCATTCGAAATGAACAAGCCATCGCCTGCAGAAATGAGTAGAGAGGAGCCGAACGAAATTACGATTACGGAGACTGTGGACGAGGACAAGCATATCATGCATAAATTCTTTCGCGAAACCTACTCCGCCTTCCTTAGTCGATCACTGGTGCGAGTGGTCATCACACTCATCTTCACAGCTTACTTGGTGCTGTCCTTTCTCTCAGCTGGGAGGCTACTTGTGAATGTGTCAGTCAAGAAGTTATTCATGGACACTTCCTTACTGACAGAGCACTACCACTTGTCTCAACGGTACATCCTGCCCACCATGATGGGCTTTGTCGTCGTCACTAGACCGCCCGATTTTCGAAACAGAACCAATGTTCAACGATTTTTACAATTTGTAGAACATTTGGAACGGGTACCCAAATATTCTTTGAACCAATCGGACACGACCGTTTTGTGGTTGAGAGATTATCTAGAATTTCAAAGTTACATTGGAACGGGTGGTGATTTCTACGATTCCCTGCGAATGTTCCTCGATAAACCTGAACACTCGAAATATTTGAATGATATTCGATTCAATATTTCCAAAAATGGAAAATTACAAGTGGAATCGTTTCAATTTTTGGTATATTACCATCACGTGGACACTTGGGATGACAGTGCTAGCATATTGCTATTGTGGCGTCGTGTGTGCAAAAACTACAGCGAATACGGGGCTATTGTGAATGATTTCTTTTTTCGGAATGGTTACTTGGATCAACGGCTGACATTGGCTGGCAGTACTCTGCAGACGATGGGCATAGCATCGCTGTCCATCGCCTTGATCACGTGCCTGCTCATGCCCGACCTGACCAGCATGTTCTTCATATGTTTCAGCTCGCTGTCGGTCGATCTGGGCGTGATCGCTGTTCTCAATGTCTGGGGCTCGGATTTGGATCCGATCACCATGGCTTGCCTTCTGATGACTATAGGATTCTCAGTTTATTACACGGCCCGTATTTGCTATTGCTATCAAAAAGCGGACCAAGATTTACCTTTGCAAAGCAAATTAGCCTTCACATTGGGCAGTGTGGGCTGGCCTATTTTACAGGGCGGCATAGCCACATTGATCGGCATAATTCCACTGGCATTCATACCATCTTATATGGTCAGGACATTTTTTAGGACCATTATTCTGGTCGTGGTTGTGGGCTTATTGCACGGACTCTTCTTCATGCCCGTCCTTATGTCACTTTACGACCGAGACACAAAAACATTCAAATATTTCGCCAACAAACGTCGAGAAATGTGTCAAATTGATGAAAGGGATAAACCCAAATCGAAATTGCATAATATCTGGTCAATGTGCTGTAGCAAAGCTTAGGTCATAATGTGTATACTGTACATTTATTCCTGCATACACTCTTGAATTGCTTATAAAACCGTAGAAAAAATCTTTGAGTTTTGCAATGCAATCTAATGGTGTACGTGTTTGAGAGACGTAGTCTCGTTGACAAAGATTTACGAACAAAATTTCAAGCGTATCATTTACTGTAGGAATGTCTAGAAGTTAAAATCCTGTTTACGATTCAAAAATTTGGGCCCACGAAAACGAGATCTAACGATGAGAAACTCCCCTTTGCACCCAGCTATGTGCATTTTGAAATAGTCAAGTGGAGACAGTCGAACAAAATTTATCAAAATGAAGGATCCAGTTGGTAATGACTCGACTGGAAGGTTCTGTGGCCCCGGGCGAACTACAGTTCTGTCATTGAATATGGGAAGAAGGATAGGTTTGGATTTGATAGCGCGTGAGTTTACCATGGCTACGCTTATTTTTCACAAAAAAGGTTTTGTGTGCTCGTCAAAACATGCACTGGTTCGCCTTTTCACATCTTTTGCTTTTTTATCGAGACTACTTGCGTCACGATCTGGTTGTAATACCTTTCTATGATGTTTTTACTTGGGCTCTTTCACATAGGTACAATAGGGTTTAAATTAGAATTTTCCCGCCAATATGTGTAATTTTGAAAAATCCTTTGTGATTCAAGAATTGAGATACGAGTACAGTATCGGAATTTTCCGGCTATGACTTGAGATTTTTTTATCCACCCTAGTTGAAACTATAGTTTACAGTACATAGCCTGCAAGCATATGGCACCCTCAGCCTAGCCTAGCACAGCGAAGCGATGATGAACCTTGTGAGTGCATTGCGGAAAGGCTTTCAGTGCAGCCATCTATGAGAAGGCTGAAACAGAAACAGCCATGCTTTTTCGAGGGTGGTGTAAAATATGGTTTCAGGTAGGTGTTTTAACAAGCGCCACACTGAACGCACTGAAAGTATCGCCGAGACGAACAATGTCTTTAAGACTGTATGGAGCGATTCAGAGCCACCAATTGTAGACGACCTCTGATGTCCCGCTTGGTGTCCTTGAATGCATTCCTGTAATCAGAGCACTCAGGGAGCCGACCGTTCGGGTAAAGGCTTTACCCATATGTCTGCAATTTCTTAGCACCAAGTACATCAGATTGGCATGCTATTCCAACCTAGCCCTAACAAATATCTTCTCAAGCCATCCTAACCTTTCCTACCCGAGGCACACTCCAAATATCTGTACCTCCTGCTACACTACAATGTGGTGGCAGGGTTGTGACCAGTTTGAATACTGTAGATCTCGAGTGAAACGAGTTCAAAATGTGCTTTCAGCAAAAAATGAAGCTCTTGGTAATTCTGTTGTTTGAATACACAAAAAATCACTGATCATTTCAAAATTGTGTGCCGATTCGAAACCGCTTTTGTGCCTGCTCATAAAAGTGCTCTCGTTATCGGGCTAGCTGGAGCAATAAAAGTGCTTTTAGGAAAAACATCACCAGGATGACTTTATGGAGCACATTAGTTGATATGACAACCCATGAGTTCCTCGCAGGCGACAATTCATTTCATACAGTATCTCAACGAACCTCGAAGCGCGGACGGTGGCAGTGGGACCTTCGAGCAAAGATTCGAATGTGGTCCAAGTGATCTAAATACCATGTGCCTGAAACTGATCGTTTTTGGATTTTATGCCATTCGAACAAGTACGAATGACTTTTGTATTATGGAGAGGTGCTAACACTGTTGGCCTCTTCTGTTTCTAGTCTGGGCCCAGACGACATCAATCCCGATATGTGCGAACAGTACGGGAACGTTCCCAAGCTGCATTCAGCCCCAGATAAGCATCAATTGCAGCATTTCTTATTTGAGCACTATGCCAAAAAATATCACGATGGGATGCGGCGCCGAGGACAACACTACTTCTGCCAGTGAATCGACCACTGTCACAACAACTGCAGGTATGGAGATAAGCCCTGGACCCGCTTTGACTCCTGTCCTGTTCTAAAGTTGCCAATCATGGATTGTTGGCATATGCTTCAGTGTCATGAGGCTATCTTGGGTAAAAATGTGCAATAGTTTGTTTTCACTCAAGGAACTACAACTGCTTACAAAACGCCGACGATGGGCACCACAAGTTCAGTTAGTCCTGATGGAGTGGCCCCAACAACCAGCACATCTGCAAGTAATGGTGATCTTTTTTGGGGCAATCGAACGTCACCTTTGCCCGAGCATCAAAATACTCGGATGGACCTTCCCTAATTTGAATGATTGGCCAAGGAGGTTTTCCGCCTTTTTTGAAGTTGAATCTTTCAAGCTGATATAAAAATGCGCTCTATAACCTCACTTCTCTCCTCTCACTCATTAGTGATTCCTAAGTTCCTCATCGACTCGGCGTCGTCAAGTGCGTTCTTCCTCCTCCTGCAAAGGAGCAAGGGGGTCAAGCTTGAGAAATTATTTTAGTTCAGTCTGAATGGTCAATCTTTGTTAGGTTTTGCTGACAAATTGACTATGCTCGAATTCAGTCTTCTTGTCAATCAATCTCCAAGACCTCTGATTGTGAGTTTTAGCTGAATTTTTCAGCGATCGCCTGCGTTTTAGGCAAAGAAATTGTGTCCAGTGCGGGACCGACTGCCAGTGGCAACAGTGCCACACCGACCACAACAGAAGCACCTACAAGTATGCAGGGTCATATCGCAAGGGAAGCCAAATATGGCAGTGCAGGGGAGCACCAGTTTCCTCACTTGCCTATAGGAGTGTTGAAGTGATTCCTGTTCTGTTCTTGGTGGCTGATCGTGAGCGGAGTCGGATAAGGCTTACCCTTTCAGAAGGATGGCTGTATTTCCTGTGGCGTGCCTGGTAAGCTATGCTAGTCCAGTGGGTCCAAGTATTGCGAGCCTTTAGACAGGGAAGCAACTCTTGCACTGCTGTCAATGCTGCCTTGGTGTTCCAGGCTCATTTTCAAGCTCGGCTTCAACAAAAGTCGCACAGGCGCCCCCATTAACTTCGAAAGCCACTACAACAAAGGTCGACGCCACGACCCCGCCGACCACTGCGACCACTAGTAGGTTGAGAAGGACAGTAGTGTTTGGAATGACCATCTCATTTTCAGAAGGGGCCATCACCCAAAATAGTGAAGCAAAGTGCGAGAACTGGGCCAAGTGTAACTGGCGGTTGATAATATTGATCTGCGTTTCGTCCCTGATCGCCTTGTCCGGGCTGGCGGTACTTGGGTACAAGGTATCGAAGGCCAATGCAAGTTTAGAGGCCAGGCGGGTGGTCAGTCCGCAGTCGATCAGTGCACCGAGGAAGAGTGTCATGTACCCTGCTCACTAGTCTGGGGTATCAGTTGACATGGTGTTGTTATGTGCTGGGGGGGGGGATCCTAGCTAATCTTGTTCGGTGGGGTTTGATATAATTCAGTGGTATGCCTTATGAAGATCGTCTAAGCTGTACTTGCATGTTCAATAAATATGGCATCATGACGTGGTTGACCAACTTCAGCTGTGCTGGAGTGGAAGGTCGTGTCATGTTCTTCCCGATATGTGCGCACGGGCATGTGCCTCACATGCAGTGAGCAGGTGGTTACTTCGCAGACCAGTGATAGCATACTGTGGGACTGTGGATACAAGGATGTGGCACGCGGGTAATTCATTTTCGGAAAGCATTAGCCATGTGGACTATAAAGTGCCCCCGTAATGTGCCATAGAAGGAGGTGCATTGCCAGATCGAACAATACTCGTCCCCGTTCATTAGCAACGTACCACGAGACGGTCTTGGTATCCAAAGTAAGCCAGTGCCATTAAGAACTTGAGATGATCTGTTCACAAAGACGACATACTTACCTGGCCATATGGGCTAATGCAATGTCTGATGAAAATGTTCTTGGGAAGACATTAGTGCTCAGATCCATAAAATCAGATGGGACCATTTCAGGCGGGCCAGGCGATATGACTTTCTTGTCAATTGGTAACCAGGAGACAGCCAAATATGATTTTGTGTCACTTTGGTACCGGCCGAAGGCTCATTTGTGTTGATGCATGGGTTGAGGGCTGGCCATTCGGCGCAGAGGCATCAGTAGGAGATCGGTCTATTTGAAGAGAGGGCATCAGCGAGTTTCGAATATGAGAAATCGAGTGTGTGCAACTTTGATATTCCTTTTACGCTTGGTCCAGAAAAGTATGCTCGAGTGATACCGAGGTTTCAGATAGGACGATCTGTTTTTTGTAGTTTCAAGTCAATCGGCTCCACTATGCGGGGATGCTTCGTCTACAGTGTGGGCATGTTCGGATCAGTTAAGTGCCCCATCGTTTGTGCAAGCGGGTTCGTGCGTGTGTTTGGCCCAACAAGCCACAACACCAGCACTCTACGTTGAAGCTTGTCAGAAGGCGGGTGGATTCCCTGTCGATATTCGAAATGCGGATGAAAACAATGTACTGGCTCAGTTTATGGCGGCCATGGTCAAGCAAGTGGGGGGCCAGGTTATGTAAGTTTCATGCATCACACTGTAGCTGGAACTCCTACCCCCCCCCCCCCCCGGTCATGCTACTCGCCACTACAGTACACTATCATACGCGGAGTGATGGGGAGGGTTTGTACCAACAGCATTATTTTAGACCAGAAATATGGATCGGTCTGGTGAAGAATTCGAGCGGGGTCGACACGTGGAATGACCAGTGCACAAAGAGCACCACGTCTGCCTACGGTTATCAAAACTATGACGGCGGCAGTCCCTCCACTGCGGCGGGTGCAGCCTACTATATGCTACCCAACAAGTACTGGAGAGGGTCTTCCAGTAATGAGAATGCTGGGGTCATGTATGGCATTTGTCGGAAAGGTAAGTTCGCGTCTGCTGCCTGGCACTGCAATCACCAACTATCTTTCAGATACGAAGCCTTGTGGGCGCAATTTGTGCAAGTCTGGATCAGCGTGCACGCCTAAAGGCAGCTGCTTTACGTGCACTTGCCCAGCAGGCTATACCGGCCAGTACTGTCAGCAGGGTAAGCCCTTTTAGTTCTTGTGTTAGCCGTGCTGTTCACATGGCCAGATTTCCTGTGCTTGGAGATGAGGACTGTCACAAAACTTGATAGCCCGGTAATGACCCAAGTTTTGACCAGAGCGGGGTGCCACCTCGAGGAGGGACTTCGGCACATGCATACGACAGGCAAGGCTAGCAGAAGATCACAGGTCACAGGAAACTAGGAGTAGAAATCCTGAAATACGAACCCAAAGCATTTTTAATTGCTAGTGATACCTGCCACTTCGAGCACCAGCAGTACTACGACCACCACGAGACCAGTCACAGTAGGGACCCTGCCAACTTGCTCCAATAGTAGCAGCGACACATACCCGACCTGCATTCCTTACATGATCGAAACGGGCTGCGGCGAGGAAACGACTACTTTTCCCACGACAACTTGCGCCCCAAAGACAACCACCACAACCACCACCAGCACCAGCAGTACGACCACCACAACATGGAAGCCAGGTACAGCACCAAAGACCGCCCGCAGGCCAATAGCAGGTTCTGGTCCATTTTAGCCACGTCAGCCGCGCCAGCCCGGCCAACTGCGGCATCCCTGCCCGCTCCAGTCCCAGTTCCAGTTCCACGTACGTGACCACTTTTGTTCGCCAAAGCTGACATGCCTGATTGGACTGTTGCAGAAAAAGATCAGCCGGCAGCTCAGTCATCGAGCCAGTGTGAGACATGGGCTAAATGTCACATGTACTGGGTCATCCTGGCCGCATTCGCTGCTGGCACCACGTTGATCGCCATGGTCGGCTTGATTGTCAACCTTTGCGCCAATCGTAAGCCACGACCAGCTCCAGATCCAGCCCCGACTCCAAGCTCGAGCCTGCCCACTGTCGATCCCGTGTACCCTATGCACGAACCGCCACCACCCGTTTTGCATTGAATGGAGGAATACACGAGCCCAGCGGGTGGAGGTGACTTGCGAAAGAATGTGGTTAGAATTGGACCACCATTGTGACCTAGTTTGACCAGTATTATTCTATTAGCCGTGCACTCATCTATCGGAATATTATCTATTAGATTAACTACATTTTACAGCACAGTAGCAAAATCGAAGACTCTCTTTTTTAGGTCAAATCGTGATAGAAGACGAGAGCGTGCATGCTCATTAACTGGCAGTCCAAGTGTGAGCTGCACGGCTAACAGAATAAAACAGAGTTAACCCGCAGTGTCTGCATTTTTCTGTAGTATCGCTTCACACGGAGTGACAGGATACTGTTCTGACGCAGTAAAAGTTCGTACACCATAATGCACAATCAGCAGCGGCCCCACAAGATAGCTAATAATTGGCACTTAGGAAAGCCAAAAACACACCACAAGGTACAGTACAGTCTACAGTGTAGCTTTGGTGTCTAACGCTTATAGCCAATCAGATGCCAATCGTAATTGTCATCCCAGACACACGCTATAACAGACACCAGCTCGCTTGCAATGCAAATAACTTACTCGGTATCACCGCAAACAAAATTTAAATTTCCCGCAATTTTTATTTCTTGTCCAAACCACCCACTTATAGCAAGGCAGTGTGCTATGTCTTAGCCAATGGGAAGACTGTGCCACGCAGACAGTGCGGTGCATCGACCCCTGTTTACTTGGCTTGAATTTTGAGCGTCTGTCTAAAAGGTGCGTCACGTCGACAAGTTTCGTCTTCCAACTAAACGGTGCTTTGTGCTTTGCTTTGTTTTTGAAAGTCGAATCGAATAATTCAAAATGGTAAGATACGGATCAAAAGTAAGTGGTGGTGGGATGCATGCTATGTCCTGTTTGGCTTGTAAGAAGTTCAAAATTCAACTAAAGTACGTACAGTTTGGTTGTAAGAAAAATAACGCAGACTGCTTGGCAACTATCAGTTTTCCATCATAGAAGATTCAGGGCTGAATCCTTTGGCTGTATGGCCGACCATTTTTGGGTCTTTTCATTGATTTATCAGTTTTGTTAGCTGGAGTAAGTTGATTCATCAAGCCACGGTGCATGGGATAATGGCATGCTGCTCGGCACAAGGGTACCTATTTGCACTGTGGTGTGCACTCGCATGTCTTCTAGTCGCTTAGTGTGCATTAACAAATTACGCCTTGCTTTCTATCTAAGCACGTTAGCTAGTAACTTAATCGATTGATTATGTTTTAGCGTGAAGTGATTAGCATTCATATTGGTCAAGCCGGCGTCCAAATTGGCAATGCCTGCTGGGAGTTGTACTGCCTGGAGCACGGCATTCAACCGGACGGTCGAATTCCCAGCGATAAGACGACTGGCAGTGGCGACGACTCGTTCAATACGTTCTTCAGCGAGACCGGAACTGGCAAACACGTCCCTCGCGCCGTTTTCGTCGATCTGGAGCCGTCGGTTATTGGTGAGCGAAAACCTCAGTATCGTTGGTGTTTGCCGCAGCATTAGTCTTGAATCCGTCCTATGTCTCCGTAATCGGAGCGTGCTCTGCGTTTTCAGAGCGAAAATGAGCTACAAACCCAGAGAAAAAGTTTCATATTTCGAAAAAATTGATTTAATAGCCTATGGTAGAAATAAGATTCCTCAGGTTACCATGGGAGATGCTAACACTTTCTGACAAATTTCTGATCTGGAAGGTTACAACAGTGTAATGGCATGCCAGGTTGAGCTAGGCACTACTGTCTGATTGAGGTCGACTGTCATCCCATAGCTCACTTGTTTCTTGTTTCCAGATGAGGTCCGCACTGGAACTTACCGCCAGCTTTTCCATCCCGAACAGTTGATTACGGGCAAAGAAGATGCTGCGAACAATTACGCACGCGGTCATTACACAATCGGCAAGGAAATCATCGATTTAGTTTTGGATCGTGTTCGTCGTTTGGCCGATAACTGCACTGGACTTCAAGGATTCTTGATTTTCCACTCGTTCGGTGGGGGCACCGGCAGTGGGTTCACAAGTTTGTTGATGGAACGTCTGTCGGTCGATTATGGCAAGAAATCAAAATTGGAATTCGCCGTTTATCCAGCCCCTCAAGTGAGTTAGGCTGTTTGGAATATTGAGTGCTTATTTGACTCGATTTCTTTCGACAGGTCTCGACGGCAGTTGTAGAACCGTACAATTCGATTTTGACGACCCATACGACGCTGGAACATTCTGACTGCGCTTTTATGGTGGACAATGAAGCTATTTATGATATTTGTCGGTAAGAATTTCGTGTGCTCGATTGTTTCTCAATTGTCCAATTTCATATTTTCTAGTCGCAATTTGGATATTGATCGTCCCACCTACACCAACTTGAATCGTTTGATCGGTCAGATCGTCTCATCGATCACTGCCTCGTTGCGTTTCGATGGTGCCTTGAATGTGGACTTGACGGAATTCCAGACCAACTTGGTTCCCTATCCCCGCATCCATTTCCCGTTGGTCACCTACGCTCCGGTCATTTCGGCTGAGAAGGCTTATCACGAGTAAGTGCCTTGCCATGCTGCTGTTTTCCTATCCCCCGAGTCCTTGTGTTTCAGACAATTGTCCGTGCCCGATATCACGAACATGTGCTTCGAACCGCAGAACCAGATGGTCAAGTGCGATCCTCGTCACGGCAAGTACATGGCTGTCTGCTTGTTGTATCGTGGCGATGTGGTGCCCAAGGACGTGAACGCATCGATCGCCGCCATCAAAACGAAACGTACCATCCAGTTCGTCGACTGGTGTCCGACTGGATTCAAGGTATGGCCCTCTCGCATTTTGTACCCCTACGATGATAGTGTTTAGAGTGGCCCTTTCCCACGCTTGAGTATATCCGACTGACAATCGATGCTCTGCACAGAACTGGGTAGTGTTCGACCGGGGCCCCGACCCTGATCCCCGTCCCCGAAAAAAATGTGGCGGGGATTCACCCCCGAAAACGTTGCCACCTTCGACAGTCGAAAAGGCCCACTAAACATTGCGTCTGCATTTTGCGCGATGTTGTGAGACGGTCTTATAAAAAATACCTATTGTGCTGCCTGCGCGGTGTGACGAGGCATTGTGCAATGTGCTAGACTACTTTTCTCTGAACAGAAAAATGTCCGAAGCGGCGTCCTATTTTGGTAAAGTTCACAAGAAATTTGCAGGTTGCAAAATTTATAGCGAAAACCTTGACGCCATTGATGATTATAAGGCGCAAGAAGAGATCGACGTGCAATAGCTTCGCCAAGTTCCTCTCTTGTCTCTGCTGATCCGCAATAGATTTAGGGTATATGTGAAGGCTTCCTGTAAAAAATGCACGGTAAACTTCATGAAGTTTTTAGAACATGTCAAGAAATGACATATAAGCAGACTTTGACAATCAGAAAGCTTTTTCTGATCCCCGTCCCCGAAAAATTCACCACTGGTCGAACGCTAGAACTGGGATAGCAAAATTGGTTTTCTTCTCTGCTGTAGGTGCACTTCGGAAGTCAAAACATAAAATTGGGTCCTAGAGGGGGATAATCTTTGGAATAGGGTGTGCTGTTCTAGAAATCCAAAAGATTGTATCTGGTGCACATTTTTTGATATTTAGGTCGGGATCAATTACCAACCGCCGACCGTGGTGCCTGGTGGCGATTTGGCCAAAGTGCCCCGCGCGGTGTGCATGCTTTCGAACACGACGGCAATCGCGGAAGCTTGGGCTCGTTTGGACCATAAGTTCGATTTGATGTATGCCAAGCGCGCATTCGTGCATTGGTACGTTGGCGAAGGCATGGAAGAAGGAGAGTTCTCTGAGGCGCGCGAAGATCTGGCCGCTTTGGAAAAAGATTACGAAGAAGTAAGTCAAGTCCGGTTTTTGTTGGAATTCGAGAATTGATTTGTTGATTTTCTAGGTTGGCGTCGATTCAGCCGAAGCTGAAGGTGCTGGCGAGGGCGAAGAATATTAGAATACTGTTGGCTATAAAAATTTGACATACTGCCAGTATGCAGTTGGTTTTCACACGCAATCTTTTTCGCCTTATTTTTGACTTTAATTTTTCCCGCCTAAGCTTTTTTCAAATTCAATTTGCCTAATAAAACAGTATTTGCAGTTTAAATTTATTTGATTTTCTCACCCTTCATAATCAAAGCAGTAACAAGAAACGATGCGACGAATAAGTAGGCGTTTGTTACACAATACAAAAAATTTGCGATTAGGCCAGAAATGGAATGATTCGATCTCGCCCTGACTTTTTCCATAAAGCATATTTTTCCGAACCCATTCTTGACGCATTTTTGAATTACTTCGTTTAAATTCCTGAAAAAGGGATGTAGAACGAGGCACAAATGCTAAGCACTGCTCACCTTCACTGAACGCATTTAACTTTCCTTCGGCGATGCTGCTGCAAATTTGGCTGAGATCTTCTTTCTCGGGTCCCACCCGAACTTCGACTACGACGAGATCACGTTCGATAGCAGCGACTAGGGCAGTGACATCTCGATGAGTAACCCCGCTGACGAAGGCCTTATTCTTGTCGTGATCACCGAATTCGGCAACATTGGCCAACTTGCACTTGACAGCTTGCCAGGGCAAAGTGGTGAATGAAGGGGGCACTTGGAACAATGCTGTGCAAGGCTGACATTTCTTTGGTTCGGCGTAATCGATTAGCCACAAATCGCATTGGCCTTCATTGACGTTGGTAATTATGGCTCGACAATAAATGGGATAATGATCGCCGCCCGTGGCTTCCTTGAGTACAACGCACGAAGCCCCCACTCGTACGTCGGTCAAAGGCACGAAACCAGCACTGTTCTTCGAATAATCCCACATGGCATCGGGTAATCGACTGAAACCGGATTCGCGCGCCGTCGTAATCCAAAATTCCTGGGGAGAAGTAGCTTGAATTATGGCGCCATTGATCACATCACCGACTTTTAGGGGCGCCTTGTGAAATTCAGCCCTCGACTTGGTACTCGACCCCTAAATGAAGAAAATATTTAAAAAACTATATAAGTGTAACGAATATCAAGTAATCTACTTCGTTAGTATTTTGACCAGAATTGGAATTAAAATTTGAAAAAGCACCGTAATGAGCACCTCGATTTTGTCCCCCGTATCGATTGAATCCACCACCACTTCCGCGATCCGAACTAAAATGACCACCTCGACCACGGCCTCTGCCACCGTCACCGCTAAATGAACCACCACGATCGCTGCCAAATCCACCGCCCCGATCGCCATAGTAACCACCACCTCCTCGTCCACCGCGATCACCGAATCCTCCGCCGCGACTGACAAAGTTTCCCCTGCCACTACCGCCGCCTCGACTTCCACGAAAATTGCCACGATTCCCATCCGAATTGGTGAACGATCGATCACCAAATCCGCTTAAACGTTCGCCAAAACCTAGCAAAACAAGCGATAATAATTATCTTTTTCGAAATTTGACCACAATAATACCCGATCTTTGATTTTCATTTCCTCCGCCGCGATAATTGGCGTTTCCACCAGCAGTCGGAGCAGTATTGGAGCCTGAATAACGAGCGTGGAAGGTCGATCCGACTGCAGCGTTATTAGATTGTGTCATTATTGCAGCTGGAGAAACATCTTGGTTCAAACGAGGCGGTGCCGGACATTTGCCCAGAAGATAATCGTTGACATTGAAATCCGTATCGCCCATTACTTGAAACAAGGTCACAACCAAAGATGAGTCTTCTTTTTCGACTAAAAATCAAAGATTTCGAATAAATTTCACTTTTTCAAAGATTTTTGCTTACTTAAACGAATGACCATCGGTTTTTTCGTGACTACATCTCGAAATTTTTTTATCATTTCCGGATTTTCTTTATCTTCCACATTCTGCAGCTTACACGCGATTGCTTGAGGCGGTAAGACGCTGCATTCGGCGTGCAATTCTTTCAAGTCTGATTTTAGTACTTTCTCACGATTGCCGTAATCGATGAAGTAAACCTGACAAAATCAGTAAAATAGATTTATTACAAGTCTTACAAAAATACCCTACTTCCAGCTGCATAGGCGAAATACGGTTTTCGATGATGGCTCGATACCACAGCTCACCGACACCGTGTTTTATGGCGCAAAATTGACCTGCAGTAAAAAACGTATGGTAATAAAATAATCCGACAAAAAATCAACGCACCTCGTTGCGGATTCAACATCGGCTTCAAAACATTCGGATTAGCGTATAACAAGACCATTTTACGCTGTAATTCGCCCACGTCGTTATCTTTCAATTGCACATAGAATTTGCAGCCGCCTAGAAGTAATACGTGTTAGCTATTTATCAACAGCATTACCTGGCAAAGTGACATGACGTCAAGTAGAGACTAATCCGAACTTACTAGCAACGTGGGAAACGTACACGTCAACGAAATCGTCCAGGTTGGCTTTGAATTCCAGCGCTGGCAACGTTCCGGCCGTAATTTTAATCGAATCCGGTTCTGGAAACGCAGCAGTTGTGTACATATAAAATTAATTCATTCAGTCTCATACATACCCACAACACAGTCATAAACTGCGGTCTCGTTCCCTTCGTTCCGAGCAAGTTCCAGCGACCGAAATTCGTAACGGCTCATTTTTTAATTTCGTAAAAGTTTGGTTTTAAAAAAAAATTATTAGCGCACACTACAACAAAAAATAAAAAACTTTAGTCGTAATCAGCACAAAATCTTTACTTTACTGCTTAAACACTAAACACTAAACACCGTTCTCGTCCTGCAGCTCCCGCACTAGAGCATACAAGTCTC
Source organism: Mesodorylaimus sp. YZB2_4 (assembly GCA_030248295.1). Classification (NCBI taxonomy): domain Eukaryota; kingdom Metazoa; phylum Nematoda; class Enoplea; order Dorylaimida; family Dorylaimidae; genus Mesodorylaimus; species Mesodorylaimus sp. YZB2_4. The sequence continues at coordinate 206,690 of JASANH010000735.1, forward strand.
GAAAGGAAGATGTGTACTTGAGCATCAGCGCGCGTAATTCAAATTGTGAACTATGATATGATTAGTTTGATAACATGTCCGCGCTTTTGACGTCAACAAAGCGAAACTTTTATCGAAAATAGCTGATGCAATTTACTTCCAGTCATTGGGGGGACAACGCGTTATAAAAACCCAAAAAGATGCAAAAACATTGATAACGTTAGATCAGCCGCACTACCGTTTTGAAGCCGTGGCACAGTGTGCACATATCAGATAAGTTAGGTATATCAGCTGACGCTTTCATAAACAAGTACGCCACAAAGCAGTGCTTCCTAGATGGGCGTATGAGTACAGTAGACACAGTATACCGTACCTACTCAGGATACATTACAGTATATCGATGCCAAAAAAAGCACGCATGCATCACCCCTAACCCATATCACGCCAACTATCACATATCTACAACTTGCAGCCAGAGAAACTCCTATCTGAAACCATATTTTACACACCACGCGAGAGTGCGTGCGCACATTCGAATGGTCGAGTAAAATATAGTTTCAGGTATAGTCGTGAGCTGCGGCATTGTAACAAGCACACAGCACTTGTACGGAGGGTTATGAACGCATAATTTAGTCGGACTTATCGCGTTTAGGATCGTCCGGAATGAGCTGTCGAACGGGGACCAACGAGAGCGACATGAAGTGGCGTTCGTAGGCCTTGGATTGGCGGAATATGGAATCGGTGCCGTGCAGACGGTCCAGGACACCCAACACGCCGTAGTTCTGATTGAATCTGAAAGAAAAAGATGCTTTTAGCGAGTAGGTGGTGAACATTGGCCAGTGTACATACTTGAGATGGTGAAAATCGTGAGCCTCTGGTGAGGGAAGGAAGGGGAAATGGTAACCGCAGTGTGCGATGGTGGTTGATGCCAAGGCCAATGCGTACCACATCCAAGCCGTGGCGATATGGCATCCGCAGAATAACGGGCCTAATAGCGGGGGTAACAAATTGGACATGACGTGCTCGAGAGGATGAGCGTAGATGGAGACCACGCCGATCGGGGCCGTCCATTCATGGTGGATCTTGTGGATGTGCTTGTACAAGCGAGGGTGATGCAGCAATCTGGAACAGACCGCTTGCACTAATTAGTCAGCACACCACTCGGCACCTGCCAATCACAGAAGGCACCGTGTTTCTTAACTGGGCCACACAGCTTGCCCAGCTGGGCAGGTGTGTCAACACGCCACCTTGCTCACAAACATGATACCCAGTTCGAAAAAGTTGGACTACGCCCTGGGTGAACGGTCTTTGCCTGCGCAGACACACAAATCTAATAAGCGAGGTTAGCGTGGTCACCGTATTTTCTTGTCCTTTTTCCCATCCAAAACATCACGAAAGGCTGCCCAAGACCACAGGTGCCCTGTGCTACAATGGAGTATCTGAAGTGTCCCTAAAAGAGTATTACCTGAAGGGTTGGCGGGTATTCCATGACCCACCTTCAGCACTAGGACCCTACAGTATCAGGGCTGGCATGCAGGGTCTCTTCTCGCTCGAGCGATACGGATGGACCCCACAACCCGTGACGAGCCATGACCCCCTGTCGAACTGGGAAGGTTCTGTTCTAAACGCACGGGGTATACTTCCTGACTTCACTGTACCAAAAAGATTAGCAGCCCATCCCAAGTGGCCCGGAGAAAAGTACAAAAAGTAGACAGTACGCAAAACTAGCACTCAAAAACGAGAATCAAGCGGACTCGCCTACTTTTCATTGCAGACCAGGGCACCAGTCAAAACGTGTACAAATGGGGTCCCTACTATCCCGCTCAGATCAAACCAGAGAAATCCTGGTAGTGCCTACGCCACAGTTGAGAAACTCAGATCCTAGCAGCCCCAGCAGGTGAGTAGGCCCAGTAAGCATGACGTGTATTCTCAATAAGCCCGATGTTTTCTAGCCAACTCGTGAGAAGCTCGGTAGATGCGTCAACGCTTGTACCATCCTAGGCCTGCATAAACACAGTATTGATCCCGGTGCTGGCAGCACACCCGTCGCATGTGTGCAAGCAGTGAGGGGCTTACCGATGACTATAGTAAAAGAATATTTCCTCCACCCAAATCATGACAAACAATTCGCACACGACCCAAGCGAAGGTGGGTAATTGACGTCCAAAACTGCATCCTCGCCATTTCATTGCGTAATAAGATAGGGCCAAAATTGGACCACTAACCACGATTTGATTGAACAAAACGCGAATGATGGCTCGACGCAATCGATCACGATCAACCTGAAAACACCATATTTTTTGAAAATGGATTCTATAATGCACTATACAAGCTTACGGGCATGTTCTGATCATCCTGCACTTTGTACTTCAGCAAAAATTTTGGACGGCCCGTGTAATCGAGTAGGATGCAGAAAAAATTTAAACACCAGAACACCATCAGCGTGACAAAAGCGGTGCCTGCAAAGTGTTGAAACGAACTGCAGGGTCGTGACGGGGCTGTACCCAGGGGGAGGACACCTTCCCTGGGTTCGTCTGCCGTACCAAGGACTGATCTCGAGCTCGACTCCCGCCTGGACAGAAATATGTCGGTCTGATGCAGGCCAGCACCAAAGAACGGCACGGTTCTATGGCCAGGCGGGGGTCGAACCATTGCAGAGGAAACGTGGGTCCTCCTTTCAGACTGTTCCAGGATTCACACCACGACTGGCGTTTGGCAAGTGCTGAGACTGGTGACTTACCCCAGATGGCCATGCTGAATTCGTTTCCCCCAAACCATTCGTAGACTTTTTCCCATTGGCTTTGCCAAAAGTCGCCGGATGCGCCCCACAATTTTTGCAATTGCCTGAAAAAGTGAAGTTACGATTTTAAGAAGAAAACATGGCAAAAATATGAAATTTTCAATTAAATTTCTTACCAAGTAATAGAATTTCTCAAAGCAATGAAAACAGTCAATGCCGTTCCGATAACAAAGGCAGCTTTTTTGAGAGAGTCGAAAAGCTGTTGCCTCTGATGGGCATTTTCTTGGTTGGTTCTTAGAGCGGATGTAGAGGCCTCGCTGGTGGCCATGCTTCTCACGTAGGCTGCCTTGCGGATAGAACAATGTTGGGGACAGGTTTTGGTGGGGACTCCTTTTATAGTGTCAGCGGCGACTGGTACGACCAGCCGACAACAAACGGGCCAGAATTTAATCTAGTGCGAGCACGTGCACGGCTGGCACGAATACGAGGCGGGGGCGCACAGCTGACACCCGTGGCAAAGGGTAAGACACTGATTCCGCTACTCCGGGCTGTCGTAAGACTCGCATGATTGCCAGTAATGACTCGTCTAAGGAACAGGCTCGTCACTCATCGATCGCTGACACAAGCCGAGCAGATGATGAAGGAGGCGAGGGAGGCTGTGCTATCTGGTGCAGCCACTAGCTGTCCACTGCAGATGGTGCAGTCAACTTAGCTGATGTGCAGGCCCTGATTGAGCAGGCATCCATCGAGTGCACGTGCACTGCTAGGTGCTAGCAGCCATCAGCTTGCACGTGTTTACGCCTCTTATGGTTTGCAGATTGATTGATATGTTTCACATGAAGGAGCTGACTGACAAGAGATGATATCACTGCTGCCCAAAGTTATCAGGTTTCGGCTTACTTCTTGTTATAAAGCCAGCTCGGGTGGCAGCTACCCTATTATGCCTGCAGAGCATCAATGGGGACACGTCAGCGCGTGTTTCTCTTGTTACGTGCTTGATAAAAGTCTGACAATGCATTCTTTGCTGAGTATGATCATTGCTCAGCCGCAATCTTATAACACCCGTACGCGAAAACCATAGCACCGATATGCAGCACGTGTGGCTACGGGTGGGCACATCTGGGGTGCCGTTGGAATGGGATGTGCATACTGTAGTAGGGTACTTGTAGTGCCAGTTGGTGCCTTATGGAGCACAGTGGCTGTTGGCATGGCGTAGCTAGGGGCACTTTTGAAGATGTGTCAAAGTGGGGTCATGCGCAAGAGTACCCGCTATGGCATTAATGGGATGCTGTAAGTTAGTGGCCACTGGTGCTTCAGTACCAATGGAGCTGCGCTATGCTTCACAGCAGGGGGAGTATTTCGTAATGTACTGTGTAATAGATGCCTTATCGTCAGGGCATTTTATCTGTCGCATTGCTTGTCGGTGGGGCCACGTGCTATGGCTCAGTGGGGGTCTAATACCTCCTGGGGTCGCGTGATTAGTATCAGTCTTGCTCCTTTAGCTGGTGGGTGCTGTCTAACAGGGTGGGTGACGTGTGCCTGTAGCAGTGGCATGCTGGGAGGTAGAGGCTTCACGCACTTCTTCAGCGCCAATGCAGCTGAGCTATGAGCCTAGCAAAGTGAAGCCGCGTGTGAGTATGTAGCGTAGAGTAGTACTGTGTAAAAGATGCCTCATCGTCAGGGCATTCCGTCATCTCATAGATACCGGGATCATGGCCTAGGTTAATTAAGGCGCCTGCCTCTCACGCTGGCCAAGGGAGGGTTCGACTCCCGCCTGGGTAAAAAATGATTGTCAAATATTTCTTACTTAGACCTCGAGTGCGCTGCATGCTTATGCCATGACATATGCTTGCGCTCACTGTCGGTGGAGCCTGTGCTAGGGCCCAATGGGGTGGTCACGTGATCAGTAAAGGATCAATCCATGGTCTGGTAAGTTAAGTGTCTGCCTGTCACGCTGAGTGTGAGTGCTGCACGTTACCTGCGAGTTCGACCCCCAGCTGGGTAAACCATTTTACGCACGGCGTGTCCCTGATCTCGCAAAACAGGAACGTGTGGTGGACTGTGGTGATTGCTAGCCATGCCATCATGCTGGCTATCATACCACCTGCTCTCATTTGCAAGTACTCTAAGCCATACATAATCAATGCGACACCCTCATCAATCAAAATTACTTCAAGCACACTGATCAATTAATTGTCCGACAATCCCGACAATTAATCGATCACAAATCACTTATACTTTTCCGCCAGTCAAAAGTGGTTTTATCGCCTTGTCGCGACTTTATTCGACTATTATTACTTTTCTGTTGCAACTTTTGGCCACATGTACACATTCTGTGTGAGCAAGCATAAAACAGTTTTATGTGACTTTGGCAACCAATGGCGGTCGCTATTCGAAGAACACTGCTCTGCTAATAGCGTCATCAGTGCTTTGAGATCGGAACTTGAATTACGCATTTGATGACTTGTCTCCCCTTTTGTTATTCAAAACTCCGTTTTTTTATGCGCGGAGTAGGAGTATCAAAAAGGTCAGTGCGATGCATGCACAGGGGATATCTTTCGCTGAAATGGTTTTTTATTCGCTTACCAAGTTTTACGCTTTCGAAATTGTACGCTTTCTTCTTCGGACTAGGCGAAGGAACTGGCTTTGGGTGGAGGGCGTGTGTGTGGGCGATGTGGATTGGTATGTTCCTGTTGTCATACCTGAGTGCGGCAAGTGGGAGACACAGAATCGAGCCAAACCGGCTCATCAACTTTTCTCCCCGCATCGAGCGGACGGAGGGAGGTGCAAAGCGAGTTTGTAGGTAGGCTGACGATAAGCGGGGATCGCGATCGGTGACGAAATAATTGTTACCTGGCGCAGCAGGCGTGGGATTATGACAATCTGTCCGAACGATTCGCATTGCATGTTCTTGTGCCAACTTACTTCAACGTTTCTGAGGACTTTGATCGATAGTGTCTTACTGTGGACCCAATCGTATTTGCATACAATTCAGTGGAAATGTTTACATTTGCGTCGGCATTCGTCACGGGATGGCGAGTGAAAGGGCTCCGCCAACACACTGTCCACTTTTTCATTTTCGACGCACCTTGTCGCTAGACATACCTGAGCTAAGGTGGGGGGGGGGGCACTTTGGAAGAATGAAGAAACAGAAACCAGTCCTTCACAATCGATACAGTTGCGCATTGGGCCTTTTCCTCTCCACCAGACTCGGCCTGGTATCCGCTTTTCTGATAACCGTCCCTCGCTTAGCACCAGCGCAGTTAGCCATTAGGGCTGACTGGCGAGAAACCATTCTTGGCCTGCTGGAAGAACGTGCTTACTACCTGTTCCGAGGGGGAAGAACGATGGCTGCTTGATCGGTCGTAGCAACGGTGGCTTGTAAGCGTCGTTACGGCGGGATCGAGCCAGTTATTGGTAACTACGATACACTAGTCACGAGTTCCCTCTACAAGATATGGTTCGGCTAGTTGTACATATTCGATCACATTCTTTATTGATTAGACTTTTTTGATAAGGATCCATCACTTTTAGCCCCCTTCTCGCCTGCTTGGCCATGTGCGGAAATTTTTATTTTATTTCTCAATCTATCATCCAGTTAGAACTGCTCTGAACCACTTTTTCTTTGTCTTCTCCCTCGAATCCGGTATTTACTTTTTTCCATTACTTGTCAAAGTTTGGCGCCTGTGTTTCATGGCGGATGCGAGTCTTGACTCGGCTGTTGGTGCAGGCGACGAGCAAGTTCCGTTTTTGTCTTTGCACAAGCAAAAGCAAAATTTTCTACATAGCATTCGATGGGCCATTTTTAGCTCGTTTTTACGCTGGAGGATTCGAGCTGATGCATTTGTCTCTACGACGTTTTCCCCTTAGTTTCCATAGCGATAGTGTCTGGCTACGTGCCTTTAAGGCCGATGGATAGCTTTGAAAGCGGCAAATTGTGTGCTGAAAATTAGCTGTACCTTTTGACGATCGGAGAGACTGGGTGTTGTTGTTTTCTTCGAATTACACCTGCGTCAAGAGGAGAGTAATTCACCCGCGTGATTCCTGATAAGAGCGTTATCATTATGCCCTCGTTAGTGTCTTATACATTCCATAAAAGGCCCGCTCTCTGACGCAAGTTCTTATCCGATAGCGACTCCTTGAGACGAGTTAGATTTTATGATGACAGACTTTCTTTTAGGAACGTGCAAATACTTTTAAGATTCATAGCGTGGACAATCAGTTTGAAACATCGGCGGCATAAAGTACTGGGAATTTGAATTTTGGTGTTGTACAGTTGGAAATTTTATGAAAGGACGGAGGAAAGAGTGATTGGAGAGACCTATGTAGGGAGCCCAGAATCGGCCTTTTCACCACTTCCGGTGCGTGTGCACTCGTGATAACGTTGATAATTATCATGGCTTCCAGTCAGCCCGCACCGAGTCAAGATACTGATTCACCCATATCGGGCAATGGGGTACGAAAAAGACGAGCACCGTCGGAAGAAGCGCCCGTTGCCTCGATATCGCATCAAGATGGTCTTCAAAATAGTTCATTCATCAATCAAGCCTTTTCCGCTTCTTCCACCGATATTGCATCACCGACTGTCGCAGCGCCAACTGTGCCCCCACCGACTGCAGTAGCCAATGCGCCGAAATCGGAAGGATCAAGATTTTGGTCGAGATGGAAATGTGCCACTTCGTCGATGAGATTAGCTCATTTTGGAGATTTTCTCAAAAGTATTTTGACCTTAGACAGGCCTTCGTCCGTTGCGTGTTGTCCGATGGGACGAAGGCGGAAGTTAGCTACGCAGTGAGTATACTCTCCACACTGCCCCCCCCCCCCCCGAGGCTCGGGCAGTGTGCAGCAGGTCATTGGAGGAATCTTGTTTTTCTGTGTGATAAAAAGTAGATGCTTGCTTGCGGCAGTTCGAGTCAGTCCGATGCCTTGGTCGTGTTTGAAGGGCGAGGGCGATGTGCCATCCGATTTCAGGCATCGCACTGTCATACCCAACCACCTGCTACCACGACAATATTCGAAGAGACAACCGCATCCCAATCGTCGATATCGAGGGAATAAGATCAAAACTACGAAATATACTGTATTCACTTTCTTACCAAAGAATTTATTCGAACAATTCCATCGATTTGCTAATTTATATTTCGTCTTTATCGTTTTACTTAATTGGATCCCGCAGGTATGTGCGGATTTTATGCGTATCTCTTTGAATTTGATTAAAACTTTATGTTTTCCTCGCAGATCGAGGCCTTTGCCAAAGAACTGTCGATGTTTCCGGTGCTTTTCGTGTTGGCTGTGACGGCGGTGAAAGATATTTTCGAGGATCGACGACGATATCTCTCCGATCGCAAAGTCAATCATTCCACGTGCCGAGTATTCAATGTGTAAGTTGGGCTTGAGAAAGTGTGTTCAGCGATTTCCTGTGGCGTGAGAAGGTAGATTTTTGAATTCCCGCTTTTACAGTCTGTGGTCAGGTTGAGGGAGCTAATTGAGAAAGCGCGAGGATTCAATGTGTGGCTTACGTAGCTAGATTTTTGAATTCCCGCCTTTATAGTCTGTGGTCAGGTTGAGGGATGGTGCTGTATTGTTTTTGGCAGCAGAGCAACCAAGCGAGGCCGCATCTTTGCCTGTTCCTGATGTTTTGTAGATTTATTTGTCGCATTTCGACGAGATTTCTCCGTCCTAACACTTTTTCTTGATATTAGGTCCCTACACTTAAAAAATCCTTGGAATTAAACATTTTAGAGCCTTTAAGAAATGTTATGTTTACATTTTTCAGTGATTTTCGAGTCGTTTCAGTGTCCAGCTTAATAAAACAACACACGCTTTCTTTTACAATCCTTGAATTTTCCCGCTAAGATTCTCAGGCTCCTTGTTGAAGCAGAGCGACCTGGCCGAAGGACAGAACATTCGTGGTCGCTGACCTTTCACACCTCTCTGAGCGACTTGTCGGGTACTGACCGAGGCCGAATGGGGGAAGGCCCTGCCCTCTCGTTCATGCCTGTGCTGGCACAGGATGCCCTCGGCTTGTTGCTCCCGGTGAAGGCGTCAGAGGAAACCGCTGTCAGAGTAGTCTTCTGGTCGACCGAAGGCGAAAATGGGCTGAAAATTTCGTGGGAAAACTGGGCACACATAATTTTATTTTTTTGGTGTTTTGCTGTGAGATAATGAGGACAGAAAAAGAAAAACACAGAGCTGAGTCATCATTTTGGTCTTCTCCCGACCCCAATTCGCGCACACACCAAATGACTCCAATCATGGCCGCTGCATTTTGTCATAAGCAGAATGGCGGGAATATGAAATTGAAAATGCTAGCGACTTGGGATCAGGACACTGCTGCGATGCCTGATTGGACTCATATGAAAAATACACTTCGCGCATGATCAGGTGCATGTGCATGCGAATATTTGCGTTTTTTTCGATTCGATTGAGTCCGATTTAAACGTATTCTAGATACATAAATTTTTCTTCCGCTGTCCTTGTCTTCCACCTTGTTCATGCACTCTCGCAGTCGGGTCGAAGCATTGTCGGACATTCCGCAGAGGTGTCAGGTTGGTTTTTCATTTTCAGCGAAGAAGGGCGTTATGTGAAGACGGAATGGAAGGATGTTATCGTTGGCGACTTTGTGCATTTGTCGTGCAATGAAATCATTCCGGCCGATATTCTACTCGTACGTTCTTCTGATCCCTCGGGTGTATGTTACGTGGAGACATCAAACTTGGATGGCGAGAGTAATCTCAAGCAGCGTCACGTTATCGCCAGCCTTCTCGACCGGGTGAGCCACGCAATGTCCACCCGTCATTTGCATAAATTATGGGACTAAAATATTATTATTTTCAGCAAAGTGAATCGTTTTCGCCAGTAGATTTCAAAAGTACGATCGAATGCGAGCCACCGAATAATCAAATTTACAAGTTCACAGGATTCTTGTAAGTCGGGAAAAAGTAGTATTTACTCGACAGTGTCAATAAAATTTTTCGCACCGTTTTAGATTGCATCCAGACGGACAGCGCGAAACGGTGAACAAAAATAACCTTTTGTTACGCGGTTGCGAAGTGCGAAATACGGACTACATCGAAGGCATCGTGGTCTATGCTGGTATAATTTGCTTTACTCCAACATTTTTCATGCTCACAATTATTTTTGCACGCATTTCATTTAAAGGCCACGAAACCAAAGCCATGTTGAATAATAGCGGGCCTAGGTACAAACGAAGGTAAGATTATTGATTCATTATATAAAAAAGGGAGATTGAGAAAGATTTTTTTTAGCAAATTGGAACGATTGATGAATTGGGACATTGTCTGGTGCGTTGTCATTCTCTTGATTATGTGCTTCATTGGAGCGCTGGGTAAGTGCGTATGTATCGTGAATTTGGGGCGGCTAGTGGCGCAGCGGTAAAGCGTAAGTTTGCCAATCGGGAGGCCCCGTGTTCAAATCCCAATCAAGTCATTTCTTCTCGAATTCAAATTCTGATGAGAAAGTTTTGAAACTTAGAGGTTTAGTCCGCCTGTAGTGGTTTGGGCGACTGTAGCGCGGGATTTGAATTTCCCGCCCATTAATACTTAAGATGGTTCGAATGTGCGTCAGATTGGCTCTGTAGTGTGCCGATTTAAAAAATAGAATATGAAATGCCAAAGCCTCTTTCTTTAACTTTTATTAATTGAAATACACGGCCTAGAATTTTATGCCTGATTGGAATTACTCTGACAGAGTGAGCAGTAAGTTTGAGAGGAGCCTGGAAATTTTCCTGCGATTTCCTCTCAAATTCAAACCATTGCAGCTCCCTAACTATCAAATCGGTGCGCGGGAAATTCAAATCTTGCGAATTTTTTGTTTTTTTTAGAATTAAGGTTCCTGCTTGATTATTCCCCTCGTCAGATGCAACCAGCCTGGAACTAAGTAGCTTGTTTTGTGTTCAGGTGGCGGAATTTGGTTGACTGCATTTGTCGATCCGGTCACAGTCCCTTTTTTGGTACTCTACGATAACAAGCAATCGATAAATAGGGAACTGGAAGGATTTCTGGTATTTTGGACTTACATCATTATTCTTCAAGTAAGTTAGCATTTTGGCGGCACTGATCATGCCATGTCTTTCGCAAGTTGCAAAATATAAAATATGTGATTTTTCTTGCAAGATTCCATTTTTACTCACGATCAGCCCGAAGGGGCTTTAAAATAATGACTCACGCAGGGGATGCAAAAATAACAGACGGTTGAAAATTGTTAAACATTTTTAAATATGCAAGAAAAAACCTTGACTTTGGGAATTTTGTAGGTGATGATTCCGATTTCGTTGTACGTGACGATTGAATTGGTGAAATTGGGCCAAATATTTTTTATAACTCAAGATCCTTTATTATATTATGCTCCTTCAAAGAAACGTATTCAATGTCGTGCCTTGAATATTCCCGAGGAATTGGGCCAAATCGAATACGTTATGTCGGATAAAACGGGAACTTTGACAGAAAATCAAATGATATTTCGACGATGCGCTATTGCGGGTGTCGATTACGGGTACAGTGGTAAGTCAGTCATAATTTCTAACATGTTTTCCCGAGCAGAGATTTGAATTTCGCGCGATAATTGAATACCGCTTATACACATCTGGAATGAGTGTCCTGTTCAAATTACGGAAGATCAGTAAGTGATGTTTGTTTTTTAGATTCAAATGCAACGAGAGAACAAAGCGATTTTAGTAGTTGTCAGGTAAGGCCTGGTTCATATCTTAGGATTGGATAGTGGAAAAAATCGAATCGATTTTTCTGCGCCCCACATCTGTGGAATTTCGAATCCAATATCGAATTTTCGCCCTTTAACTGGGCAAAGTTTGCCCGGTTGAAGCGCGAAAATCGCTAGATTTTTCGATTTTTCGCTTCAAGACGGTCCTGTACAAAAATCGATCGATAACGGTATTTGATTGTCGAAGATCGATCGAGTTCTCTGGGTCCATTATTTTAGGCGAATGGGGGCGGTGGCGGGTAAAGTAACTATGCGCAGGATCTGAAATTTTTGTGGCATTTTTCAAAATAGCTGTGCTGTATTGTGTGAATTTCTTGGCGACTGTGAGGCGGTTCCCCCGCGTGGTCATTTTCCCCGCTGCCTAAATGTGTATCTTCTCTTTATATCTCTTTCCAGTGTCAGGTAGTTCTGCGTTTGGGACTTGAACCATGTCTTGACTAGCAGAGAAAGCAGGTCTGGTCTGTTGCATACACTCGTATTCATCGCTCCGCCAACTTGAAGACGGCGAACAATTTTTAAAATTCCCGCCAATTCTGGTCAGGTTTTGCACTGCGAAACGATGCGGTGTCCATGGTCCTAGTCAATATAGGCATGGGCGTAGTGCGCGCACCGAGCGATCCATGGAAACATTGAAAGCTTCCCCGCTCTAGCCAGTTCGATCGATCGAACGCTCCATGCGCACACTAACCGTTTTGCAGTACAAAATTTGACCAGAATTGGCGGGAATTCAAAAAATTGTGCGCAGTCTTCGAGTTGGAGGAATGCTGGATTGGCAGCGTGTCAAATATCCCTTCTGAAATACTGCTTTTTGCAACCAAGGTCATACTTGCAAATCAGGCGGAAAATTATGGTGGGGGAATCTTCACGGGACCTTAGCGTCTGGCAGTAGATAGAGGCTGTTGTAACCAGCATTTCTGGCGGTCGGGAGATTATACCCCCATGGCTGGGACACGTCAACCCGTCCGGTTGATGTTTCAGCGGCAGGCATAATCGCGAGACTGGCCTTCCTTTGATCGGAGTTCTTTTGTCCCAGTGACTTCGGTCTCCCACATTCCCCGCCCCTGGGTTCGCGGGCTACGCTGTGATGCATTTAAAAGTACGACAGTTTGATTTCAGCCAGCCAAAGAAACGTGCAAGGATGTGCGTCCGAATGTGCAACTGCAGCAGCTGATGATCACAGCGTGTACGGAAGACAGTGCGGATATGCAACTGATGGGCGACAATGCTCGTCGGCAGACATTGTTTGACTTTTTTATCAATATGGCCATCTGCAACACGGTGGTGGTCAACCCGCATCCGCACACCGATCGTATGAACGCCAGTGGATACGTGGCTGCTGACGATGGTGGAAATAGTGGCAGTGCCAATGACACGTCCGGCAGTTCATTCACGGCTAATTCGGGTGGATTGCTGGTGCCTGCACCGGATGCGACTTCGACACCAGTCGCGAACCGACATCCGGTCGGGTTGACACCGGCCGAATGTGTCACTGTCGATGAAACGCGCAAGAACGGGTACGTACGGCGAGGCGCATTGCCCAAGATCGTTACGGCTGCGGCTGGATCGGGGGTGGATTACAGTGGCGAAGAGGACGTGTTGGAGGCGAAGGCATCGACGGATTCTCCGTCCAAGACCAATGGTGATGTTGGCAACAAACCGTCGGACCCGGCCGAGTGTGCCCGCCCGTCGAATATTCCGTTGGGAAAGAAGTTATTGCAGTTGCCCATGTTGGCCAAAAGTCGTTTGCCACCAGTCGGGGGCAAGAAAACGCAAGCATCGACGCCGGCCGTGTCGCCGGGCTATCGTAATCCCGTCTACGAAGCGGAGAGTCCGGATGAGTTGGCTTTGGTGTACGCTTCGGCCGCTTACGGGTTCCGATTGGTGAAACGACACACCAATTCGATCACTGTGGAACTGCCGAATACGGAGATACTCAAATTTGAAATCCTGCACATACTGCCCTTTGACTCAGTGCGAAAACGAATGTCGGTCATTGTCCGACACCCGAAGACTGGCAAAGTGCTGTTGTTTTGTAAAGGTAAGCCCAGGTAGGGGGCGGAGTGACCTACCCTTGGTGCCCTTATTGGACACCCTACCCCGTCCAGGTGCGAGGTTTTCTGCGCACCGCTGCTATTTTAGGTCCAGGGTTCGAATCCTTGTGATGGAGGTTATTTTTGAGAGATGGAACTAGCTAGTGATGGAAACTAAACTAGAGGATCTCATGGACACTGGCTGAGGGGGTTATGTGTGGCCAGAAGGGACTCTGCCCGATGGGCATCCTGGCTAACCCGTCCAAAAGCATGGTTTTATGAGCACCGTACACTGATTTTTAGGTCCAGGGTCGAACCCTTGTGATGGTGGCCACTTTTAAACCTTTAGGGGACTAGTTAATAATGAAAACCAAAAGGAGAAATCTCCTGGACACTGGCTGGGCGGTTGAGGTGCGGATGAGGAAGTCTGGCCGATGTGCACCCTGACAGCTTAGACTGTTTCCAGGAGCTGACGTGTCCGTGATGGAGGCATTGTCGTCGTCGTTTTGTCAAAGCCAACGGGGTCAACTGTACGTTTATAAATCTCAGGAATATTTGAATTTGTACGCTAGCTACGGCCTAAGGACCTTGTGTCTGGCCAAGAGGGTAAGTGGCACTAATTCAGTGATGTGGGATTTGTATTTCCTGTGATTTATTAGGAGTTACAACCGGAAGAATATGAAAAATGGGCAGCACTGCACGAGGATGCCGAAATGTCGCTGGACGATGACAGGGAGAAATTGATTTTCGAGTCTGCCATGCGAATCGAACAGGAAATGGAATTGTTGGGAGTTTCGGGTATGCGTGCCCCGACCGGGTCCGGGTGCCGTCCACAATCAGAGGTTTCCCAAATTTAGAAGGGTCCTGGGTATGTGATGTAGAATTAAGGTCCAAAGATTAGGACACATAGTCTCAGTTCCTTTTTCGTAAGTCTGGGAACACAAAAACAGTGCATCCGGCGGGAGTCGAACCCTTTTTGGGAACCCCACTGGAATGTACTGTTTATCTTAACGCATGGATTTGTAGGTATCGAAGATCGGTTGCAAGACGGGGTAGCCGATTGTATCGCCGCTTTGCGAAACGCTGGCATCAAAGTGTGGGTCTTGACTGGTATGTGCTTGTCCCGATAGTCTGGCCACGACGGACTGGAACTTTATGTTGTAGGTGACAAAATCGAAACGGCTGTGAACATTGCCTACGCGTGCAAACTGTTCGCTTATGGCATGGAGCTGATACAGTTGTGCACGAGGAACGAGGTAGGCACTGAGGGCTCGCTGTCGGTGACATCCTTGGCCGGCCCTAGGGCTATATAGGACTGACTAGAGGATGGCTCAAGCCAGGAGCTCGCGCAGTCCATCGGCAGCTCGTGCTAGTTATTCGCCACACACCAATAGGGCTGTGTAGACTCAATTCGGGGATCATGGAGGCTCTGACGGACCTGGGACCCATTCCTCTACCGATGCCTGCACACCAAGCTGGACACTCTACCTCGAACTCAGTCTCGTGCAGGCCCCGAATTAGGAGAGGCAGGCCGATTCCCTGAACCAGTTACTGATAGGCGAGGTCCGATGGATGTGACGGACGGACTCAGGAGCCACTTTTGGATCCCCGGTTTTTTGGGAGCAGGTCACTGGAACTGGTTGCATTGGACTATCCTAGTATTAAAGGGGTATCTGATCTTTTGGTATGAGTTCTGTCTTATTTGCAGGCTGATGCGGACACTTTGCTTCAACATCATTTGGATCGATTGACGAGACGGAATTTGGAATCGGACTCGAACGATAGCTCCCGTTCTTCGGACAATCTGGCCGTGGTCGTGGATGGGCAAACGTTGGCCTACTTTTTGACACCGAAATTGGAGGAGAAATTCGTGCAGTTGGTGTCGAGATGCACTTCAGTTTTGTGCTGTCGTGCAACGCCCCTGCAAAAGGTGAGATTCGCCTTGGTTGCTTTTCTCTCTTACCAAATCAGGGCAGCGTACTGGAGGTCGTATGAGAGCAGGATATCGGGATACACCGCCTGGGTGGTGTAGCGAGGGAAGGCGTGCGTTACAGTTTTCTTGGTGGAGATGGAGACCAGGCGGCCCTGGGTTCAACTCTGGCCATGTGAGAACTTGGTGAAGTTCTGTCTGCGCCTTGCACGCCTGGCGGTGTGGTGTGTGACTCGCCCTTCATCCCTCCGAGAGAGGCCTATGGGGCGCGAGGCTCTCGAATCCAAGTCCCTTCACAGGGCACGGGCTGGCTATGGTTACCCCGCCGACATGGCGGAGTAGAGACTAGCACGAGCCCTTGCCCGGCATGTATCCCAGATTGACCGTAATCGATAGGGTCAATTAACAAGCCCCCTTGCCCCCTGGAAAGACTAGGATGGGTACAAAAAGGATATCGGGATACCGTGAATCCTCGCTTGTAAAAGTAGGTTTTTACCAAGTCTAATCAGCATTGCTGGCGGTCGGGAGATGGATACCTACTGTACTGTCCCCTGGCTGGTTGATGCTCCAGCGGCAGGTATAGTCGCGAGACTTGCGATCCTCCAGTCGGAACTCTTTTGTCCATTCTTCGGTTTCGCACATCTGCCGACATCTGGGTGGGCTGGTTACACTCGTCACCAAGGATCAAGAGGATGCGAGTTACACAAGTGGTGTCGCGTCAATCCCACCCAAACCACTGTAGGGCGTACGAGGAAAAGTAGCAGGCATTTGTCAACCTCGATGGGTTGTAGAGGCTCGACTGGCAATCGATACTCTGCACGGAGTCAGCAGCTGGGAGCGTCACCCCTCAGGGAGACGTTTCAGCCATGTACTAGGTCGGAAGACTTGGTAGGCTGCCCTGGGTTTTTGGCGCAGTGCAAAAGCTCCACCGGTCACTCCCTTTAGTAATACGGACCCAGTCGTACTACAGGGTGACCTTTGGCAGAAGTGCAACAAGCATTTGTTGCAGGGCTCGGTTGTGAGGCTAGTCAAAGAGAAGTTAGAAGGCACGACGCTGGCCGTGGGAGACGGGGCCAATGACGTGTCGATGATTCAGTGTGCCGATGTGGGTGTGGGTAAGTTAGGTGTGCTGGCTTGTCGGGAGTTGTACTAACGTGCGGGCCTTGCAGGTATATCTGGACAGGAGGGTATGCAAGCTGTGATGGCCAGCGACTTCGCCATGCCGCAGTTCCGATTTCTGCAACGTCTGCTACTCGTCCACGGCCACTGGTGCTACGATCGATTAGCGCGCATGGTTTTGTATTTCTTTTATAAAAATGCGGTAAGTACGTGTTCTGATTTCGTGTCCTCGATGCACTGATTCGGGCTCGTTTCAGATGTTTGTGTTTACATTATTTTGGTTCCAATTCTTCTGCGGGTTCACGGCTCAAGTCATGATCGATCCCCTCTACTTGGCTCTGCACAATCTTGTCTTCACGTCGCTGCCGCCGCTGCTGTTGGGTGTCTTCGACCAGGACGCACCGGCCGAAGTCCTCTTCGAGCAACACGAGTTGTACCTGCAGGGACCCAAAGGCTTGGTATGTGCGGCGGAAGGGCGAGACCGGGGCAGTCGAGACACGGCTCCTTCTGTTTCAGTTGTACCGGTCGCACTCGTTTTGGATGAACATACTGGACGCATTGTGGCAAAGTCTGGTTTGCTATTTCGTGCCACATTTGGTAAGCGGGCCTGAGGGGGGAGGGTTCCAATTTTATCTGTCCCTGATTTCAGATCTATTACGACACGGATGAACCACTTTGGGGGTTTGGTTTCTTGACGGAGTCAGCTTTGGTCTTGTGCAACATAGTGCACTTGATGGTCGATCTGAGATCGTGGGTAAGCAGTGGTGTGTTTGGTGTGTCAGTGTCCCTGCATCGACGTACCCATGTTGCAGACGTGGCCCATCGTGACCAGCTCATTGCTGAGCGCGCTGGTCTTCTACACGTTCGCTATCGCCTACAACGCACTGTCGGTCAGCTGTTGCGCCAAGGACTCTCCGTACTGGGTGGCGGAGAGAATGGTCCAGGAGGGCGAGTACTGGTTAGCCCTGTTGCTCATTATCGTTCTGGCCTTGTTTCCTAAGTAAGTCAGTTTTTATTGGGATGCGGGCCTTGGGATTAGACTAGTCTTATGCCCATCGTGTTGGTGACACTGATAGACACTGACAGCGAACTAATAGAGGCACTCTTCATGCAGAGTATACAATAGATAGCGAGGCTAGTATACTCTCTCGAGGCAGCATACAATGCAGGCAATCACAGTGCGACTACTGGCAGGCTGATGGGTAGAGCATGGACACACGAGGCCAGCTCGCGCTACGTCCAGGGCACCTGATACTTAGGGCCGTCTTCTGTCGGACGATGCGAGTGTGCACAAAAGGACACTACACCAGTTCCTCTTTCCGCACATCACCAAACGCTTATGGGCACGGGATGGTGAAGGGACACAGTACACACGAAAGGATTCACCAGACCACGAGTCGAACACTCGCCCGTAACCGCACCTGGCGTGAGAGACAACCCACCAGGCCACGAGCCCGACCGGTGTGTCAGTCCCAAAACTGATCCGTTGGAATCAGGGATCAGTTCCACAGTCAGTTAACACGTCTCCTAAATCCTATCCTACATCACAGTGATGCTGTATGACTGTCCTAGGGGACTGTGAAAGGGGCCCCAGCCCGGGTGTAGGGCGTTGCGGTCAGGCGCGCAGGACACGCAAGGCCTATTCGCCCTGGTCCATTTTCAGAGTTCTCACTCAAGCCATGAAGAACACGTTCATGCCGACCAATGTGCAGAGGGCCATGATGCGCTTACGAGAGAAGAGGAAGAAGATCAAGTCGAGCAGGGTCACACCACTGGTGGCCAGGCTCACGAATCGGACCACAGTAAGCTGACAAGACCCTAGCCCCCCCCCCCAACTGACGTCCTATTCGTTGTAGGTCTCGTTCGTCCGTTCGTCACCGCCATCGGCAGCTGGACAGCCAGAAAATGCATCGGTGGTGAAACCTGGCGAGCCAGTTCTAGCCTGAGAGTACTACAGCACTGATGCACACATTAGTCGAGGCTGGTACAAACTATGTCGAGTCCCGTTATTGGTCCAGTCTGCCATATCTCGTCTTCAACATGGCAGATCGCATGTATG
Organism: Mesodorylaimus sp. YZB2_4; assembly: GCA_030248295.1. Classification (NCBI taxonomy): domain Eukaryota; kingdom Metazoa; phylum Nematoda; class Enoplea; order Dorylaimida; family Dorylaimidae; genus Mesodorylaimus; species Mesodorylaimus sp. YZB2_4. Next base: position 225,286 of record JASANH010000735.1, read on the forward strand.
ACATTTCAGTGTTCATTTATGCAATTCTATAGCTCCTTAGTAATGCCACATATCTGTGAATAGGCATGTGATGGGCAACGCAGATTGTGCCTTATCGATCTGCTCCTAGATTTATAAAGTTTCTGTAGTACGTGCGCTCAGTCATAACACTAGCATATACTTTCACCAAACTGTACACAATCACTGCCTTTTAAACCACTGATTAACCTCGGCTGGGGTACTCGGATTCTATATGGACACGTACGAAATGATAACTATACAGTAAGGGACCCCTTCACCAACACTCACTAATCAATCGAAGACGGAACTCGGGAAATCTGCCGTTTACTCTTCAATTTCCGTAAACATTTTCGTCGCTGTAGGCGATGTAAAGGAAAAGATCTTCTTCGTGGTGATCCTGAAAAGGAGAGAAAATGTACATTTTACGCCCGCTTTCCGCATCCCGCCAGACTTGATTATAGGTTCAGCGAGTTTCTTCAATGATGGGCGGAAAAGCAGGAGACTACACGCCAGCCTCAAACATCTTGACGCAACGTGTACGGCACCGCGTCCCCTTTCTCAACTGCTGCCAGTATCAAGATCAGGTTTTCCACAAGCACCCGTTCTCAATGTACCGACGTCAACTAGGCTAGCTATGCCGACACTGCGCATTTCAGTGCAGCTTGAGTAGACAGACACGCTCGGCTAACCGAGAGAGACTAATTCTCATGTGCAGTTTCTCCTTCAATTTTGCACAGCTCGTAGAGTTTTACTTCGCAATCGAGATTTTGAGGGCCTAGTCGATCGATGGCAAGTACTATCGATCTGGGTTGTATCGATTGGTGGCACTATCGATCTGGGTTGTATCGATTGGTGGCACTATCGATCTGGGTTGTATCGATTAGTGGCACTATCGATCTTGGTTGTATCGATTAGTCCGATCGATTGATTGGTGGTGCTATCAATCTTGGTTGTACGCAAGACCGATAGCACTTACCATAAACCAGACCCTCAAAATCATGCACTAAGCATACGCACAGGCCCACAGCGCCACCAATCGATAAGATACACCCTACGTCCCGTCCCGTCGCGTGACCCGACTGCCTCGATTGCACCAGCATATGCAAGGTGGCTGACTCACCTGATACAGTTGTCCCATGGTGGCAGCCGTTGGAGGAATGACGTTGTTGACGAAAAAGAACAGGGCATCTTCGGGGCGCAAATGAATGCGTTTCCGAATAAGGAAATAAAACTGACCAACCGTCAAATCGGTAGGAACCAGGTACTTTTTCTTATCGCAATCAGCCAAACGACTTTTCGGCGCTTTCTCCACGATCACCTGCAAAAAATCTTGCATTTCACGTTAGGGCATCAATTTTGACACTTTTACTTCACCCACAACCTGCCCTGTGCTGTGTATCCACCGGCACAACACAGCACAGGGCAGGACACGAAATTTTAAGGCCCCATGTTTTCTACGCCCACAAAATTAGAAAATAAACACCATTCTTCAAAAACTTACGGGAATTCTATCCGGATATTTCTTACGAATCTTTTCGCCTTCAGTGCGACGTTTCTCGAAAGGATATTCTTCCTTATATTGCCACTTCATTCTTCCAAATTTTCACAACTCTCAAATCAACTCTATAAAAACAAGAAAACACGAGTCTTTTATCCCGTCCAAGACAACACCGTTTCCACCACTGACTGGCACACCAGCTGACTGACCCCCCATCTCGTGTGTTCTTGGCCCAGTTCCAACAAAGGAAAAGTGAGACTCAGATTCAACCAAAAGTAAACAGCAGTCGGCCAACACAGCCATATTGTCAAAATGACACAAAAAAAAGAAAGAACCTTTATTGAGAAATGAAAAATGAATATCATTCGAAAGGGTAGTTACATAAACATTGCCCACACCATAGGACAGTGCAATGACCAGTTACTGTACACCAGTATGTGCTAGTACATATCCCCCCTCTACTCCGACCTGATTTCTTCCCTTTTCTTCTTTCGCCACTCGGAAATTTTTGCTTTCAATTCCACATCTAAAAATTGGTCGTCATCTCAGAGAAGGCAGCAGTCAGGGCCATCCTCTGGTTCCCTTCCCTGGCCACGTTCGAGTCGGCGACTGACCAGACTGGGGTCTATCACGTGACTGTGGCTATGGCTATACCTGTCAGCATGCAAGGCGACCTTGGCAAAGTGGTACCGGGTCATGCCTTACTTTATTCATAGCCAAGCACCACACAGCGCACTCGAGGGCCAGGGAACACATATTTGACAATCATTTTTAACCCGGGCGGGAGTCGAACCCTCCCCTCTAAGTGCGCACCCAGCGTGAGAGGCGCATGCCTAGGCAACTCGCCCAGAAATCGCACTGACGCAGACATGGCTGCCTGCCTTCTCAGACCTAGCACTCATACTATCCCCCCCAGGCATTGTGTGCTGACTGGCCACGAGAATTTATTTGACATCCTGGTCGTTTTAGGGGGCCCTTTACCCGCGGGCTATGGAGCTTGTCAGTTGACCTTATCTTGCCATCGACTAAGGTCGATCCGGGATGCATGCCGGCGGTTACCGCCATACCCGGCCCGTACCTTGAGGGGACCCAGATTCGAGAGCTTCTCCTCGTTTATCGACCCCAGAGGGATGCAGGGGAGTCACCCACCACCACGCGTGCAAGACGCAGAGAACTTCATCACGTTTTCAGACGGCCAGAGTTGAACCCAGGCCGACTGGTTTCCAGCTCTGCGAAGCCAACTGTGGCAGACACCTTTCACCACTACACCACCCAGGCGGCACTGACCACGAGGATGATCACAGCTGACACACCATAGCCAGCCAGTCAGCAACTTCAACATGACCAACACACTGATCTCCCGCCTACACTCCATACCTGGCTGAAGCATGTCCTCGCTCAGAGGCTGACGAGTGAACGGATCAGTGGGCGTATTCAACAAGTGACGCATGATGACTGGCCGATCAACGATGTGACCAGACGGCAATACGACTGGATCCGTCATCAACGTGCCCATCAATGGATCTGCAACATACACCAATCCATGTCACCCTTGTACAATCACCCGCCAGACCACTCACCAGTGAATTCGTCCGGTATATCTCCAATAGACACCTCCTGACGCAGCTTCTCTTTCCAAATGCTGTTCACTCCTTCCGCGAACAATTTGAATTGTTCAATCTGCGATATCGGCTTGATCCTATGCTTGCTAATCAGATTGATGGCAGCCTCGAACAACATGGCGCTGTACGAACGCTAGAATCAATGTCATAGGCGCCTCAGTTTCCGATGCAATCCCACCTAAGACCCCCTACACTCAACACAGACCCCCTCCCACGCTCACTTCAATATCCCAGGGTACCTGAGCACCGCCCCCACAATGACCATACAGACAGACATCAATACAGACTCCCCCGACTCACCTCATCACCAGCCACCGCTTGGGCGAATTTCTCCGTATCCAAATGCAAATAAATATCCGTCAACGAGTCCAACATGTGTCTCGGATCCCAATTGTACCGTTCAGGATTATTCACACGCAAATCACGGCACTTCGATCCGCACAACTGAGTCATATTATAGTTCAACATGGCAGCCAAACGACCACTTAGTTGCTAAATGAAATCCCAACTCACAAACACCCCTTCCAAATGGCAAATTCACTTACATCGCACAAAAATGGTTGCTTCACGTCCATGGTCATATAATGGAACATGTCCACTGTCACACGAGCCAATTGCAAACAATTACGCACCGTCCGCTCGTCTTGCGCATGCTGTGACTGATGACGACGTTGATCATCCTGAAACAATCACCACATCAATACGTCCCTGGACACTGCTCATGGCCACCTCTGTGACCCCCCAGCCCGCCTAGCATAGCGGCCATTTTTGGCGAAACTGACCCTCCCCTCAGACTTGGGCCAAGTCTAGACCCCCTTCCCCCAAAGAAGTGAGTCCAAGTCCAAGACACTGCCAGAACAATGGACCTCTATCCCGGGACCGACCTCCAGTGCCAGACTACCTTGCGCCCCTGCTAGAAAACTGGGACGCCAGGACCACGTGAGACCCCTGTGTCTAATGCATATTGCCTCCAAACCGTTTTGCATGCAGCACGGTCCCAAGCCTCAGGCTAATTGTAAGCAGGGTTCAGTCAAGTTTGGAAAACTGGGAAAAGTCAGGGAATCCGCGAGGTGTCTGCAAAACCAGGGAAAATTGAACACTTCGGAGCCAAAATCAAGGAAAACTGTAAAAAGTTGCATTTTGAGGTTTTAAATTGTGATAATAATCGATTTCTTTCTGGAAAAATCAGGGAAAATCAGTTTGCGCGCCTTCTATGACCCTGTACTTCAGACAGAGTTTCGCTTGGCACGGCGAGTGCTTACCTCAAACAGCAGCACGCCCAGTGCTATCCAAGTGTCTGGTAAAAAGTTTATATCGCAATCAGGGTTCATACAAGGAGTAAAAAATGACTTTACCTGACAAAAATTGATTCCTTCCTCTAATTTTTTTGACACTGTCCCAGCACTACTGAATCAGCTGTAACTAATTCACTGATTTCCAGCATGATCAAGAACGGGAAAGGCGAGTGATTTGAAATTTGCAGCCTCTAAATGCAACCTCTCAGTGTTCCCTGATCTTGGCATCGAAATTCCCATTTTTCCAGGTATTTCTCAGATTCCCTTACATTTCCCGGTTTCCCCGTTTTCCTTCTATGAACCCTGACAATAAACACAAAACCTTGCTTTTTGCTTCCTGGACCCCCTCTCGGATCTAATTCAATCCGAGCCTACGGGACAGGCCCATCAAGAAACCCCTCCACCCTTACCCGATTCAGGCGCGAAAAGGCTTCCGAATCGGCAATCAATGATTGAAATTCGTGAATACGCTTCAAACCGTCTAAACTTTCGTCCAGCAAATAAGTCGTATCGTTGATTAACATGTTCACAAAGCGAATAAATTCTGTTCCGCAAGCGCTAAACAAAAAAAACACAGTACACTTCTTTACGATCCCATCTGCAGATAAGCATACTTGGCGTATTCGATCATAATATGCCGATGCAAGGCCGACTGCCACATCGATTTGAAGAGCATTTGAATGTGATAACGGATTCCGAACTTGTCGTAGAATTCAGTGTGCGCTCCAGTCGACTCCACATCTGAAATTTGAAAAACCACAGTCACACATGGTCTGACCAGTTGAGTCCTCCCGATCAGCTTGCGTGCATTTGAACCTGATTAGTGATGCTCAGGCACGAGCCTTGTAGCCGATGAGTGTGTACAAGCACAGTGTGCTCGTGCTCCCATCTTGTCCTGGCTGGTTTCTCCCATGGCTGGTTTCTGCTTAGACGGTTTGTGTCATCTGAACCCGACATCCCCAGACAAGCCCTCTGTCGAGCTAAGACACTCCCTCTCGCTTCTGAACAGGCGACTCACTAGCCCATACCTGGCTCTCTCCCACTACCGACAAGCCAGCCATCGACTTACCCGAATAAAATTTTACCAAACTCTTGAAAAGACGATCGGCCGACATCGGGTGTTCGAGTACAATTCGAAACAAGCGTTGAGCGGCCGGTTGAACTTGAGGACAGCACAAAAACAAAACTTCCACCACCTTCGCCGCCAAATATGGATTCTTGAAAAAACCAGGATTACACGCCAAAACCACCAATTGCTGAGGCAACGCGATCGGGCCACTTTGAACGATCAATTCAGGGGCGTGTCTAAAACATCAGAATGACCAATACTCATCAGGCCGACCCAGCCTCACGTAACCTTACCCCAACAGGAATCGCAGCACATCCAAAACGTCTTCCACATAAAACTCGGGCATGGCGCCGAACAGCTTTGATACTTCCGCTGGCACAGCCCCAGTCGCGCTGAAAACACCCACAAAATTATACAGCAGAATACATACATGCATGCTACATGCATTCTGTTGAGCAGTAAAGGTAAGAGAGATACGTAGCCTCGGGGAAGAGGGACCCTCTGTGAAATCCGTGCACTAGTGGACATGACCCCGGGGAGCAAACAGATCAATACGAGCATAGCCTCGTAGAGGAGAGACCCTCCATGCAACCCGTGCCCTAAAGGACAGAAATCTGAAGCAAATCAGAGGAGACTCAAACATATCCAAGACAGGTACCCACCCTGGAAACTGAACAAAGCATACGATACCTGTCGGGACACACCAACCGTATCATCATGTCCAACTGACGGGTACAGAAGTTCATGGCTTGTCCCAAAAGCCCTTCGTCCAACAAGGCAGCCTCGGCGCAAAATCGGCTTTTCTTCAATTTCTAAGACGGACAAATTCTCTGACTCTCTGTGACCGTCACACCAGTCCCCCCCCCCCTTCCCACCTTGACATTATTCTTCCACTGTCGCAAGTAGGCCCGATTACGCGGGCCCATTACCGGGTGATTAGCCCACTGATGCTCCGTTTGTTCAGTTTGGGCAATCAAACGTTCAAAATCTTGCAAGGCGCCCAGGCGTCTCATATGACGTTGAAAAACGGGCAATAATGCAATATGCTGGCAATGGATGGTCAAAAAGAAACATTCCGTCGCAAAACGTGGTTCGAAATTCATATCTGAAAAATATCCTCATTTATACATTTTGCATCCCCATCGACTACAGTGACAGGAATGGTCTGAAAACTACCCCCCCCCCCCCCCGTCCAGGAATCTACTGCTCCCGCGCACAAACTCATTCGAAGGATGAAAGGAAGTGAAAGCTTCGTGTCCCTTCACCGTGCAGTGCTCAAAAGCGTTTGGTGACGTGGCAAAACAGGAACATGCACCAATACTCTGGTTTGCTAGGACACCAGTTGACTCCAAGGCTGGCAGGATAACCTCCCTTAGCAAGACCAAACAGGAAACCGAGTGATGTCAGAATGCACAGATGTATGCTTGAATATGTCAGCTCGCATGTGTCCAGCTTCTATACTAGACGCAGAGGGGTTCGACTCATGCTAAGAGCTTATGTTTTGTTTTGGGATCTAGAGCAACAGTCCATAGGAGTGGTAACTTTACCCTGGTCGTGGCCTAGCGGGTTGAGGCGTCTGCCTCTCACACTTACGATTAGAGGGGAGGGTTCGTCTGACGCCTGGATTGAACTGTTTGTCAGTTTGTGTTCCTTAGCCTGGGAGTGAATTGTGGTGCTTGGCTACGGATAGCATGACATAACTGAGAGACTAGCCAGCCATTTCCTATTCCTCAGTCCATCCTCCATCCTGGTCACAACTGAAAAATTAATGTCAACGACCGCTGTCCTCCCTGGGCGAGACTGGTAACCAGACTCGATTACACTGGCCGCAACACTTACCCAACGCTTTCACAAATTCCTTCAACTCGTCGGCTTGCAAGCGTAATCGAGACTCCTGATCGATTTGTACCCGAGCATTAGGATGAAACGGATACTCCGACACCACCGTCTCCAATTTCACTTTCTCCGATAAACAATACATCACCGACAACAAGTTCAACATAAACCCGTCGCTAGCCAAGACTGAATCATCCGCCTGAAAAGAAGATCCATAAATTCAAAGCCCCACAAATTTCCTAGCGCCCACAAAAAAGCCTATAAAATCTAAATTTCCTACTTTTAGCAGCCACTTTTGCTTTCGATTTTTTCATTCTGCTTGAATCTCATAGAAATCTTTAAAAAAACTTACGTGCATGTGAGATTTTTTGGCATTCGATGATATCACAGTGGCCAAATATTGCAGCGCTTTATCACGGCTATCAGAATTGACCAAAATCGTTTTAATCAATTGATGCATATCGCCCTAAAAAAATCACCAATCAGGGCTAAAATTTAAAAAATTATCAAACAAAAATACTTACTCGCAATAAACCGAGTCGATTTCGAATAAGCTGATAAACAACCTCGGCACTGTCCTCAGTCACACCGTCCGGAAAAAAGTGATCAGCCAATTTTAACTAAAAAAAAGAAACAAATCTGCCATATTTTCAACGACAAAATCATAACATGAAAAACCGGTTTTAAAACCAAAAAACTTACATCTTCCTCAGCGAAGGCCGAAAGCGAAAGAAAAGTACCCAACGAAGACAATTTGCTTATTTCTCGTCCGACAGCTTTAGATATTGAACTTGGCAACCAATCGGATCGTTGCACCAGCTAAAAAGTAAAAAATCCATTCAATAATTTTTCTACAAAATTAAAAAATTTTCTCACCAAATTACAAAATGGTCGTTTATTCGAGCCTGGGATCTTCACTTCGCACAGTTCCTGAAGCAGCCGTAAGGCCTCCCGAAAATTTTCGTTCGTCAACGAACACACATTGCCCGCTTTGACGGCAGCATCGATGACTGGATTGAAAACCTAAAAAACTTGAATCACTGAAAACTTTTACGGAAAAAACTGAATTCACATACCTTAGCAAAATACTTTTCATCCAAAGTCGACAAATATTTCACCAGATCGTCGATAAAATCATTGGGTAGAGATTGGCTCAAAAGTGCGTATACCAGCAGATGACGAGTTTTTTCGCTAAAAATTTAAACTTTTTAATTTATAAACGCACTTGGAAAATCGACTTACTTTTCTTCTCCCGTAAAAACGCCATCTAATAATAAAATGAAGCTACCAAAAACTTGCAGCCATATTTCTTGAAGACACTGTTTTTCTTCCGAAGTCACAACCTAAAAATTTGCCATTTTGTACTTGAGTGAGATAAAAAAGACAAAGGGACAAACCTCGTTCCTTTCTTCGGCCCGCATTCGACTGTAACAACCGAGCAAATAATCGAATAATTTCAATTCAACGCTGTCGCGCAATAAAACGCTCAAATCGGAAAATGCGGATGTGACGATCATTCTGAAATGAATACATTTTAATACATAAAAGGATGGTCGAACACGATTGTCATACCTCGAAGAATAGCCTTCGTGCGAGGGCGAACTGCTCAACGAATCCTCGAAATGTCTGTTCAATATGGCTAAATGTTGATTGCCGTTGCCACGACCCAGGGTCAACAATAATTCCATCAGCAACGACGATAACAATTGTCCGAAACGAGCTGAAATGACATCGAATCAGGACAATCAGAATTAAGAAGATTAATAAGATCTTACCTGGATCTTCCCAAGCCCTCTCGTCATCCGCCTTCCTGATCATAGTGGCAATAGTCTCTAAATAGATATCGCCATGCTGGGTCGTCGATGTGCTCAATTCCAGAACACGTAATGTGAGCAGTCTCGAACGATTCTTAACGATTAACCGCGATTGTTTCTGAGAACATAAAATCAGGTGATTACAAGGCCTCGACCCCTGCGATATTATGGAAACAGCCCCTGATCTCCTAACGCAGTTTAACTTCGTATGTCAGAGGAAACGGAAGGCACTTACCGGTATTTCCGACTCTTCGCTTTCCATAGCTTCGATTCCGGAGTCAATATCCAACCCTTTCTGCGTACTTCTGAAACAAGAGGCGTGCTTGCCATGGACTGAGCGGAGGAAAACGTTAAACAAGGATTAGAACAAAAGGTGCAACTCGTGGATAAGTTCAATTCCATTGAAACAATAGGACAAGAATGATAGCTATTCATCAAATATTTTCCATATCCTAGCGAAAAACTGCTATTCCCACCCGCCTTTAAAAACTGTCACCCGACTAACATAATATTGTGACCTCTTTCGTTCGGACATACCATCGAATTCGGCATTTACACTGGCATTTATACGGGCGGTTAAAAACCAAAATATAGGCCTAGTTCTTAAGTCCGCTAAAATGACAGTACAATTCCCGAAGAACCAGGAGTAGGCTACTCACTTTTCCGTTTCCGGAGCGGTGGTACCGCAATTTGGTCCATTTCCTGCACTACCCGCAGCCTGAGCGCTATCGAGACGAAGTAGAGAGAACGGATTCAAATTAGCCGAGTCACTATCCGATGTCCTGGGCGACTGCGACAGAGGCTGAGAATCAGGCCCGTTCGGTGATTCGTCCATCTGAATCTCCACACTGCAAGAAAACGCGGTGAACGATTGAGCAACAAACACTGGCGATCCAGATGAACCTAACCTGCTTTCCTCCATTTTCTCGTCGTTATTCTCCATTATTTCGATTCTGATTAACTTCCGATTAGTCCGCTAAAATTTGTTGGCTTATAGGTACTACCGCTGTGAAAGAAAAACAGGACAGAACTTTAGGCTAAACAGCAATCCGAAAACAGCGGGTGATCTTACCTGCGCCAGAAAATGAAAGTAAACGAGAATATGCGTACAACGAAGTTTACGAAAAGCACGCGACCGAATTGATAAACTTTTCGGGCCAAACTTCTTTGAAGCAGAAAAACAGCTGTTTTGGTGATAACCGCATAACCGCATTGTCACATTTTCAGGCGCACAGGCGGAAGGTGCTAGACTGCGCTGCCTATGACAAAACAATATATTGTCTGCTAGAACCACTAAAAAAGGCGCCAATTCAAAAGGCGCAGTGTAAAGTAGGTTACAAGTGGGAGAAAGAGGACGGTTTATTTTATTCGGTTGGTTGGCTGTGGTCGAGGGTGGTGGTGTGGCGAGGGCGGCCTTGGAGAAAGATGGAGAATGGCGGTGGTGGACAGGTAGTCTTGGTCTGTTTTTGTGTGGTTTCGATTCAGAGTAATTGTGTATAATTTAGATTGAGAAATGGTCGGTATGTTTGGACGAGACGAAACAATACTTCGTTCTCCGCCGTCCCCAAGAAAATGACAATGGGAAGCCACTGTTGACCTTGCCACAAGGTAAGCGGGCTTGTGACCCTGTTGCCCTGTGTGTTCGTGTTAGCCGCTGCTTGAGCAAGTGAACTTGTGTTTGTCACGGCATCGATCACAAGAGAATTGACGTTGGCCGAAATCGATCGTCCGCTACATTCAAGTCGAGCCCGCATCAATCAGACTGCGTAGAGTAGTAATGTAGTAGACAGCATGGGAGCACTACACGTGATCAGTTGGGTGGGCCTGTCTGTTTACCTGACGCCACCCCGAGTGCCATTCTTCAACCAAGTGTCCACATGTTTGGCGGCTGCAGTCAACACGTGCATATACTGCTCTTGATTGGTTCAGAACCTGAAACTCACGAGTTGCTTTACCTTGTGATCAGTGACCGAGTGCATCCCCTAAGCTCTCTTAGCACCCCTGTCCTGAGCAATGTACCTGAGGCCACTAAATGCGAACTACTGTATCAAGTACGGGGTAACTGTGACCTGGAGGACCGTCTGAGGTTTTCGATGCCACCTGGGAGGGTGCGCAATGAAAGTTTGCCTTTCAGATCAAGTCGAAAGGACGTTCAAAGAAATCTGCGACAAGTATCGATGCGGCGTGCGAAGCCTGGAGCACATATGTACAGTAGGCCATGAGCCCCCAGTTCCATCCGGGACTATAGCACAGCATTGGTTTCAGACTGCTACGGCTGCGAAGCCGACTCTCACGGAATCTGTCCCGAGCACCCCATCGTCTTCGTCATCGATCGTCCAGTACGTTTTCCCTGAAATCCCTGAATCACCACCTCATCTTCGCCACATCTTAGGTCCAAATGGAAGCCGATGCCACGAGCACGTTGCCCAGTTTCCTCTATCTCAAGCAGTCGTCAATTCCTGGCGCTGGTCTCGGCGTGTTCACCAAAATTTTCATTCCAGCTGGCTCTGCTTTCGGGCCATACGGGGTAAGCACGCCCTGCGTACTCGCCCTTCTATCTGACCCACTGCCATTGTGAAGGGCTTGATGGTTCGAGGAGACGACGACAAGATCAGCGGCGATTACAGCTGGGAGGTGAGTTCCCTCGGCATCCATCACTCCTCGCATGTTATTCTTTGCAGATCGAAGTTCCGCACGGCCAAACTGAACTGACTGTCGATGCGCGCGATCCAAAACGATCAAATTATTTGCGCTGGATCAACTGCGCTCGGTGTAAGTAGCAGGTTATCTGCCGAGTGGTCCTTCGCCAGTGCTATATATACGTCCATGGTTTGTTTGTGGATCGCGCCTTGGCGCATAGCAGTCAGCATTGCGAGGTGAACGAGACTCTGTTGATCCTTACAGGGGAAGAAATAAACAAATAATGCTTCAGATTGTCTGCAAATCAGACACTGTTCATTTACAGCATTACATTTCTTCCCCTACATGGAGCCAACACCGCCTTTACCTTGCGGTGCATTCATGGCGCCAACTGTCTGCACTCTGCAAACGATGGACTCAAGTGTCACCCAAATCAGGCGATCGGGCAATCAGATGACGCATCGATAGGGCGATCAGATGAGGCATCGATCCGCTGATCAGATGACTCAATGATCGGGTGATCAGATGATCAGATGATTCAGAGAAATCAGATACGCTTCTGTGGATCCTCTATATCCCCTGGATCTTCTTTCAAACCCCGTCTCTCCGTTACCCCAAGCGAGGATTTGCAGTCAGACCATCGAGCAGTCATAAGCCGCATCAATCCAAGACCAAGTCCACCGTGCACCCCTCGACCAAATGCACCGCATTTTCTCCTTTTTAGTCAAAGAGGAACAAAACATGATCTGCGTTCAGTACCACAAGCGCATGTACTACGTCGCATTTAAGCCCATTAGTCCGGGCGAGGAGATGACTGGTATGGATTTCATGCCCATATTCGCCCTCTCAGCTCGACTCGCCCCTTTCAGTGTGGTACGGCGACTCGTACGCTAATCGGTTGGGTATCGAGAATCTGAAACGTTCGACCGACATCTACGCCCCGCCCAAAGCCAAGCGCGATCCCAAAGCGATGATGGCCGACTGGCCCAAGATCGAAGGGCGCTAGCGGAACTAACGAATCACAGATGCCGACTTTGTGATTTGCGCGCCATGATGCTGCGGAGTCTTTGCGATCGTCATAAACATCCCTGGTTGTTGTTTCGTGAGCAAACCTGGTCGTCTGTTGGATTACGATAGTCTAGGCGAGCAGTCCTTTTTTCTACGACCATCAAAACTTTCCTGCCAACCGTGTACCTAACGAGTATTCACAGGCTCGGGCAGGATGCGACGTGTGAAAGGTGGCCGCCGTCGAGCTTCGGCATTTCTCAAAGCGGTGCGTCGACACAGCATGAGGAGGGTGAGGCGAAAACGAATTTGTGTATACGTAGAAAGGGATAGAAGTGACGAAGATGGATCGTCAGCGTTTTATTTCATCCGTTCAAGAAGATAGAAAATGCGCACGGCGGCACGCTTTCAAGTCGAAAAAGAAAAAGCACCGCGCTATCATATCACGCGTTCAACACTTTCGATGCGCCAACGGCAACTGCTAGCCAAGAGGCAATCTCGAGACATTTACTGGTCAAAACGGATCAAGTGATTTCACCAGAACTTGCATAGTGCACACTGGACTAAAGCTAAGCATATCCAACATGGCTTACAATAAGTGTCATGGATTGCAAAAGGGGCACTCGAACCAGCGCCCGCACGAGTGCCATGGCATCGAGAACGTACTCGGTTGTCACCTTATCAAGTCAGCACAAAATCCGGTATTCCCCAATTTCCATTCCCAAACATGACCGACAGGAAAGGCGGGAATATGAAATCGTGTGCCTTATTGGGGAACGACAAATAAATTTACATTGATCAAACAAGAACTAGCTGGTAAAGCTAAGATGTCATGGATATTTGTAACACAAAAATACAGCTAGATGGCAAAAAGTGAAAGTAGCCTCCTGTAATGCAAAAAGCGAGTGACAGCCATCGCAAGTCGAGTGACTCGGCTAAAGCACAGAAGAGCCCGCCTAGAGGGTTGGATAATAGGAGCAAGGGGCCGTTCGATCGCACGAGTTCAACAAGTAATTCCGCACTGCATCCTGTCGATGTTGTTCCAATCGCATAGCCATGAGGGCGTTGTTCTGTTGGCTGCAATATTCGCTAGCACCCACAGCCATCATCGGGCAATTGGCAGCCACGGCCACACTGTGCGGGTATTTCTGATCCTTTTTGTACTTCATGCGCCGATTTTGGAACTGAAAAACAGAAACTGATGAATGCGCACAAGGCCAGGCATGGATAACGAACCCAGATTTTGACTTGGCGCTCCGTTAATCCAAGCGCGTGCGACAAGTCCTGTCGACGTTTTCTCGTCAAGTAGCGATTCGTGTAGAATTCTTTCTCCAATTCTAAGACTTGCTGTCGAGTATAGGCCGTACGCTGTCGTTTCCCATCCGCGTCCAATCCACTGCTTCCATTCGCCGAGCCACCATTCGATGCTAGAATGGAGAGACAGGTTATTGAGGACGGATACCCACACATCCAAGGCGTCAGGGTCTGCCTATGGTTCCCTGTGCGATCTCTGGACCAGTTTCATCTCCCACAAAAAGATACCCTCGAGAAGCGTCCCCCGTCTCAGAGACTGATAAAACCCCATGGATGAGATCCACTCACTTTGACCCCCCCCCCGCTTCGAAGTGGGCAGCAGTGGGCGAGAAACACATTGCCCGCTCCCACAATAACAACACGGCATGTCTGGCCAGAGCAGACACACTTATCACTGGTCTCGTGCAAGGGTCCAGCGAGCGACAGTGTTTACCCTGTTGGGCCTTTCAGTCGTCGGACACAGGTGTCTCGGTGTTCAGCGTGAGCTAATGTACATCAGGGTCTGCTCTGATGGACCTGGTGAGCAGTCCCTGACCCATCAAAGTCTTCTAATCAGAGCAGACTCTGACAGTGAGAGTTAGAGTCATCAGAGTGATTGAGCCCCGAGGACACTCGGAAGGCCAGGGGCATGTGCTCAATCATAGATATAAGGCATTAAAAGGCAGGACCAGGACGTGATTGCGAAAATTGGGGCAGGTTTCTTGGATGACCTCGAGGGGTGTCTCCCGTCAGCCATGACCAGACTTGTTTGGTTGCTTTGTTTTTCGCCTAGAAAGAGCCCCTGGTCACTCCGCAGACGCAGTACAATAGATCCCATGCTGTTGTTTCGACTGACGCCCTCCCTGGAAGTCCGGCCGATTACAGTAGACCACTCCGAAACCGTTATCTTAGACTCTAGCTTAGCCGGGGACGATTTCGAGCCAAAACTGCACACGGCGTTCGAAACTGGATATTCGTTTTTTCATGAACAAAACCGATGCGTGGTCATTAATCAAAACGTAACCATTCTTTGACACCTGATTTTTAGCGCAGTAGGAGGCTAGAGAAAAATATTGGCTGCACCTGACTTCGATTTGTCATGCAAACAATAGATGGCTTTTATAACTAGCGGGTGTAGCCTCGGTTTCGAGTAGGATATAGAATTATGGAGTACGTAATTTTTCATTTTCAGTGATTTCTTTCCCGCCTCCCATGATTGAGTACCTGGCCACCTGAATATGAGTCAACCGAGCCTAACCTACGCCCAAACTCGCCTTCCCTAACCACCCCAAAACGGACTGGCCAACCGAAGGCCGAGCATGTTGACCAATGGAGAGTACTGTAATTCATGAAGGAACTCGCCAGAAAACTTGCACTTTCCCTGCAAAATATTTTTAGAAAGTCTTTTTGCCAGATGCCGCTCTCGGCTTTGCTTCCATTTTTTGTCTTTCCGCCAACGCGTGGCGCAAGTGAGGCATCTCGGAGAAAAGACGACCCCTGAACCCTCATCCCTCAAAAGCCAAAATCCAATGAGCGGGCGGGCGAGCGAATAAAAATGTGCTTGCGCTTTTTATTTCGACGATTCGTGCCTTTCCCAAAAGAGCATGGAGTAAAGTGCTTAGTTGTTGGCCAATTTCGAGTCAATGTCACTCAAAAAGCCACAAGGCCTTCTTTCCCATGGCCCAAAAGAAAAGACAAAACGAAGTCGGCTGAGATCACAGGCCAGCCAAAACGTGTCGAATCGCCACAAAGGACTGAAAGCGGCGGCGGCGGGCAACGAGATGACCAACAGATGCGTCAGTCAAAATGCCGCCATTGCCATGCGTCTGAGCACAAATTGATAGATTGCTTTTCCATTTCGCTCTCCTATTCGGCCCGAGTACAGTGCTCGGCCCTATCTACAAAAAACGACCTTTCTTTTTTTCGATCCGATCTCGAGTTCAGATTCGTTGCAAATCACTAAAAAGTGTTCGGGCGTGTGCCGCGGTTTTGAAAAAGCGCACCTTCAACATCCATTCAGTGCCTAGCACCGAACGAATGTACACTAAAATCCAACAAAGACGAAGCAGAGTAAAAGCCCAGCCTCCACCCACCCCCCAACATGCCGCATAACCAAACTCGAATCAACGAAATTGACATTACTTTCTCTGACCTTGTTTTTTCCTGGTGATTCATAGGCTCATCGAAGTGGGCAGCAGTGGGCGAGAAAACACATTGCGCACTCCCATCATGACGACACGGCATGTCTGGCCAGAGCAGACACACTTATCACTGGTCGCAAGCTAGGCGCATGGGGCCTGAGGGGAAGGCGCGGGCAGGGGCCAAGGCCAGGGGACACAGCCCACCAAGCAGACGCATACCATTGGACGAGTGCACTCGTTTCATCCACGGATAAGTGACCGTTGCACTGGGGTTGTCCGATTGTTGGCTCTGGTTATGCTGGCTCTCGCCATCCTCGTCGTCCTCCGAAGGCGATATCGATGACGATTGAGCCCGGGACGATTCCGAAAAGAATTTCGGACTGGTATCTTCGCCATTCTCCCCTGCGTTGGACGTTATTGCGTAATTGAGTTGGATTGCATCGGGTGTTGGGGACTCGACGCTGCCGTCCTCCAGTTTCATCTTGCTCGGTGCACTGATCGTGCTCGATTGGCCGAGGTCAGTGCCGTTCGGCGATGGCGTCCTTTTCGGAGCCTGCGATGTCTTCTTGGCTTGTTTCTGCTGGTGATATCGATGACCATCGGACGTGCAGGAAGTGATCAGTGCCGAAGTGGTATCGCTGGCCGAGTAGTTTCGATGGGGATCGGCGTAAGCGCAGGTGGTGTTGGTGGTCAGTTCGTTGCCAGCCGAGTAGGCATTATCGACCATGTTGTGGGCGGGCAGTTGGAAGAGTTGACCATTTCGGCAATTTTCATTATCGATAGTGGTTGTTTGCGGGAAGGGGCCTTGTTGCGGATAATAACCATTTCCGTGCCGATAAAATAAGTCCTCGGTCACCGAACCAAAAACAGAGCTGGGATTAGGGAAATAGTTGCCGGTGCCATTAGCGCCCGTTGCAGCAGCCATGGCGGCAGCTGCTGCTGCGGCGGCTGCCGAAATTGGCGTGGTCGAATAGAAACTGGCGGGCGTGTTGTCACCGAATTTGTTGTCTTGTTGATGCTGCAACAATTCGTTGCCATTTTCAACGACGTACGAGTTCATCGTTTGGCCATAAAAATGAAATATAATGTCCTGCAATGAAATATATTTTTCAAATGGGGCCGGTGATGGGCATACGGCACGTTTGCTTCATTGGTTGTAACAACCGCCAGCCGCAGGGGGAAATTTACGGCACCAAGCCCTGCCCAAACATGCCCCTTTTTCCAATCCCCGCCTATTGGCCGATTCGGGGTCACGTGACTGGCCATTCGTATCGCGATTGGTCGACTCGGCCCCGAAGCTATTTGAGAGTTGTTACAGAAAGAAAGCGTAGTTTTCATGTTGTTGTGTACCACGAGCATCGAGTGCTTAGGCTGGTGCAGTTGGTAAGCCCCATGACCAAGTGGACTTGGCAACGCAACTGACGTCCAGTGTCCCCGACTGGGTTCGTGATGCGCAGGGGGTCGTGGCACTCGCATGTTGAACACTTGATCCATGCATCGCATGACCAATATCAATCTACAGTTGCTATAAGCCAGTGAAAGGCACCGAAGGCTAATCGGGAGGCCACACAGGAAAATGGTTAGTCATGACCCCGGGCCAGTACATGAGTGTTTCTATCGAGGACGTGCAAAATCTCATTTCTTTACAAAAGGCACATAATCAATGTCTTTGACAAAAACAATCGTAAAAGCAATAAATAATTTTGTCATCTCGTTTATATAAAATACCATTCATTTCTTACAATATATTGTTGGTGGGGCGGGTGTCGGCCGTTTTCCCAATCGGGTGCTGCCATCCGCCATCTTCGAACATAATGTTCTTTGCTAATGATGTCATAAATTTTACTTTTTACGCCTCCTTCTCTCGCTATATATTCGTGACGAGCGAGAGCAGAGTGGAGATCAGGCGGGATGCTCAGCTGCTTTTAATTCTAACCAGCCAAATACGGCCTGTGCTATCAGTCAGAGTAGAGTCGTTTTCTGTTGTGAGCTAAGATGTTATGATTGTATTTTCACTCAAAAAAGTTTGATCTTGTCGACGAATTGGATCAAGTACGGCCCGTGCTATGGCAGAGCGGAGTCGTATCGATGTTCACTGATTCGAGCTTGTTTGTATTTTTTCTCCAAAAAATTTGAGCTTGTCGATATGTCCATTCTAAGTTTTTTGCTCCTGCTCCTGTTTCAATTCGATTATTGCACTGATGCAGGACTGATTGCGAAATGAAAGCTTGGTTTGGACTGTTGGATTTGTGGGATGATTCCATTGCTATCCCAAATACCACCTCGTTACCTCTGACCTGGGCCTCATGCCTGGAGTCATGTCTTGACTGGATGCAGCTGATGGGGTGCCGAAAGCTAGTACTCATGCCGATGGGTCGAATTCCACACATTTGAGGTCCTCTCGAGTAAAAGGGAGGTCCTTCTCTCAGTTTGTGCCCTCGCAGCATGGATGATTGGCATTACTGTAGCCTGGCTCAATCCGAATGCAGGCACCATCAATTTCCATATCACCGACTTATTACTGTATTTCGTGCCCATTATTTAAAAGTGAATATTAGTGTGAATAAATCAGGTGTAACACGTTTATCGATCGGTGCCACGTTTGGTGGGCTGAAATTACGGTTTGATGAGGATTAAACGAAATGAAAACTACAAATCATGTTTATGCATATTATAGACCTCGGTGCATTGGGGCTTTGTGGTATTTTGATCTCGCCGCCTGAGCG
The DNA here is from genome assembly GCA_030248295.1 of Mesodorylaimus sp. YZB2_4. Lineage (NCBI taxonomy): Eukaryota > Metazoa > Nematoda > Enoplea > Dorylaimida > Dorylaimidae > Mesodorylaimus > Mesodorylaimus sp. YZB2_4. Next base: position 244,225 of record JASANH010000735.1, read on the forward strand.
CTTATTTAATTAGATTGGCGGGGGACTAGGGGGATTAAAATTTTAATACGAAACCAGTTTGACATAAGGAAAAGACAGACGCTCGAGTATTCGTTTCTCGACCAATTGCTCGTAAATCATTTCGATTCGGCGTCTTTGCTCTCCGCTCCATCACATGCCATTCTATGCACGAATGCGACAGCCGAAAGGGGGATTCCTCGGCGCAGTTGCACACTCGCCATCGGCGTCCATTTTTCATCGTTCTCTCAGCCCGAAGGCGCCATTTGGCAGCTCGATTTCGTACGGTTGGAAAAATTTTTGGCCCGGCTTTCTTCTGCCTCATTTCATGCCCACCGCCCCATCCATTCGCCCCAAATATCCGCACCGTACGCAATAGACCAGCATGCACTGGCCGAATTGGTATCTCGATTTCGATACCATATTATGCATAGGCCCCCAGTGCATTCAACAACTGATTCCGACTGGTTTGGGGATTTTCGACAGCTTTTTTAAATGACAATTTCAGCTGTGCCCGTGTTCTACTTTATCGATTTCGACCACAAAACTGACATGTTTGGTTTGGAATCGATCGAGGTTACTGTAACCGCTAAATCAATTTATACAATTACAGAGCCTCCTCGGATGCAATGCGTTGACAAATATCGATTCAGTTTTATTTTATACATTTCTCACAAAAACCACTAAACCTTGTATTTATATTTGAATTTAAAAAAGGCGGGAAATTTATTTTTTGCTGACCCCGTGTACGAAAAGAGCATATTCGCTATTAGTCTTCTTCAAGAAGCGAGATCGATACATTTCATAATCTAGGCCGGCACAATTTCGTCGTCCGTTAAGTCCCAGTTGTAGTTGAAAATGATTAATGAGGGTCGAAATGGGGCGAGCGTGGTTTTGGGGGAGGACGAGGTAAACAAGGAGGACAGCTGGGGTTCACGTCCTTCAAGAAGACCAAGTTGGTCGACCCTTTATGTTCGGCCGCTCTTTGATTCGTAGGCCAACATTATTGTTAGTACTTATGCCCCATTACAGTACGCATAGCCCTGCCATCAAAGACTGCCGGTTCGCCAATTTGCCTCGGGCCAAACGAGAACAAAACGACGCCGACTCCGGGCCGTCCTCGTTTCGTAAAATCATCAGAGCACGTTCCCTGCCAGGCACATATCGTAAATGTAATCGAAGCCAGTACAACACAACCCACACGCACTTTTGTATGAAATGGCCCATGAATCGCTCGACAAAGTAGAGTGGGCTGCACGTTTTTGGGTTTTGCCGTGCTTCGTGGTCGCAAAGCCAACGGTCACCCAGGATCGGAGCCAGTCCAAACATGTGCCACTCACTACCCCACAATGGTGCTTCGTGGTGGCAGATCAGTGGTCACCCAGGATCTGAGCTGGTCCCTGGTTTTTCGGGCGAAGTCTGCGACCACAAAGCACGATGTTGCGGGTAGTGAGTGGCTCCCTGTTCGCTCCAGTGGTCACCCAGGATCTGAGCTGGCCCCAGTGGTCTTTCAGGCGAACAGGGACCCACTCACTACCCGCACCATGCCGTGCTTTGTAATCGCAGACCAGAAGTCAGGTCAGAGGGCGAATGGGTGCCACTCACTGCCCTGGCTGAGATCGAACCCACACGAATGGTTTGGATGAGCGGCTACCCCACACGTGTCTCCGTTTGGCTCTCCTCCAGCACAACGGGAATCGAGCTAGCATGATTGCGCAGCCAATTCTGGGCAGTGCGCGCGTGGAAACGAGCCAAGAAACCATTGCTGACGTGTATCTAGCTAGCACACTTATCAACATGCGAAAACGACGTCAAACCAAGGTGGTCTCTTCAAAGTGCTGCTATCTATTTTATGGCACGTTCCAATCGACGTTTTCGAAAATGATTTTCTTCCATTTCTGCCCGACACTCATGACATTTTTACAAAAACTGTGCAAAAAACGTGCAGAATTTTAGGCTTTTTTAACTGTATACTGTTTTTTTGAAAAAACATGCAACATCGCTACGTTAGCTTGCCAACATGAAAAGCGTGTCACAAACGCACAAATTTTCGAATGATAGTTTCGAAACCCACAATTCTTCTACGAAATCAGCAGTTTGTCTTTGACATCGCTAACACAAAAGTCAACAAAACCATGCGCGGAAAAAGAGGAGAACACGGACTCGACGAACGGTCATGATCCTAACATACCTGTAGAAACGAGCTTCTGACTTTTGTCAACAAAAACCCGGATCTACAGGGTATATAAGGAACAATGTTCAAATCAGCAAGACCACCATGAAAGCCTAAAAATATTTGAAAATATACGGTCTTTTTTCATGTCCGCTCAAGGACAATGCGACAGCAGACAAAGAGTGAACATATTTTTGGTTGGAAAGCAGCGAATGACGAAGACGATCAGCGGGCCGACCGAGACGCACACCAAACTTTGGCCGACTGGCGAAAGATGAGTCGGCCACCCAGTCGAGATGAATGAGTCGGCATGGACAGTTGTTGTGAAGACAAGCATGGAAGGCGAGGATGCTGTGGTCATTAATTGTGCCCAAACAAAATGCCGCTACCACTCTATTCCTATGATTTATTAGAGCAGACGTGAGAAAAGTTCAAAGTGGGTTGTGCGAGAAAACAAACGGGTTTGCTTCGGATGGGTCTTTTATGCCATTGCTTGCACCGAGAATAGATGACGATAAAGAAAAATCATAGCAAAAGCCGCCGCGGCAGAAGCCGAACGAGATAATGGAAAAGGACGACGAGCTGGGTCGACTGCTCACCGGCTCGGTGCACCAGTGTATTCGCTAGCACAGGCCGCAACAACAAAACGGAAACTAGTGGTATACTTATTCCACCACCAACACCTAATACCAGGCCGGCTTGGCTGGCGACAGCAGTTGCGCTGGCAGAACGCGAGCAGCAGTCAATTTTTCGGCCCGTCCTCCTTTGGCTCGTCGAGGCCTCCCCGGACGCGATGATGATTTATCGAGCCCGTCGAACGAACCCGCCCCGATCGCGTTCGCGAGGAGACATTGAACCGAGTGGCGAATAACAAACCTATTCGTTACCTTGGCTCGAAATAGCAAATCCCAACAACGACGACGACACTAGTCGAAAGGCAGCAAATGGGCGCCTTTATTTCGAAAAAGTGTCTGAAAATTTGTTTGCCAATAGCAGACAAGACGCGCCTTTAAATTCAAATGCTCGGCTAGCTGCCAGCCAGTCGGCGTTAGAATGCATAAAAAAGAGCAACCGTGGTGAACTGGCCAACAGTCCCCTCCGCGCCCCGCATTTATGACCAAACGCAGCGAACGGCGTCTCGGCGCTCGGACTGCGTCCATCGTAAAGAAAAACCAGTGCGAGCAGGGCCGATCTCCGACCGAGCAGGCCATCGACAACAAGAACCTCAGGCCTCGAACGAAAAGGTAAACGAGGTCCGACGACGAAGATACAACCTAAACGCAGCGTCCCCCTTTTGCCTCTAAAAACCCATCATAAATCAAGTTTATAGCGGCAATTTGAAGCAGGACTGCACGATTACAGGTCCCTATTATCGTACCTGCCGCCGACCGAATAAACATATACACGCACATCTCGTCCCCATCGCCCTCTTTCTTTCTTCATATTTGCACGAGCCACGTTTACTCTTCTTATCACCATCCAGGACGCGACCACAACAAAGATGAAAAGCGAATATTTCTTCAACTTGAGCGCCAAAGACCAAACTTGCTCAAAGAACAAGCTTCTCTCCGTTTCACCTTTGTCGAGGCGCCCGTCGCTGATTGGCTCTTCCCTGGTCACGTGACGTCACCCGCCAGCGGCTATTGGCTGCTGGACGTTCGCTATTGGTCAGTTTCTGGCAACATATGGCCAGCAGGAAATTATTCATCGGATGTAATTAAAAAGAAAAATGGTCCATTAGCCGAAAAACATTTTCGCACAAAGTGATGGCGTCGTCGAAATGTAGAAACATGCATAAAGAATAGTGAGGGGGCGGGTATGAAGACCGGTTGTCGGTGACGGAGGTGGGGCCAATGCGCGGGAACATTATTTAGCCTTTGACTGGTCGATCAAGTAATTTATGCCCGCCTGGTTGGTTTTTCAGATTCAGTCATACATTATTGAGCATTTCAGTGGATTGACTTCTGAAAAAACCATCAAATATTGGCCCTCGTTGCAGAAGTGGCCTATTTCTCTTTTGGAAAAAACGAATTCCCTGAAGAGAGAGGGTCTCTAAATTCCATGAATTTGGGCTCTATGATGAGTGCGGGCATTGCCGAGACGGGCAATTCTTCAACTTACCCGCACTGTCGTGAGTCAAGCTTGGTCAGCTCGAACAATGGAGTCGGATCGGAAGAAGGCAATCAGTCACCTTTCTTCCAATTTGCGCGCTCGCCTACACCAAATGGAGACATCAACCAGAATCCAAATTCTCTCTCATCTTTGCTTGATAATAAAAGCCAAAAAGTACTTGGAAATTTTCAGCGAAAAAAAGAATCAGTGGCTGCCGAACTGCCTCTTCGGCATGAAATTTATCCTTGGATGCAAGAAACTAAGCAAAAGAGAAGTTCGAAAAATAAATCTACGAAGGCGACATGTTCGAGTTCTGGAAAAGGCCAGAAGGCGGCGAGAAGAATGAGCGGTCAATGGAATGGTGGCGGGGAGAGTGCGAGCAAGAACCAGCTGCTACAAGTCACCGACCAGGTGGCTCTAATTTGCTTTGCGTCACTGAATCAGGAAGAAACAGGTAAGAAAAGCGGGCTAAGCTGGTCGAATGATGAGAAGTTGCGGCTTGCGTGTGTTTGAGTTGAGTGAGAATTTCTTGTAAGTTTGCTCATAGTCTTCAATCCTTGATGCTTTCGACATTGCTTGTCAAGTTTGGATGAGGCCCGCCGCATCGTCTCGCCATTTGAGTTTTTCCCTCGGTCCCTGCCTTCTGACTTGTCATTGGGGCCGGAGTGTGATGCGCTATGATAAATGGTAGGAAACAGTAAATTGGATTTGCTTTTCTCTTTCCAAATCTTAGTGGCAGACGGGGCGGTATGGAAGAAAGGTAATCAGTTGTTGTTGCCAGGCCCGAGATATGGTCGGCGGCTGGCATCTGCTGGCCGAGAAGATTTATTGGCACCAGTGGATCTGGCTGAGCGTCTGTTGGAGTGTCATGCGGCACGCGGTGCGCTCGTCTCCAATCCAGTGGCTAGATTAGTTTTCTAGAGAGCGAAAAGGACATCGAAGTGGTTGGCAAGCCAAGCTTTGTCGTGCTTCGAAGCAACAACAGATGCCGCTCGTCACTTTAGCTTGGATGTGACGAGTCGAGGCGGACGGGGTTTGGTACCAGAAACACCTGCCTTCTATTCGTCCAACACGGCGGGCCCCGTTTTGAAATTAGATAGGCTCTCTTAGCTTCGATGAGGGAGCGGGTGGCGTGCTTTGACAAAAAATCGAACATGTTTTAGTCGTAAAGCTCGTTTCTTCAAGACTGCAGCCACCAATGACCGTCTGACCGAATGTTGTACATGCAGATTGGAAAACAAAGTTGTGCTTTCTGATTGACGCGCAAATGAATCTAGCCGATTCGAGATTCCAAAAGGCCTTTTCTATGCGAGTACAGAAAAAAACAGGACATTCGATACGCAGATGCTCATGTCAACTCCTGGTCTCAGTTTTACAAGATAACAATAGGATGACTTTTCTTGCCACAAATTTTTGATGCTGTCTGGCCCTGAAATCAAAAAATGTCAAAAAGATTGTACGTAAAAAGTTTGAACAACAGGTGGCATCCTGCAAGAGAGCGAGCCCGCCAGTCTGACCGATTTTTTCCTGCGATTTCTCTTAGTGAATGTGCTTTAAAAAAAGAATTGATTATAAAGGGGTTGGAAATTCAAATCTTTGCATTGGTTGATGTCGGGTCGAGAATAATCAACAGGCTTAGTGGACCGTCCCCGACCAAGTTTTTTTCCAAAGAGCATCCCTTTGAAACCTCTGGCTGTGACACCATTTCCTGGACCCCCAACCCATCTTCGTCCGAGTGTTGTCATTTTTTGAAATGGATGGTTTGACAGGTTCGTGTTCCGTCGACTGACTCGCTGTCCCCATTCTTGCTAATTGGAATGGCTGAGAAAAAGAAATCGAAATGGTTTTTTAATTTCATCAACCATGGTGTTGTTTGTTGATCCATGTTGAAATAGAGAAATCGAAAATTGTCTGCCATCTCGACGACTAGTGCTCAAAAAAACGACGACGAGCTTGACATATTCGTTTTGTCAAATCGATATTAGGACCAAATATGATGCTGGTTTGAAACGCGTCACTTGTAGCATTTCTAGGGTCCCTGAGGGAAGTGATGGAGCACTTTTTTATTAAGCCTAGTGTCCGGTGGTAGTTTCGAGAATTTGGCTTCCATTCAGCTAATGCTATGACCCACTACCTGTCCAAGCCCGCGAGCCATTCAATAATTCATCCAATTGGCATCTGTGCCAACACTCACCCTCTCCTATGCTCATAATGTGCAGCCAGTTTTTTTGATCAATGACCATAACGAGACTCGTTGTTTGTGCTCAAAGGCTGATCGTATTTTCAGTCCGCCAATGGCTAGCGGAAATGCACGCATTCGAGGCGTAATAGGTAGCAAAAACCAATGCGCTTCAAGGTCAAGCAGACATTGGCGAAAAGGAATAAAGGGATGACCAAACACAGTTATAAATCAAAAGTGGATAATAAAACGTGCCCCAGGGCCCTCTGGCCTTTGCGAGCATTTCTTTGCCTTGAAATCAAAGTAGGCAGGCTTGGAAGGCTGGCCGATTTTGGACCGGTCCTGCCAGGTTGGCCAGAATTGGGCTTGCGGCGATGGCGATCGGTCTTGTCTTGTGGCTTATGCAAGATCGGAGTGGTCGTAGTGTGCTGAGTGCCAGTCTGTGATTACGGTGGATTTGGATGAGTTTTGGTTTATTCTGATGGGCTAGAACACGTGTAAAATTCTATGACATTATTTTTTTGAGGGGGCCGAACTGGTGCGAGTGGTTGGGATTACTGTAGATTTCAAATGGTGGTTCTGTAGCTGATCATATACAGCTCGATGTCGGATGCTGCTCTAGCATCAGCCAGCAGCGTATGCTGTCTTCTTTCTGCTTGAAACTCGGGAATACTGACCAGAATTTCTGGTTTTTTCTGAATCGATAAGTTTGTGATCTGACTGATATCCCATTTCCTCCTAGCCCGGCATCCTTTTGAAAGCTGCCCGCATAGTTATGTCCGAGCTTGGACAGACCTGGGTTACTGTAGATCAGACGGGCTGGATAATGCAACAGGACAAGATCCCTTTTCCTACTGAAAAGGCACGGCCTGTTTGAATTCCTAGGCGTTAGGTTTTTCTTTTCTCAGAAATCTTTGAAATTTTATTTGAGAGTGCGACTGGGTGGGCCTGTCAAGGAAGGGCGTTTAGACATGGTTTGTGTTGACTGATGATACAGTGTGCGTTCCATAAACTGGCGCGGATCGGTTTATGGAATGTGCCAACTTCCTTTTTTCTGGACGTTTTAGGAGATGGACGTCGGCCTCGTACCGCCTACAGTAATGTGCAATTGGTGGAGTTGGAAAAAGAGTTTCATTTCAACCGTTATTTGAATCAGGCTCGAAGGAGCGAATTGTCCAAAGCATTGGATCTCAGTGAAAGACAAGTGAAAATATGGGTAGGTGGGAGGGGACGCTGATATCACTGGCTGACAGAGTATGCAGCATGTTGCAAAGACTGTTACAGTCCGCAAATGGAAGCATGGAACATCACAGCAGTGCTGTAGGCGGTTCTCTGTCGGGGTTGTTCCCGAATGTTCGATTTCAGGCCACTCAGGGGGCACTTGTGCTTCTGAAGATACTGACAACCTGTCATGCTGGTGGTCCCGTTCTGGCGTAAAACATAGCAGTCATGCCTCAGTTTTGTCCGGGACTAATTAGAATCCAGTTCTGAACCATCGGTTCATTCGGAGTCTTGGCCTGGGCTGCAGATCGGAGTGGACCTTGGATCGAGGATGCACAGCGGTCTGCAGTCGACTGATTAGCACTGAGGTTTAGGATTGACTGAATATGTTTAGAAGCTGATAGACCCTGTCTCTTTTCAGTTCCAGAATCGACGAATGAAGCAGAAGAAAGACATGAAGAATCGCAATTCATTGTCGGCCACTGGCTCTTTCAGTCCGATCACATTCGACGACCAGTCATCGACACCCGCGTCTCTTCAACCATCGATCAACTGTCGACCAAATTTCCCAAAATCCATTCGAACACCGTCTGAGATCTCATCTCCTGGGGAGAAATCAGCAAAAGTTTCACCTCCGACTGGTCTCCCATTCGGATCCAGGTTGAACGATGCAGCTTTGATCAAGATTTTCAACGATTTTCCTCATTCGACGAGCTCGCATCAATTGGATTGGGCGACAAGCTCACCATCGGATCGTCGTCCCGTTCCGCAATTTCAGCGCATTGATCACGCTCAACAGTGCTTTCTGCCCAGTGCGAGCATGCCTGCTCAATTGAATTGGTTGCAGGCCAACCAGGCCAGCTCGCATGGTCAGCAGGCTTACGGCCCAGCTTGCTTCTACGCCTACCCCTACCATCCCGATCCTCCTTATTATCACTATCCTAACGATCCGACCGCCAGCTTGGGGCTTCCTCGAGGAGGCCATCCGTACCAGACTAATCCATTGCCCCGATCGTTCGAATATTCCAACTCCACCGATCACATGGGATTCTGATGGATGAAGCCACGACAAGCAATCAGTTCTGTTTCGGGTTTCGGGGAAGGTTTTTGTGTAAAACGTTGTTTATGGAAGCCTAGGACGAGGATGAAATACATGCACTTTGTGACAGTGTCATGCCAGCGACCAAGTGGGTTACAGTATGCCATCATGTTGGAATCGATTATGAGCTTACAGTAGGCACGTCGGAGTGTGCAGGTGACCTCAGTGACTCGGGGGCTGGCCCAGCCTCGGATCTACAGTCGCCTTCTTTACCCCGCCTTGTAAGTGTTCTTATCCAAAATCAATAATCCCATCCTCGATTCGATCATCTCCGCCCCAGCACTCGTTTAAATCCGAGACCAGGACCGTGTGACATCGGCTTTTGGAAAAGAGGCGTGAGCGTGTGACTGAGCAAAACGTGGCCAATCGAGCGTGCAATGCTCTTCGATGCGTACGTGATTGAGGAATTGAGACAAAAACATACCGCGTACACATCGGACTCGGGTTGTCACTGTTCAAAGCCCTCGCCGCTACCGTACTCGTCTACACAGCTTATTCGCAGACACCCAAGAGTGTTTACCCAACGTCTGCCACGGATCGTAGACTGCCTCGGGCGTCAATCCGAGGATGAATTAGGTGCGCACTCGACCAACTGCTCCTCCTTCCCAAATAATGGACCTTCAAACAGCCCATGAACTTGTAGAAAGAATAAACGAGTTTGAAAACTGCACTGAAACTCTTTAAAAGACACTCGATGCGGATAACACGTGATTTACGATTTTGAACATGTCAGAGTGATGCATGACTTGTTTAGGTGGCCTGGTGGATGAGTCAGGCAGGTCGCGGGGACATCTCGGACGGGTTAGCAGTAACTTATTTGGATTGGGGATCAAAGCAAGGAGGTCGGGGGTAAACCGGGGGACTCTTTCCTATATTTACCGAGTTTCGCTGGACTGAAACAGGCGCAACAGATGGGAGGGGACGGGGCGGCTTGTGTTTGTCTCGGCGTTGCGGCTTTTGAAGGGCCTTTCGTTTCGCCGCTCGTGGCACATCGACGGGAGCGGCGAGAGTGCAACGATGGCCCGCTCGACCGACTTATCATTTTCGAGAGATAGGCGGGCGCAGGTGGGGCCTGGCAAGTTTCGTGCTAAAGAAGCCGCCGCTTATCGTTCTGCTTGCCACTGTTAGCCGCCTGTCCGTTTGGGAGGGTGGCGAGCATTTGGCGTTGCCATTGCGCGCTCGGACGCAGCTGCGCCATTCGCGTCCTCCATTCATCATATTGACGTTATTCTGCCAACCGAACATGGGCCTGGGCTGTGATTGGTCGACGGGCGATCACGTGATCGGAGGGGGTGCGGCGAGTGGGACGAAGGCATATATTTCATTCCGTGATTTATGGCGGTGCGACAAAAGGTAAATCCGACTGGTCGGCGTATGTCGCCTGGTTGGCCGTGTGCGAATTCCAAGGCTGGCGGGCGTATTTTGTTCAACGATCCCGTTCTTAGTCGAAAATTTATTGCCAGCGATTAAAGGCGAAAACGTGATCGCCTACGTCGAAGTAAACGACGGCCTGCGCGCCAAGCCATCTCTCGGTGTGCGTGCCCGCCTCGATGTACGAATCGTATAATTTATGATTATGAGTTGCGAGATGATTTTCAAAAAAGTCAACGGCTCTTCGTCTGGCGTTGTCACATCGGCCGGTGATGGTAACGGTGGTGGCGGTAGTGCGGCCGCCGGCCAAACCTCTGCAAATTACTATCATCAGTATTTGAGTGCTTGCCGAATCGGACCGTCCTCTTCCGCCTCCGCTGCCGCCGCAGTTATACAACAGGCGTCGACGGCGTTGGAAAATCAGTCTCCGGCCGTCTCTACTATTTGCAGCATCGGAGACGTGTCCCCTACGAACGGTGCCGCAGCCGTCGCCGCAGCTGCAGCAGCCGCCTATGCTCCGTCAGCTTTTTCGTCCATTTATGGAAGCGGCGGGGGCGCCGGCAGTCCACCGCCTCCCCTGGCCGCCGCCGCCGCCGCATTACACAATGTGGCCCCGTACTCGTCAGCTATGGGAGACCCGTCACCCATGGCCTGCGTAAATCAGTTGGTGGCCTCGCTGGAAGCCGCCGCCGGACAGTACTCGAGCATGGATGACTTGCGACATCACCAACACCACGAGCAGCAGCACCTCGGACAACACCATCAGCAACACCGGCCACTGCGCTTGGACTCGCCGTCCTCCCTCGGCTGCCATCCGTTGACCGCTTTAAGCTGCTACGCCGCGCAACAAACTGAGAATTGTCTGCAACAACACCAACAGCACCTTTCGGGTTCCGCCAGCGGCACGTCGCCCGGTTCGCAAGCCGCAGCCGCCTGTTATCAATGGGGCCAATATCCAGACTACATTCCGTTCGCCGCCGGAGCCTACGACGCGGCCAACTTCCCGTTCGGCGGCGGGGGCTCGTCGACGGCCCAAATGGGTCCGGCCTCGATGGCCCATCTTCACACTCAGATCGTCTCGTCCACCGGCTCCAGCGCTATTCCCGCCACCAGTCCGCCGGGTCACTCAGTCACCTACAAATGGATGCAAATCAAACGGAGTACCCACAAAGTTGGTAAGCTTGCTTGGCTCGGCCCCGATCCCAGAGGACAGCCCACTTGCCCCGGCCTACTGTAGGCTTGCACGCTTGTCCGCCCGACCCAACAAGGACCCCATCGACCCCTTTAGGCGCTGAGTCAAAACACGAGGCCCCAAATCACGTTTTTATTTATTTGGTAATTTGATGACAACTGGTTTTTTTTCAACAACGACAACTTGGCAGTAGAACATGAAAACGAGCAGACGCAACGGTTTAAAATTTTGGTGACCTGCTTTCGAAAATTTCTTTCAATTCTGTCCGCTTTTTTAATGGGACGAGGATAAATCTACATTCGAGTCCGATAATCTTTATGGACTGGCAAATTGAGAAATGGTGGCCCCGGGGCCATTTGAAAGCTGCCTTTTCACGACTTTGAGACGTCGCAAATCAAATTTTCGAATAATGAACTAAAACTGACTTTTTCGACATGTTGCTCTTGTGGCTCGGGACTGTACGTGCGTGGTGTCTACTGTACTGCACTGTGCCAGCCCATCTTGGTCTTATTGCCCATCTGTCCACATTTTCTATTCATACGTATTTTGGGGGTTTTTCGAGCATAATAGGATTTGGTTGTTTGCGTTACAGTAAGTGCGGCCAATGTGCTGCCGTCGAAACGTCCGTCGACTGTATCGTGCTACGGGGCACCGATGCCACTCTCATCGTCGGTTACCCTTTCGCCCACATCTTCAATCGTGGCACCGTCGATTGCACCCGTCTCGGTGGCATCAGCCTTAGCCGTTCCCATGCCACCCTCAGACAGTATAAACACGAGTCGCACTAATTTTACGACCAAACAATTGACGGAATTGGAGAAAGAATTTCACACGAATAAATATTTGACCAGGGCTAGACGTATCGAAATTGCCAATCAACTGTGCTTAAACGAGACTCAAGTGAAAATTTGGGTAAGTTTACTCATTTGCTTCCGAAAGCTAGCCTAGTTTGTACTCGATTTTTTTGCAGTTTCAAAATCGACGAATGAAACAAAAGAAACGAATGAAAGAGAAGCAACTGATGAGTTCGATGAACTCGATCGGAGGAGGAGGCTCGACGAGTATTCGTCGGGATCGCGATCGTAGTCCGATGAGTGGCCGAGAGGGGATGGCGGACGGTTCGGACGGCGATCACAGTTCCGAGACGCCATCGCCGTCCTCCACGTCCGGTCATCAATCGAATACTGGAGAAGCGACGAGCGGTGCGTCGAAAGAGCATGTTTTTCGGTTTACAAAGCTTTAGATAGCAAAAAATGACAAAGCAGGGGTTTTAGTATTTGAATGGCCATAAATCGAGCAGATGCGCCCAGTTTTGAATTGAGTGTAAACTTTTTTGCTTCAACAGGGTTTCATCATAGCCTCTTTGAAAAGTTTGAGTCAAAAAACTGACCTGAAGGCTGTAAGCAGGGAAATGACATTTTTTCTTGGGTGGAGGGCGAGGGACTTGCGGGACGAGGTTGCACATAGACTAGATCAATATTTGAGGCGTATTGTACGAGGCCTGAAAATTTGCTCAATTTGATGAGACAAAATTTTTTTCAAATTTTGCTTTTTTTTGAGTGGTGCATTTTGCTCTTATTAGGTATACAAGGTACCCGATGTCAGTCAGCTACTTTTTGCGTGGCTTTTTGCTTTCCTTACTCGACCATGACGTTCCTAGATCCAAGTATTTTTTGAGTATAATTTGGGAGGGACTCGATTATTTTCGATGCGCGGTGGCCAAAGGAGCGGCGGAATGACAGTATGGTTTCTCTCTTTTACGTGTGCACTGGCCCTCGTCTCCGCCCAATTTGGTTGCTTACTATTTTTTGCTCGTGATATCGAGACAGGGTTCAAACCGAGTCAGGCGCGCTTGAGTAATTTGTGAGATCAGACTTCTCCGACTCGTAGGAACACGTTTTTTCGCTGTCCATTGTACTCGATCGTGTCTAAGACGCCGAGACTGAGACATTCTGCGATGCTTTTTTTTTTGTAAGTAATTATGACGGAGCGAATCATGATGAGTGTTTGAATTTTGTACCAGTGTTTGTTGCTTGCCGTTGATTGGTTAGTTTGTGCGCTTAGTTTTGTACATTTTTTCTTTTCTGAAGGGGCGAATCGTGGCCAAATGGTATACAGAGAGAAAAATCAGTTTCACACTGTTCAACATTTTATAGTTTCTTGGTTTTCTGTGCTTAGTGTGGCACGTGTAAGATTCACCATACTTTCTTGTAATGCCACGTAATTTGCTCGATATTGTAGTGTAGTCATTTTATTGTAGTTTTTGTTGGTATTTTTCAAAAACATCCTTGTTTTGCTTTTGAATGTTGTAAACAAACGGATGCGAAGTTTTGGGCGTTGGGCGTTGAGAGCGAGTGCGAATTGGCTCCATAACCGGACAACGAAGAGTGCGTGAAACGGAGCGTTGGTAAGAGCGGTTATAAAAGTTTTAGTGGCACGCGAAACCTGTTTTCTTGAATAGTTGCTGACGAGTCGGGTGTCAAGGAATGCGATCAGCGGCTAAACCATTTCACTAGTGATCATATACAATATTGCTCAAAGTGCGCACAGTCGAGTCTTTTCGCAATAAGAGGCGCTCTTTTTGCATTTGCGCTTACAAACTTTTTGAGCAAACCCCTGGGGGAGCCGACGGTTGGTTGGTGGGTGGGCGAGGAGGGCCAAGCTGGGCTAGTGGTGACGCGGTGTTTTTCTCTGGGCGCATTGTTGGCCCAACTGTTGCGCGTCGAACTGAAGTCGATCGATCATTGTCATCTATGGCCAAACGAACGGGCAGAAACGAGGGGACCTCCCAGAGAGCGCTGCGGTGCCGAGTGCTCTTACGAGAAATGCCCATCCGTCCTTTTTCAACCAAAGAAATGAAAAGCTCGAAGAAATCTTGACTAAAATAAATAAGCAATCCGAGAATGGAGCGAAATGGAAAGCGTGAAAGCGATTCGTAGTCAAAGTAGTTAGCGGTTACAGTAACCTGGTCTTGTAATGGACGGCGATGATGGGGGCTGGCGAGCAGAGGGTGCGTGCTCATAAGGTTATAATGAACGGGCGTTGTGCAAGGGCTGGTCGATTTGGTACAACGTCGTGGGCGATCGAATCGAGTCAACTCGGCTGCACGGACGGGGCGGCTTGTTTGAGAGGCACAAACGGGGTGTCAAGCGGAAGACGGATTAGCGTGGTCGAACGGGAGCGAGAAATCCCTGCGGACCAATCCAGCTCCTTCGGGAGACCCGGCGCCGAACGACACCGCGTTTCAGCTGTTCTAAGCCCCCCGATTCGAACAAGGCCGACCGGCTCGCCCATTTCGGATTCAGTGCGCGAGATGGGTTTTGGTTCAACGTCGGCTGCCACAGCCAAGTTTCGATTAGCCGTAGACGAGCGCATAAAAAAGGGACCATTCGCTGGCGCGACCGCAAGTAGGGCTTGATGAAAAGTAAGCGCAATAGGCACGCGTTCGATTTCGACAACCGGCTCGACTGCGCGCGATCATCTCGGCTAGGACGAACTGGTATTCGCAACGTCTTGGAAGGCGAGAATGTCAAACAGGCCCCAAAAGCGCCGCCGTCGGCACTAACATTAATTGGATGCGAAAAGTTGGTTTTCGATGGGTCTAACCAAACTGGCAGAGTATAGGCGACGCCGACGACGCCGAGTCGAAGTTGTGCGGGCGCTTGTGATTGAGTGTAATGTTGGTGTACAGAGTTTCTCTTTGCCTGCCTTCGACGTAAATCCGTATCCGGCCTGTGGGTTGGGGTGATGGATTAGTAGCGCGGGAGGCGCGTATAGTACGCCTGCCACCGTGCTTAGCGTGTCAATGAAAAACGGGGCAGCCCGTAGCCAAATTAATATTGTATGTATCGGATCGGGAGGCCTAAGGCGAAAACGAGAAAAGGGACTCGGGATCAAAGGTAGACCGCCGTCTCGCTTCGTCCCGCCCGTCTATCTGGGCGTATATCGTGACTATTCGACCCAACCGAGTTGACGTTTTTCGAAATACATACCGCGTTTCGCCCAGCCGCTTTTGTCCTTCGCATTTGACAGCTGCACGGGCGTCGTTCCGTTCGTTCCTATGCAAACTGGTAGCGCGTATAGGAACGAAAATAAAACTGGGGACGGTCTCTGCGCAAGTTCACGCCGCCACCGAGTCTATGTAAATTGGCGAAGGGCGAGCATAATAGGCTACGAGGCCATCAAAGCCACCGACCGGGCCAGCCATGACCCATCCCAGCACCGTCAGCAACCCGAATATGCACAAAAATCGTTCATCCGTGGCCGCGCTGGGAACGCGTGCCGATAAGATCGCAACGCGGCTGATCAAAGGAATCGGGGATGATCCGTCGGCCGGGCGGACAAAAAGAAAAGAAAATAAGCCATATGTCCCGAGAGAAGGCGATCGAGCGGAGCAAACTCGCGCCACAAACGTAATCAATCCACTCGGACTGCCCCGATCGACCGCTTTCCTTCTTGTCCTCCAACAACAACCAAATGAGCCGTGCCCAATTGCGCACCCATCCGCCACCGGCTCGGACGGGGTACTGTAGTGCCCACTCATCCTCGGACCTTACGTCTCTGCGGGCCACTTCCGTGCTCGCGTGCAGAAACGAGTGGCCGTCGTGATCTGATGCCAGTGCCGGGGACTTCAGTGACCACGGCCACCACAGGTAGAGCATAGAACGAGTGCCAGCAAGGGTGCGTACATTCCGGAGTCTACCTGCTGCGCCCTGAAGACCGCAAGCAAGATCTAGCTCATAGGGACCGAATTTTAAAGGGGACCCGGGGCGCGAGATGAAGATGTCGGGTGACAAGGGCCACGATGGGTACCGTGACCCGGGCGTACCAAGGAGGGTCCATGAGGCGAGGGGGTTGTGAAATCTCGACGCGGATTACATGCTGAAAAGTGCGCACATGTCTGCATGAAGAAATTCAAGTAAGACGTCCGTAAGCTACAACATTTGTAAACAGTGATATAAGGCAGCGGGAAATCTAACTTTTCGATTGAGGTATGTAGGGACTTACGTAATCGAGCATTTACAGTGCTATACTGGGGGCTACAGCACTCAGGGGAGACTCGAGGAGTGATTCAGCTTGACGGAAGACTCAAGTTAACCTGACCATACAATATGGATACTGCGGTAAGTATCCATGCAGTACTGTATGCCCAGGTACTGAAGGCAGAATAGGACGAAGCAGGGCAGGGCCGCTGATCGTACGTTTCCTAAGGCAGCAGGGACGAGGGCCACATGCATGCTTCAGTCAGGGATTCATGGAAGCGAGACGCTGAAAAGGATCGATCGCAGTGCGATGGATTCCAACTGTACACTACAGCTACCGAGAAACCTTTTCATGTGAGCTCCTTGACTGACCTGTCTTCGACCCGAGCGGTCGGCTCCTCTGCTGTATACTCTTGTAAGGCCTTGATTTATCAGTCTCTTCTTTACTATCGACGAGAACAGCCGATGGACGGTCTCTACTCCATCGTCAGTCTCTTTGCACCTGTCTGCGACAATCGCAATGGGCCGAAAACGGGATTTCCAATTTTATGGGGCTAAAAAGTAGAGATGTGGTGAGTGTGCTGAACATGGTTGGTGCTGGAGCTGATTATAAGCAAAGGAATGAACAGACAGAGCTAGGTTGCTGCAAATGCTCCTGCAGCTTCTGGCTATGGTAAATGCCCACTTGCCTAGGTCGGACACCTATGAATCCTATAGCCTCCTCATAGGGTACTGTTGTGTGAGGACGGGTACGGTAGGTCATGGGATAGATAAGAACCCACTGACTTTCTTTTCATGATTTCGCCCTCCCTTATCATTTCTATTGCCAACAAAAATGCCTGTTATTAGGGGCCAGGTCGGTAGCCTGCATTGGCCAATTCTGTATATGTGTCTGTGCAAAATCCTGTTTGCCCTTCCCGTCATTTGTATCCTCTCCGAAATCATGCAGCCCTGGGGTAGCGTGAGGAAGCTCTGTAAACTCCCGCACGCCTCGTGAGGAATTTTGTGAAGTCGACTCTGGTCGCAGTATGATTGTTCATGTTTATGAAAATCTGTGACCTGTGCTGAATCTGGGCGTATGGCTTCCCCATCCCCTCTCAATGACACTATGTCGTGGTTCCTTTTCGGCCACAATTTTTATTTTTGTGCGGTGCCAGATGATAAATTGGTGATATTGACTGTGCTTGATCAATGCGCGCATGAAAAATAGAAGGCACTTTGACGATGGTCTAGTTCACAGTCGCCTGGATAGGGACCAAGAACTCCGGTCGTGACCAGGCGCATGCTACAACAAAGGGTTTCAGCCAGCCCAAAGCATAGCTTGCAGGCTTACTGTAGGCCTGACTAGAATGTTCGTTTTGGTAGGACATGTATCGACCACTCTTCAAGATCAGAGGGTCAGGCGACTCGCAATTCCAAGTGTGAGACTCATCCGCTTCTAATCCATCTGGCCACGTCGATGGTTTTTGCAACGACTGTTACGACGTGGCCAGACACTCTGGTACCTGGGTGGCAGATGATACCCTGCCAGGACAATCACCCCACGGTGCGGCCGTCATCAGACAGGTGGCTGGCATACAGACAGACCTACTCTTCCTGAATGTGTGGGACGGCTCTGCTCAGGAAGAGCACAAATAACATGTGGCATCAAAATAGGGTTTCATCCCCCAAATCAGCGGACACCCGTGAAGTGCAGGGAATTCACCCCACAAGCATCTCCTTGTCCTCTTCCCTCCCTTCATCATTCATCCAGGACGCACTCCAACCAGACCAACACACATTGGAAGATTGGCTCCAGCTGTATCCAATAAGAGCTTGAGCCCTGGCGCCATTCGAACACGCGCTCAGGACTGTCATGTCATGCCCGCGTACTCGAGGTTTTGACGCAGGCGGGAGTCGAACCCTCCCCTGTAAGCGAACACCGACCATGACAGACAGTCGCCTTTACCCACCTAGGCCACGACCCGTGCCCGGATTACTGCTCCAGCCATCCCATCAAGCAAGGCGCTGGACATGATTCATGATCCTTGAGTGCGCTTTTATGCATTTAGTCATGAATAAGGAATGAATTCATGGAGAAACTACTTGAGGGCTCATTGACAAATGGGTCCTGAAAGGGCAAAAATGCGTAGTATTATTTTATTCCTCAGTTTTCCACTTGTTGAAACTGGCTAGACTTCGTGTTGTGTACTGTAAAACAGTCAGTAGTTCATCAGTGCATCGCCCTCTGACCATACCAACTGATCCAGGCATCACCAGACAGCTGGCTACAGCAGCAATACGTGGTCAAGGCTATTCTTAGCACAGTCTTGCAGTGACAGACTGGAAGGGTCACACTCTGGCACAGGGCGAGTAAAATATAGTTTCAGATCAAAGTGGGCTGGCCAGCCTCATCATTCAACTGCTATGTCTCGTCAGTCGCAGTCAACAGTAATGAGCTGAACCATCTCCAGCCTCGGGTCAGTCTCTGTGCCAAATATTTTGGCTGCAGAGATCGATACTTTGAGGAATACTTGCAGCATACTTGCGCTGGTAACACTGAACGTCAGTCAGGGCACAGGGTCAAAGTGGCTGATTGATTCATCAGAAATGGTCCTAGGTCGTGGCCTAGCGGTAAAGGCGTCTGCCTGTCACGATGGGTGCACACTTAAAGGGGAGGGTTCGACTCCCACCACGGTACAAAATGATTGTCAACTATGTGTTCCTTAGCCCTCGAGTGCGCTGTATAGTGCTTGGGTATGGTATGACATAAGAAATGCTTTCCCCAGCAACCTGCTCTAATTGGCCAAACTACAGTATCTGTTCCAATATTCCAATCTGTGCATCTCACCTCTTCCTCGCACTCCCTGTCAACTCCACAACCTTGTTTACCAAAACCAGTCAAAAGCGAATGGCAAAAACTCTGAAAATAGGGCATAAAATAAATACAATCCACCGAGTCCTACAAATGTACATTGCAGACACCATGGAAAAGAAGTATGAAAAGTCGCCAAAAACTCCTCTTCAAAAACTGTAAGATCGAATGACCATCTCAAGGCAATCACTCTCCACATCCTTTTGTACACAGCCCACCACCAGGCCATCTCAGCGATCAGGGCCCAAGCACTGTGCACACTGCATCATAATATCTGCATCGTAGGGCTCGACCTGGATGGTGGTGAAGGTCAGGTTGTACTTGAAACGCATCGCCTGGCTAGCTTCGTGCATTATTTTCAAAGCATCGCAGGACGGATCTAAAAAGTCGAGTCAATACGGTCAGAGCACAAACACAAGACAATAACCAGTCGATTATTGTATTCCAAAAAGCTCTTACAATTCTAGCATCGGCCGACCCACAGACCCAAGTCGTGGCCTAGCGGCTAAGGCGTCTGCCTCTTACGCTAGGTGCGCACTTAAGGAAGGTTTCAACTCCCGCCTGGGTCAAAAATTATTGTCAATCTATGTGTTCTCTAGGCCTCGAGTGCTTGGCTATGCATAAAGTATGACATGACGTGATCCAGGACGGATCGATTAGGAAGGGGACTGACCCAAGCTGTGGGCCAGCCACATCAAAATTTTGAATTCCCGCCAAAATATCTTTGTCTCCGCTAATGCTCGCAATTCAACCCGCTGGAGAAGCCTTCCGTTAATCAATCTGCATTTCGGACCCCTCCCACCTTCTGTCCGCATACTGGCCACCCCAAAGGCTATTGCGTGCGGGCAGGAGCCCAGAAGCGGAGTGGACATCTCTTGGTCATCCCCACTCCTTTCCTGTCCTTCTACCCCCCCCCCCCGCCTGAATGCGAATGTCCTTTCAGGATGGCCCTCTTTAAACACAGAAGAGTCATCACGCTAGCAGGCCCAATATACAGACAACCTTGCGTCGAGTCGGGTCGGTCAATGCTGGCACAATTTTTTAATGTTTCCATTGAAAAAAGCAGAGGTTTTCCTGAAAGAAAACTTCTACACGCGCAGAGAACCCGCTGTTTTTCAAACAGGCCACCCGTAATTCCTGCCGAAAAGCACACTAATGCCCTTACGGCCGAAACAACACTCCATCATGATCATGCCCGATGTACTCACCAATTGCTAAATGCACTGCCAAGGCAGCTTTGTCCATGGTCAACGACCACATGTGCAAACTGTGCGCATTCTTCACACCATTCAGCGACTGCAAATCTCGACGTACTTGATCATAGCTCACGTCCCGAGGTGTCCCTGAAAAACATACAACTTATTACAAACACGCATCTACGTTTTACCACATCACCAGAACTCGAGGGTCAAGTACACAAAAAATGTTAATTCAAAATTCAAATTTCCCGCCATTAAAAAATTTCGGTGATAACATTTTCTGCTTGTAATGTACACGCACTCTTGGTACCGACCGTTTGACTAGTGAGTGAATAAGCCTCCTGCCAAAGCTCACCTACCAAGCTCGCCTATGATTTAGTCTTCCAGCTCTGACAAGACTTAACAATTTATGGTGCAAATGCAGAGCCAGCAGTATACTATCACACACATATAGCATCACAATGCTGCAAAAAGGACTCCCATCTTCCCTATAAGCCTTGGATAAGGGCGCCTGCAGACATAATTCCCGATCCCCTCTGACCCCTTGATCTCACGTCAGGGCATGGCCCAACGCATTATTCTAAAATATTTTCTACAAGATCCTGATGGCGGAGGCTTCCTTCTGCAATTTCTTTGTTGCATGTTTTGTCCCCGTGCCAATAGCAATATCCATCCAGGATGGGGCCCAACCCTGTCCCTACTATGTTGCAATTGTTTTGCCAAACACAGCATGATTCTTCACATGATTTTAGTCGACCAAGCCCCAATGCTGACACATGCACAGCCCAGATCACGATTCTAATGACCTGCGTGAGCACTATACAAGTTCAGCTCCCACTCTCCACTCATCTATTCTCGAAAGAGCATCAGAGTGGGTCGCCTGAATCAAACCAGCAGCCCCTTACCTTCCATGAGAACATAGACGGCATCTCGTAACACGGTACAGGTCGTGATCAAAACCAGCACTGAGAATATGAACGTGCATATCGGATCCGCTAACTTCCATTCTGGCTGAAAAGAAAAAAACATTTCTGATATTCAAGCCACACACACCAGCCACGCAAAGTTTACGTATTGTTACAAAGGCTGGGCAAACAGAATCTGCTTTCCATCCACAAACACATCAACTGAGTCGATCCCTTCCATGCTGCAATTATGTTTTGTCCCTGTGCCAGTATCAATATCCATCCAGGATGGAACCTTCCCCCTACTGCCAGCCATTTCTATGTTGCAATTGTTTTGGCGAACACAGCAGGGCCCAAGTTCAACATCCCCCACTGCCTGCCAGAGTAGAGAACACGCTCAGCCCACCTTTCCTGTGTCTACCAGGACAGAATAACTCTCTAGCACTCACGATCGGAGTTGGCCACCCAGAACATCAGTTTGTGACCTCTCATTGTCAAAGAACAAGTCGAGTCCCACACACGCACAGGTTATGCAAAGCCGTCAGGCTCATCGTCTGGTCCCAGGCACTCCCTCCACGAGCAACTTACTTTAAATTTGATGATTAAGGCTGCAATGAAAACTCCAACGCTTTGTACCAAATCGCCGAGCACGTGAATCAAGGCAGCGCGTACGTTGATATTCTTGTGCTTGTTCACGCCATACAGCTCGTCCGTGGGATACGCACTGAGCGAGTAACGAATGGCGAACGCGTCAGCCGCAGATGAAGATTCGGAATCGATCCAAGGACGTCGATCGCCATTAAGGTTCTGTCGGCCATTGTGACTGTGTCCGTGACCATGATCGTGGCTGTGATGATGACCACCACCGAGCCCGTGCGAATGCCCGTGGCTTCCTCGATGCAGTACGATGCCCATCCTGCAACACAAGTCCATTCTATGCCCACGCCATATGAGTGTCCTCCATAAAACCTACACGATATTGAAGAGGATTCCACATCCAGCCGTCATCAGCATGACGTTGGCATCGATTTCGTGAATATCATGAACGACACGATCCACGGCCATGTAGACCAGAATACCCGTCAGCACCCAAATAATCAATATGCTAACTACGGCACCCAATATCTCTGAAACAAGTACATCTTCCTGCAATGATCGGGGTCTATGGACAGACAGGGCTACCCCCCGTCTGTCGGCCAATGGAATTTGGATGGCTCGCTACAGCAGGCAAGTGTCATGGCCCCACGGTACCCACGATAGGAGGCACCCTATGCTTGTTGCACCAAGAGCCAAGATTTCTATCCCCCACTTTCGGAAAATTCTTGAGACCCAGGGCAGGATACAATAATTTGGTGCCACACATCCCAAACTTACCAGCACGATAGAAGCCAAACGAGAGATTCTTGGTAGCACTCCGTCTGGCCAACCAAATGGCCATTAGCGATATCATAAAACTTGCAAAATCGCTCAGCATGTGAGCAGCGTCGGTCAAAATAGCCACACTATTGGCAATGAGACCACCTGAAACAAAACTCGATCGTATAACCCTTAATAAGCCGCAAATAAGAGCAAGGTCCCCACAGACTTTTCAAAATTGAAAGAAAGGCTTTTTTAAAGCATACTAATATGGCCAAAATCCAAAAATTGCATGCACGACTACATCTGGTAATTAATTGTTCAAATGAAAATTCGGATTGAAAGGACGCTGGCCGCACTGATGGCTTCCCAAAGGCAAATCAGAGAAAAATAAGGCTTTTTGGACAAAAAAATCCATTCAGGCCCCTCAAGATTTCAAGCACCCGTAGGAGCCCTGCAATAGGACTACTCACCAACGAATTCTCCTATCATAAAAATCAAGCAAATAACACTAACAATAATCAATTGCCGAGTGGCCGAGTGGTCTCTGGGCGGAGCAACTTGAGGATGGCAATGTCTCGAATTGTCGTAAGGCCCGTCGCCAACATTGATCCTCGTATCGGGCACTTGCGGACGATCACCGAACGGGTTTGATCGACGAACAACATTGGATATTTCGTCGTCCTGGCTTGGACTATGATCCAGAATTAGTCGATTTCGGTCCGACACATCGATAGCGTCGTTGTCCAGAAAAAACTGATTAACACCGGCTGACATGTCATCCAACTGGCTCGTAGGCCTGGCCCTGAAAAAGAGGGGGCAAATAAGAAAATTCAAAGAAAACAAGAACCTAGAATATGTAGCCTACAGCAAAAAATTGAGGTTTTTCTTACATGTTTCTCCAATTTATGAGCTCAATTTTTAATTTTTCGAGAGTTTGTAAAATCGGGCATGAATTGATTACGTACGCCCTGTTTGGAATTTCCCAGGTCGGCGACAGTGAATATAGGCCAATCTTGGGAATTAAAAAACCGAGGAATTTTTCCTTTCCGCTTTTTAGCAGACAACTTTTGTCTCTGATGTGCAGGCCCGCGAACTTTAATTTTTTATCGGATTCACCTATAAATCTGTACAGAGACTTATCGCATCAAAATGAATGTAACGGAACGTAACTAGCTGATGACGCCAAAACATTCAGATAACGCAACACCAGACTGCTTCAATCGCCGGCAAACGACCAGCGAATGACGTCAAATTTAAAATTCGCGCCTTTTTGAGTTCGCGCGACTCCTTACCCCATTTAGGTTAATCGAATGTGCGCGGCTGGTGGTGGGGCGGGGCCGGCTGGCAGCTCGACGGCAGCCAGCCATTTGCCGAAGACGCGACACGTTTTTCGCCTGCTGCGTGGCAGGTGTGGAAACGAAGTTCTTTACTTTCGGTCGGCCGGCGTGTACCATTTGTTCCCGTTGCGATCATTAGGACTACAGCTGTTGAGTGATTATAGTTGTAATCTATTGTAGGAGCCTGTTCTCGGCTTAGGCCTGTACTTTATACATGCCCTAGTTTCGAAGACCATTCCGAATGCCCAGATTTTGTCTTTATTGAAATTCCGTTTATTTGACGAATCAAAACGATCGAACCGATTTTCCGTGTCGACGAGATTTAGAGCTCTCTCGTTCTTTGGAAGAGCTTGGCCGAACGTAGGCTAGCTGGCAGTGGTAGCCGTCGCCTTGCCGCTTAGTATTTCTTCGTGTTCTTTATCGACTGTATTTTTCGAGAATGGGCTTATTACCACGACGAAAATCATTCCTGTTGAAATTTTTACTTCTGGTTCCGGCGGTTTGGTTCGTGGCGGTTTTATTCTTTGCCTATAGCGGAAATGGTGGCGGTGGATCTCAAGGCGGCATCGAAAAGCGGGAAAAACGTAACGAAGCGCCGCCAGCTAGGCAAGACGCAAACAACGATAATGGAAAAGATTTTGATCCTCCGAAGCTGCCTGAGAAACAAGCGGAAGGAAAAGCCGTCGTTGCGGATGAAACGAAGAAATCGCCCGAAAATAAAGGCGTCGAAGGGGCGGCTGAAATAAATATACCAAAGCCAAAGAAGTTCGCCATCGATCCCGATAGTCCGATTTATAAACACGAAAAGAACCAAGCCGGCGAAGGTGGCAAACCGGTCAACGTCAACAAAAATGTAAGTTGTACGATTTATCAGGCGCGAGTACATTTGCTTTTTCCCCTGCTGAACGGGTCTCGTTGTGTTGTTCCTGACTATGATAGCGTGGATTTGTATTTACTAAAAGCTTGAATTCCGTAAGTTTGAGCAACGTGGCATTACTTCGGGAATATTTTAGTCCGAGAGCATTGAATGCATAAGAGCAGGTTTGGTTGGAGAACAGGGGCTCTTTGTTGATTGATACTAGGCAACCGAATACGTGCGATTGTGTTTCGGAGAAAGTTGGCCCGCTAGCTCATTGATCTTTGCTGGGCAACGGCTAGGTGCCGGGTTCAGGTAGTATTAGCCACGCGCGATTATCGGCGTCCCGACTTGTACATGGTTCGATGCTCGGCGGGCGGTCTTCGTGCGCCAAATGGTTGATATATGGCTTAGTTTTAGTATTTTTACGGTCAAGTAGTAATGATATTAATACGTTTTAGTTTCAACCCGATTTTCATGCTTATTCATTCGAAAAAATCCTCTCTTATAGTCGATTAATTTCGTATTTTTATTTTCGAGACAAGTTTTTCTCGCCGTGACCATTTCTAGGCCTGAAATGGTTGTTATTCCGTCCATTCTTTGGCCCGACAAGATTTCAATGAGGGTCAGGTTTGCTTGTTCCCAAGTGCGTTACCTTATTCGGTTGGTGATGGTTTTTTATGATTTTTGATGGCATTTGATGCGATGTCGACGAATTTGGTGCCATATGCGGCCAAGAGCATTGACACGTCCTTGTTCGAGTCGGTTGCGCATAGGAGAACAAAAAGGTCGTTGCGCGATGATTATTCGTTGGTGTTAAAAAATTCTCAGCCTCCAACCAAAGTATACGACGAATATGAATTGGCGAATGCGTGTTGGATCTCGCGCAATGCGATAGTTTGATTAGGGTTACCCTAGGTCGCATAATAATCTATTGTGCACGGGTGACAATCGAATGACGAAACTGGCCACAAATCAACGGAAATTTGTTAAATAGGATATTGAAATGAATGGGAAATTGGTAACGTTAGGACCATAGAGGGTAATATTAACTGTTGAGGTTAGGCGAAAAAGGGATGTCGGTGCGATGTAGTTGCGCGTGTGGGAAAGCGGATGATGTTTCGGATGAATGATTTTTGTCAAACAGATTCGCTGATCAAAATTTTGGCTAAGGCAGTGAACTCAATAACTTTCGCTGAGACCGCTAGATGCAAAAAATGAACCTGTTTTATTATAAATCGGAGAAAAAACGTGGGAAGGACGAGAAAAGTTGTCGCACAGCAGACATCGGGCGAGGATATCTCGAATACATGCGTCTAATAGTATGGGCCGAAAGCATTACAAATCATGCCCAGATCGTGGCCTAGCTGGGAAGCGGGGGAGGGTTCGACTCCCGCCTGGGTAAAAATATTGTCAATTGTGTGGTCCTTAACCCTCGAGTGCTTAGCTATGGATTGAATATGATATGACGGACCACCAAATCGATCCTTAACCTCTGACAGCACGCTCCAATTCCAATCAAAGACATGAAAAGTACAACCTTAGGAACGTGGCCTTTCGTCCCTGTGACTTTTGGTCATTTGTCGTGCCCAGCATCGACAGATCCGACTGCTGGATCTCTTATCCGACATCTTATCATTTTGCCGCGCATAAAAGAATTTTAGTCCAGCGGGCGGAGTTAGTAGTCCTGCCCAAGTATGGGCAAGGTGGGGGGTGGTAGAGATCAGATCAGATAAGATCGCCTAAGCCTGATCTGATCGCGTGTGAGACAGGTCGGGTTCGGGTCGAGTGAGTCAGGTCTTGGTCCTGCCCACATTTAATTTTATCGCTTTTGCTTGCTTCCTTTTCTTCCTGCTGGACCCAAGGTAGGGAGGGGGAGAGGAAGGGTGCACCCCACCTACCGTCTTGCCCATACTTGGTCCTAAATTTTTGCGGTTTTTCTGCTGCAAAATGATGAGATGTGGCCCGTTTTTTCCTCGCAAATCAGCATTCAATCCCGCTGTGTCTTTGGGAGTGGACTGACAGGGGGCTGGTGAGGAAGCAGTGCAAAATACGTCGTCCCCACCGATCTTTTTTTTGAAGCGGATTGGGATCGGGCCGATCCAGGCCTCATATCATGTCGTATGTACTTCATCCAAGAGCGCACTCGAGGGATAAGGAATAAATATTGGGCAATCATTTTTCACCCGGGCGGGAGTCGAACCCTCCCCTACCTAGCGTGAAAGGCAGGCGGCTACCGCTAGGCCTAGGGTTCGGGTCGGTCGATGCTAGGTCGTGCCCTGAATTAGAAAATGGTTTTTAGTTTGCCAGCCGCTGAGCTTTTACGAAGAAAACTTTGCGCGCCTAATAACACATGAAAGAACGATAAATTTTGTTTTTTTGTGTGGTTATTGCCGAATAATAAAAGGTTGGAGTTAGGGTTTTGTTCGGGCTAGCTTGGGAGGACATTGATTCGAGTTAATTATCTAATAAATTTGTGATTTTTTTAGGATTTGACGGCAGAACAGAAAGCTAAATACGATGATGGGTGGACGAATAATGCGTTTAATCAATACGCTTCGGACATGATCTCCATTCATCGAAGTTTGCCAGCGGCGGCGGATAAAGAGTAGGTTTATGTTTTATTTATTTTTCTTGTCGAATTGTAGCAAAAGGCGAATGAAATGTGGGTGATTTAGTTGAAAATGAGGAAATGCGACTGGTTTTAGGACTGGTGGTAGTTGGTGGGCGAAACAGTTCTAGTTTTTCAACTGGTTTGTGTGCTCGTAATTTCAAGTAGGCCAGATAAGAGTAGGAGAGAATTTATTATCGGGGAACGTGTAAAACCTGAAGCCCTTGTTTGGTCAGGGGGTGTTTGATCAGTGCAGCACTCGTTCGAGATTGGAATTTTTAATGAGTGCTTTTCACCTTTATTCGCTGTGGATGGCTTACAACCCACTTTGAGTAGCCAGCGAATATGGGGCCGAAAAATCTGGTCTCTTGCATAATTTAGAAGAATATTCATCATTGCATGCAAAAAAGCGAAGAAGCAGTCACCATTTAATGAAAAATGTTTTTCCAGGATCAGGTTAATCAGTTGCCAGATTTTGTTTAACTTCTTTTTCTGAAACTAGCGCTCGCTTATCCCGAACCCGATAAAAAAGGTCGGATTGAATGTTTCAGAAGGGGAAGTCAAAAAATTTGGCGAATGACTGAACTGATAAAGGAAACAAGGGATTTGGTAGCTAATTTGTGACTGGTTCTCCGCTTTTTGCTTGCCTGATTTTCCGATGATAATTGCTGCACTAAATTGTTTTCTCCACACTCTCCCTTGTTTTCGCTCGATTCGTTTCCATCTGTGCAGAATTGGTGGGGTGCCACTCTTAGAAGTCATCCGACCGATTAAGCAGGCCTGATTTTGCCATGATAAATGCTGCACTAAATTATGCAAGGAAATGGAATTTTTGACCCTATATTTGCTGGATACTCAGGCTGGGTTTTAGGTTATTTACAGCGAATAAAAGTGAGAAAAGCACTTTTTGAAAATCCTAATCCCAGTCGGGATTGAGCCAGTCCGATCCCGAACGAACGCAAAGTCTCGACCACTGTTTATTGGGGGGGGAGGGGGGGGGATCCTGAACGAGCCTGATGGGTGGCATATTTTGCAGGTGCGTGGAGAACAAATACGGGGACGATTTGCCGGACACGTCGGTGGTGGTGTGTTTCCATAATGAGGCGTGGAGTGTGCTATTGCGAACAGTGCATAGCATCGTGGAGAGGACGCCCGACAAGCTGCTCAAGGAAATTATATTGGTCGATGATTTTTCGGATAAAGGTAATTTGAATGCGGGGGTGTTGCCGTTTGGGGGCGCTTAGAATTCCTTCGTGGGGGGGGGGGGGGGGTAAGAACAGGCCGCCGGGGGGAAATTAGGCCCTCCCTTGCTTTCGCTCGATTCGTTTCCATCTAATTGTTCTGAATTTGTGTGGGGCCACTCTTCGTATTGCTGGCCAGGGACTTCGGTTAGCCTACTCTCAAAAGCCTGTGCGGTCGGCGTCGCTTCTGGTTCATGGTGGAAGAGTCAAGGGGCCAGCTAGGACGTGTCCCAAGTTTAGGACGATCGAATCATAATGATGAAGGATAGCGATAGGAGTTGGGGTGTCCTAATATTGGGCCCAGGGCGAGTACTTTGTTTGTCTGCGGGGAAGATCTGAAACAGTTGAGACATGGTCGTGCATTGTGCTCGTGAATGATCCTCTGGTTGTGACTGCGCCATCGACAGTGGATGGTCGTCAGCGTGGGCAGCTTAGGGCCGGGTGCATTCGACCAGTGCCCAGGCTAGTGTTGCACAGAGCACTTGTAGGCAGCCAGAGGGATTATGGTGGGGAGGGGGTCTCACGATCAGTGATCAATACTCTGCAGGAAGCCTTCCGACTAGGCTTGTAAGATCAGCCCCACCCTGTCGCACTTTCACACAACGGAAGGTGATATGCAGTGAGATGTGGTCCCCATGGTAGCGTTCGACCGGGGGGGATTTTTTCGGGGGCGGGGACGGGGATTAGAAAAAGCTTTCACAGTGTCAAAGTCTGCTTATATGTTAGTTTCTTGTAGCGTTCGTTCGGGATCCCGATCCCGATAAAAAATGGGATTGAATGTTGTGGAGATGTGAGAAGAAAGGGGTGGGGAGAGGAAGGGAGTGTTCCAGAAGGGTTAGCTGGAAAAACTTTGGTGGATGATTGAACTGGCAAGGAGGAAGTGAGGGATTTGTTTACTAATTGGTGACTAATTTTAGGTCTTTTTGCTTGCCTGATTTTGAATGCCATGATGAATACTGCGCGAAAAAGTTTTTAGCCCTATATTTGCTTGCTACTTGGGGCGTGTTGTAGGTTACCTACAGCGAAGTAAAAGTGGAAAAATAACACTCTAAAAATCCCGGTCCCGATCCCGAAAAAAGTGATCCCGAACGAACGCTAATTTCTTGACTTGTTCTAAAAACTTCATGCAGTTTACCCTGCATTTTTTACCAAAAGCCTTCACACGCACCCATAAATCTATTGCAGATTAGCAGAGACAAGAACACTATCAGTGAAAGCCTGGCCGAGCTATTGCATGTCGATCTCATCTTGCGCCTAGAATTATCAATGACCTCAAGGTTTTCATAATAAATTTTGCACCCTGAACATTTTTTGTCAACTTTGTCAAAATAGGGCCACTTCGGACATTTTTCTATTTCAAAGGAAAGTAAAGCATCGGCAGATAGCTAGCTAGCTAGCCCCCACTACTAGCACTGACCTGATCTCACAGACCAATATGTGCGCATTGCACAAGGCCTCGTCACACCACACAGAAAACAGTATTTTTTAGAAGACCATCCCACAACACAGCACAAAATTCTGACGCTATGTTTATTGGGTCTTTTCGACTGTCGAAGGCGGGAAAGTGTTCGGGGGTGAATCCCCGCCACATCTTTTTCGGGGTCCCGACCCCGGCCGAACACTACCCCATGGAAGACAAGGCTGGCATACTCCGTTTTGCTCAAATCCGTATCCCTGCTTTTTTGAAATGCAAAAATCGAATTCGTAATCGTGCATGCAATTTTTGAATTTTGATCTTACTAGGAGCCTTAAAATAACCTTATTTTCAATTTTGAATTGTCCGTGGGAACCCTGAAATTTAAATTGTGCGCACTTCGCGCGCTTTTGCCTGTGATGCGCAGGATAGGAAATTCAAATTGCCCTTAAAATTCGATTTTACAATTTGAAAACGGATCTGAGCGAAATGGAGTCAGCCAACTTTCCACTTGGACTACTGTACATATCACGGCACACACACCTTCGAGGTCATCTGGTGCTTGCATAGCCAAGAATAGTGAATTACTTTTTGTTTTCTTTCAGCGCATTTGAAAGAACCATTGGAAGAATATATGTCGCAGTTTAAGAAAGTCAAGATTTTACGTTTGGAGAAACGAGAAGGATTAATTCGGGCTCGTTTGAGAGGATTCGAGAAAGCCAAAGGCAAAGTGATAACATTTTTGGATTCTCATTGCGAATGCACGGATGGTAAGAAAAAAAGTTTTAAATATGAGCGGAAATAGGATTTGATATTTTGAAGGATGGTTGGAACCACTTTTGGATCGTATAAAAACTGATCCTAAAATTGTGGTTTGCCCAGTGATCGACGTGATCGACGATACGACCTTCGAATATCATTATAGTAAAGCTTACTTTACGAACGTGGGCGGGTTCGATTGGTCGCTACAATTTAATTGGCATCCAATACCGGAACGTGATCGCAAGAATCGAAAACGAGCCGTTGATCCCGTGGCGTAAGTCTTAGACACATCTCGTACGACGCAAATTTGAATTTCCCGCTGCCTGAAAGCCGCTTATGACAGTTTGACATGGATAGAACATTCCTTACTTAAGCTTGTGCGCAGTGCGGGTCGGTTTTGAAAAGTTTTTAAACAGAACAGCAACAAGTTCTTGTCGCTTTTAAGGAAACCAATTAAAAGGCATAAATCAGGAAAACTGTGACTGAAATTAGCGAACAGGCTTAAAATGAAATCCATTTCAATTTATTGAAAATTATCATAAGCGGCTTGAAGCGGGAAATTTAAATTTAGCGATGTACGAAGCCTGTGAAATGGTTCATTGCGATTGTGCTTGTTGGATGAAGGCAATTTTCTGATGGGATTTTTAGTTCGCCAACAATGGCTGGTGGTTTGTTCGCTATCGATCGAGAATATTTTGAACATTTGGGTAAGAAGGTTGGTTTTGGATTTAGTGGAATTTAAATTCGAATGGGGTTTTTTCAGGGACTTACGACTCGGGATTTGATATTTGGGGTGGCGAGAATTTGGAATTATCTTTTAAAGTATGTTTTGGGTTTTTGCTTGTGAAATGTCCACAATTTAGCTCATTGCCCAGGAGGGTCCAGGAAGTGTGCAAGTGTTCATGCAAGACTGGAAAAGGCAGGAAAAATGGGAATTTTGGTGCAAAAATGAAGGAAAACTGAGAGGTTGCATTTCGAATCAGTCCTTTTTCCATGTAATGTTGATCATGCTGGAAATCAATAAGTAGTGCTGGAATAGTGTGAAAAAAATCGGAAGAAAAAATGAGGGAAGATTATGTTTCACTCCTTGTATGAACCCTGATTGCGTTTTCAAGTTGGCGCTAGGCGTACCACTGTTGGAGATAATACTCGCCGTGCTAAGCGAATATCAGAAGTTTAAAGGGTTCATGCGAGGCGCGGAAAACGATTTTTCCAGGTTTTCCTGGCAGAAATTGATAATTTTCAGAATTTGAAACTTAAAAATGCAAGTTTTTACGGCTCTCCTTGATTTTCGTTTAAAAATTCTTATTTTCCCTGACTTTTCAATGCTTTCCGAAATTGCACGAACTTTGCTTAGCCTGAACCTTGCGATCCTTTGTGCACACAGGTTGGACGCAGGGGAGGCCTCACGTGGGTCGTGCCGTCCCTGTGTTTCAGCGGGGGCAAAAGGCTGTTGGGGGGGAGAGTCTGGTCAAAAAGTGGCCATTTTTGCCCGCAATGGCAGCTACACTAGGTTGGGGACCGCAGTTTCGGATGCTGATGTTGTGGTTTACAGATTTGGATGTGTGGTGGTCGGTTGGAGATTGTTCCGTGCAGTCACGTGGGCCATATATTCCGCAAGAGGTCACCTTACAAGTGGCGCAGTGGTGTGAATGTGTTAAAGCGGAATACGGTCCGACTGGCCGAGGTGTGGCTGGACGAGTACAAGAAATATTATTATGAGAGGATCAACTGGCAGTTGGTAAGTCCATGATGGGTGCAGGGAAGGCCAAGTCGATAGTGCCATTGAATGTGATGACCATTTGACCAGGAATCAATTGAGGGATCCTTTGTGTAGAAAACAGAACTATTTTCGATAAGTGAGCTGCGCTGTGGATTTGTCATGCTCATTCATCATGATGACATTCCACCTGCTGTGTACGGTGTCAGAAATGACTGGGGCCACTTTCGAGTTCGCCTGTGTTGCGCGACATGTCATGGTGATGGGCCGACTACTATCCTATATCGTGGTGCTATGCCATCCTGAATCTGGGTTATGGAAGGGCCGTTTATTCCTGATGAGCGATCATCCGCGGTGGGTGGCAGGATAGCCCTGCGTTCCATGCAACTCACCCCTGGTCTCCTCACCCTGGCACTCCTCACCCCTGGCACTCCTCACCCCTGGCACTCCTCACCCCTGGTCTATCTATATTCCATGTGTCCAAGGCGGGCCCGGGCTTATCTTGAGGGTGCGTGCGTCTTGCAAGGGGTGAAAGTTGGCTTCAGATGTGCCAAGCCAGTAAGGCGTGTTTTAGGGAGATTACGGCGATATATCGGATCGAGTAGCTTTAAGGAAGAAGCTCAATTGCACGTCGTTCAAATGGTTCCTGGACACTATTTATCCGGAGCTGTTTATTCCAGTGAGTTGTGATGCATATGTGAGGTTTAATGGGTGCTAATTGGTGGTGTGTTTCAGGGCGAGGCCATTGCGTCGGGAGAGGTAGGTGGTTGGGGTGGTTGTTGGTGGGGTGAGTGCGAGGGTGTGTGTTTCAGGTACGTAACCAAGGTCAGAGTGGGCGTATGTGCTTGGACAGTCCAGTCGGGCGACAGCACAATAATAAGCCGGTTTCGGTTTATGCGTGCCACGGGCAAGGGGGGAATCAGGTAATGGATGATGTACTGCTTGCAATGCTGTTTTGCGTGTTTCTAGATACGTAATCAAGGCAAAGGCGGCTCTATGTGTTTTGACTCTCCGACCGGTGAGGAGCACAATAATAAGCCAATCGCCCCGTATCCTTGCCACGGCGCCGGTGGCAACCAGGTACATTTATTGCCACTGCTTTGCATATTTGTCGTTAGCTTGGCCGTCGCCTGCGCCTGTGCCGGGGGATCCTGCTGTCGCTCGTACCTCTATCGGTGTCCATGTGCGTGTTGCGTGTGCTCAAGTCGAGTGCAGGGTTGCACGGGGGAGCACATGAACAGACAGTTTGGCACGCCTGCCTCAGCTTCTAATGCAATGCACACTGCTCTTTGGCGCAAGTGGCACAATGGTCAAATTCTATCTTTGCTCTAATTTCTCATGCGAAAACGGGTACGGGGCGAACGGAGGGTGCCGCACGCTTCGTAACAGAACACTCGCGGCGGGCAAGCAAAGTAGCGGATCGAGTGGTGAGGCGTGTCCTGTCGAAAGCGGTATTAGCACTTCCTTCCGTTTTAGTATTGGATGCTGAGCAAGGACGGCGAGATAAGGAGGGACGAGAGTTGCGTCGATTACGCGGGTCAGGATGTCATGATCTTCCCGTGCCACGGCATGAAAGGAAATCAGGAATGGCGATACGATCACCAGGTGAGTGCATTGGGCAGGGTTTATCTGATATTTCAGGATTCCCGCCAAAAGTCGAAATTCAAATTTAATTCCCATTTTTGGCGAGTTTTTTGATTTTGAATTAATTTGTGGGTGGTCAGTACAGGTCAATACAGAAATTCGAGAACTACCTTAGTGCATTACCCTTAGTGCCTTAGTCCTTAGTACCTTAGTGCTGTAAACGGATTGAAAGCATGAAAACAGCTCATGTTTTCTGCGTAAACAGCTATAGAGGCTGAACAAATGAAAACTGAATTTGTCGAGATGTTGAACGACCTGAAGAGCCCTCGTTGACCCATGTGCACAGGACGAGTAAGAAGAACTTTTGACAAAAATTCTAAAAGTTTTTGAAGAAAGGAAACACTTTGTTTTGCTTGAAAAAATATCCGACTTTGCATTATCGGTATATTTTTGTGCCATGAATTGTGCTTGGACCCTGAGCAGGAAAAGAGCCGTAGCCAGGATCCGAAACCTAGTACCTGGTCGAGGGGGGGGGGAGGGTGCAGGAAGCAAAAAAGCAAGTTTTTGTATTCATTGCGTTATAAACTTGGTGTCCAAACAAGTTTTATTGAAGGTGCGGAAAATGATTTTCCCCTGACTTTTCCAAACTTGACTGACCCCTGCTTAGCCTGAGCCTTCGGATCGTGCTGCATGCAATTGCGTGTGGGGCAGCAATGTACATTGGACAGGAGAGGCCTCGCGTGGGTCATGGCGTCCCCACTTTTTGTGGTTGGGCCCCTCCCCCGTTCCCCACAGGCTGGCAGTCATGATATGATGAGCGGGTCGTGAGGTGACCAGCCCAGACAGCATTCCCGCCGTGCGGCTCCGCTTGGAGCTCTTCCACTCCAGGGCATCCTGCGCCTGCATTAGGATGATACTGGGCGCCGTGTAGGTCCTTTCCGACTGGCGTTCGAGGACCACTGTACTCGTTCGGCGCCCGCCACTTGACCCTGCTGCAATGGCTTGGGCCCGACCCAAAACAAGAGCCAAATCCAAAAGCATACACGACCAGACACTGGCAGGAAGCAGGAAGCACCGTGACCTAGCCAGTTGGAAAAAAGAACGAAGGGCTCAGCCCATATCCTGCACCAGTGGGGCGACCTGGATCTTAGGCTAGGTCCAGAATGGATCCCCATGGACGAGGTGGGTAAAATGTGGTTTCAAATATGCCGCATGAACATTAAAGATATCATATCAATAGCGGTTACAGTATGCCAGTGCAATCCTGCCATATCCAGCCCGTCACACTACTGAACGAGTTGCTTAGAGCCAGGCGTGCAAGGGCAGCGACGGGCTTACTTAACTGCTGTCCTCAGGGTTGCTGGCCCAACGGCTGAACCAACTGAGGCTCCACCCACGTGTCTGGCAGGGGCGCGAGTGTAAGTCTGGCACTGGAGATCAGTCCCATGTGTAGCTCCTTGAATATTGAACATCGGCATGAGACGCATCAGCTTCGCGCAACCCTCTAACTGCACACAGCTAAGCTCTCCTCCTTCCGACTGTCCTAAAGTTCTTGCATTTGAGCATCGATGCGCGTCAAATTTTGCCTCATCCTGGGGTTGTCAGAATTCACTGGTTTTCCCATGGGGAGGGCTCGCTAACTTATTTTGCTAGCCTAGGCGTAGTCACCTAGACGAACCCCAGTTTCGGATACTGATCCCGGGTGTCCTTTTGGCGGATCGATCCTTGAAGAAACGAGGATACTATATTTCTATTTTTAGAAGCACCAACTTTTGCATGTGGTGACCAACAAATGCATGGAGATGACGTCGGACGGATCTCGTCTGCAAATGTATGCTTGCGATCCTACCAATTTGTATCAGCAATGGGTGTTCAAAACGTACGATGGTGATAAAAATAAGAAATCCAATTCGACATCGTCGCGGTGATGAATGAGGGCAATTTGGAAAAATATGGCAAAGAAAAGTGGGAATGGTTTGTTTGTGTTTGCGCGCTAGTCCAAGTCTGCGCTTGCTAGTAGGTACGTTTTTGTTTGACTCCAAAAAGACTTTAGAATTGATTGAGTTTAAAAATGTGGCAAATGGTTTGTTTTTTTGTTGATAAGTGGATTATTTAATGTGCCTATTATATGAGTAGTGAATGTATTTGCGTCTCCCAAACATGGCTTCGGCACTGCTGCATTCTGCCAGCCTTTGTGTTATCCGCTTTTGTATGTGGCTGATGTTGGTTCGTTGTGGCGTGTGGGACCAATGCGCTGTACACCACCACGGAGTGTGTTTCACTTTGATGGCTACATTCCAATATCTGTGTGTCCGGTGCACCCTTAGATGTGTCATTTATGCAATGTAGGCCGAGCACAGTGTTCATAGTAGTCATGTGTCAAATGTCCGGCCTGAAAGTTGTACTCGTGCCTTAGACAACGAAGACCGGAAGTGGAATAAATAAGTTTATTGTGCAATCACAGGGTCACTGGCCATAGTCGATTACTCGGTCAATCAATCAAGGGTGAACAGGTTGGAAAAATGAATGAATGGGAGTTTGAGAAAAGAATACTGTTAACTCATTACATTAGCTAAAACGAGCATCCTCCTTGCTCTCCTTATATACTGCCTCATTGCACATACCATCACAGCGTCCCGGCCACACGGTCTAGTCCTTAATCATCGAGGCGTCCATGCGATACGACTTCGATTGGCGTCTGTCCATCGGCTGCATCTAAAATGGAGGTCACCAATTTTCCCGCCATTTTCAAAATTTGAATTTTTGGTATGCTAAGGGCACACGCAGGCTGGAATTCACTCGCTTCCTTTAAACCTTCACAATTTTCTGGGCGACTGAGCTCGGGACTGCCATAAGTGTCGAAAGCGGACGTCCCATGTCCGTTGAACCCCGTCCAAGGCTCGATGGCAGGCCAGTGTCCCCTGGTGTACGGCGTAGCTGACTACGACTGAGGTCAGAGAGCCGAGAGGCAAGGGACGTTCACACAGAACCCCGTCCAAGGCTCGATGGCAGGCCCTCGGGTGGCAATACATGGCACAGCTGGTTACGACTAAGGTCCCTGGTCGATGGCCCTGATTGGTCTCTGGACACTTGGTGTCAGCGTGTATACCACTCCATGTGGCCAGCTGCATGGGGGGGGGGGGAGGGCTCCCCACCATCTCACTCGCCCAACCCTCGATCTCAGGGGATGACCAACACACATTCCGACTGAGCGAGACAGGATCAGGTGTCCTGGGGTCTCCCACTTACCTCGTGCGGATCCAAAGCCGAGAACGATCCATAGTCGCCTCCCTCGGGCGTATAGAATCCGGGTAGCATACCAGCTCCGACGGGTGGTGGGTGCATTGGATACTGGTGAGTGACATCGTGCACGAACGTGGGATAATTGCCAGGATACACAAACTGCGTCACGGGGCCAGCAATGGTCTAAAAGCCAAACAGCGCGTTAGCCAGTCCATCATTTCTGGTCCCACACCATCCCTGGACACAAGCCACCAGTCACCGGGGTCGCCTATGTGACCCCTCCCAGCTACCTGCTCATTTTGGACAAGACCCCCCCCCCCCCAGGGGTTAGGCTCGGATGCCGCACCAGGCCAGCTGTCCGCGTCTGAGCACGCTCCTAGTATCTGTCACACCAAGTGCACCCTGATGGTTCGTGACGACAAAACACAAGGATGTGTCACCACCCACCCAGCCCACAGGAGACAACACAAACTATTCTACCCTTGATAATCCAAGTGAAGGAATCTTTGGTGTAATTGCACGTGGTTTTAAATGTTCAAATTTCCCGCCTTTTCTAATTGAACATTCAAATTTCCCGCCGTTTATATTTCGACTTCCTCATCATAGTTTGCCCAAGCTTATGTCTCGCTTTTCCTGACCTCAGCTGGGCTTAATCCCCACACGGACAGGGTTCCGTCGGCTCTCTACGACACGACTTACCGAACTAGTCCAACGATAAGGCGATGGGGGCATGGGCATTTGATGGTTAGCCGCGCCCAGCACCGACGGGAACGGATTGGTCAAATTCGTAATTGCTGGATTATTGCCCGTAAAATTCATCATATTCTGAATTAAATGCAAACAAAGGTCAGAAAAAATTAGAAGTGCAACAGGAAATATTAGCTCACTTTGGAAGGCGATTCGGGATTGACTGGCGACGCGATGGGTGTCGGCGGCAAATGAGCCAACTGGTTGCCATTGAACGGTGCTGGCCCGACTGGTGGCAACGGGGGGAACACAAAACGAGTCTGAAATACGTTCAGTCAACACACCTAATCAGCTCATTCCATTTAGCCGATGCCTGAAACATGATCCCGACGGGTTACGCCCCCAGCATACACCCGTGGTGACCAGTGGCGTGCACCAGCCACGATCTGATTGACGCCCCAAACATCATGTTCGAGCACGACCTGCCCCCCCCCCCAAAAGCTTAATCCCAGACTTGGAAGTGAGGGGCCGTCATCCTTTCCGCTCCCATGTTGACTGCGGGAACAGTCCCCAAGCCATACGCACTGTACCTTGGGCATATGAGTAGCCGAACCCGGATGCTGTGGGAAGACTGGTGCGGAGGCCGGTGATGGCTGCATGTGAGCAAAAGGGGGAGCCGGTTGATGCGCGTATTTCAAAGGGGCCGGAGGTGCCGTTGCCGCCAAATAGATGGGGTGTTGAACGACGAACGGAAACGAAGGAGTTTGAGGCTGAAATCAGACTCCTCTGACCAGCAAATGGCCACAGGTAGGGACAGTTCGTACCTGCGGTTGAGCAATGGCGTACGCATCGGGACTAGCAATTATTGCGTACCCGTTCTGGATCGTAAACAACTGACCGTTCACATCGCGCAACACGACCCCAGTTGGGGGCACGGCATCTGAAAAATGGATGCATGAAGAACACTGGCGCCCTCCCCCCATGAGGGAGCACATAGGGACCTCGTATCACCCGTCAAGGTGATGTTTCAGCCGGGACTAGGTCGCAAGACATGCCTGGCTGCCCTTGGTTTTGGCGTGGAGCTGGCCCGGAAGTATTCTCAAGTCAGTATAGTCCAAATGTTGTTTGTGATACGGTCCCTCAGCTTGGGACGGCTCTCATATACCACCCCCGACTGACAGGAGTCCCGAGCCGTGACGGACTTACCCAAAGGTAACATTTTATTGAAGGGTGGTTTCTTGACGGCCTCGTTCACATTCAAATATCGACCACGGAATTCAAACGCACGAGCTCCTTCCGCTTTGCCCATCTGCAACGAAACCAGTTTAAATAACGGACCCGCTTGCGAAACCAGTTCCGAGGGGGACAAAGGACGAAGGCCACAGTGAGCTAGTGCTTGGCACTCAGTGGCACATCAGGTTCGCCCAATCTGCTAGGGATGACGTCATTGACGCTGTGCCCTCGCTGTCACTCTGTCAGACCACTCCAAAGGGCAAAGGAGGACTACAGCGGGATTAAATACTGATTTGAGAGGAAAAACGAGATTTGCCACACCTTATTATTTTCCCAGCAGATAAAAGAGCAAAAAAATTTTAGTTCCTGGTCCAGCAGTTGGATCAGATTGGTCGATCGATCCTCGTCCAACTCACAATCGGACGAGCCCATGCACAAACATCGGATCGTCCGTTTAAGGTTCATACAGGAGCGAGAAATGATTTTACCCGATTTTTCCAGACAAACATTTGATTTTTTCCACACGACTATGAAACCCTCCATCGTGATTTACAGATGCAAAGAAAAAAGCGGGTGATTCGAAATTTTGGAATCTGAGATATTCCGCTGATTTTGGCTCCAAAATCAGCGAGATCTCTCAATTTTCCCTGATTTCACCAACATTTCTCTCGGATTCCCCGACTTTTCCTCGGAGTTTCTATGGAAATGCTGGAAAGGGAATTACTAAAATATTCTTACCGCGATCAATTTTTTTGCTTCGTCATCGGTTTCGAATGTAATAAAACCGTAACTATATTTTCTGAAAAAATTCAAAATTTTCCATCAAAATTTTGCAAAAATGTTTCTTCTTTTTGTTTGACTTACCCTTTCATCGTGGCTGCGTGATCTCGAATGATCTTCACGTCCCGAACATTGCCGAAATTTTCAAAATAAGTACGTAGTTCCAATTCCGTCGTCTAAAAAAAAACAAAAGTTCTCTTTCATTCGCTTTCTTTCAATCGATTTCCGATCACATCGATCGAAAAAATAGACCAAATTGATCTGATCGAATACACACGATCAAGTGATTGCTTATTTATTAACGAGTAATCGATCGATCGATCAAGTCAAGGAAATAATCGATCGGGTGCTTTGGTTGAACGTAACGGATGATCGCAAGATAAAAAAGTCAATCGAGTTTAGTTATTTAAAACTAAAAATCGATGGATTAATTTAGTCATGAATGATCCCCGCTTGATCGATCGAGTTTTCGAGGAAAATCGATCGATCAATCGATTACCTGTTTTTTGATCATATTAATTTAGTTCTATTATTTCGATCATTGATCGTTCAATCAATTGACCTACTATCAGCGTCAGATCACATTCGGGTGATCTGACGCTGATAATCCCGATTATCGATCGGGTGATCGGTTGAACGTAATAAGTGACCGAAATAATTAAACCAAATTTATCTGATCGAATGCAGATGATCAATTGATCGATCGACCATTCGGGAACAGTCGGTCGATCGATCGATCAACCAATCATCAGCGTCAGATCACCCGATCGATCGATTGATCAGACCAATCGATGGCAAAAAACACGACATACCGATGGCGGAAATCCGCCGACGAAAATTCGCCGAGGTACGACGATGGCCGTATCGGATGCACGAGGCGATGGCGGTGTGCCCACGAGCAACATATTATTCATATTCTTCGAATCTGGTGTCATAATTTGAGATTGCATATTGGACAAGGGTGGTGTGGAATTTCGAGACGAATCGGGCGTATTCAACATTGCACTCATCATTTCCATTCGACCGCCCGCAACAAAACACAACCGCGCTCGAACCAAGATCGCCGCCAAACTGACCTGCCCGCGCACAGCCCGCCCGCCCCACCCCCTCATTTGCATGGATCCCAGGGCGCCGTCCAGTCTGCTCGCGGCATGCACCGACGAGGAACGAGTTTGTTACAACGTCATCCAGGTCGCACAACAATGCCAACACAATGCAAACACAAGATTGCCAACTTCTTTGGTAACCAAAGCAACAATTAAACACGCGAGATCCAAATATTCAAACTCGACAAAAAGGGGCAGCTTCTTTTAAAATAAGCGTAAAAATTACACTGGAATACATTATGGAAAAATGGCAAAAATGCAGTAGAAAAGTGCATAGCTCACACTCTTCTCGTCCCTGCACCATTCGATAATCCGCAATTGGAAAACGTTTGCGAATGCGCGCGGGCATCGGCATTGGCAGCCTCGTCTCGATGGCTCTCCGTATTCGATCCCACTTCCTCCCTCTGCTCATCCCGACCCACCTTGTCCGCTTCGGCCATACTCATCTCGGTTGTGGACGAAGAAGGCGAGACCACCGTCGAATACGAAGCAGGTGTTTGATGATCCAATTGACGCAATAAATATTCGATATTCTTCAATTGCAATGGCTGCGGTTTAACCAACGCCACCGACGACGACGATTGCTTGCCCGACGCCACGCTCTCGGCGGGACTCGATCGATATTGATTCGCATCATCGTTCTTATAATTCTTGTAATACAACGGTGCAGTCGGACATCTCGACGGGGCATTGTCCGACGAAT
Source organism: Mesodorylaimus sp. YZB2_4 (assembly GCA_030248295.1). Classification (NCBI taxonomy): domain Eukaryota; kingdom Metazoa; phylum Nematoda; class Enoplea; order Dorylaimida; family Dorylaimidae; genus Mesodorylaimus; species Mesodorylaimus sp. YZB2_4. The sequence continues at coordinate 286,145 of JASANH010000735.1, forward strand.
AATCATTGGGCGACGACGATTGCGAACGTCGACCATTCGACGATGGACGGCGAACGAAATTGGTCGAATTTTGGTCGATTCCGTGCAACGGCGATTGATAAATACATCGAGCCTGGCCCGTGTCTTCCATCGATTGCTCCTCATCCTCCGATCGCATACATCGTCCGGCATAAATATCGCATTCATTCAATCGACGTAAACTATTCTGGAATACGCGCGATGGCGTGGTGGCCGAAGCGTATGGCGGTGGCTCGCTCTCGTATCCATCGCCCAATAACGGACTCGTACACTGCGGCTCCTCCGCCTCCGACAAACTCGGCTCGACTCCTCCATCATCGCCCATTACTGGCCCGTTCTTGAGAATACCACGCTCGGGTGGACGAAAGGCCGATTCGTCCACCACACCACCTCCGCCCATACTCATCGCCGAATGGGCACTATCGCGCGATTTATTGGTCGAAATACTGTCTTTCTCGTCAGTTTCATTAATTTGATGTAAAATACGTTTCTTTTGTTTCATTTGCATTTTTTCATCTCTAAAAACCAAATTCCTTATCACTGATTTTTTTAAAACAGTATAGTCCTTCCGATCGAAGCGAAGACGAAGTGTTCCGTCCAGTTTTCCTTAAACTTCGCATATTGGTACTGACAAACACACTCGAAAGCACTTATTTTTAAATCGGGATCAACTTTTGGCTAATCTGGCATTAAATTTGCGATCTGTTTCTCAAAAGGACTTAAAATTAAGGCTGACCATTAAATTTAGCAGCTAAGGTCCGGAAATAAGGTGCCTCCGGAGGTTCCTTGCCTATGATAAGCCCTCATTCAGGGGTTCCCACCAGCTTGACAGGATGAATTCAAAGGAGGTTTTAGAGGATTTAGAGCAGAATTCTTTTAGATTTAAAGGAGATTTTGACCATACTTTTTGCCGAACCGGTACATTTTCTGGCATGAAGTCTTAATGCTCTACCGCTGCAGGCTGCATATCATCCTGACACAAAATCAACGCAATGGAAAAGTTATTAATAGGCCGCACAAAGTATATCCTTTTTTAATGTTTGTTGGTAGGGCCCAGTTTCCCACTGGCTTCCAACCCGTTTTGCCTAGGCCAGCAGTCCTGATATGATAAGCTAGGCCATGAGGTGATCACCTCTCACGGCAGCTTCCCTGTGTGTCTCCACTAGGAGCACGTCCACACGAGGAAGCATCCTGTGCCAGCACCAGCGTCCCAGGATGATACTGGCTGAGAAGGGAGGTCGCTAACCAACCTACCAACTGAGCCACCGCGGCTACTATAAAGTATATCCTGCCTAATCCCTTCAAGCCGGCAAAGCGAGATTCCAGGCGAGGTCGTTTCTTCGCATGCTCCTTAACAGGAGATCTCGATCCCGATGCCGACGTTCAGGCATCAAGACCCTGCATTAATCATGAGGCGAAAGCATGCTAGATTGAAGGTACTGTCCGAAGGTGTTACAATCGCATGTATAGGTACAGCAACAGCAATACTAGGGGCGAGAGGAGTGCTGACATGGCTTAGGTACCTATGTTTGGGCCTGTATTGCCTGAATGCATCCAATTTCCGTTTATACTGTATATACTAAATGATGACTCGGAAAGACAAATTTCAAAAAACTGAACGCCTGAAAAGTGTCCATCAGCAGATAAAATAGAGTCATATGCGAAAAAAGGCAAAAATCCAGACCCTGATTCTAAAAAAATTCTCCTGACCTATCGGTAACGCTCCTTGTTTATTTCTTATATTTCCCATTGCAACTGATTTCTCTCTGGTCTCTGGCGTCAATTCAGAACTTTTGTCACAGAGATCATGCTCATAAGAGAGAAGCCAAATTTTAGAGGAGGACCCGCCAAATTCAAGGAGGACTAGAGGATTTAGGGGAGGGTATTGGAATCAGAGGAGGTTTTAGAGGTTTTAGAGGATTTAGAGGATTTAAAGGTTGGTGGGAACCCTGCTCATTATCGGTCTCTGTCACAGTTTTGTGTGATCAGGTGCCAGCAAATTCGATTCTTCTCGCGGTCACGCGCATGAAGGAGCGCCCTGGTCACACCATCATGCCCGTGGCATTTACTGTACTTATATGTCGTTGATGACCTTTTTTGCCATCTCTGAGGTGAGGAGGCTGTTCTTAATCTGATCATGCCTCAATGGTTTTACAGTTCAGTAGCGTGCTAGGCGTTCTTGGTGCTGTCGAAGGCCGTCTGGCACCGAAGCCAGCATTCAGAAGTGTGTAGAGTTGCAAAGCGAGGGTGTTTTTGAAGATGATGAAATCAGGGATGAAAAGGACAATAAGGACAGTCGGACTGTGGCTACCAGCGAATGTGAGGCGAAGTGGCTCGTAGTGGTACCCGCGTCCCCTTCCAAGGGTCCGGGGAGTTGAGCCACGCCATCTGATTCTTTTTCCGCTGTTTGGAAAGCAGAGTCGTGGCACATTTCCCGCCGCCATCAAGCTATTCGGCTGAAAGCTTGCAAACAAAAGCGGAACAGGGAAGGGGGGCGTGGGAGCGTAACTGAGCTTGGCAGGCGTAGGCGGGAGGTTGCTGGGACAAAAACTCCGAGGAGCAGACAAATCTTGCGACTATACCTACGACTAAAACATCAAACCGACGGGTCGACGTCTCCCAGCCAGGGAAGAGTATCGACTACTCTCTCCCACTCGCCATGGCCTACCAGGCGGGGGGTGGGGGAACAAACGAGGCTAACGAGGCTACTTGAACACGTTAGCCTCGTTTGCCTTGACCCCATGAGAGACCACCGATAGCTCAAAAATGTGCAAGAGTCACTTTGAATTAGCTTGAGCAGCTTATCGTTAGTTCGGTATTTCTTGTCGCTGTGAAAAAGTTTGATTTTGACGAAGAATCGCAATGGTAATGGTGATCGTAATTTAATTGCAATGTTGCAATGGAAAGTCGACGTGATCAAATGCACACTTATTTGATCGAATAAAATTGAGTATGCACCTAATAATGAACAGAAAAATCGACTCGCAGCTACTTCGCACGCAGACAAGCATCGAACAGTGGCGAATATCGATCACCGATAAGTCAAGTTAGGTTTAATGTGGAATTTATGCCCTTAATGCCGCATTAGATAATGCCAGACATTAGGTCTTTCGAGAAACAGACCTTTGCTTACTCCAATGGACCACTTATCTAATGTGAACTTATCTCCTAAGCCAGCATTATATATAAGTGCTTTCGAGAAACCGGGTCCAGATGATCCTCAACAAGCTACGTTAGCTTAATTCAATAATAGCCTCTGCGACGAGAAAAACCCTGCTGCACGTTCCCTCGTGGCCGCACAAGCCGAGAAGTCGATGTGAACAAAGCGCCGAATCCTCGACTAGCTCGGCCTGCCAATGCGAGCCCGCCTTCACATTAGAGAAAGCCCAAATGCTTACTCACAATCAGCTGCTATGTCTAATCAGCGCTCCTCACCGAACCTGCTCACCCGCCTACCTCTGCACCCAGTCTTCCCCCCCCCCCAACGTCCACGCTTCGATCGTGAGGACAATAACTGGCGCCTGCTCACCTGTACGACGGCAAACTACCAAATCGAATACTCCGATGAGCCGTATCGATCGACGATTCGCTTTCTCTCTCCGAATCTCGTTTTTTCGCATTCAATTTCTTCCTCAAGCTAGTTTTTGTTCTTCGCCTACAAAAAATTCAATATTTAGCCATATTAAAGTACATAATTCGAAATAAAATTCGCTCACCTGTAGCACAAGACCAGAAACATTAGAATAACCAGCACGGCGCCGGCCACCCCGCCCAGAATAATGAACATGGTATACGTGTCCAAGCTGCCCGAGAATACTGAAATGAGCAAACATCAACCCTACACCCCCTGGTTGGGTTATACCATCTCCCTGTTGTGCACATGAAGAACATCACAGCTAATATTTCCCCATCTACTGCTCACTGAGATATTATACTGGTCGTATAAACAAGAAAATTTTTGACATACTGTAGAACCAACGTAAAACGTAAGCCCCCAGCGGGAATCGAACCCGCACCCCTGATACTAACACTGTACACTGGACAAGTAATCTCAGGAGTGAGGGTTCAACTCCCACTCGGGCCTCAGGTTTTCATTATTTCTACAAAACTCTTAGTAGGCAAGATAATTTGGTTTCATGCATAGCAAATTCAATCCACCGAAAACACCAATTTCCACCTGTCAGTCCTACGCACTACACCCTATCCGAGGGAACAGGCATCTAAAACGCCGCAACCACCGCTCGCCAAATGCCCCCCCATAATAGTACGAAACATTTCTGCTGTGCATACGACCCCTGATGCGCCGCACACAAGAGACCGCCCCTCCGAGTCGCACTCCACACTGCACCTGACGCATATCTGCCATCATCTCCTCCAAACGCTCGTCCAAGCGTGCCATTAAAATGGGGTCGTTTCGCCGCTGGTCCAGTGCTGGCCGAAGGCGGTACTGTCACAAATGCCGAAAATAAGGCTGGCGCGCTGACATTCAACTTCCTTCCGCAATCATCGCCAGCCCAACCGATATTGCAATAACACGTATTCTCAGTTGTGCATATCTAAAAATAGAATCCCCTCATTATCACTCGATCCGAGTGACAAGCGTGACCAGCGCCCCTCAGGCGGCGGAAGACGGTAGAAACCGAAGGCGAGTCTCGCAACTACACCTGCCCTAGAAACATCAACTGGAGGGGTTGACGTCTCTCATCCAGGGAAGAGTATCGACCTGCCGACCCTCACCAATGCCGGTTACACCTACCCCGTGCCCTGAGCAAGGTAAGGCGACATTGTTCGTTGGACATTCCGCTTCCACCAGCACATTCATCAATTCCACGCACGTCCGATCCAAACAAACCTGTAACGAGCCATGCTTACTGCCAACATTTACCCCCTTGAGCCCACTTGGCAACATACCCGATTCGCCCCGCACTTAGTGCCGTCCTTGACCATACCAGCCGCGTAGGTCGTATTCGTTCCAGACGTCACCGTCCTACAAACCGCATGCCATCACCCTTGCGACACCCCATCCAACCACCCCCCTCTTACTTGCACTCGAACTGTTTGCCCATTTGGGCAAACTCCGTCTTATAATAGGACGGTGCTTGCGGCGAATCGACCCCGCCCTTACAATGCAACAGACCGCACATGACATTCCTAAAATACAAACCGTGTCTACCATGGCACTTGTCAAATAACCGATCCGCTTACTTTGTCAAACACGGTTTAGGTCTATTCTTCTCGTCGTATCCGCAATGACCACCATCCATGCCCAGAATATTAAACTTTTCATAGCACTCAACATCGGCTCGATCGGCGCCTACAATCAGCAACAACTCACACAAGCCAAAACACAATCAAAAACTTCAGGCCTGAGCAGGAATCGAACTCGCGCCCCAATCCAGTCCAAACCACCTTCACAAATCGGACACAGGTTCGATTCCCGCTCAGGCCTAAAGCTTTTGAAAACTTGTTCCTCTCAAAACTTCCATTTCTTCTCAACGCACAAATTTTCAAAAACTTCAAACCTGAGCGGGAGTCGAACTCGCATCCTGACATTACGAATCCAGTCTAAACCACCTCCACAAATCGGACACGAGTTCGATTCCCGCCCAGGCCTGAAGTTTTTGAAAACATTATGCTCTCAAGAGTTAGATTCCCTCACAAGGCACAAGTTTTTCATTCTCATTTCCCAGACTCGATTCGCTTACCAACTCCCCACAAATCGATACACTGTTTCTTAGCACTGGCGCACTTTCCTGCATAGCAATAGCCATCGCCATTATCGCATATGTCTCCATTCAATCGTCTGCCATCGGGCGGGCACTAAACAATGGAAAACACGCTCGGCACTGGCACAATCGCATTAGTACACAACACCTACCTGCCCCGCCTTTGATGTACAGAATTCAGGCACGTCGCAATCGTCGTCAGCTGCTCGACAAATGTGACTCGACGGCAACAGCTGCCAATTGTAACACCTCGCATATTTAATGCACACCCATCACAAAACCCGTCCATCATCTTACCTTGCAATCCCGACAACAAGCACCCGCTCCGCATTCCGCACCTTCGCGTAAAGTACAAGTGACTGGGTCGCAACACGAATCGATCAAATCGCATTCCTGCAAATACAAATTCAAGGTCACACAACAGTCAGAACGAGGATTCCCACCCTCAAAATTGTGATTTCATTCAATTCAAATCGGCCCAAAATTCTGGCCGCTTCCTCTCGAGAAAAGGAAAAACTCGGATCCATTAGACCCCAGATTTCTGGCCAACCAAGACCAAAGACACCTCTGCGTTCGCCGCCTCAGAAGCTCCAGTTCGCACCCTCGGTCAGTCTCCACCCTACTAGGCACTAGATCACTGGAATGGCGAGGACTTCGAATTTGAATCTGCTATCACAACTTTCTGTGACCTCCGTGTACTAACCACACTTTGAGTGTAAACAGGACTGGCATTTGCACCGATACCAAACTGAAATTCGTCATTCGTCACATTCCCTACTGCTCCCTGTTTCAACCATGCTGGGCTGGCGCAGGAGAGAGTGCGGACAAATCTCCGACTGGAGCAGGCAAGTCTTGCGACTACACCTGCGGCTGAAACATCAACCAGACGGGTTGATGGTTTGATGTTTCAGCCGCAGGTGTAGTTCCAGCCAGGGCAGTTTTTATTCCACACGAAACCGCTAGATTGCACTGAACATACTAGAGTCGGAGACCCTTAGAAAAAGTACACTCTAGAATCGACGAGAAATATTGAAAAAAATATGATATTCACATTCAGCACTTGCAATTTGGTGGGATAGGCAAAATTGTGCACCACTCTCTCAATTATTCAAGTCGAAATTTTCATTTCCCAATGGTCCCCCTTTTGCAATCAAGAATTTCCACTTTTTTTCCATCAGTGCTGGAGGTCCAGAACTTTGGCTACCCCACTAAAACGGAAGTGCTGAATCTGAACATCATTCCTTTTCAATATCCCCGCATCGATTCTACGTACTTCGTCATCAACTAGCCTTCACCCATTTTCCTCCGACCTGGACGTCCTACACGTTCCCCACCACCGACTCACCTCTACGGATCCGCAATCGCATTGCTCGCCCTGGTCAACGACTCGATTGCCGCACAACGCCAATACATTCTCCTAAAATATTATCCATCTACAATTCCATCCCTCCCCGCCCCCTCTCGAACAAACCTCCAACGGCTTATTGAACAAACATCGGGCCTGTGGCGTGCTCAAAGTCGTCCCATAATCCAAATGACTGCACGAAGAGAACTTGTGCACGAAACGCATCCGTTTGCCGCTCATCGATTGCGACATTAAACAACCAAACTTGTCCCCACATTCGCACGCTTCGTCTACAAACAATATCGATTCCATTAATTCAATCCATAAAAAAACCACAAACAAACCATCGTGTTTCATTCCCAAAATATGAGCGGCCGTATGCGCCATCACCACACTCAATTGATGTTCCTCGAAACGATTAGGATTCTAAAAAATACTTTTCACAACAACTAAAAAACCACAAAACTCATTTGCGTACCGAAACTACACCAGCCGCTCTCGCCGTACATACACTACTCGATATGGCCAAAGCTGATTCTTGACGCAAAAACTTCAACGATCTAAATGAAAAAATAAAATTACACCAACTCGCGGGCAACCCATTTTTTACCACCTTCCCGAGAGAGATCTTTGCACCTGCGGAGACCCGCGTGGGGTCGCCTGCGTGACCCCTCTCTAGATTATAGAAAAAGGGTCTACAGATGAGCCAAGTTACTGCCCCCCCTGGAAGCCAAGGAAATCATGATCCCTACCCTGCTAGAAAACATGGATGCCATGCCCTGCGTGAGGCCACCTCTGTCTAATGTATATTACTGGCGTGAGTCCAAGACACTCTGACAGACCCCTGGCCTGGGGCCGACCTCCAGTGCCAAATTATAAGTTGTGCCACAGCTAGACAACGGGGCCGCCATGCCCCATGTGAGGCCTACCCTGTCCATCCAATGTCTACTGACTCCAAACCGTGTGCACACGCACGCATACAGTACGATCCCAAGGTTCAGGCCAACCTCATTCAAGTTTGGAGCCCCCTGTAGGTTTTGAATGCTAAACCCGCGGGTCGTAATCATGCCTTCCGGAACCCAAAACCTGATGACAGCCACTTACGTCATCAACATCATCATATCGATTTTATCCGAATATAAAACGGTCGAAGCGAATTTGACGAAATTCAAAACACTTTCAGTAATATCCTCGCTCAATTCGATCGGATTCTTCGACAACCACGCTTCGAAATGAACCAACGTCACTCGCGTATTCAAATCACTCATTATCTACAAGAAAAATTACATTTCTTTAAATTTGCGAAACAAAAAAACCCAAAAAACCAAACGTGCCAAATCCATTCCATTAACCGCTTCCAAAACAAAACGAGTCAAAGCCGGAAATGATGCATCCAAATCAACGAACTGAAACAAAGAGGAAAAATCCATTAATCACTCGATTAAAATCTCAATTCGCAATAACTCACTGATCCTTGATCAGCCACAATCGCCAATTCGATAAATTTTGTTTCTTTACCACCATCGCGTCGATTCTTAAAGAAAAACAATTCTTCTTCACCGTCAAGATCAGGCTAGCCTCTTAGTCGACTGGGGACTGGTCCATCTTCTGGCTGGTACAGACGCAAAGGACATCACTTTCCTAACCTTAGAAACATTTGGCGTGAAGGACCAGGAACAGCATCATTGTCAGAGCGTTCCGCACACAAACACACACGCACTGGGTATTTTGGTGGGTTGGGCCCCGTGCCGCCCCAATCTCCCCACAGCAGCAGTCATATTATGCTAAGCGATCCGTGAGATGACCAGCTGTCACGGCAGCTTCCCTCTGAGTGTCTCTACTCGGAGCACCTCCACGTGAGGGCATCCTGTGCCAACACCGGTGTCCTAGGATGACACTGGGCGAGAAGGGAGGGACCTTCCTGACTGGCGTTTGAGACCCAGTTTCCTCACTCTACTCATTCAGTGCCCACTACTTGACGGTACTGAGTAAGTCGCCCAGTACCAGGTGCGGTGTGCAAGGCCAGCGACGGACTTGCTAAATCGCTTTCTCAGCCGGAATTCTCCTTTTCGGCCTCCCAAGACCGACGCCTCGACCATCTGAGCCACCATACGACACTGGTTCTCACGATCAGCCCCCTTCGCCCCCACAAGGATTCTTACAATCGACTGGAATTTGACCCCGTTGGGTCTCTCACCCGCCTCAACCCCTTCCTGTGCTGCCTTCAGCTACTGTAGCTGGTCGAAGCCCAGGCACCGCTACATATGCTACGCCCTCAAAGCCATGCTCAACGATGTACAAGGACCACCCACAGCGGAAATACCAAAGTCCAAAATCGTAGTCCCTGGATTCCCAATTTGCCCACTCACCACGACCTCAGTCCTCGGGTCATTGAGACACCTCCACCAGCCGCTTTCACACCCTTCGTAACCTCTCTCCAGAACCCCTCCAACGCATCCCTTCACATCCCCAGGAATCCACAGCTAGCACGCACAACCTGACGTACCTGAATTTAGCCACTCATCACGACCTCGGGTCATTGAGACACCTTCACCAGTCGCTTTATCCCAGCCTTCGTAAACCTCCCCCCAAGAACCCCCTCATATGCACCCCCCATTCCCAGGACTGCAAGCGCACGAGCCCTCTCCGAAAGACCCCCCATAACGCATCCCTTCGCATCCCCAGGAGTCCACGGCAACCACACACAAGCTGACGCTCCCCTTCCCAACTCACTACGACCTTGGGCCATTAAGACAGTTCCACCAGACGCTTAATCTCACCCATCGTAAACCCGTTCCGGAAGAACCCCCTCACATACGCCCAGGACAGCACACGCACGAATCCTCTTAGAAAGACGCCCCCTTCCCCGATGCATCCCCTTACATCCCCAGGACTTCACAGCAGGCACACGCACGTACCCTTCTTTTATAAGTTGACGACTGTTTTCGACTAGACGATAAACTCCATTCCGTCACTCCGTTCACAGCTGCAAAAAACTCCTATTTTTACTAGACATAAAATAAAATCAAATAAAATCAACTCACCGCAATTCAGTTTGTTATGAAGCTTGGCACGAATAAGCACATGAGCATGACGCCGTCCCAAATCTCCGCCTTGCAGAGGTAATATAAAATACGTTTGATTCCCAGCAATTATAACACCCCTTCAAAACAGAAAAACCCATTAGCACCCTCCAATCCGCGACAGCCCTCCCCTCCGTCACTAGCGCGAGCAGTTAATCCCGACTAGACTCGGCATTTTTAGAGTGCTTTTTCTCCTTTTTTATTCGCCATAGATGACCTACCCTATCCTGCGCACCCACGAAATATAGAGCCTAAAAACTCCATTTTAGTGCAGTATTTATCATTGCATTCCGAATCAGGCAAGCAAAAAATAATCAGTCACCATTTAGCAAACAAAACCCTCACTTCCTCAGTTCAATTCAATTATCCCACAAATTTACTCTAGCTTCCCTTTCTGAAACATTCTCTTCCTCTCTCATTCCCCTTCTGAAACACCTCCATCCACCTCAATCCCGATCACTTTTTATCGGATTCAGGAGGGCCAATCCCGAACGTCACTCACCTCAATCCATCGCACGTCGACAATGCCACTTTCGATGTCTCCTCGTTGTGCACTTCGCCTTGATAGAAACAATGCTCGACCGCATCGCCGCGTACCTCCGACTTGGACGTACTATTGAACACTTGCTTATAGGTGGCCCCGGGCGGGATCAATAACCTGCACCAATCACAACACGTCAATCCCACACGAGACAACACGTCCATCACTCACCTATTCTGAGCCAAATGAAGTTTAAATCGATTATAACTCGATTTTATAACAAATGTACATCGATCGAAATGAATACTCTGAAAAATAAAATTATCTTCCCCCACAATTTACTTCAATTCAAAATTGAATGCATACGGCATTGCTGAAATAATAATTCCTCGTATCAATCGCCACCCGATTCCTATCCCGTACTTGAAACGGGTACACTATCTCGTAGTCGTCCACTAAATTTTGCATTAATCCATGATTCCATCGATGTTCTCGAATCAAATTTTCCACTAAAATATAACAAGAACTCTACAATCATACATTCTGAAGCATCCAATCAAGAATCAGCTCCTAAATCCTCTCTGCCTACCTCCTTCGAACATATCCATTGGCCTGCGCTCATGCACACCCAAGCGAGCCCAAGTTCCAGCCCCCAAGCCCGTGCCAAACAAGCATCCTCTTGCCTACCTTCCTGGAACATATCCATATTTACACCAGCACACTCCAAACCCCCGCACATCACTAATCCAACCCGTCCTCCACCTCGCTCACACCACCCGTGCCAAACTGCACAACCGTTAAAAAAGACTTATCGCTAGCTGTTATCTCATCCAATACGACTCGTTCAAACATTTGGTTTCGATTTAAACGATAATCCACCACACGCAACTGTTCCACTACTCACACTAGACCAGTCCACTTTTTGTTGGTCAACAGCTGGCCCAAAGTCAAAATACACTTTAGGCCCGACTATGTACACCCGTCGAGGCGGCTCTCTTTTCATTTTCCTATCTTCGAAAAATGCACTCTCTACAAAAACTACTAAGCAAACAAAACTAATGTTTAGACTGAGCCCGCCTACACAATTTCATAGAGCATGTTTTTGTCTTTTCTTCGCCCCGCACGTGTTCAACAATAAAAGGCTCATTTTATTTACTCGCCATTTTCTATAATTAGAAACGGCCAGTCGCGTCCTCCTAAATGCACGCAATCAATGCAACCACGGCCATCCCCTTTCCGATCATGTAAATAAACCAGTGCTCAATGGGCCCGGACATAGCAGCTAGCGTGAGCCCCGTCAAACACACCAATGTCACCACACCATTTCCCATGCATTTTCTATCCGACTATAACCAAGATCGAAAACGACGACAGAAGGCGTACGAGTGGACCAGAAAAACCCCCTCTCTCCAGCTCGGCTTGCACGCCCTACCTCGAAACGTGTACGGCTAATCGTGCGGACAATGCTAGGATCGATACCCGAATCATTAAGCTTCAATGTCCTCGGCATCGGAAAATAATGATGCCCCTTCCAAGCGTGACACATTATGCAAATCAATGACAACACGGGCGAAACCTGGCCATCAATTCCTGATTGTCACGTCAGAACTGGACGTGTCGTGACCACAAAAGGTCGTCCAAATGACAGGTGCACAATCGATTTTGTCCTGTAATTCGAACCTGAGTATTATGCCCACTAAATCACGCGCTTCCATACGCTATCCGCAACCTTGTCACAAACATATATGTAAAATCAACTACAGTTTTATTCTCTTTAATCAGATTTAGATTTTCTTTTCAGTGCAAAAACGATAACGATCAGTTTCTTCGAGGCGGTTGGTGTTGTGTTTACTTTGAAATGGGATATGAGCAAAGTGTGAGTCCAATTAAAATGATGTTATGGAAGTTCTTTGAAATAGGGCGAACAAAACCGCGTTCGCCCCCAACCAATCAAAATAATAAGCGAAAGAGCAAACAGGAAATAACAGAAGCAAGGAACGTATCTTCTTCTCGGTTCGTAATGATCGAAAGCCAAGAATTAATGACGTTCAAGATAGATAACCCTCGGTCGCATGATAAGAACTAGTGAAAACGTGCAAGAGCTTATTCCACCTTCAAACTCCCAAGAAACCTTTCGCACTAATCGCCCAGAAGAAATATAGTTTCCGGTGGTTCTAGGATGTCTTACGAGATAGATAGCAAAATGAAAGCGGAAGAACTCCAAAAGCAGCTAGGTGCTGCATGTACGAGAAACCAATTCGAACTCTATTTTCCTACTGTCAAGGCAAAGAACCCTTCGAATGGTGGTGAACGACAAAAGAACATGTTTGATGAGTTGCGAAAATCAGCAAAATTTAAAATGAAGCGACTGCAAGAGACATACGACGGGACCCGATAGCGATTTCTAATCACACTCAACCCCTACATTAGTATGAATCACGTAGAAACTAAAGAGCGGATCTTACCTTCGGGTGAGATGGGTGACGTTGTTTGAGCAAAAACTGGCAATTCCAAACTATTAAATAAAACACACGAGCCAAGAAATAAGATTCGAAAATGAATATACAATTTGCTTGTCGTCATTATTTTTCCTAATCGAAAATCGGTCCTTCGTTTCTGAGTCAACTTCTCCACGACAGAGTCATCCTAAAGCAAAAATGCACTGAAAAATGATCCAATTTCGAAAAGTCCGAGAGTATGAGAAACTTATGACGCACCTTGTCATCCTTGTTCATTCATCATTAACCACCATCGACATATAATCCGCGAAAAAATTTTTTCGCAGCCAGCTCACCTCCAACCACCCGCCTGCTGGACGCTGCTGGCAGCTGGCTGTCGGTCATCATGCGAGCGATTACAGTAACCCGCAAGTTCTAGTCTGCTTAGAGCAAGCGCGGGAAATTCAAAATAGAGGGGACTCGAATATGTAGGCGACTACTCTAGGGTCGATGGCGATAACTGACCCAAACCTGAAAACCAACTAATGAAGAAACGGTTGAATTTTCGGCGAAAGCATTTGTTTTTCTGTTAACACGCTATCCACATATGAGAAGTCAATCAAGCAAGGTGTCGAAAACAAGAGCCGAAAAAGGAATGAATCTGCGGCATTTTTTATGCAAACCGTAAATACCACCAGCACATCAAAAAAACGCAGTCTACCCAACTTGACGATGATTAAATACTTAGGGCAGCGACCAAATTTAAATCATTTTTTCGGGATATGGTTTTGTGTTTGAATGGAAATCAGCCTTTTCACACGGGCAGGCTGTAGACATGTGTGAGACGTGGCACCCAGACCGACAATGGGGTCATAATCCGCAGGACAACACAGGGGTCCCACGCCATGTGGCGGCCGATGTGGGACTGGCAGGCCGAGCATGGCGTCGACTGATCGTGACAGAGCATGGCAGGCAAGTCGAAAATGGATCTACGACCCAGTGACTGGGCAGTGAGCGCTCGGTAGTCAGCTACGGCATCGAAGAACTGGGACGATGACGCCCAGTGTCAACTCTTCGATTAGCATTGACAGGCGGAGTGAGGAGTGAGGATGGGTTCGATGACAAGTTGGAAGGAGAGTCCTGCAACCGCGAACACTGATCGGCTACGTCCTCGTGCTCTGTGACATCCGCCTGGTGAAAGAGCTGAATGCCCGAGGCAAGTTCAAGGCTGGGAACAATGTTTCCGTGTCTTCTGGATGCCCCCATTCTTCGAAGAAAACAGCCGATGATGCGCAGATGACGATGAATGGTGATCTTGACATGTGGGGATCAATGTGTGATATCACGAGTGCCCTGGCCAATTCTATTCGTGGTGTGAATAACGTTTTGATGTTCATTGAAGCAAAGACCAGTCGAGACTGAGCGGATCGATAAAGCCACTGCGATATGACCTGGGTCGTGGCCTAGCGGGTTAAGTCGTCTGCCTCTTACGCTGATTGTTCACTTGGACGAGCGGGTTCGACTCCCGCCTCGGTAAAACATGATTGTCGAATATGTGTTCCTTGGCCCTCGAGCTTGGCTATTGTAACCCCCGCCTGGTAGGCCATGGCGAGTGGGAGAGAGTAATTGATACTCTCCCCTGGGTTGATGTTTCAGCCATGGCTAGTCTGCTCCAGTCGGAGTTTTCGTCCCGCTGACTTCGGTCGGCCACCTCCCTCCTACGCCTGCCAGGCTTGGATACACTATGGATAAAGTATGACATGACATGAGTCGACTGATCCTGGTCTTCCTGGTGTATCCAGGCCCCCCTGTAGTCCAATTCGACATGTCTGTCTGACTGTGACGGAACTGAGAAATCGTCTGTCAGTTAATGACATCGAGCTCTGACCCGATCTCCTGTCGACTCGCAGTCAGGTACAAGTTTTGAAAGTCTGGTCGGCCAAAATCCATGAAGAAGCCTCTTGCTTTTTGACGGGGGTGGGCTTGAATTTTTGGCTGGTTTTAGTGATATCTCGCCTTTAATCAGGTACTTCCTGCAATTTTATCCGTAGACTACGGAGAAATTATGTCTGAGATAGGCCAATTTTGCAAGAATTTTGCCTCCTTCTCCACTCGGACAATTGGAGCTCATCCTTGAGCTTTAAAGTATAGCAATCCTGCGTACGCGAGTGAACTGAGCCACTGCGGTTCTATTGACGGGTGAATTCGAGGATGGGAGACCAGCATCTCCTTGGTTGAGGTACAGTGCTTGTAAGATGGTGCCCTGATGAAAATGGTCCCTCAGCTGGGCTCATGTTACTTGAAACTTGCATCTCGAAAAGGGAATGGTCGTTGAGACATGAGCAGGATACTTCTCAGGTCCTAGGTTGCTTTTGAAGGAGTCCAAAAACCGAATTTGGAGGTACAGTCAGATTAGCTCATGCAATTAGATAAGTTGCTTGTGGTATCCCTGCAGATCTTTCTGAAGGAGATACGAGGGGGAACTCACGATCAGTCAACTGCTCAAAAATGTATTCTCGGATGGTCAACTTTCAGAATTATGTGCACTGTCAAAATGTGCTGCACATAGCCCTGAGAAGGCCAGCAGAGACTCTTCCAACTGCTTCCCATTGCTCTCTCAGGGGAGACATTCGAGAAAAGCCACCATGACAAGATTGCTTTCCCTCAGGTCGCAGTAAAGAATACAGCATTTTCACAGAAATGTGCGTCATACTGATAATATACTTCGCTAACCAAAAGTGGCTCTTTTGGATTTTAGTAAATTTTTCAAAAAATGTGGGTTTTCATGGGTCGGCTTTGACTTTAAAAGTTTGGGTTGGGTTTTGGTCGAATTGTGAGCCCATTGTCAGACCTGGCTCACAGGCCAGACACGCCTATCACACCGTTCAGTCACTGGACGGTGGGCTGCTGCGGAAGCTAACGCCATTCTGAAAGAGACTAATTCAGAAAAAGGAAGGGTGGGATTCATTTGCTAATTTGGCGCTGCTTCTCCGCTTTTTCTACTCGCCTGATTTTGAATGCAATGATAAATACTGCACTAAAAATTATCAAGCAAGGAAATTCTGTGGCTGTTTATTTGCTGGCTGCCCAGGCTGGCTTGTAGACTATCTATAGCGAATGATAAAAAGCTCTCTAAAAATCCCGGTCACACGGAGAACTAGCCATTCGGTCAATTCAATAAAACATGAGCTTGTGGAAAGCTAATGAAACAAAACATTTGAATTTCATGGATCTGCCACGCTTTTACTCGATTCTCCGATGTGCTTACTGTACTTTGGCAAACGCAGAGTGTGTGTATTATGTGTGCTGCTTTTTCAGTTTTATTCTCGTTAAAGCGGTTCTTTTCATGATTAGTAAGCTTCCCATACAAAAGAGTCATCGAAAAACACAGCACAGGGAACAGGTTGCCAGCACGATGGTCATGGCACAGCCTACTTGGAGGCGTACTTCTTGACCAACACGTCGGACGGAGTCAGCGACAGTTCGGGCGGGGTCGACACCGTCCATCCGGAAGCCGACGATCCGAGGGCAGTCGACTGCATCACCTTCTTTTGGGCGTTCTGTTCCCTGACCAGGCGGATGTCGTAGAGCACGACGGCGAGGGCGATCGGGATGGCGATGACACAGCCGATGCTCAGGCCGATCAGAGTGCGCTGCAGGTTGACGATGTACGGGTCGTCGTTCCAGTACAGCCCGTCGTCCGGGTCTTCTTCGTCTTCCTCGTCGTCGTCGTCAGGAGCACTCCAAGTGCACGTGTTGCTGGGGCTGGGGGTTGGCGTGTCGCTGGGGCTGGGGGTTGGCGTGTCGCTGGGACGGAAGGCAGGCGTGTCGCTGGGGCTGGGCGTAGACGTGTCGCTGACATCACCCGTGGTGTGAGTTGGGGTGCTGGGAGCTTCGCAGCTGTCGGTGCAAGGCACTGACACGATCGAACCGTTTTTCGTGCAGTACAAGTAGATTGTATCAGGGCCAGGTTTGGTCTCATAGTACTCAGCAGCGACGCAGTTGTTTGGCCCGATGGCGCTGCATGGACCCAGGGATTTTTTGAGACCGCAAAATCCGAGAGCTTCTATTGTCCAATCGC
This sequence comes from Mesodorylaimus sp. YZB2_4, assembly GCA_030248295.1. Lineage (NCBI taxonomy): Eukaryota > Metazoa > Nematoda > Enoplea > Dorylaimida > Dorylaimidae > Mesodorylaimus > Mesodorylaimus sp. YZB2_4. The sequence continues at coordinate 303,317 of JASANH010000735.1, forward strand.
GTATTCTGCTTGCAAGATCGTGCACATCGGTGTTGATGTAGCAATTGCCTTTCCAAGTTCTTGATGGATCACGCCTGCCCACCACAAACGCATCGAATTTAACATTGGCTGGCATTGCAAAGGTAGTTAAGATGACGGCATGGGCGTCGGTTTTGATGATTACACCGGCTATTTCATCCTCCGCTTCTCTGGTACTATTTACGCAGATATTCGTAGGAAATGTCGTGAAGACATAGACCAGCTTGGGGACGTGGACTCGGTCGCTCTTCCCAAACGCCATCTCGCGGGCCCTCTTTCCGACATCGACAGCAGTGAATGGGAAAGGCGGTGAGTAGTTCCCTTTGCCGATTTTCCCAGCCGCTTCAATCACCTTGTCAGCGCTGTCCCCCTTCTCGATCGACAGGAGAAGGTTCTCATTGGATCCGAATTCGGCGATGGCCATCCTTGTTTCATTTGGTGCCGGAGGGAAGACACGCGCCAGCGCTTTGATCACTTCCGCCATGAGTTTGACGTTCTCTTCGTTGACCGGGTTGGTGATGGAGCTGTTGTAGTGGATGCCGATGGCCAGGTCGAACACGCGCGTGTTGTAGTGCCATTCGGACTGCGGCTGACCATTGATCTTCGAGAAGATGGCCAAGCACACGAACAACCACAACGATGATTCCATTTTCGATTTGAGACGACGAGGTTGAATGCGGAGAGAGAGATGTCTGACACGACTGATTCGCACGAGTCTGCTCGCTGAAACTGACCACCATCCCGCGAGTTGATGTAAAGTTGTGCACGCTGCTTTGGCCTAGTGTAAACTTGCCGAATTGAGCACTGCGCTGCATTGTGCATGATACCAGGGGGAAGTTTTTGATCCTTTGAGTTTAGTGATATATCTTATCTTTGATCCTTAGGCTCTGACTTTTGAAGAGAATTATACGCAACTCTCTGCGGCATGTGAGCACGACATTCCCGCCCATGCAATTCTGCGGCGGTGTGGATTCGGTCAGTGAGTTGACTGTCCACACTCAGGCTCACTATCAAGTGAAGACCAGGGGCCCAGTTCCGCCGAGGCACTTCCAAGTTACAAGCGCCACAAGTGTCTATTTTACAAGCATCCGCGTTTCACCACAAACAAACTCACAAGTTAGAAATGCCTGGTCACAAGAAGCCTGTGGGCCGTCAAGTAAAAATACAGTACGATGCAAGTATAGAGAACTACGGGCAATGAGTCACAAGCCTGACGAACGAGCCTTTCACCACGACTTTTCTGCCCCTTGTGAAAAAGCGGACTTGTAATTAGTGACTTGTGAAAGATGGAGGCAGAACTTGTAAGGAGCCCAAATTCAGAAGGCTAAAGCGCATTGACTTTTGGAAGGTGAGTGGGCAAGGTGGTCGAGGACGAAGACGATGATGACGCTGTGCCAGTGACACCTTCACGTGTAATAGGCACGGACTAGGCATGCAGGCCCTCTGGCCTATTCGTGCACCGGTCCCTCTCTCCAAGTCAGGGCCAGCACGAGACCGAGTGCGAGGTCGAGGTCGAGTGACTGGTTTGGTTTGCAGGCATCGGTAGAGAAGTGGTCTTGCGTGCCTGGTCTGAACTTGTCCTGTGAGCACAGACACCCGTTCGACGGCTGGCACGCGAGTCTAACCGGCCTCCTTGGTGTGGGATAGTAAAGCATATCGAGAAGTGTCCGTGGACTGCGCGGGTTGGTTCTAGTGGCTTGAGCCATCCTCTGGTCAGCCCCAGTCCTATCCTAGGACCAGCCAAGGATTTCACGCGACAAATGGACAGTGTTCGAATAGAGTCCAACAGGCGCCAGCTGATATGCGTGCTTCAGAGCTCAGAGATGATTGGGGCCAGCCAGACAATAGGGCCCAGTCCAGAGCAACCAACAAAAGCGTGTAAGTTAGCTTCCTCGTCTCGTCAGTCTCTCGAGGTAGGTTCAGGTTGTACACCGGTACCAATGCTAAGCCGCAACAGTCAGGTGAGTCCAGAAGAGCTGATCGCGGGATGGCTCGCCTCCTCTCGGTGGCCGCGTTCAGCTTGAAAAGAGATGTTGCAATCATCATTTGAACAAACGGGAGACACAAAAACACCAACCGTGGCCCAGATAACAAAGGGGCCATATTTGAAACAGCACTCTATTCTATATTTGGGCAGGCATTACCAACGAATACTAAGCCAATACCCCAAGCATAATTCGCCAGACCAACATCGTTCATCCAATGGCAAGATATAAATTCCAATCGATTGCTCCTCGTATCACAGAATCAAGTGGCCACAAATCCAGGCACATTCAAATCACACCCGCCTACTGCACTTTCAATACTTTATAATTGTCATTCTGATAAGCAACAACAAATGGTGCATAATTGCCAGCCCTGAAACGTTCGCACAGCGGCGTCTTGCCCCGATTCTCCTCGTCGTGCAAATCCCACAATTCGGGTAAGCTGCATCCCGGTCTAGAATAGGCAACCATGCATCGTGTCCTGAAGCACCCTCTGGCACTCACCGAGTGCAACCCCCTCCCCACCTAGGCCCGCGCGGTCACCACCTCCCTTCTCCTGGACAGCAGGCAACACTCGCACTCTTGTGGGCATCCAGCGTCGACCGACCCGCCGATCCGGGCCGGATCAGTCTGGGGGATCGACAAAAGCTGTGGGTCAGCTAGAAATTTGATTTCCCACCATAATATCTTCTCTGCTGTGTGGGTTAAGATATCCTTCAACCCCTGCCCCCCCCCCAAAATGCGGGTATGCTTAATCAGTGTTTTACCGGACGAAAGAAAGTGCGTCATGCCTTGGGTCGACTCGGTTTGGTGGCCTCACTCATACACGGGTCGGTCGATACTGAACGGGTATATAAGTTTCCAACAAGAAAGAATCCATACCTGCCGCCTTTATTGCACCATCCATATTCGAAGATGACGTAATTGACTTTCATATCTTTCAATGTTTGGTGAACTTCGGCAGCTGGCTTTCGGCTGAAGATGCTGTATACTTTCATCACGCGATCCCTGAAACGAGACAAGAAGCAGTCAAGCCACCACTGGCGACCACATGATTTACCCCACTTGCCCCAACAAGAGCAAAGCTAATGATAGGCAATCTCAATCTTAGCACCCCTCAATCTCAATATGTGTTCTTAGCCATCGAGTGCACTCACTGGTGCTTGGCTATGGATAAAGTATGACACGACATGGACCCAGCAGAAAAACTGCTACCTCACACCAACTCCAAACATGGCCGGCTCTCCTTTTTGGCAAATTCAAATTAAAAAAAACGGGAAATCCCCACTCACCTCAAAGCAGCATCTTCATAATGGGGATGATTGACGATAGGCCTCTCCGTCGACAACTTCAAATTGGCCATGGTCGGCATCGATCCAGCGAACACGGCATCTAAAACGGCCTCTTCGTTTACTCATCCAAACCAGTTCGACTGAACCATGACGAGGCTACAAAGAGATCCTGGTTCGCAGTTACCCACCTTTTGGTGTGTGCTTGGTGACCCAAGCGAACAGCTGCTCCTGATGCACATTCGAGTACTCGCCCTTGATCCCCCACTGATGCTGCAAATTCTTCATGCCCTCAATGGCCATGAGACCGATCAATAACCCGCAAACTGCTTGTTGGTGCAAGTAGCGAACTCGACCGCCCGTCACTTCGGAGATTATCTGAAAAAAGGGGAATCCTCTAACTCATTCAATCGTGTCAAACCACAAGCAACTCACGCGTTTCGATGCCAGCAACGAGGCCATTATGCAAAGATGAGGAGTGAAAAATAATTTCAAGCGCATAATTAGCACAGCCATCAAAGTGAATGCCGCCAATTGAACCACGTTGTACAGAACCTGCAAACAAACCAGCACATCCACATCACGAGATTGGGCATACAACTGAACGCCCCCACTAAGCAACGTTAGACAGTCATGCAGGCACTGGGCACTATTTGGGTGCATGGTCAAGACTGGTCACTCTGACCATTTAGCAATTAGTGTCCGAGATAACCACGGCCACTGGTAGGTCATGGCGTGTGAGAGAGCGTGATCGATCTCATCCCCTGATTGGGAAATGTCAACCCGTCGAGTTGATGCTTCAGCCGATTGCTCCAGCCAGAGTTTTTTCCTGCGCCTGCCAGGCTAGATTAAGCTGCCTCGGCTTTACACTAAGAGAACCCTCCGGTAATAACATCTTGCAGCAGCGACCACAGATGGCCAACGGTAAGCACAGGAAGTGCACAGCACTAAACCATCCACAGGAAACCTACTGGCGTCTAGCTAACACACTCCCGTCGCTCAACTTCGCCCCACCTCTTGCCCAATCGAACTGTATGATCCTCAGGCCTCCATAGTGTAAACAAGCCTACAGACAACCCCTAATTCTCCCCTGGCCTCGTTTTATGTGCCTTCTACTTCATTATGCCATCAGACCATCCCCGGGCCCCCAGTCAGTACCAGCATTTCCTTACCTCCCCGTACGGCTTAACACGCTCCGCCTCTTTCATCGATCGCCACTCGTACTTCAGGATCTGTAAAATGGACAGGATTCCACTGAGCAGCACACAAAACCGTCCACTTATTCACTTACCAAGACGCCACAACAAACCACCGCCACAACACCAGCGGGAAGTAGAGCGGTTTTGAGAAGTTTCCAAACAGTCTGCAACAAAATCGCACATTCCGTCGCCTACTTGCTTTTAGTTTTGTCTGCCCGACCTAGTCACACCAGCCACTCCCTGACATTCCTGTTCTGTCGGCCCCGTAAAGTAAACCTTCTCAAATACGTACCAACATACCCCACCCATGAACTATATTGTAAGAATGTGGTGGCCCAACAGGTGACCACACGGGCAACACTCTTGCACTGGCTGAGTAAAACATACTTAGGATGGTTGGTCATCCACTCGCTCACCTCAGCTTGCATAAAATCGAACTCGGCAGCGCACGTGTACAATCGGGTATGAAAATCGCTATAATTCGTGAACTTCGATCGAAGCATATCGAAAACGTGAGCCTAAAAACAAAAGTCATGTTTCACCCACATCCTAGAATGATAGTCAAAAGAATCCACAAACGGGCGCCTCTATCCCGTGCACTCTCAAAGATACTTTCCCCGAAAATTCAAATTTCCAAAAAGGCTGGAAGATTTGAGTACGTTAATTATCCTCAAATCTTGCCCATACTCACATCATCTTTCACATTCAATACCGAGCCAATAGCGAATTTGATTCCCAACGTGCCCACTCCGAATAGAACTATCTTGATGACCAATTGAACTAGCCGCCAACCAATCCGATTCAAGGTCGGATTTAGGAATAAGATCACCTAAAAATGAAAAAGATATGAGAAAATCTCAGGTATCACTTTTTATAGACTAACCTGAATCGTGACCAAGCTCGATAAAAACAACGACGTCAACAGCATTTCGTTTCCGAATAGAAGAACAAAAGCAGCGAAAAATGCCCCCTGAAACACAGTTTTTATAAAACTCACAAGCTCATGCGGACAAGGCGTCAAATTAAGGCGCCTTTCTTTATCTATGGCCACACCAGTCTCGACTCCAGGAAACCATAACACTTCACAAGCATTCCTCGTCAGCCTGCATCTGCAATACCCATGCGTATATCCTTTCACCAGAGCCTGCCTACACACTGAACGCAGGGAGTCCACACAGTTCGCAGCCTGAGTACACCTTGCACATGAGCTACAGCAGCGAAACCGTTGATTTACACAGCCCATGCTGCAAGGCGTACAGTGTATGCTCCCAGCAGACCCCAACTTGGCACCTCGGCTCATCAAATACCCCAAACCCCGAGCCCTACCCCTCAAATCCCAACTGACCATCGACCCAATGCAAGCTGCTTACCAGCAATCCGAGACTGATCGTACGAACCGTTCGAGCCGAGGCGTAACCAAAAGCGAAGACAACAAAAATCGATCCGACTTGCGTGCTCAGAGCGAACGAGGCGAACTGAAAAAGCCGTAAAAAGCCACGTGGCCACAAACGGGACTCGGCAATCTCACCTGCCAAAACAACATGAACGTCATCGTCAGAAATCCGACCGCGATACTCCATTGAGCGCCTCGTAAGTCCTTTCTGGAAAGATTTACTACTAAAACAGATCCAACGATCGAATATCGATCAACGAGCAACAGATCGATAGTCGATCAATCAATCACAAACCATAATCGATCGATTGTTAGTAAACCAGTTCCAGCAATCAAATTATGACTAGCCATTATCGATCATTAGCCAATCAGTTCCATCAATCAACTGATCACTGAGTATTAATAGATCGATTATCGATAGTCAGTCCGTCGAGTGATCAGTGACCACCAATCGATCAATTATCAATATACCCCAGGGAATGATCGACAAATTATCGCTCCAGCACTTCTTCGATCTGTCTGATTTAGAAGGCTTCTCATCTGATCATCTGACTAATCTACCGGTCTGCCTCGATCCGGGAATCGATCAGTTCATCAAACCATCAAATCAACTCGATCGATTCGATCGAGTTGATGAAATGATTGGCGATCGAAGCCCGGCAAGCAATCGATCTGTCTGATTCACAACCCATCAATCGTTGATCAACCTGATCAATCGATCCCCAACCATAACGCTTACTTGATAATCAATGAAACGATCAGCATTTGTGTCAGAAAAATCGGATAGCCAAAACTTTCCCGAAGCGGAGGCGTCCATTGAACTCTCGTTGCCTAGAAACCAATATTTTGTTGAACAAACTTTAGCTCCTCACATCAAACCCTACCTCTCCGTGATTAAAAAAGAAGGCAGACACAGCGATCAGGCCACCAACAATCGAGTCACTAAAAAAGGTTTGGTTCCCCAATGGAAATGGAAATGATGATCAAATCAGATACCTTATGAGAACCCCGAAAAGGAACAACGAACTGGCTACCAATCCGGTCATTGCGAAAACCCAGTTGATATAGAAATAGTATTGATTTCCCATGCCTGAAATGGACATATAAGAAATGGGTGACCAATTGAGACCAGCCAATACCTTCGCAGCTGACTATCGGCTCGAGTCCTTTGCCCCGATCCGTTTTCCAACACTCCTGCGTACGAATTTTGAATGCATTGGCCACACTTATGTAACTTCGATACATGGCCGCGAGGATGAGCTGAAAATAAAGGCGGCTGCCTCTCACGCTCACAGGGACAGGGTTCGACTCCCGCCCAGGTAAAAAGGGATTGGCAATTCATGTACTCCTTAGCCCTCGAGTAATGTGGATAAAGTATGACATGACATGGGTGCTGTAGGTTGCAGGGATAAAGACGGCACAAACGAGTGACTGGTAATACACGGGCTCACCTCGGGATACAAGTTGAATCGTTTCAGAGTATTGATGGTATGGCCATATTCGGTAACGTTATCTTGCGTGATTTGACGCAGCCCTTCGAAAAAACTCGGGCTTCGTACCATTGTCTTGTAGTAAGAATAGTAGAGACCCTGAAAACAAAAGAATCAGAAGCATGAGCATTCAAGACAAAAGATACGGACCAGTGCCTTCTTCCGTAACAACCACCCCAGTCATAAGGGGCCCCTAAAAAAACGGCTGGGGTGCACTATCGGACAAATGCTAGGACCCAGAAGAAACTTTTCTGGCTAAGGAGGGTATACCGAGGCCTTTTCTAAGAACTACCCAGAGATATTTGAAATCCAACACTTCCGATTCCCTAAACAAAGTTTCTGGTGGCCTCTGAAGTGCATCGCAAAGATGGGACGAAGCCTGGATAGATCACTACACTGAGCAATGTTGGACTCCTACAGTACATGCCCGGCGCGGTCACTCGAACAGTAAGACGTACCATTTCAGTCCGAAATGTCATTTCTCTTTCCAGATCAGACAAATGCGAAAAATGACGATCATTCTCAAACATGGCAGCCACGTGATTTCGTTGTAAAATTCCAAAAGTTACGGCTAAAATGAATGCATTATTCGATGTTCTGTGGGATGCACACTTTGCAACAGTTTGTGCCTGATACATGCCAAGCCTCGATTGTGCCACGTACTACCTGTAATGTCATGTGACTTTATGTCTTCATCCATACACTAGACAGAGCAACGAGGGCTAAGAAATACAGACTGACCATCATTTTTACCAAGCCGGAGTCGAACCCTCCCCTGCAAGTGCGCGCCTAGCGTGAGAGGCAGAAGCCTTAGCCACTAGGCCACGACCGGACCTAAAATACTGTACTGTACAGTACAGGCGCGCCCCCGTCGCGGCTCGCAAAACATTGCCAGACTATTTACGACTGCACTTCATACTGCATCTAAGCCAACCCACATGCGGTCATTTCAAAAAGGAATACGGACTCACCCAAAATGATGATAACCAAACCACGAAATATGGAATGCCCTCCGCCACTTGTTCCTGCATATTCCGCGCCAACCTTTCGAGAACCCCCGCCCTTCTTCTCCGCCTTCTGCTTGCTGGACGAGCCCTTCGACTTCGCCGCGTTGCCACCACCCATTCCGCACGGACGTCTACCGAAGATTGGAAGTCGAAAAGATTAAAATAACAAGAAACAACAAAACCGAACAAAATTTTGCATGAAAATGGGAAAACACAAAACAATAACAGTCTTCGGCGGCCAGTGCCCCAGTTCCGTGCCTGCAGCGATTACAGTAAACTAGAGTGTGCGCGTGTCATAAGTCACCTGACTGCTTACATCAATTTAGCGGGAATTCAAATTCTCTATGACATTTTCTTGTCCGTGTCACGATTTTGCTAAGAGCGAGACGAAAAATAAATCTTACAGATTTACTTCAGCATAGGAGCATATAAGCTACAGACATATACAGCCTCTAAATCAGAAATGATTAGGCCTTCTGTGAGGTTTGAATTTATCATACGGGGCTGTGACCAATTTCTGCCACGATTCGATGGCCTGCACATTCTTTTCCATTTGGCCCTGCAGTGTTTGCTTATCTGCCGATCCTGGTGGTTGACGAGTGGCAACAGGTTCCATCTTCACGAACTCCTCTTCCTCGGGGTTCTTGATCTCGACGTGGGCGTGCAACTTGGGGCAGTGGTCTTTGGGTGATCTCAGCGAGGCCCTCGAGTAGGGCAATCTCGTGATCAGTGGCGGCAACTCGGCATCGGGAGGGTACCCTGTGGCTTTGCCCTCACTCGACACTGTGATCTCGCCATTGGGTGCAGCGGCGTCACTGGACTGGGGTGGCTTCTCGGGCATGGGAGGAATCACATCGCACAGCTGGTCGGCGTAGTTCATGGCCACGGCTGTGTGCCTGTCCAACAGCACGTTCAATTCGATGTCGTCATCGTCCTGAAACAAGTACCCTGCAGCGTGCCATGCTCAAACCACAACCACTCACCTCTCCGAATGGACGCATCAGGTCTTGCGCCACTTTGAACCAGCCTGAAAACCGAGCATCATTGCCGCAACGAACACTCCTGACCCACCAGCCTTTATCTGAAACCTACTTTTACCCGCAGGTAATGTGCTTAGGTGTTTTCCATGGGTGATCCTAGTGTCGCAACCTACCTCCCTTCGCAACTGGTACCGCCCTCAGGGAAGTGTTACACTGGAGAGCACACTGCCTGCAGGTAAAAGTGAGTTTCAGATATCCATCAGGTACTCAGGCATTTACCAACGAAGAATATGAACTGCAGCAGTGCTAGCCACGGAACGTACAAGTCAGCCTCGGTACCTACGTACTGATGGCCTAAAAAACCAATGTCAAAGTGATGAATGTCTCGGCAAAGATCAACTGACCTATCAGGCAGAATGCAAAGTACCCGTACACGACCACCGAACAGGTTTGGGTGTAGACGAGAGGAATGCACACCCAGTCGTACCTGAAATAGATGATCCTGAGCCAGCTGTATTCACTACACCTGCCCACGCTCAACTGTCGCCCCATGCCGCGTGACAAGTGACAGTCCCTACAACAGACTGCCTACCACCCGTGACCGTGACAGATGCTCCCTCCTGAGGCATCCTGCCAAGGGCGTCAGCATCGTAGAATAGACTTGCCACCAGAACGCAGTCCAGGCCCGTCAGCACCACACTCGCGGTCGACTACGCTGACGATGCACAGACGCGTGGCACAGAAGTCCCTTTACGGTTGCACATGTTGTAGAGGCTCGAATGGCAGTCGATACATTGCACCGAGTCGGTAGCTGGGAGCGTCACCCCGTCAGAGTGATGTTTCAGCCATGGACTAGGTCGGAAGGCTTGGTTGGCTACCCTTGGTTTTGGCGTGGTGCAAAAGCTCCATTGGTCACTCCCTCCAGTGGTACGGACACGGTCGTATTACAACGTGACTAGGAAAGGAGTCGGTAGTGGGTCATGATGGGAGATGAGCGGGACCCCACTCGTCACTTACACGTATATGGTTCGAAGGTTGTTCCGGAAATCGTTGATCTTATTGATGAGTGTGCTGGCACCAGACGAGCTGACCTCGCCACTGTCCACGGCTGGGATAAGGATGCCGTGGATAATCCACTGCAGCGGGGCCTGCCAACGAGTGTTCTCCACGGCCACTTTGTGATAGCAGTCCAATTCCGCCTGAGCAGAACATGCATAGTGTAGGCTGAAGAGGCCAACAGTTCCTGTTCCTGTTCCTGTTTTACCACATCACCAAACGCTTATGCGCACTCGAGAGTGAAGGGACACATTTTACACGAAATGATTAACCGGACCGCGAGTCGAACACTCGCCCGTAACTGCGCACCTGGCGAGAGAGGCAGACGCCTAACCCACCAGGCCACGAGGCCGGTCGAGAGTGGAGAAGATATCGCGGGTCGTGGCTTAGCGGTTAAGGTGGCTGCCTCTCATGCTGGGCAGGCGAGGGTTCGACTCCCGCCTGGGTAAACGATGATCGTCAAGTACGCGCTCCTTGGCCCCTGAGTGCTTGGCTATGGATAATGTATGACGTGACATGAACGCGGGGAGCGGATGGTCTCAACAACCCCGCAGTCAGGCCTCCAAGTCGTAGGAGGCAGAGACATCAACCCGACGGGTTTCTGCCTCCCTGGAGAACTGACTAAGGCAACTGATAACCTGTATGGGGCGGCCAGTCAAGGCAACCACATACTGCTCCCTGTCAAGGTTCTCCGCCTGCACGACCAGCTGTGACCCACACTCCCGCATGCACTTCGGCCCCCCACCCAACACAGCACACATCCACCCTCAATCTGCCCTCACTGCTTACACTGGTCATGAGTCCACTCTTGACCAGGGACTGCATGGTGGGGAATCGTTTGCGTATGCGAGTCGACACATTCCTCAGCACCAAGGTCTCGCACAGGATCAGGTACCTGGCCACCATCCTCCTCTTCAACCTGGTCCACGAGTCGTCCTTGTTGAACAGCACGTTCAACCAGACCATGATCTCGTCCGGCCAAGGCACGGCCAGCACCTGCGCCCACCACCTGGTCACTGTCTGGCCCACATAGAAGCCCAGCAGAAACTGCAGGGGCACCTTCGAGGTGAATGTGTCGAACAGTTTGACCACCTTGGACGCCGTGTCGTATTGTTCTTGGTCCAAATAAAATGTCAGAAATAAACGTAATGCGTAATAAAGCCCCAGAAAAACAGCAGCTTCTTTCCAAACCGATTTCCAAACACTGCCTTTCCATCTTTTCAACAAATTTATAAAATTACCCGAATAAGAAATAGTCATTTTCTTATTATGCCCTAATTAGGCCACTTCCGTTTGCAATCGATTCACTCACCCTCGACTCTGACTCCACCAGCACTGCCCCCTCAACCAGTTCCCATCATTCTCCACACTCATCTCGCCATTTCTGACTTAAAAAATATTTTCTATTCGACGCCTCGCACATCGCCGCAGGGGACACCAGCCAAACCAGAACAGACTACCCAGCACCGACGACCCACTCGCCCAGTTTTCTGTGCTTTATTCACAATAAATATCCAAATAACTGAACAGAAGCAGAAAAATGAGCCCCTCGGGTAAGCCATGCACACGAACCATCGTCCTCCTCCACCATAACACCCACTTTGTACGATATTCAAACAGAATTCCATGTCTTCACTGCCACTTACAGTACATCATTTCGAAACCTAGACTGCATCTACAGTGTCTCTGCGCCTTCAATCATCCATCTTCTGCCGTTTCAAACACCTTGTCGCACTTTCACTGGTTTCCGAGTTCATCACCGACTTTGAAGGCCCTGCGGAGAAAACACATAAAAAACCTGCTCCCCACTTTGAGGACAGACCGGAGGGTGGACTTATATCCCAGTTTCCCGCACCCTACAGAGCATATTTGAGGTTGGAATGAGATGGCTTTAAAAAATGGACAAAATCTTCAATTTGCTTGACCAATTTGGGTTTTTAGTGCTTTATGACGGAAGTTTTTTTTACACATCCTGGTCGTTCAAGGGGGCTTGTCACTTGACCCTTTCTTGCCATCGACTAGGCGCTACTCAGGTATGTCGGTGTTTCCCCACTGGGTACCACGGGCATCCGACGGACATACCCACAGGCTCGGTGTGTCCGTTGCTGTGGTCCGTTGCTGCCGGGGGTAACCATACCCACGGGCTGGGCATGGTTACCTATGGCTGAAAGATCAGTCAGCCACCACCAGGCGTGCAAGGCGCAGACAGAACTTCATCAAGGTCTCAGACGGCCAGAGGGCGGCAACGTGGGACGCACGTTACATGTGTTCCCCTTCGATGGTCTCTCTCTCCACCCCGGTTATACTGGCAATGAGACAGGACCGACAGACTCAATGGCGCATAACACAGGGCATTTTTAATGACCTCTCCTCCACGTCAGCACGGTTTAGGTCGACCCGCCCATCCTATCATACACAACACACACGACACGCACCTGCCAAGCCACGCGAGCTCCGTTTTCTCTTTCGAATTTCACTGCGGCTCGTCGAATCTAACTGATCAGAGTCCATTATCGGCCCGCTACTGGTCGAAGCGCCGAAACCACCGTTACGTAACTGAGCAAATAAATCGGCGAAATGTTGTTCGTGCTCATTCAATCGACGTTCCATTTCGTTCAGTTTTTCTCGTTGACGTTGCTGCGTTGCACGAAGATGCGATAATTCTCTTTTGTAAACAGCCAACTCGCCACGTTGCGATTGATACTGCTTTTTCAACGTTTCGTAACGTTGATATTGTTGATGCTGATTATCGATCGATGTCAAATTTGGCAACGAGCTGTTTATTTGAACTTTCGAACGACGACAATTTGCTAAATTAATATCATGAATATCGTGATCCGATACTGAAATTTCAACGAAATTGAGACACTTTAGAAAAAGAAAATGGCAAAAACCTTACGATTCTTCGGCATGGCGGATAAGCTCGAAACGCTGAGCAAAGGCGAGCTGCCACTCGCGGCCGCGTACAAAACTAATGCGCTCGTCGATAATGACGCAGCAGCGGCATTGTTAGCGGCCGAAGGTGACATGGTTATGCGGTCTCTGAAATGTAAAAAACAGTTATCACTGAAAATCTGACCAGTAAGAACCCAAGATGGACAGGCTCTGGCGTCAGAAGTTCGCTAAAGAACCACAATCATATCAATTGTAACAGGATCTTCCCTTTTCTTACCTCAACATCGGCACAATGTGTTCTTCGAAATGTTCCATGGCCATGCTGGAAATATCACGAAGTTCTTGGAGCAACTCGTGCGGGCGCGGGGCCTGATCACCACGAGGCGTGTTATTGACGATTCGTAAAACACGAAACATTTCGTCCAATACTTTGCCCGGAATAAAGCAACATAGAGCTAAAACATCGGCAATAAGCCCCCAAAATCAGCGAAACCTTTCATTACTTACAACTGTCCATATATTTTCCATAGGTCATCGATAACAAGCTCAAACGCGTTTCGATTGAAGTCAAAATATCCGAGTGACGAGCTAATTCGTGCGTCCTTCGTTCAGATTCCCGACGTGGCAATTGAGCCTTGACACGGTGCAAGCTGCGAGTGTGAAAACGTTCCACTCGATGGAATCCAAGATTCAGCAGTTGCTGGCACAGCTGATTGACCGCCTTGCATATCTAGAACGAAAACGAGGTTTCGAGGTTCTGTTTCAAATACCAAACTAGGCCTACACACATCGATGATTCTGATCACAAGTCCAACTCAAAATCCTATAATCAAACGAGCATACTCACCAGACGGCATCGACTGATCTCATCATACGACAAGCGATTGAACACTTTTAACTGCAGTTCCGATGGCAGATTCAAAAATGGGAACGAAAATTTGGAACCATCTGACGATTCCACGCCGGCCATTCCTCTGTTTTGAATGCAAATATTTTTACAATCGAGTGTCGAATAAACTGAGAAATGCACACTTTCAGGGGATTGTAAACAAGTAGATACTTTATCGCATCGACCAACCGACCCAGATTTTTTGCCAGGATTTTTTGGGTTTTTTGTTTCGTTTTTTGCCATAATCGCACACACCGCAGACATATTGCAATAAGCAGTAAAAATTCAAATCTTTAGGCGGGAAATAAGTAGATGCATTTGCCTATATTTTAGTGATTGAAATTTCTTTTTTGCACTGTTATTCGAATAATTACTTAATTTCGTATAGCCCCACAATTGCAATTGGGAGCATTACCCGTCAAGATGATGTTTCAGGTCGGACTGTAGTCATTTCTACAGCTTTCGGCTGGTGCAATGCGGAAGGTCCCTTCTGTCGGTGGTCATCATCTGCCTTCGATACCTGGTCTTCGAAATTGAGGTTCCTCTGGCACCTGTGGACCCATTTGGAACACATTCGTACTTGTTCTGTTGGCCTACACAAAAAGCCTGTTATGCCTCAGTCATCCGAGCGACCGACTCTTCTTCATAGCTAATTATGGCCTGTGCGTGTGAGAGCATAAATTGAAAGAGACAGCAAAATGCTCGCTTTCATTTTCGAGCCGAATGTGGCCAGGCAATTTCAAAGCCTGGCCGGTCAATTTGGCCTATGCTCTTGTTCTGGCAGCACATCTGGCGCCTAGCACTATCGACTCACTCGAAGCAGTCACCATAGAGAGCAGAGAAAAATTGATAAGACCCAATGAAAA
This sequence comes from Mesodorylaimus sp. YZB2_4, assembly GCA_030248295.1. Taxonomy (NCBI): domain Eukaryota; kingdom Metazoa; phylum Nematoda; class Enoplea; order Dorylaimida; family Dorylaimidae; genus Mesodorylaimus; species Mesodorylaimus sp. YZB2_4. The sequence continues at coordinate 318,384 of JASANH010000735.1, forward strand.
GTCGTTCTCTGGCGGCTTCGCGAACAAAATTGATCTTCTCGCCTGGCCGAACAACGGCCAGGAAGTGGCATAAACATCCTCTTCCAAGCCCCTCATGTACGGACGACCGCCAGAAATGTACGTACAGCCTCCTGGCTAAATGATGACAGCTAGAAATCTATTTCTAGTTGTTCCTATTCACGAACTCGGGCTTTCCTTGTTGTCTTTGACGCCTCGTAGAAGTGACCATTTTTAGTCGATGCCTGGAATGGGTCCCCACTCGCTGCATTGTCCGACACCGAGTCCACGGTGAGTTGGTCGCTTGGTGACAAGTCGACCAGTTGGATAACAGCGACTCGTAGTCAGCTCTTTCAGGGTGCCTGATGGACCTGTAACTCCGGCCCGCTTTCGACTGAGATGGCCTAAGTGGAACTGTAACGCCTAGTTCCTGTATTCGCTTCTCGCTTTCGGATTCAGCAAAGTCGACCAAACTGCTGTGCTGATCGAAGGACCTGGACACCCGTAGCCGACTGCTCACTCATGCTTGCTCAAGTAGTTTAGTAGAAAAAGATGCAGAATCAGACTCTTTCTCATCAATTCGTTCTACGACATCTTTTGAAGTGTGGTAATGGAATTCGGTTTGCAGCCTTATCTATGCGTCATGCACGACTGCCATCCATGGCTTAGCTAACTTGTATAAGCTCTCACGATCAGCAACTCTTTTCCTAGCGCCGTGTCATGTGGCCACTCTCAATCGCTCAGCTTCAAATTCAGCGAGTGGCTGTGTTGTGCCATTGTATTGTAATGTAGCCAATAATTCTGTGCGTGTCTCTTCCCTGGCTCGGCCTGCAATGAATCGTCGGCTGCTAGCCAAGATGGTCTTCTTTCGTCTGCCTTCATTTTGGCCAGTTTTACTAGGCGGCTTGGCTGGTTTTTTCTTTGGTTATCTGCTAATATCGACTCGTCCGTTCAGTCACCTGGCACAAATTCAAACTATTCAGAGGCCCGTACAGATATGCGAGGATAGAATCGAAAGTAAAAGTACAGCGACGGGCAATGTGTCGAACATGGCGGAGGCTATTGGCGAATTTCAAAATGGTGAGTGGATTTTGTTGGTTTCTGTCCGTTTCGTAGTCGATGTCTATGTAGATTACTAAGCCGAAAATATCCCCAGGAAATTACTTTTTTATGAATTATCTGACTCCAATCTTTCCTTTTCCCTTTTCCATCAAAAGCATGGCCGGATGTCCACGGGGTGGGTTATAGCACACCCACACTACCCAGCAGAAACTTCTTCATCATTCATCCTCGCTGTTGCAGGGTCCGCTCTGGCAAAGAATCTCCAGTTGTGTCTGTCCGCGGCGTCATCTGGGAATGCATTGATGATGTCTGCCTTGATTCTGTCCATCCAACCCATCGTAGGCGCGCTTCCAGCATTTTCTGCTTGATAGGGGCGCCAAATATGGGCAAGGTCGGCTGGGTTATAGGGAGGGCTTGGAAGGGGGAGGGGAGGAGGAGGGGGTAGATTGCCTAAGCCTGATCTGATTGTGTGTGAGGCAGGTCAGGTTAGGGTCGAGTCGTATGAGTGAGTTGTATGACTGTTTACATACAACACTGTAGGCTGGCTGGACAATGGGCCTGTGCTTGGAGGCTAGGGCTTGTTCAGTCAGGTCAGGTCTCGGTCTTGCCCACACAATTGATTGCTTTTTGCTTGCTTCCTTTTCTTTCTTCCTGCTGGACCTGAGGTGGGGTTGAGGGGGGGGGGGTTCGAGAGGAAGGGTTCAATGTCCTGGCTGGCCCGACGGGGAGAAGGGGTTACCCCCTACCCCCTGCCCATATTTGGGGGCTACCCCTAGCCGCTTCCGAATGCCCTCGTTTATGATGCGATCCCGCCGTGTGATATTGGAGCATCCGCATCTGCAGGGTATCGAGGGCCTGTCCATAAATGGACAAAGAAGCCAGCATTCGACCCTACAGGACCGTTTTTAGATCCCGAGCTTGTCGGGCATCCGTCGGTCGCAGAGGACGTCTGTCACCTGGCGCCATTTCATCCAGGCTGCTTGTATTCTTGCTTGATCGTTAGCAGCATGATCGAAGCCAAATATCGTAACTCAGTCTTTTTCAGTCATGCCGGTTGTGCCATCGGTCTGGGGCCACAGTTCAGGTACTTCGTCTTCTTGATGTTAAGCCGTAGGCTATATTCGTTAAACCGATCTTTGCATAGCCGGGTATCCCTCTGGGTGCTGCTCTGGTCTCACTAGCGAGGAAAACATGGTCGGCGTACAGAAGTGACCACGGGATTGGAGGTTGGCAGTGATGGCATCCATGCAGAGGACGAAAAGGAGGTGACAATGCCCATTCCTGACGGACTTCAACAGTGATTGGAAGGGCGGACTGCGCGTCTGACTGCACTAATGACGCCTTTGTAGAGCAGTTGGGTCCCCGACAAGGCCTCAAGGACTCAATGGGAACGGAGGGAGTGCCAGATGAGGTCGTGGGAAATACGGTCGAACGCCTTTTCGAGATCGATAAATGCCAAATGGACGGTCCAGTTGTTTTCGCGGTGCTTCTCCAGAAAAATGCGAGCAGCATTGATGGCGTCGGTTGTTCCACTCCCTTGAGCAAAGCCACATTGGTTTGGTGTGACTGTGACGACTTTCCGAAGTCAGGCATCGATCACTCTCTCGAATATTTTCATGCCGGGGAAACTATGCGATAGGAAATTATTAGGAAAAAGTGTCCTTTTTTAAGGCGGGAAACGGAATGAGTATATTTCCATTGTCATAATTTACCCTCAGCCGAGCGCATTCGACGGCTGAGGAACACACGCTGTATACTGACAATCTTTTTTTACCCTGGCAGGAGTCGAACCCTCCCCTGTGGGGCCACGTCCATATATGATCGTGCTGGATTCCTGCTCGTTTTTTGCCTCAAAGACGGTCTCTCACATCTCGCTGGGTGACTGGTTTTTTGGTCATTTTTCTTTTCTGTTTCAATATCGTTAAAATTATGGCTATTATTATCCTGGTTCTTGGGTTGATGCCTCGCCGACCTTAATCGTTCGAAACTTACGAAGCGGGCGATCCTTTCCAGTCGCAGTCCCATTTTTCACCATTACTCTCACGGGACCCGTTTGGCCCAAATCACCAGCGCTCGTATTTTTTTCAGAGAAACGTCGCCTTATTTCTTCTCTGCACGCCGAGACTCGGCTTCTGTGTTGGATTATGAACGAAGCGAAAGCAATCGAAAAGCGCGATGCAATAATGGAAACTTGGGGAAAACGATGCCATCTAATTTTATTTATGGTCGGGGCCAAAGAAATGCTGGCGATTGATAGGCAGCAATCGACCGAGGACCCCGCATCGGCCCCTACTCGACCACCGAAATCACGTCGTAGAATCGGTCCCCATGCATTCGTGGTGTACCTGGATATGATCCCGGACACATACAATAATTTGTGGTCAAAAACCCGCCATGCTTTTGTGTACATTTACGAACATTTCCGAGACTCGTACGATTGGGTTCTGAAAGTGGACGACGATTCGTACGTGATCGTCGAAAATTTATTGTTGTTTCTTCGAGATAAGAAACCCAGCGATCCGTTCTATTACGGGTGCCACTACGCGACGTCTGCACCCCGAGGATACGCCAGTGGCGGCCCTGGTTATATCATGAGTCGAATCAATGCCGACAAATTTGCTAATCAATTATTACGAAAAAATGTTTCGGGCGATTGTCTAGTGAAAAATGGTGACGAGGGACCCGAAGATATTCGAGTGGGACAATGTTTGGACAAACTCGGGATCGGACCAGGCGATACTCGAGATGATCACGGGCGATTCCGATTCTCGCCTTTCACACCCGAACATGTGCTTAATCACAATACTTTTCCGAAGAAATACGCGTGGTTTTGGGGATTTTCTGCTCATAAGTTGGCAGATGTAAGCGCTGATTGTCCTTGTGCCATCGCCCCGTGCACACTCGGAGGACAGCGTTTTACTCGAAAATTCATCCTGAATAGCAGCTTACCATCCAGAAAACTCTTCAAAGACTCGCACTAGAATCAACTTTGTAAATCCAGTCATGCTCCCAGCGTGGTCTGAGCTCGCAGTTTTAGCTAACTGAAGACCCCGGGACAACTTTCGAGTAAACACGCTACCAGAGGACGTCTCGTTTCTTTTTTCTGATAGTCTTTTTGCATTTGTTGCAGGGCTTCGAATGCTGTAGCGACACGGCCATATCATTTCACTACATAACGCCTTCGATGATTCGAGTCATGGAATATCTGGTTTATTTCGTGCACCCGTTCAGTTCCAGAGAAATGTGGAACCAAAGTGTTGACAATGCAACTTACGATGCCTGAACTAGCATGCCAGAGTGACAATTTGATGTTCTGTTGTATTTGATGTAAAGTGATCGGCAGAATATGCAAAGCGTTTAGTTTTGTTCATTGATATTTTGAAAGTGGCGGCCAAGTAATCTTGTTATGCGTTCTGTTTTGAGATGCTTCACTTATTCGAAGAGACACTTCGCTGGAGCACAGGTCAGGTGACATGAACGGGTATAGTCACAGTAGGTAGGTCGCGAAGGCCCAGATTGGCTCTTGTGGTGCGCAGCCGAGATACAAGGCCTGGAGCTGGTGTACTGTACGAACTAGTGGAGCACTGACACGGGCAGTCAATGCCGAATAGAAAAGCCGATGTTTGCATTCGCCTCATCAACCTGGACTGGACGCAGAAAATGACGAAAGAGTGTCAGCTGTGAAAATATGGTGGTGATCGCCAGGCGACTCATGTTCATTGTGCAACCTGCACATCCAGGCTGCGGGCATGAGAGACCGGCTAGGAGGAAGGCAAGGCCCGCCACTCTACCCCGCTGAAACACGAACCGGAGTAGTTAAAGTCTCCCAGCCAGGGGAGAGTGGAGCCGCGGTGGCCGCATTGCTTAGGCCAGCAACCCTGACCGGGAGACCGCAGTTCTGTTCCGGCTGAGGACGGCAGTTTCGTAAGTCCGTCGCTGCACACCTCGCTTTGGGCGACTCATCCCGTATCCGTCTAACGGCAGGCGCCGAACGACAAGAGAATCAGCTGGTCCTCGAACACCATTCAGGAAGGTCCCTCCCTTCTCGCCCAGTATCAGTCCTGGGATGCTGGTGCTGGCACAGGATGCCCTCGTGAAGGTGCTCATGGCGGGAACATACAGAGGGCAGCTTCCGTGACAGCTGGTCATCTCACGGCCTCGCTTATCATATCATGACTGCTGGCAAGCCTTTGGGCGAAACGGGTGGAAGTGCCGTGGGGAACTGTGGCTGCAAGGGGCTCAACCTGCGCACCTGCTGTGAGAGAAAGACGCCTAATCCCCCAGGCCACGAGCCAGACCCATCGCCAGACACAGGATACACGATCCGTGGTGCCCAGCGGCCTGTTTCATACCATAGCCCGCAGCGCGAATCGCTTAGGGCCTTGACGATGGCGGTCATGCTCAAATCATGTGCCTTGGTGTCGACGATCCTGACCACAGAGTCGACGGCCACGTCGTCTGGCCATGACTGCTCATAATTAGTCATGACCAGACGGGAGTTCCAACCCGTCTTGATATTCTGGCAGCCGTGCGTGACATGCTTGATTCATGCCTGACTGATCCACAGGGTTTTCGGGGTCGCTTGAGGAAGTAATCGTGGTTCTTGTTCCAAGATCAGTACCATCGACCTGCCCTCGATCATCCTTCAGCCACCTTTGCCTAAGCCAACAAAGCGAGCTCACCCTGTGCCTGAGCCTTTCTCTAACTTGTCTTGTCATCACACAAACATGACATGAGCACGAGTGAACACATGGAAGACGGTCACTGATCAACTGAATCACTTGGCCTGCTTCTGCAGCTTGTCAAGGACGTGCTTGAGTCTTCTGGCGGCACCGTCGGCTCTGGGGATGGCCTTCTGTCGGGCGGCTTCGGCCAAGGCCGAGTGGACGTAGACGTACTGCTCGAAGGTGGCCATGGTGCCATAGCGCGAGTCGCGTAGGGTCTTGACGATGGCGATGATGCTCAGGTCGGATGCCTTGGTGTCGACGATCCTGACCACCGAGTCGACGGCAGCCAGCAAGCCGCATCGGATGGCCCCCGTCGGACACACGGCCACGAGGGGAGGGTGCTTCTTCAACTTGGCCAACTTCTCGCCGTACACCATCGAGTGCGTCTCGTCGGCCTGCGCCTTCAGCTCTCGCACAAAGTCCAACATGTCGTTGACTGGGGGCAGCGCCCTGTCGTCCACCCACTCCTTGAACAGCACGTACCTGACCGAGACGGGAGGCGCGTTCCTGAAAGCGGGCAGCCTGCACCCCGGGCGGACACCCCGACCGACTTACTGCACGCAGACGTGCTCGTCGACGGTGGTCCACTTGTCGGTCGAGTGCTCGGCATTGGACTTTCCTCGGATCGACACCGACGAGGCCACCTTCACTTCGCCACCGTCCGACGCACAGAACTGCTCGGCCTCGGACTTTGGTTCTTCCAAGGCCACCACCACGTTGGCCTTGAACTGCAAGGAGACGGTGTCAGCGAGGCCCCGGGACCCCGACCATCTCACCTGCAAGACCATTCTCCAGAAGTCGACTATGGTGTGGGCCAGGGGGGCCTGGGTCAGGACGTAGTGGGCGGCGATGGGGACCTGGTTGGCGTGGATGTACCGCTGCCCGCCGTCCGTCAGTACAACTCGGTTCCGATCGAAGCACATGAAGTCGTCGAAGCGATTCAGCCGCTCGTTCATCAGGAAGGACATGAACAGGGACGGCGATCGAGTGCACGTGAAGGCGAACAGTTCTCGCAGCCTCTCCACCACGCTCGCATCGCATATCGACAGCCAGCTCAGCAGCGCCTTCATCGACGCCATCTTCGACCGACTGCGCACCCCGACTGCGGGCTGACCAACGACAGTGGGAGGCGAGTCCAATTCACTGCTTTACACTTTCAGGGATGGATGGCCGCAGTGGACGCACTGCAGGATGAGGTGTCCTCAGCAGGACCAGGGCCTCGCTATTTTACGAACACAAGACATGTGCAGTGCTTTCACCGACAGTCTCGAAGCATTCTTGCCATTTGGTGACCCGGAGAACGAGGTTTCTCCTTACCGCTTTGCACGGTCACACGGCTGTTAAATCGGCATTTCCAGCTTGTGAATCTCATGAGATATTGTGAGTTGGGTCCGACTTCTGCCTTGGTTCAAAATGATTGTCAAATATGTGTTCCTCGGCCCTCGAGTGCGCTGTGTAGCCAGCACCCCTAGCGGTCGGAAGAATCGATACCTCCGCGGATCTACGATAAAAGGTTCTGGTCGTGGCTGCGGTTCTTGAGAGTGCTGCTGTGAGTCGATCCACTTGGGTGGATCTACTTTTCCACTCGAGGGCCGTGGAAAAGTAGATCCGTGGATACCTCCCCTGGCTGGAAGACGTCAACCTCTTCGGTTGATGTTTCTTGGGCATGTATAGTTGTGAGACTAAGCTGCCGCCAGTCGGATATTTTGCCTCAGAGTCCCTTACTTCTCCCGCCGCCTGGGTGCGCTGGTTACAGCTGTATAGTGCTTGGCTATGGATAAAGCATGACATGACCTGTCCCTCAGGAGTGCTTGTCTTGAAAGATTAAGCAGCTGCATGGGCACGGGTGATTTAGTTTTTCTACAGGGCTACTATACTGTAAGTCCCCGTAAGCTCGTAGTTTATGGACATTGCAATACATAGATGACCTTTGAAAGTCGCTATCGAGGAAACCTATCTCACTCAGGACCGAGGGAACACGGTCCTGTCGCAAGACAGAACCATGTTGTGGGGCGCAGTGAGGCCTCTGTCTCTGTCGACACACCCATTAAGTGGGTCGACTCACAGCAGCACTCTCAAGAACCGCAGCCACGACCAGAACCCTTCATTGTCCGCCGCAATAAGGCCCTCAAACTGCAAAATTTTCCTGTCAGCTCAGGAAAACTGCCAGTTCTAAAAGCCATTTCCTATGTCGAGGAAGGTTTTTCTCGTTGAGCCTTTTTTCTTTCTAATGAGCGTCTAGGAGACAGGTTTCGTTGATGGGTGCAGACCTGTGTAAGTACTATGCGGCCCATAGTTTCCTGGTCAGAAACGTGTTCTTTCTTTGTGATATGTGGTGCACTGAAGGGGAGAGGGAGGCTGATCATAACGTACATCCTTTCCGAGTGCTAAGCGAGCAGGCGTCCTCTGCTTCAGTGTTTTTTAACGGATGAATTGTGGTGTCATTTGATCGCCAAGCATTGCCTCTCTTGTCGCCAATTTATTTGTTACCTTCCACTGCACAATCGGCGACAAATTGGTAGCAGAACGCTGGGCACTTGGTTCCATTTTTGTCGATCGGTCATTGTTGGGCAGCTCTTCGTCCGTGGCTCGGTTTGGACACTGGTCAAGTGCTCCTCGGTTTTGTTGGTCAATGGCACAAAGCTCGATTTGGTCGGTCCCCCCACCTATGGTCGGTTCAGTGATCCTGGTGGCGATGATCAGCCTTGGCGTTTGGGCATGAGTAAGCAGTGTTTTTCTGCTGCTGCTGCGTGCTCTAGGATCGAGATTGGTTTGTGGCATGGCTCTCCGCGTCCCCCCTGTTGATGCGTGCGCAGGGCATGCATGGTTTTATATCGTGCATTGTTTTGAAGGGGTTTTCGGGTGCCTCTATCGTTTCAAAGTTTTTGGTGAGCCTCGCTAGGATTCTTCTTGAGACACTCATACCCTGTCGAGGTGTATTCGAAAAAAGCTTTGGGCCCTGTTCGCAAATTTTTTCTGATTATCTGCATTCTCCGCGACCTGACTGTCGATTTTGACACCGCCGAGGAGCGCGATGGGCACAATCGAGTTGTTCGCACCTATCGTGAGAATTTGGAAAAGAGAGGTGATCGTTTCAGTGGTTTACACGCAGTTAGTTGCGGCGGCTGAGGAGGCGGCTCAGATAATCGGTGATGATCTTCTTCTGTCTGACGGCGCTATCTTGAATCAGCTGGATGAAATGAAGGCTGAGGTGGATGCTGTTATGCAGGATATTCGCGATCAGCAGCAGAGGGAGCGCGACGATAGGCATCGGCGCGGAGCATGCTGCGCGTCGTGAGGTTCCAGGGGGGGATGGAGCTCAGGGCGGTGGTGTTTTGGGCGGCTGTCAAGTTGCCTTGGCTCGAACTCGCTAAATTCCATGGGAATCTCGTGCGATGGCGGGAATTCTTGGATTCCTTTGAGGCTTCCGTGAATAAATGCGAGTCTTCAATCGATCGATAAGTTTAATTATTTGCGTATGGGCTTGACTGGCAATCGATTCTCTGCACGGAGCCGGCAGCTGGGAGCGTCACCAGTCAGGGTGACGTCTCAATCATGTACCAGGTCGGAAGACTTGGCAGGCTGCCCTGGGTTTTTAGCGTAGTGCAAAAGCTCCACCCAGTAATACGGACCCAGTCGTATCACACCATCGCAGTCTCTGTTGTCATAAATTTGGTATGCCACCAGAAGTCGTGAGGCTACTGAGTAGGCATCGGGGGCCAATGTCACAATCGCCTAGGACATGTCCTAAATATTAGGACACCCTAAGTCCTATCTTACATCGTTGCGATGTGATCGTCCTAACTTTAGGACACGTCCCAGCTGATTGTGAAACAGGCCCCGGGTTTTGTTTCTGGGACTTCCCTCAGAAGGCCTCGTTTCTGTTGTCCTCGTTTTGATGCAGACCGCTCGCGCTTCAGTGCAATCGCCGACACCGTTGATTTCGGCCATAGTGCGGCTTTTGCTGGATGGGGTAGTCATCGCTCCCACATCACTTCGGGTTTGGCGAGTCGTTTGGGATTGAAGCCTGAGGGTTCACAGAAGATTTCTGTCCACACCTTTGGCGCAGTTGCGGCTAAAGAGATCGATACTGCTCTGGTCATCATATTCATCTTCTTCGTTTACCCGATGGTTCTCATACCACCTTGTCTTCAATGTAGTGCCGCATATCACGGGTAGTTTGCAGCGTTCAGCAATCGATGTCACGAAATCGCAAGATCCTTTTCTAATCAGTATGCTGTCCCAATCACGAAGGGGCCCCTAGAGACCGGAGGGATGATGCCCGTTCCGAGGGGTGTCATTACGCAAGAGGAGGAGAGGATGTCGATCTTAAGATTGTCCCGTGCTACTATTGCAAAGGGACTTGTGTCATAGCTTTACTGACAAACCACGTCACACCCTGCTGACACACCCGACAAAGAGACACGGAGGCAGTCCCTGATCACAGTTCAAGTCTTTGACGATTTGACCGATCTGATCGATTTCTCCAATTTCTTCACTTTCGATGCGAGCCTCTGCAAGAATACCCGTTGGCAATCGGATCGGACTGGCCAGGGGGTACTTACTCTGATCAGGCAGTGCAAGTTCTCATCGATGTACATGATCCCACCGTTGTTCTCAAACTGATCGCAGTAGTCGGGGGCCGTGAACAGCGTGATCAGCCGATCGTCCGCGAAGAACTCGTACCCCGGCATGACGACCTGAACCGACCAGAGGCTTCCCTGACGGCCGAGCAGTCGACCCTCGTTCACTCACCTGATGGGCTCGGGCGATCAAGTCCAGACCCAGTTTATCGCATATTTCGACCACCGCGTCCCTGCCGAACAGGTACGAGATGCCCCTCGGACTGGGTGTGAACGCTGAAACAAACAGAGCATATGATCTGGCGCGGGGCGAAGGTTCCATTACTATTGAGGTCCTTGGCGGGATCGGCCCAAAGGAGATCGGCCACGAGTCCGTGATCGGGAATGATGGCCAGCGGGCGCGGCACGTTCCGAATCTGGTCCAGGTGATTGAGGTCGGGCGAGATGCCTCCGTGCATGCACAGCACTCGTCCCTCCACCAGGCCCGACAGTGGCATCCAGTTGAAGACGTCCTGAAGGGGGCCCACTCATCACCCGTGCCAGGCCATCCGTGCTCACTTACATTGAACAGATCGTACATGTTCGGCTGTCCCTTGGCGGGCGCGTAGATGCGCTCAATTTCTTCGCGGAACCCGTAGACTTGGTTGATGGCCTCTGTCTCGTGGTTTCCTCGCAGCAGGTACAACTGGTCGGGGTATCGAGTCTTCAGGGCCAACATCAGCGATATGGTTTCCGTGTTCTTCGGGCCTCGATCCACGTAGTCGCCTGAAAAGCAGAGACCTTGGGGGCGTGCGAAGAGCTGGCGCGACCGAGCCGACTGACCGAGAAACAGGTATCGCATCTTGGGTGGCCACCCGTTCTGATTGAAAAGGCGTAGCAGGTCGTTGAACTGGCCGTGAATATCGCCGCATATGGAAACTGGGGCGCTCACTTCGAGCAGCATAGGTTGTTTCATGAAGATGGCCTTGGCCGAGTCCAGAATCCAAACCACCTCGTCTCTCGCCAAAGGCTTCTTCTCGTCTCGGAGGAACTTGATTGCCGCCTTGACCCGCTTGTCTTGCTCACGCGTCAGCTTGGCCGCCATCGTCGGACGCAGCCACTCGCCGAAAGGACACCCGACGGAATGAGGGCACGTTGCACATTTTGCACACTCGAATGACATTGTAAAGTATCGTAGGTTCACCTTGCGTCGATGCGTGGCGTACATGTCAGCTGCCAGATGTATGTACACCATAGAAATCTGGCTTCGTTGGTGTCCCCAGAATTGAATTGGTGGAAGGCAGAAGCTAGATAACTGAAAATATGGGTAGTCAACTGTGTGAACCTTGCAAGAGACCTCTGACACCAATATCACACCGCCAGGATTGCGATGGTGAGCGGTGTCGATGGGAGCATGGCCGCAAGTAGTACTGAGCACCAGACTTCATTTCCCAAAGGTCTACTGTATGTTCATGATGGGTCCCCCAGTGTGAAAATCAATTCGGCCATGAAAAAGCTGAGGGCCATAAAGCCTGTCTTAAGCTCATGTGCTACATGCGGCAAGACAATGTGACAGTGATGAGGGTGTACGTACCCAACTACGGATTGGTTTTCTTGTGGCCTTAAACCTGCTTTCGACCACAGGCGTTCATGGTGTGGAAATGGAGAGCCTTCTTGGAGGCGGATCATCAGGGACCATGAAGTACATACATAGTGTACACCGAGTCATGCACTTGGTTTCGATTCCTCGCTCAAGATCTACTGTATCTAAGATGTGCATGACTGTATAATACATACTTAGACGCACACGTCATCACTGTCACACACCATAGATGTGCATGGCTACTGTAGAATATACAGCTTTACTATACTATACAGTCTGTAATAGCAGAGCCACTGGCGTGGATTCGATTCCCGGTCGGGGCATTTTTAAGTCTTTTCGTTTACTGTCTAAAAATTTGTCATCCTGACTACAGTTCTGACGCATACATACGAGTACGCCCTCGCTCTACCTTACACTTCACCATTCTGTGTCTGGAGGCTCCATGAACGCCACATGCCAACACTGATGTGACCCGCATCACTCTCCGTGCGAGTGGTCTTCCTACGCTTGCCGCACGGCACGTGTGTTTCCAGCGCGTGAATCACTTCCTTGCATTCATCCCTCTCCGGCACTGGATCAGATCTAGCCAAAACTGGTTGCATACCAGTTCCAGGTATGCCCGTCTGCCCTCTCCGGGTCAGGCTCTATTTAGTAAGTCCTTCAGTCCATCGGTGAACATCGACTAGTGCGGCTCCTGAGATTCTCAGCGACCTTTCCTCTTTGTGTACCCGCTCGTCGTGGTAGATTGTCTAGCTTGTGGGACCGCGCAGTGAGTGATTCGAACCTGCAGAGACCCGTGTAGCCTACCCCACCCTACAAGGAGCGGAAGTCACACTAAGGATGCAAGTGACCAGGTTAGTCTAACCAGGGCATGGTCCTGCCTACCCGTCTGTCTACCAGCTCAGCTTCGTACACAGTTTTTTGTCTTGTGAATAATCTGAGATGCGCGATGTGGATTAGCAAACATTTACTCACGCACACTGTTGGCAGTCGTTCCGTCTCGAGCCTTGGTGTTCGAGTTTGTTAGGCCAGGAGAAACAGTTCAACCTGAAATAGCTTCTCGACAACAAGCGTTTACGCTTTTGTGCCGTGCTCTAAGCCCATCAGCAACTGGTAATAAGCCACTATTTGATGCACTGTCGTGACTGCAAAACGACGATGCCGGGCTAGAATCGAGAACGAAGAGGAAAAAGAAGTGAATCTCGAGTACTGTACGTACCCGTCTGCTGTGCACCACTGCCTCGCTAGCAAGGAGTAAGTTTTTATGCAAATCCCAGGCTATTATGAAAACAGTGAAAGAAACTTGATTTTGTAGGTGCTGAGCTGGAAACTATTTTTGTTGCAGACTATTTCAAGTGGTGTCAGTTGCTCTGGGCGGGCTTTGGATTTTCTAGCCATCGTCCTGTCAGGTGTTTTGGAAACGAAGCTGCGAAATGGGAGTCAAACGATTTAAAAATCAAGATTATGCAAGTATTAAACAACAACTTCGTGAATGTCGTCAATTGTTCACTGACCCGCAATTCCCTCCCAACAGCCGATCACTGTGGTACGAGGCGCCTCGACTGGCCGATATCGAATGGCGACGTATCGGCTCATTGTGCCACGACCCGCAGTTCATTGTCGGAGGGGGCGTACCGAACGAAACCAGCGTCGTGCAAGGCTCGTTGGGCGACTGCTGGCTAATGGCCGCCCTGACAGCCATGGCCAGACACAAGAGGGTATGGAAAAAGGTGATACCGAATGCCAGTGAACAAGAATGGGACGAACGACGACCAGGAGCCTATCGAGGAATTTTCCATTTCCGTTTTTGGCATTTCGGACATTGGTAAGTTGGTTGAGCGAGGCATGTTTCCAGTGGCCTCCTTGCACTGAACTTTGGTGGACCGTGCAGTGGCAATGACGGTTTGGGGTCCAGTGACGAATCAGTCGAGTCTGCAGAGGGCATAGCACACAACTCAGGGAATCGGGGCACCAGTGCAACAGGCTGAATGGTCCTACTTTGGAGAAGCTAACGCGGGGAGCGGACGGTCGCAAAAACCCACTGGGCAGGTCTCCTAGTCGTAGGAGCCAGAGACATCAACCCGACGGATTTCTGCCTTGCCTGGAGAGTGTATCGACTGTACAACGAAGGCGACTGATGGGCTGTATGTGGCAGCCAGTCAAGGCAACCGAATACACTACCTTCCCCAGAGGCTAGACACGCCTAGCACACCAGAAACAGGGGGATCCCAGGGTCGATGAGGATGCACTCTCAGCAGTGAATGCTAGTCTGTCCCATCCCGCACTGTATGAGCCTGCTACAGTCGTATTTGCAGCTGGGCGGTTGGAGCATGCAATAGGATCATAACTTCATTTATCACAAAGTGAAGACATAACTGGCAGAGTAGAGACGCCCGACCACTCACTGCCTTGCCCCAATGCAATGCCAGCCAAGCTGTTGGTCACACCTGGCCACCATGTCCGAGATCCCTGAGACTGGTAGTTCCCAGTGTTGACTGATATGAGAGCAGACCCGTCGCACCCTCCTGGCACTCGACAGTATGTTCAGCCTATGCTTTACTGTACCAAAAGACTTATCAGTCCAATTAGAAGGCCCGGGCAGGAAAGCCAGGTCACCCTTCGCCTCTGCAGACTGGTGTAACCAGCGCACCCAGGCGGCGGGAGATAGTCGAGACTACAGTCTCCAGGCAAAAAACCCCAGAAGAGGAAGCCACACCCCGAAACACAACCGAAGAGGCCCCGCAGGGGAGCCCCCCCCCCCCCCCCCCCCCCCCCGGGAAAAATGGCATCCCCGCCATTTTCCAACTGGGAAAACCAAGACCCCAGTGGTGGTGCCTTATCAGCGCTAAGGCGCACCAAACGCTCGCCGAACCTTCTCCTCCCCGTAGGTAATAGAGGAGTAGGTTTCGCCCGCTGGCCCCTGGTGCCTCAGTGGAGGCAACCCAGACCGAAGTCTGGTAGGGAGTACACCTGCAGGGAACCCCGGGCCACAGCAAGCGCAGGCGCGCCAGTCTGGCATTCACCACAACCACCCGGGCTAGCACACTAGTCCATAAGGGGCTTACATCCGAAGAAGGCCCTTTGGTTCGTGACGCCAGTGTAACCAGCGCACCCAGGCGGCGGGAGATAGTCGAGACCGAAGTCTCTGGGCAAAAACTCCGACTGGAGGTAGGCAAGTCTCGCGACTATACCTGCTCTAGAAACATCAACCGAAGAGGTTGACGTCCCAGCCAGGGGAGCGTATCGATTACTCCCGACCGCCAGGCGTGCTGGTCACACTGGCCACTCTGCGTCACTCGACCGATCCATGGTCCCAAGCACCAGTCCATCTTTGCGTCCCCAATGTTACCTAACCAAGTGCATTGGTCAGCCGAAACTTGCTCTTGTTGCCTTCCATACTTACGCTGTCGAATCAAATCGATTCTATCCTTGTATTTGGAAGCAGTTCTGAAAATTTCATCCAGATCCAGATCGTCTCATTAAGGATCTCCCCCCCCCCCAGTTTCTGGTGCCTACCGATTCCCTGAGGTGTCGTGTGTGTGGACTGCTGAGCATATTTTGTGCCCAGCTCACAGTCAGTCAGTGCCTGGCAACTTTTTAGGTACGACGTAGTTGTGGACGATCATTTGCCCACCCGAAACGATCGATTGGTGTTTGCACGATCAAGAAACGAAAACGAATTTTGGTGCGCCTTGTTGGAGAAAGCATACGCCAAATTCCACGGATGCTATGAGCGATTGATCAGCGGCAGTCTGGCCGAGGCACTGGTCGATATCACTGGAGGGGCCCCAGAAAATATTAGTATCGCTGATCCGATTTACAAAGAACCAGAGCAGAGAAAATTATTACAAAAAGTAATTTTGAAAGTTGAAAAATATCAAGGTTATAATTGGCACGTATTCGAATTTGCAGACACTGAAGAGAGCTCTGGAATGCAAAGCGCTAATTTTGGCTGCCGTACACGCAAAGAATGCGTGCGAAATAGAAAAGGAGACGGCGATGGGGTTGCTCAAAGGGCACGCGTACAGTGTGAATGCCGTGCGCACACTGAGGATGGATAGTGCATCGAAAGGATCTGGATTGAGGGATTTTTTCAAAAGTGCTTTCAAACACAAGGATCGAATCGATTTGATTCGACTGCGTAAGTATGGAAGGCAATAGAGTGCCAGGGGCGACTGACCAGTGCTCTTTGGTTAGGTAACCCGTGGGGACGCAAAGAATGGACTGGCGCCTGGGCCCATGGATCTGTCGAGTGGCGCAGAGTGGGCAGTTTGCAAAGACGAAAGGCAACTTCGGTTTTCACAGAAGCGAATGGAGAATTTTGGATGTCATTCGATGATTTTGTCGAGAACTTTGCTTGCGTAACAATCTGCCACTCGCACTTTCGACATTGCTACACCGAATTCGCCTTCCAAGGTCACTGGAGGAATGGGAACGGAGGTAAGGTGTCCGTGATTGGAGACTACTTTGCTACAGTCTGTCCTTGCAGACCGTGCGACATTGCGGGCAGGGGGCAGTGTCAACGACAAGGAGACATTCCTGTGCAACCCGCAATACTTGATGACTGTGGAGAGTGCGTGGCACGTAAACAATATCAACGATGTGGTCATTTCCCTGCTCCAAAGTCATTCGGCAGTCCACGGCGAGCAGACCAAACGAGCTGCTGCACTCAGTATCGGGGTCACTGTGATTCGCGTGGAGGACAACAGGAAGTAAGCAATGCACGGGAGCCCCCACCCCACAGGGCGCCTCCTGGAGGGATCAAGGGTGAGTCACCCACCGCCAGCCATGCACGAGGACCACGGTGTTGCAGGTGGGGTCTTTCAGACTGTGAACGTTGAAGGGTACTGCCACGCTCACAGGTCCAGAAAATATGGTTCATATGTTTTACCACATCACCAACGCAGGGATAGGTAGGGTCAGCAAATAATGGGGCATTGAGTGGCGCCTCGCCTGGGAACTCCTTGTTTTGACCAATCCTGGTCGTTCCAGGGGGCTAGGGAGCTCGTCAGTTGATCTTGTCTTGCCATCGACTAGGGTCAATCCGATGTTAGTCGCCACTCCGCAATGTCGGTGCCAGCCCGTGCTCTGTGAGGGGACCCGGATTCGAGAGCCCCCACTCCACAAGGTCCCTCCTTGAGGTATGAAGGATGAGTCGCCCACCGCCAGGCGTGCAGGTAGAACTTGACCAAGTTCTCAGACGGCCAAGCAAACTGTGACACGCCTGTTCTACAAGCATAGCACATCTAGTCGTGCCCCGCTGAACTATTTGTCTACCTGCCAGTCAGGGTTGGAGCGAGACCAACGGGGTCGCGCTAGACTGGTTTTCGACCCCCCCCCCCCCTGGTGCATGACGATAAGAGCACTTCAGATCACTGCCCCTTTGTGTCAGGTACCGTGTGCACGAACTGCGAGGCTTGGACGCAGTGGCCATGAACGACTTCACCAACTGCCGCAGCAACTTCCTGCGATTGTCGAACCTGGCCTGTGGCCGTTACGTCCTCGTCCCATCCACCTACCACGCTCGCGAAGAGGGCGATTTCTATCTTCGTATCTACACCAACTCGCCCGGCATCAACGCACGGCCCTTGCGTCCAGATGCACCCAGCATGTACAAGCTGCCGGACTGGTGCTGTCTCCCCTGGCAAAAGCCATACGCCGTCGTCACTCGGCTCAAAATTCTATACGGCAAAGAGTTAGTGGTAAGTCATCCTGGACCACAGGGATCAGGCGCAGAATTTTGAATTTCCCGCTATTACATTCAAATGTTGACTCCCGCATATTACGAAATCTTGAACCAAATTTTCCAACTTGACTGCTTCCTTTTCCAGAGTACGCACTTAAACGGCTGCTTGGTGGAGCTGATTTGCGAAAAGCAGCGTTATCGAAGCAGAGTCATCCACAACACGACCGAGCCGCATTGGAATTGGAGCACACTCATCTATCGTCGCTGTACCTCCTCGCCTCTTACACTTCGTCTCTGGGCAGTAGGAGTCTCCTGCTGCGGCCTGAGCGAACGCGTCCCCGTCGGAGAAGTCGTCATCGAAACTCCAATCGACGACAAATTCTGGCAATACACCGTCACTGTTATGGACACACGCAAACGACCAGTCGGTATCGTCGCCCTCACTGTCACCTCGTCCAGTAACTGGGTTCTCGGCCTCTGATCACGCAAGTCTGAATTTACTGGCCACACTTAATGTTAAGTGAATGAAAAATTTTCCAATTGGTTTAGAAAAAGATGCAGCTAATGTAAATTGTTACAAAAAATGGTGTCATTTTCTCGAATTCCTTCCTCACCTCACGGCTCTCACGAACTGCACATAGTGCACTCGTTGCCATTTTGAATCGAGCAGGCAGCCACCTTCTCAAGCAATGATCGACGCAGTTCATCGCGTCCGCTCGAAGTTTGTTCGCCGTCTCCGCCGAACACACCACTTCCGAACGACGAATTCAGATCGGGTGTTGAATTGCCGCTGCCGAACAAACCCTTCTTTACCTTCAATGCCGCCTTGTCCAGTGTAAATTGAATCGGGGCCGAGGCTGGCTTCGTCCGTAAATAATACATGCCCGTTTTCAAGCCCTAAGAGCCAAAAAGCGGGTTTAAGTCCATTCACAAAGCAAATCCCACCTTATCCCGAAATCCAAAAACCCAATCCAACTCAATTTTACTTCCAAATCCTAAACGATCGTTCCCACACCAAAAATCCTATTGTTCCAAAGAGTGAAGCTTCTCCATTGAGGTGCGAGCAAAAAGGATTCTCCACCCCTCTCTAGTCTTTAAAATGAGGATTCTCCACCTCACCTCCCTCGCTTACCTTCTTCCATCCCAAAAAGTGCATGGATGTGATGTTGGAATAGGTCGGTTCAGCGATATGGATATTCAACGATTGCGACTGGTCGATGAAGGCCCCGCGGTCGGCAGCCATAGTGATAACGGCCTTTTGCGATATTTCCCATACTGTCTTGTACAACTCTTTGATATCCTGCGGAATGGCTTCGATTAATTGTATCGAACCGCGATAAGAGATGATTTCATTTTTGATATCCTCGTTCCAAAGATTCAGATCGACGAGATCTTTCATTAAATGCGGATTGACGACCTTGAAGAAAACAATCGATAGACCCATGATCCAGGAAAACACTAGATGCTTACTTGAAATTCGCCGGAAAGCACACGACGCGTGTAGATGTTTGATGTGTAGGCTTCGAACGACTCATTGTTGCCCAAGATTTGAGCTGTCGACGCTGTCGGCATGGGCGCAACGAGCAAGGAATTCCTAACGCCATGCCTAAAATGGAGATAAGAAACGTCCGAGTCTTAAAAGAACGTTCGCCAGACACATTTTAGGTTTTGATTCTTTTATGATAATTAAGGGTACCCCTGACCTGATGTAAAAATGCGGGTACAATGAGGGCTCCTTCACTGAATTTGTGGGCCGTAGCACCGCAGTAAAAGGATAGAGGCAGTATAGCATTTTCGACAGTTAGAGGTTGGGTGGCCACCATACAGTACAACTGCTACGCCCTACCGCCTTTCTGTGCTATGGCATTGGGCGCATCCCGCGTTTGAGATGCATGCACGAAATTTAGACCAGTGCACCGATTGAGATCTCAGTAGGCAATTGATCAACAATCAACAGCAATCAAAGGCAATCAACAGCCCAGGCCATCATCTTCCACTACAGCAACTCTCTCCTGGGCCTTTACCATACAAGGGAGGATAGGTCATTCCCCAATAGGTACCCTCATACCTCGTTTGTCGACGGGTGTCCTTTGCAATACAACCTTCTGATAAGGTGCCTTATCACGGCCCCTTATTCCGATAGGGCGTCTTATCAGGGGCTCCTATTCCGATAGGGCGTCTTATCAGGGGCTCCTATTCCGATAGGGCGTCTTATCAGGGGCTCCTATTCCGATAGGGCGTCTTATCAGGGGCCCCCTATTCCGATAGGGCGTCTTATCAGGGGCCCCCTATTCCGATAGGGCGTCTTATCAGGGCCCCATTCCGATAGGGCGTCTTATCAGGGCCCCATTCCGATAGGGCGTCTTATCAGGGCCCCATTCCGATAGGGCGTCTTATCAGGGGCCCCCCATTCCGATAGGGCGTCTTATCAGGGCCCCATTCCGATAGGGCGTCTTATCAGGGCCCCATTCCGATAGGGCGTCTTATCAGGGGCTCCTATTCCGATAGGGCGTCTTATCAGGGGCTCCTATTCCGATAGGGCGTCTTATCAGGGGCTCCTATTCCGATAGGGCGTCTTATCAGGGGCTCCTATTCCGATTGGGCGCCTTATCAGGGCCCCATTCCGATAGGGCGTCTTATCAGGGGCTCCTATTCCGATTGGGCGCCTTATCAGGGCCCCATTCCGATAGGGCGTCTTATCAGGGGCTCCTATTCCGATAGGGCGCCTTATCAGGGCCCCATTCCGATAGGGCGTCTTATCAGGGGCTCCTATTCCGATAGGGCGCCTTATCAGGGCCCCATTCCGATAGGGCGTCTTATCAGGGGCTCCTATTCCGATAGGGCGCCTTATCAGGGCCCCATTCCGATAGGGCGCCTTATCAGGGCCCCATTCCGATAGGGCGTCTTATCATGGGCTCCTATTCCGATAGGGCGTCTTATCAGGGGCTCCTATTCCGATAGGGCGTCTTATCAGGGGCTCCTATTCCGATAGGGCGTCTTATCAGGGGCTCCTATTCCGATAGGGCGTCTTATCAGGGGCTCCTATTCCGATAGGGCGCCTTATCAGGGCCCCATTCCGATAGGGCGTCTTATCAGGGGCTCCTATTCCGATAGGGCGCCTTATCAGGGCCCCATTCCGATAGGGCGTCTTATCAGGGGCTCCTATTCCGATTGGGCGCCTTATCAGGGCCCCATTCCGATAGGGCGTCTTATCAGGGGCTCCTATTCCGATAGGGCGCCTTATCAGGGCCCCATTCCGATAGGGCGTCTTATCAGGGGCTCCTATTCCGATAGGGCGCCTTATCAGGGCCCCATTCCGATAGGGCGTCTTATCATGGGCTCCTATTCCGATAGGGCGTCTTATCAGGGGCCCCCTATTCCGATAGGGCGTCTTATCAGGGGCCCCCTATTCCGATAGGGCGTCTTATCAGGGCCCCATTCCGATAGGGCGTCTTATCAGGGGCTCCTATTCCGATAAGGCGTCTTATCAGGGGCCCCCTATTCCGATAGGGCGTCTTATCAGGTGACCTATTCCGACAGGGCGTCTTATCAGGGACCCCCTATTCCGACAGGGCGTCTTATCAGGTGACCTATTCCGATTGGGCGTCTTATCAGGGGTCCCCTATTCTGATAGGGTGCCTTAGTGTAATTGCACTTACTGAGCTTTATGAAGAACTCTTGGGGCCTCTACCTCTGACAGCCACATTTCGAAGCCATGCTTTCGCCTACTCCACTCCAAGCCTCATCCACTCACTTGGCAACCTTTTCCTTCAAAGCCGCCCAGTTCCACAAATCAGTCGGCGTCACGTCCCACATGTCGTATTGGAAGATGCCTTTGCTAACGGGCGAGCCCTGGTAGGTTTCGTACGGGCCATACTTCTCGGCCAACTCGCAACTGGCTTCCATAGCGGCAAAGTAAATTGTTTCGAAGATTTGCTGATTCAACAATCGGGCATTATCCGAATCGTACGGATAACGCATCAAAATAAAAGCGTCCGCCAAGCCTTGCACGCCAATGCCAATCGGACGATGACGCTTATTCGACACTTCGGCCTAAAAGATTGCATTTCAAAACATGACTCCTCCCAGCCTGATTCCACTAGAGATCTATACAGACGGATCTTGGATCTATTCTCGAAGGGCATAGATCCACGTGGAAATCAGGGTAGTTTAAAACCAATTCTCACCTCTTTGACAGGATAGTAATTGATGTCAATAATCTTGTTCAGATTTCGAGTTACTACTTTCACGACCTCGTACAACTTCTTGAAGTCGTAAGTACGATCCGAAATGTTCACGAAGGAATTCAAAGCCAATGAAGCCAAGTTGCAAACAGCTACCTAAAAAATATCGGCAATTACACATGAGATTAATAGCCATACTGCTCATACTCACCTCATCCGGAGACGAATATTCAACTATTTCAGTGCAAAGATTCGAGCATTTGATTGTTCCTAAATTCTGCTGATTCGATTTTCGATTACAAGCATCCTTGTAAAGCATATACGGAGTTCCAGTTTCGATCTGCGCTCCCACAATAGCGTTCCATAATTGACGCGCTTTGACACGTTTTCTGAATCGGCCTTCCTCTTCATATCTAAATTTAACTCTCTTTTTTCTGTTTGAAAATAACTAAAAAAATCATCTTACCTTTCGTACAAGCGTTCGAATTCTTCGCCCCACACGTCGGCCAAGCCAGGTGATTCATGCGGGCACATAAGTGACCATTCCTCGTTGGTTTCCACTCTTTTCATGAACAAATCGGGGATCCATAAAGCATAGAACAAATCGCGCGCTCTTTGTTCGTCCTTGCCCGTATTTTTCTTCGCGTCCAGAAAATCGAAGATGTCGGCGTGCCACGGCTCCAAATAAATCGCAAAGGCACCAGGACGCTGAAAAAAAGACGGGTAAATCAATGGCACACCAGAAAAGGAAGAGTATTTACCTTGTTGCCTCCTTGGTCGACGTAGCGAGCAGTGTTGTTGTAAACACGAAGCATGGGCAAAATGCCATTTGATGTGCCGTTTGTCTGGAAAAAAACCACAAGTGTTTCCAAGGAAGGGCCTGAGCTACATGGCCAACATGGAATGACTGAAGCAGGAAAGACATACCCCAGAGATATAACTACCAGTTGCACGAATGCAATGAATATTCAATCCGATTCCACCAGCGCTTTTCGAAATCATGGCGCATTGTTTCAACGTGTCGTAAATGCCTTCGATGCTGTCGTCCTTCATCGTCAACAAAAAGCAACTACTCAGCTGCGGACGAATCGTTCCAGCGTTGTATAAAGTTGGTGAAGCATGCGTAAAACATTTTTGCGATAAAAGATTGTATGTCTGAAACAAGAAAAGCTGCGGAAACTACAAGTTAGTCAAACATAGAACGTATAACCTCAATCGCATAGTCGATATCGCGTCCGTGAATACCAACTGCAACACGCATCAGCATGTGTTGAGGCCGTTCGACCACTGGAAGACAAAACATGTAAAGAGGTTTAGGATTCCTAAAACAAACTCCATCTTACCTTTTCCATTCACCTTCAATAAATAGGCTCTTTCCAATGTTTTGAAGCCAAAATAAGTGTACGTGAAATCACGATCGTAAACGATGGCCGCATTCAGACGCTAAACAATGGTTATTTGAGGAAGATGGAAAGATAAACCAGACCATGGGCAATAGTGGTACACGACAGGATCATGTCGGCAGAGAGGAACCAGCAGCGATCAGTCCTCTGATCCGTGGGGAGGATCGGTTCTAATTCCGATACGACTGCTGGATCGGCAACCAAAATTTTCGCGCTTTCTTTGCTGGGAAAATAAGGTGTGTCATACTTTAACGAGAAAATCCTATTTTTCTTCTCTAATCAGCATTAAATCCCGCTTCAGGCGCTGCTTATCTCTCCTGTGTCCTTTCGAGTGGACTGGTACAGTGTCAGCGAGAATACAGAGCAGATTGATGAGGACGCAGCGCCAAATCAGTCATCCCCATCACTCATTTTTGAAGCGTAATCAGATCGGGCAGTTCCAGACCCTGGATCAGATCGGGATCCAGGCCAGCATCGACTGATCCAACCCTAGGCCTGGATCCCAGTCCCAGTCCCGATCAGATTCAAAAAATAGAAGATTGATGGGATGAAGTCGTTGGCATCGCGTCCTCACCAACCTGCCCTCTTTCTGTCAGACTACTCCAAAGGACGAAGGAGAGCTAAGAAGCACCTAAAACGAGATTAATATGATTCGCTGGGATCCAGGGGATCGGATCTGTCGATGCTGGCCCAGGGATCCCTCCAGATCAATACTAACAGCCTCCCCGTGACAAAAACAGCAACCAACTGTACGCACCTCGGCGTTTTCTTGCGCGATGTTGTAGATTTCCTCAGAAATGGCTCCCATGCGTTGTCCCGTGTGCGGATTGAACCAATTGTACAGATCGTAGATGACTTGCGAGAATTCGTCTTTCGTCTGCTTGTACAAGTTGCTCATCGCAATGCGTGCGGCCAGAATTGCGTAGTCGGGATGCACGGTTGTCAACGTGGCTGCCGTTTCTGCGGCTAAATTGTCTAATTCTACAGTTGTCACCCCCGTGTACAGTCCGCCGACCACTTTGCTCGATACGCGGACCTTAAGTTATAAAAAATGTATTTTAGTCACTGGATCTTTTCCAAGTGGTTACACCAACTCAGGCACTGTCTCAGTCACGTGCCCAACAGTCTACAGAGCATCGAAATCCGAACTCAAGATGATTCCACTGTAATACTATACTTGGACAGAACGATTTTGCAGATGGCACCGTTAAAAGGATCAGCTTAGCTCTGCTTTGACTCCCCCCTCGCTACGACAAAGGATTAACGATTTTTTATACAAAAATCAAGCAGGAATATCGATTTGTTACCGATTATCGGAGCGAAACTTACGATATCATCGACCAAGGGCGTTTCAGCACATTTTATAGAGTGCTTATTCGTAAACTCTACAGGATAGTCCGTTAAAATTAGAGTAGTTTACAAGTGATGAGTCCGGAATCTGCCAGGCCCTAATTCTTAAACTTGCAGACAATTGTTGCTGTGGGAAGGGTTCCCGCTCTGTGATAACAGATATACTGTACTGTATATCTGGTTAAGCACTATATTCACTATTCCTGCTTATGAGCTTTGGAGATTTTTGATGTGAAAACGATTGAAATCGATATAGGCCTACGGGTGTTCGTAAAAATACTCTATCCCTGCTTGATAATCAAAAAGAATATTACATCTTACCGGTTCCACGTACGCCATGTCCAATCCATTGCACAACTTTTGAATTCTCGACGTGATTTTATCGAAAATGACAGCTTCTTTTCTGCCATCTGAACCAGATTACGCTTCAGCTTTAAGATTTGTTATTCTACAGCTTTCCTTACCTCTTTTTATAACGTACATCATATTTGTAAACGTTTAGAAAAAAAGCCAAAACAAAGCCGATCGACCAACCGACGCGGCCCAAACAAAGCCAGATTACCTGAATACGACAAAACCAAAGCGAAGGCGGCGCAAACCAGTCTTGGCGCCTTTTGCTAAACCTTGCTATAAGCAGTCACTGCACTCAACCACTTCTTACTGTATCAAAAACGCGCCAAATTCAAATTTTGTTGTCATAATGTTTGCTAATTCTTCTCAGAGTAAACATCCATTTTAGCATCAAATCAGTTCACCAAATTCAACAAAACGTAACAAAATCAAAAAAGAACATGACCACAGAAATAGTAAAGGCACATTAGCGTCACATACCGAGCAAAAAGTATTCACCATAGAAATGCTCTTGCACATTCACAGCTCCCTGCACACCCTGCACCCAACAGCAGCTGGCCTAACCCGAGACGAAAATAAAAAACAATAGAAAGTGCTGCACATGAAAAACTAAGAGCTGTACCCATTGCGACTCGTCATTGCCCATCACCAATAACAACATTAAAGGCGCGACATACATAAATTCTGCCCTAACAAACCTTCCACCTACAACTCCTCCTTCTTCTGTTCCTTCGACGCGGCTTCGTTCAGAGTGGCGACGAAATTGTCCTTGGACCGTGCGCCCTCGAAATCCTTGACGTAGTTCCCATTGACAAAGACCTTGATGGTGGGGAATCCTCGAACACCCTTCTCCTGACACAAATCTAAAACAGCCACCATCTTCCTCAAATTCCAAGCGGTCTGCCATCACTCACCAGTCTGCTGGGTGCAGTCAACAGCCGCCACAATATAGTTCCTTCCAGAACCGCCAACTTCCTTCGCTGCACTGATGTAGGCTGGTTTAGCTGAAATCATATTCCATTTTTAGGGTTGGCTCCTGCCACGTGCTGACGAGACTTCACACCTCCAACAATGATTCTGTACCAGGACCATGCCATACGGGGGGGGGGGGGGTAACGGAAACCGTCTGTTGGTTCGGCAGAGCTCAAAAACCTGGGTTCAATTGAAGGGGGTGGTCTCGAATGTGGTGTCCCTCCTGGCCAGTGGGGGCCCCATCTCACCATCGACTAGGGTCGGCCCAGGAGCTACCAGTCAAGAATGCTGATAGGCAGTTTATATGTACTTTCAGGCGAGTACCTGACCTCGTCGCGATGTCGGGGCGGCGACCAACAGTCGTCTGTACCTCCAGTCGGATAACTGTCCGCTATACTTGTGTCACCAAGAGAGATGGCTGTCCTCCTCTCTCCGCAAAAAATAGCCATCAGGTCAGGTATTCCCCTGGAAGGCCATACAAACCACCCAACAGCATTCTTTATTGGCAGCTCCTGAATGGACCCTAGTCGATTATGAGATACTGTAGGGTCGACACCCTGCTCATATCAGGTCATTGGATGGACATACCTGCTTGGCAATGACCACACCACGGCGCGTAGAACATGACCAATGCCTTATCGACCTTCGAAATGGTCGACTGGAACGTTTCTTGTGTCAATTTCTCGACCGACTCCCACTCGTCACTGTCCTCCTTCGGCTTGGCATCTTCTTTCTTGACTTCTAATTCCACAGCTTTCACGAAATCGGCCTTGACACGTTGCCCTTCATACTCCCGTTCAAATTTGCCATTGGCGTAAATATGGAACGTCGGATAGCCCTGGATATTCTTTTGCTGACAAAACTCTGAAATCAACAAAATTTTTTATCAAACCGAGGACGCCACCCTACCTTAGCAAATCCCCCTACTCTACACCACAGCGCTTTTCCTTTTTGGACGCAATCCAGCTCAGCAATTTTTCCCGCCATTTTTAATTTTGAATTTTTGGTGAAGAAATTTTTATTTCTAGTCCTTTTGCTGAAAAATCACATGGACACTTGCCAGCACTTGGCAGCCCTTGCCGTGCGGAAAATCGTTCGTGCGCAGTTGTTCGTGCATTGATTCGCGGGGGGGGGGCCATTATTCGCCTCGCCTATTGTCCCCGAACACAATGTTCGCGTACACGATTGTTCGCAAGCACAATTGTTCCCCCTGGGCAATTATTCGCCAGAAAAATATTGAGGCAGGCCAAGGATGTTACTGGCTCGATCGGACAAGCCCACGACTAGGCCGCTTTGCCTCATATTTCTTCTGCTTTACCAACGAAAACGACGGTTAGTTTTCGAGAGAAATTTACTGGAAATCGGTCGTTTTCGAAACACACGCGAATCGAAAATGCCTCTTGAATTTATTCAAAGCGAAAAAGGAAAACCTAAACTATTCGATCAAGGATTCCTTTACGTCAAAGACAAGGAAAATGGCGAGAAGATTCTTTGGAAATGCGAAAAATTTGCATCGCAATGTCGCGCCCGAGCGCATACTTCGAATAACACAGTGATCAATCGTATCGGCCAGCATAACCACACCGCGGACATTGCCAGTGTTCACGCATCCAAAGTGATGAGTACAATCAAAGAACGGGCGATCACATCTGACGATGATGGTCATCAGATTGTCCAAGAAGCTACCATCGGCTTATCTCTCTCCGTCGCCGCCAAGCTCCCATCAACTGCATCAATCAAGCGTACCATTCGTAACGTGCGATATGGCCGCAACGCTCCACCTCCAAATCCAACGTCACGCCAGGAGCTTGAGATTCCAATTGAATATTCAGTTACGACAAATGGAGACGAATTCTTGCTTTTCGACAGCGGGGTTCAGCAAAATCGAATATTGATATTTGGCACCCGTCAAGGCCTGCGGTTTTTGGCCGCATGTGATCACTGGCATGGAGATGGCACATTCACGACAACACCACCCTTATTCGAGCAGCTGTACACA
Source organism: Mesodorylaimus sp. YZB2_4 (assembly GCA_030248295.1). Taxonomy (NCBI): domain Eukaryota; kingdom Metazoa; phylum Nematoda; class Enoplea; order Dorylaimida; family Dorylaimidae; genus Mesodorylaimus; species Mesodorylaimus sp. YZB2_4. The sequence continues at coordinate 346,280 of JASANH010000735.1, forward strand.
TTGCACGGCATCGTCTACGACAGTGTGATTCCTGTCGTCTTTGCATTGCTTCCTGACAAATCTGAGCAAACCTACACTCGTCTATTCGCCCAGCTGAAAGTTTTGGAACCAAATTTAAATCCCGTTTCGATCACGACCGATTTCGAAATGGCCTCAATCAATGCTATTCGCTTTGAGTTTCCCAACGCGACGAATCGAGGTTGTTTCTACCATTTTAAGCAGTGGATTGATCAACGCATTCAATCGAATGATTTGCAGCAAAGATACAACAACGACGCCGATTTCGCTCTTCAATTACGAATGCTATCAGCCCTCGCATTCGTTCCTCCGCACGACGTGGTTGCCAAGTTCGAAGACCTGATTGATGATATTCCATTCGCAGGCGAGGTTCAGCCCATCATCGATCATTTCGAGGATACGTGGATAGGTCGTCCTCAACGAGGAAATCGCAGACGTCCTCCTCATTTTGACTTGGAATTATGGAATTGGTACAGCGCGACTGCTGATGGCCTTCCAAATCCGAATACCAGCATCGAAGAATGGAATCGTGGATTCTCACAACTGATCGGTGCAAATCATTCAAGCATTTGGAAATTCATAAAAGCATTGCAGCTGGAGCAAAGCAGGAATGAAGCCACAATCGAACAGTATGTCGCTGGGAAAAAGCCGCCTCCAGGAAACAAAAAGTATTTCGATTGTGCAACGCAGATCCAAAACATTGTCAATCAATATGGTCAGATGGACTTGATCGATTATCTGCGTGCTGTGGCGCAAATCTACAATTTCTAGAACGACAATTTCGTGCCTGTTCCTGCTCGAGTGCATTTTTAAGTGTCTCAGGTATCAGTAAAACATGACGAGAAGTTCATCGACGTGGGAGATCGAAAATGACTCATTCATTGTGACTGACAGTAGTTCTGTACGCAAGTCTTCATATTCATTGACTTGACCCGATAAAAAGCATTTGTATGCGCACTAAGCGAACAAATACGCGGGCAACAATTTTTTGCGTACAGTTAGTGGCGAACAATTCTTGCCTGCGAATGATTGGACAATCATTCACAGGGGAGTCCCTGGCGCCCTTTTAGCAGACCAATCCAGAGTGCTGCAAGACCACCCCCCGTCCGACACCCTGATCTCAAAACGCTCACCAGCATTGGTCGAGCAATCGATCGCCGCATATCCTTGTTTCGCCTGAGCCATTTTGGCAGCTTCGATGAACTCTGGTTTCGCCTGAAAATTCATTCTTATCTCAATCTATCCATTTCCCTTCAAAACCATACCTTCTTGCAATGACCACACCATGGAGCGAAGAACATGATCAATATCCGCTCGAATCGATCCACTGTCGACTGGAATGTGGACGGGTTCAACAAATTCACGGCAGGGTCCCATGGCTCGGGAGCAGGTTCGGATGGTCTGAAAATGAAAGAGCACAAAAAATAAAACAAACGTCAAAGAAAAATTAGGCAATTACTTTGCTGCTTGCGGTGAAGCGGGCGCCGATGGATCGATTTTATTCGAAATATATGACACGAAATCAGTTTCCTATAATAAAAAGATATTTCGTTATCTAGCAGGCACAGAGAAGGTATGTTAATTAAAAAAATCCCGATTGACTCAATTTGAGGTCACTTTTTGCAGCGCCAGTAGCCGCCAGTGTGGAAAAAAATGAGTTTTTTCTTTATTTTAAAAAGATTGGAATTTCCCGCGCATTCCGCAAAGGGATCCGCTTAAAAACGTTAAAGCCATCTCCGTCGGTCGACCGACTCCTGCTGGGCCTCTCTAAGAATGGGAGCACTAACACCGCAAATCCCTTGATGCACATTCAAACCAGCATTAACTGCCATTCAAGATAAGCGCGGGAAATTCGAATTTCAAGAATTCCATTTTCTTATGCTTTCAATTTAGAATTTATTGCCTGAATCTGAAGGACAGTTAGCCCCGGACCTTTCTTCATAGCGCCTCATATCCGTCAATTCGCTAACTCGAAGACTGCGCACAAAGTTTTGAGTTCCCGCCAATTTTCCTACTGCAAAACCACCCGCGGACAGGCCAAAAAAAAAAAAAACCAAAAACCCCCCCCCAACTTCGTTTTGCAGTAAGAAAATTGGCGGGAATTCAAAAACTGCGGTTTTCGAATTAAAGAACGACGGAATATAAACGAGCGGAGGACTTACCTGTCGCTGACCGTCGTAGGGCAGTGCACTTTTCAGGTAACTGAAATATTTGAACGTAGGATATCCGGCGACATCGTTCTGTTGACAAATTTCCATATTTCCAGGTGCAGTGCAATCAACGGCGCCGAACATGACTTTTTGGTCGTCCTTGTAACGAGCAGCCGCCTTCATGTACTCTGGTTTGGCCTAAATCACACAAAAACTAATCATATCCTCGCCTCATCAAACTTTCTCGGATTCGATCCTCCAAAACAAAGTTTTAGTTTTTTTTGCCAAAGCCGAATCTCTGAGCTCCGTAAACTCTAAGCTCTGATAAGCATAGCCCGAAGCTGCAGCCCTACAGTAAGCACTAAGCATAGCCTAAGCCAAACATTTGTTGGAGGACCCAAGCACAATCCACTTACCGCTTTACAATGACCGCACCCTGAAACAAACTAATTTTCATATCGTACAGATTAGTATCGAATGAAAACAGCTTACAAGGAGCGTAGAACATGACGATAGCGTGTTTCTTCTTTTTCAACTCGCTTTTGAAATTATCCACCGTCAAATGGACTACGTCGCTTTCGGTCTCGCTCCACGGCTGTTCGGGCGGTGGCGGTGGCGGAGGTTCTTTCGGACTACAAAATATAAACGTACTATCATTCGGACGGACAAAATTTTTTGACTTTTTTGCTTTTTCACGATTGAATATATCTTTTTGGCTTTAGAAAAATTTGAATTCCCGCCATTACATCAGCGGGAATTCAAATTTAAAGCCTTCGGAGTAGTCTGAAAAGGTCTACCCCAGCCGAGGGGAATTAGCCAAGAAACTTTTCAATTCTAATCAACTACCAAACACGAAAAAACATGAAAAAATTCTTACTCTTTCATAAACGCCACCAATTGATCAGCTGTTCTTTCGTGAAAATCCCACGCGAATTTCCCGTCTTTAAAATATTTGACAGTCGGATATCCTTTGATTTCGTATTTGACAGCCGATTTTTGATGTTTCGTAGCATCGAGTGCCGCAATTATTCCAGAAATGCCTTGTTCCTTCAAACGATTCGCTGCCTCCACAAGATCGGGTTTCATTCGTTTACAATGACCACACCCTTCAATGCAACCAAAATGAATTCACTCACTCCTCAACAAGCCTACTGTGAAATTCAACGAGAGAAGTTTGGCGCAAGCCTCTCACTGCGCTCAGTCAAACTTCCCTCCCGACTGTTACAAGGTTTTCGTACCTGAGCATCAGTGCGCGCGGCAAATTCAAATATTAACATCCGCATGAGGCATGAGATTTAGGTTAAGCGTAGTAGATGGTCAAAGTGATCGACAGATTTGAAGAAATTTTTTGGATTATCTCCAGATATCTTTCCGCAGGCTGCCTCATTTGCATGGTTCAGTTGACAGACGTTTGTGCATGCAAACGAGGCAGGCATTTCATAATTGCATAGCCAAGCGCTCGAGGGCTAAAGAACACAAACAGGCGGGAGTCGAACCCTCCCCTCTAAGTGTGAGAGCCAAACCTTTAAGCTGCAAGGCCACGAGCCGGGAGCCTGCGTAAAGATATCTAGAAACAATCCAAAATTTCAAATATGCTGTCACTTCGACCGCCTGCCACGCTTGACTAGATCTCATGGGGACTTTGTCACCGCCAATATTTTGACCCCTGTCTCGATCCCTTATGTGACTGATTCGCAACTACTCCCAGACTAATCTCTGATAAAACCCGAATATAATTGGATGCTTACACGGAGCGTAGAACATGACCAGCACGGACGGCGATGAAGCCAAGACCGAATCGAATGTATCATCCGTCAAGTGAACGATAGCCGATTCCTCATCCGACCACGACTTCTCTGCCGGCTCTTCCGTCAATTTCTCCTTCGGAGGGCGCGGGCTAAAATGGAATATTGCTACTCTTTTTCCTTTGGGTCACCCGAAAAGCCGCCCTCCCTCCCAAGATCGACAATCGCGAGACCCATCCCAGCTTTTCTGATGTCCTTCTTAAAGCACCAAAATCTTACTTTTTCATCCACTGCACAATTCCTTCCTTCGTATTATTATCTCCACCGAATTGGTACTTCACGTTACCACCTCTGAAAATTAAAAAGTTATTAGGCATAGAAAATTAGAAAATCCAGACATAAACCTTACTCGAATAACAATAAAGTCGGGAACCCAGTTATGTTATAAACTTGCTGCAGAGGATAATTCTCCACCCGAGTCACGTCTACGCCCGCCAGGATCTGAAAATAAACATTCTTGTCCGACATCCAAAACGAGGTGGGGTGTCGCCCAAGTGACACCCCTAGCCGACCAAGCAGCCATTTTGGGACCCTCCCCATAGACTTTGCCAAGTCTAGACCAACCCCCCCCCCCACAAGGAGTCAGGCTGACATGAGTCTAAGACACTGCCAGAAAGATGGAGCTCCCGGCACCGTCCTCCAATGCCAGACCGCCATCCTTGGGCCCCGCATGACCCACGCAAGGCCTCTCCTGTGCAATGTACCGCCTCCGAACCGGGTTGCACGCAGTACGATCCCAAGGCTCAGGCTAAGCAGGGACACAGCCAATGGGCCCAAGGTTGAGAAAACCCGGAAAAGTCAGGGAATCCGAAAAGGTGTCTGTAAAACCTGGGAAAATGGGAATTTTGGAGCCAAAATTAGGAAAAACTGTGAAAATTTACTTTTCGAGATTTCAAGTTGTGAAAATTCAGGGAGAAATTTCAAGTTTTGCATGGAAAAATTATTTTCTGCACATTGCATGAGCCCTGGAATCGATGTCGGAATATTGAAAAAAAAGAGTGATACTCCCATTCTGCATTCACGCATTATAGCGATAGGCAAAATTTTGGACTTCCAGCTCCAGGTCCGACCGATATATCGGTTGACCGATAATATCAGCCGATAATTGCATGATCGGTTATCGGCCCATACCGATAATTTATGCTGCCGATAATATAGATTCTCCTGTCAATAAGAGTTTTTGGCGAGCTTATGGCCTGTTGATAATGATTATGACGAGGAGCAGGGAGCTACGGACTCTGGATCAAAGAATTCAGTGCTCAAGAACAGTCAGGGGCTAAATCACGATCATCATCATCATGACTTGTCTTATTGGGATTCCCGCAATGGCACCAAAACAGTTCACACTAAAAACAGTTGGCTGTCTGCGTGTGGCATAGACTAAGGTTAGGGAAGGAGGCAGGGCTGGCCCTGTATTGTCACTTTCATGCTTCTCAACGAAGACGACCTATCTGCCTCTCTTATTATACTGCACACTCAGAAACAAGAGAGTCCTTCAGGCCCAGCATCGACCGACCCACCGACCCGCCGATCCGGGCCGGATCGGTTCGGGGGAACCGACTCAAGCTGTGGGTCGGCAGGATCGGAATTTTGAATTCCCGCCAAATTTCTTCTCTGGCGCCTGGTCATGTCTTCATGCAGGCAGCTACTGTAGGATCGACGCTTCAACCCACTGGACTGGCCGCCCATGCATGACATCGACGTTTTTTTTGCAAGTTTCGACCCCATCCACCTTCTGTCCACATAGGAGCGCGGGGGCTCATTTGGCTTGTGAGAGGCTGATTGGGGGGCAACCCTGACTGAAACGCCTCAGTTCTATTCTGGCTGAAGACGTCAGTTTAGGAAACCCGTTCTCAGAGAACTGGCTGTGGGCGATTCACCAGGAATTCAATTGGAGGTGGAAGTGGTGCCCTCGATTGAGAAAACTGGTCCTAATTGCCAGTCGGGGCCCTCCGTTCTTGCCCTCCATCATCCAGAAACGCCGATTCTGGCGCAGGATGCCCTCAGCGGTGATGCTCCAGCGGAGCAGCTCCAAGTGAGGCCGTCAGAGGGACCCTGCCATGAGAGTTGATCGCCTCACACACTGCCGCACTCGTCATTATGACTGCTGGCTGGCAACTGGCAAAACCATAGGAAATTGGTGTAGGTGGGGGCCCAGCCCGAAAACATTTAAAAGCTGTCCTCATGGCGGCCACCTTCCACTCTAAGAAGTCAAGTCTAGAAGCAAAACGGGATATTGCAGGTGCTGTTTGACAGTAAAAATTTTCGTGAAATTCTACGCTGTCGCCTCAGACAGCATGAGGCAAGGGACGAGCACGTTAACTTAGTCCTAAAGTTTTCCTCCCCTGTCCGTTTTCGTCCGAAATCCGTCAGCCCCTTCTTCCTGACTGCTGGTGTCTGTCATCGATGGTTATCGATTGAAGAAACAATGCATCATGCCAGAAAACAAATGAGTTGGCGCGATACAACGTTGGGTCGGGTGGATCGGGTCGGTTTGGTGACCTCACACCCGGGTCGGTCGATGCTGGCCTGCTGGTCCCTGGTTAGTCTAATTCAAAACAGGTTAGTCTGGCTCAAAAAAGAGGCAATGACCACAAATTACCGCTGTAGTCCTAGCGTTCGACCTTTGGTGGGATTTTTGAGGACAGGGTTAGTCTTTCCCGATATATCCGGGTACGGGGACAGGGATGGCCTTCAGGGCCTCCCGGGGTCGGAGATAACGCCGACGAGGATAATAAAGCTTTATGGCTGTCAAAATCCGTTCATTTCTTTTCTTGACATGTTCTGAAAACTTGATGAAGTTTGCCCCGCATTGCAACTACTTTTTCAAATAAATATTACCATCTCACAACACTGCGCAAAATGCTGACACTATGTTTAGTGAGTCTTTTCGTTTATCTGGACGTGGAAAAGTGGGGTGTAGGCCAGTTGAGCCGTTCCTGATTGCGCCGTTTCTAGTAGCGCTGACCTATTTGCGCTGTTTTGGTTTGCGCCATGTCCTAATTTCGCCGACCCCGAATTGCGCTTCTTTCTGTTGCGCCGCTCTTTGATTGAGCCGGGTCATAGAGTGGTATAGCAGTTTGTGGTAGTCGCCTGCGTTTACTCGCACATCATCTAACCTTGTAATAATCCTGATGAAAGTAAAGCTTTCGGCCGTTTATGATCAGGTCTCTACTAGACGCGATGCTAAAAAAGCTGCGTTTCTGCACTGAAATTTTTGATAGGTTCTTAAGCAAGCCATCAAAATTTGAGCTCATAATTCGTGATCAGTGCTCATACCGTATGAGCACTGATCACGAATCTTTGCGGCCCAGAGCCAGCATTGACCGATTTGGCCGGAGCGATCCGAGGGGTTGATCGGTTCCCGATTAGATCCGACCGCTGGATCGGCCGGATCGGCAACTGAAATTTTACGCTCTGTATCTGCCGAAGAATGATAAGGTGTGGCATACTATGATGAGAAAATCCCGTTTTTTCTTTCAAAATAGCACTCAGTCCCACTTTAGGCTCTGCTGCTTTCTCCTCCCTGCGTCCTTTAGAGTGGACTGACAGAGTGACAGCGAAGAAACAGAGCAGGTTGGTGAGGACGCAGTGCCAAGTACTGTACGTCATCCCCGTCAATCTAAATTCTTTTGGAGCGGATCGGCCGAATCGGATCGGCCAATTCAGACCTAGGGTTGGATCGGTCGATGCCGGGCCCAGAGAGGTTTCAATCCAACCTGAGAAATCAGCGCAATTAGTGACAAGCGCAACTCAAAGCGGTGCAATTATGTATTGGCGCAACACAAAACGGCGCAATAAGGAAACGGCGCTATCCGAACGGCGCAACTCGTAAGCGGCGCAACTGGGTATTTCCCGGAAAAGTGTGTCCCCGATGCTATTTTTTGGGGGCGGGGACGGGGATCAAGGTCAGGGCAACAATCGAAGACTATTTAGAAGAATAGAGCGGACCCTTTAGAAATGAAAATTTCGACTTTTTCAATTGACTTGGCGGTCCAAAAGTTTGGCGTTCCCCACAAAAACATGGGCGCTGAATCTGATTATCATATTCTTTTTTCAATATTCCCGCATCGATTCTAGACTGTACTTGCTTTGTTGCTTCCTTATGCCACACCCACTGGCAAGCCAGCATCGACCGATCCACCGATCCGATCCGACTGCTGGATCGGCAATAATGATTTTTCGCAGTTTATCTACTTGGAAATGATAAGATGTGGCATATTAGCGGGAAAAATCCCGTTTTTTTTGTCAGATCCCGCTGTAGGCACTGACTAGCTTTCCTGTGCCCTTTGGAGTGGTCTAATAGAGAGTGAGAGCGAGGAAAGACGGCAGGTTGGGGAGGACTCAGTGCCAAACACGTCATCCCCACTAATCTTTCATTTCTGAAGCGGATCGGCCGGATCTGATCGGGCCGATCCAGACCCTGGATCGGATCGGTCGATGCTGGCTGGCAAGGGGCTAGGTTTCGGATACTAGCGAACAATACTTTTTCCCTTACCGCAATTCCTTTGAGTTCAGTCGCAGCTTGAGCATATTCTGGTTTGAGCCGCTTGCACTAAAAACAATGGCTGAATTTATGCAAAAGAAAAACAGGCTGACAAAACTTACGTAAGTGCACCAAGGAGCATAGAACATGCCTAAAATAGGCACTTTTTCTTTTCGTATTACTTTCATCCAACCCTGAAACAAAGATGGCGCAGTTCAAGGAAATGTGATTGTGTAGCAGGTGTTGGCCGCTCGATGCGCTCCTCCAGGCGAGACACCTACGGGGTCGTGGCCTAGCGGGTGATGGCCTCCGCCCCTACGAAGTCCCGCCTGGGTCACAAATGATCGCCGAATACTGTGTGTCCCTTGGTCCTCGAGTGCGCTGTACTGTGCTTGCCTACGGATAAATTATGACATAAGGGTTGATGTCTCTGACTCCTACGACTGGGGGCCTGCCTGCAGGGTTTTTTGTACAATTACAGAAATCTGAATTCGCACCTGAGCATCCTGCACGTGCAGCACGTCCTTGGCCATAGGCTCCTCTTCCCAAGGCAGCTCGCCGGTCGGGTCGTTCAGGAACCGAATGAAACTATCGCCCGTCTCGCTTCTATCGTAATCTTTGTTGAAATCGCCATTGCTGAAACAGAAATCCAATCAAATACGTGTCTATTCAAATTTTTTGATTAACTTACTTGTAGTGTTTGATGATTGTCGGTTCCGGCGATGCTTTTACTTTTTTGCATAGTTTCTTGCCTTCTTCTGTTCTGAAATAAAAAAATCAAAAGTAAAAGACGCGTCCGCGAAGACACATGGGCAGATGAACACTATTAGTTTATGAGCCAGAGGTGGCCATGTTTTACCACATCACCAGCCTCGAGGGTGAAGGGGCATATCACCCAAGAAATGATAAACCAGACCGAGAATCGAACACTCTCGCCTAGTGTGAGAGGGACGACTCACCCACCAAGCCACGAGCCCGTCTCCCAAATCCCACAATAGCAGCAGTTGGCTCAAATTTTTGTGTCCATCGAATCAGGCTTTCAATTTTTTTATCCTTTCAGACTGAAAATTTCTCCTTAACTGCGTGGGTGGATCGGGCCCTATCGCCTCCTATGGGGGGGGGGGGCGAAACACAGATCCTCCCTGGATACCCAAGATCTCTTTCGAGTACACTCATCAAAAGGTCGGGTAGGCAAGCATTTTCTGACAGGCCGAAACGAACAAGAATTTCCGACTTTCTTACCCGCAGTTGACGATGGCCAATGTTGCCTTGCCGTACATTTTCTCTCCGACTTCCACAAAAATGGGCAGTAAACGCTTGACAGCCGGCACATTTTCGCCCGTTTTAGAAAATAATACTAAGACATTATTTTTCGTTCGAAGTAAGGCTTTGAATTTTTTTAAATCGTCCAATCGTTCCACGAGTTGTTGGCTGTTATCCCGCTTCTGACCTTGGCAAAACCCGTACAATTGCTAAAATGAAATGGAGTCAAATGAGAGCAGAGGCCCTGTGCAAAAAAACATGAGGAAATGACACCTGCTAACGATAACGCCAGGCCTATCGTCCACAGGAGAGGGGTGAACATGTTTTTCACGGCCTGGCGCGCAATGTCAGCGAGGGTTTATGCTTGACAAACGGACCGCCGCCACTAAGGATCGAACCGGGACGAGTCCAGCCACTCGCTACCGATGCCGAAACACTGCACCAGCGCGCTGCCTTGCGTCTAACAGGGTTCATACAATGCGCGGAAAATGATTTCCACGATTTTTCGCGCTTTTTTCACGCTGATTTTCACGATTTTTCAATGATTTTCACGCTTTTTCAGACAAAAATTAGATTTTTGTTCACTTTAATTCAGCACTACTGAGCAAAATTCAACCGGTTTAATGATTTGCAGCACGATTACTCTTCATGGGTTTTTCAAAATCTGATCAATCTGATCAAACCTTAGTTGGTCTATTTTCTGGGTCCACAGACCCAATTACGGCGGTTAGAACAAGGACCACCCAAGACGCGAAGGGCACAAAAAACCTTCACAAGGAAAAAACGCACACCGCCCACCCCCTCCCCACCCAACCAAAAATTAGGTTTTCTCTAAAATGTTAAAATCTTCAGAAAAGGCGGGGATTTAAAATTTGAAACCTCAAAATGCAATTAAGAATTCCAATTTTCCCCAGTTTTCTTTGAGTTTTCAGGCACATTTTGGACTCCCTGACTTTTCCAGGTTTCCCAGCCCCGTCTTGTATGAACCCTGTTAGCTGCTGGCCAGATACGTATTGTCCGAAAAATTTTCGAAAAAGCATAACCCTTGATGACCAACTTACCACAAATAAGCAAAGAATAAATAAGAAGTGCACGATAGGTCGGTAGATCATTGTCCCATCAGATTGCAAATGTTGATCCAACCAGATCGGTCCCTCCGAGGAGATAAATAAGGACTAAAAGTGAAAGTGGAAAATCTGGATTTTCACCACTTTCGCTTTACCTTGCGCACAAAAGAAAAGGTACTCAAATACCTATTTTAAAGCGCGCGAAATTCAAAATTAGGAACATTGGTAATGAAACTAAGTCATTTATCGTGGATCCTTTCCTGGCGGGCCAGCGCGATTCGTACGCAAGGTGCTTACTTTTTCGGTCTCTTATTGGCAATAAAGGATGACCTGTGGGAAAAGAAGGCGAGGTGTGTTGGATGGTCGTGCCATTATAACTCGCCCGGGGCCACAGGTCAGCCAATGGCTCGCTGTCCATTTCTGTCTCGGCTCGCCGCCTCCAGTCGCCAGCAAGGCATCGAGTCAATTGTCTGTGTTCACTGGCAGAGCATGGCCTCCTTGTGGCTTTGCACGTTTGCCTTGTTTTCGAGTATTTCGATAGTGAGTGGGGCCGAGGGCAACAAGCTCGTGGTCGTGGTCGTTGATGGCATTCCGTGGAAGACAGTGCTCCAACAAGAGCTGCTTCCTAATTTGGCTCGACTGAGAGCGGATGGAACGAGTGCCGAGTACTTGAAACCCGTCTTCCCCACTGTTGCCTATCCCAACTATTACTCGCTATTGACAGGTACGTGCTGTTGGCGGGGTGTCCCCACACGGCCCTGTTAAGGTGCACCTTCCTCATTCTGCTATGTCCTATGGGTTGGCTGTCAGTGTGGTCAGTTTGAAACTCCCGCTTCCCATGGACGCATTACATCCTGCAAATCATTTGGGCGGGAATTTGAAATATGATTTTTAGGATTGTATCCGGAAGAGCACGGGATCGTGGACGAGTACATGTTCGATTACGAGGGCACGAAGACGTTCTTTGTAAAAGGTATGTGCAGTGAAGTCTGTCGTGTCGGCATGTGCAGTGACGCCTTGCAGGAAACAGCTATGGTGGGGATAACGGCAGCCAGGTTCACTGGTTCAGGAATGGAGAACTGTTGTGGACGACAGCTCAGAGACAGGTGAGGTCAGTGCCAGCCTGCAGTGTGGATTGTCTACTAGGGGTTATTTCAGCATCGGAAAGTGGGCGTGTACGGATGGACCAGTTGCAACCACTCCGAGGCCGCAGTCGGCCCCAAACCAGACTATTGTTATCCCGAGGGTCGTGAGGACCTGGACTTGAAACAGAGTTACGAGATGGCTAATCAGGTGAGTGCCACTAGCGGGTTCAATGTGCAGACGAGTCCTCACAGTTTTCATGCGTACAGCCTTCTGACAATGAGTCTGGGCGCCTAGCACCCAGGTGAAAACTGACTCAACGTAGCAGTCACTTGCCAGAAGCTCTGACTTCTAGTGATCAGACTGGTGAAACATCAACCTGACAGGTTGAGTCCCCGCGGTGCCCATAGATGGGCACCCTGTGGGGTCGCCAGCAGTCACAGTAGATGCTCGACTGGCGATCGATACTCTGGATGGAGCCAGCAGCTGGGAGCGTCGCCCGTCAGGGTGATGTTTCAGCCATGGACTAGGTCGAAGACTGGGCTGGCAACCCCGGGTTTTTGGCGTGATGCAAAATCTCCACCAGTCACTCCCTCCAGTGATAGCGATCCTGACGTATTACATTGCATGTGTTCTGCGAGGGCGCTATGACTGTGCATTGTGTGGGGTCCATCGAGTTTCTATGCTCAAACCGGGAATTCAGTTTGCTCGCCTTTGACAGGCCGTGGCACAACTGGAAAATGGCACAGTGGACATCGCCTTAGTATTCGTGAACAAGCTGGACTATGTGGGACGCTCTCCTGGCCCGCGCTCGAAGGAATTCAACGACACCATGCGAGCTGTGGATAAACTGATTGGGTATGACCACCCATTACTTATCAGTCCATGCTCTGGTGCCAGAAACTGCGTGTGAGCATAGCACATGCACCTCGGTTTCAGACACATCCGTGAAGGCATCACCAATGCCAGCCTGTCCGCCAGTACCAACATGGTTGTGGTGTCGACCCACGGCCTGTCCTCGCTGACCAGACCCCCCTTGGTCATCGACATTTCCCGATACAGCCAGGATGTGAAAACGGCTGTCACTTTCTTCCCAGGAGGCTCCCGTGTGGCCATATACCCCGAGAAGGGCGCCCTGGTTCGAGTAAGTCTTACAACCATGCCTGGCAGGTGTGCAAGAGAATGTGACTGACCGAAGTTGGTGGGACGAAATCTCTGACTGGAGCAAGGCTATACCTGAAAGACTGAAACAACCTCTCCGATGATGTTTCAGTCGTAGGTGTAGTCGATACTCTCCCTATCGACAGCGGCCACTGGTCAAGTGTGGCGGACACTGTGGAGAGAGGATAGTATCGCTCACATTCTCCCACCGGCAGAGGGTTGCAGTCTCCAGCTGTCGAGGTGTCTCGCACATCGTCCAGTCGTGTATTGCAGACCTTCAACAACCTGTACCTGCGTCACAAGCACGTGCACGTGTACTGGAAGTGGAACATGCCCCTCAAGTGGCGAGTGAGGAATGGCCACTTCACAGCACCCATTTGGGTAATGGCCGATCCTGGTTGGGCAGTGGCTGCGGTAAGACCCTTTTTAACTAGTCCCCTGATGATCAGCACTGAATGATTGTGTTTTCAGTCGAAAAAAGAGGCCTTGTATCTCGTGGCGAGCCGTGGAGGATTCGATGGTTACGACCCCGATAGATCAGAGGATATGAGGGGCGTGTTCGTGGCTGTGGGGCCGAGTAAGTGGTCTGGGTCCTCCAGCATGCGGCCTGGTCTGCTGGGGGCAAAGTTTATTTTGCATTTTCCCGCTAGAATTGAATTCAAATTCTTTTCCATCCTTTTCAGATTTCAAACAGAACTATAGCCGCGATGCTGTGGGCATAACTGAGCTGTACAATCTGCTGTGCCACATCACGGACATGGACCCATCGAACAACAGTGGCCACTGGTCAACTGTGGCGGACATGGTGGACACCTCACCCAAGCCCCATTCCCAGCCAACACTCCCACCTTCGCTGACCGATGCTCCATGGACCGAGGGCAGTGGCGATGGTCCATCCATGTCGGACAATGCGACCCAAACGGAATCGATGGGCACGCGAGGCAACCATAGCCTGGAGGAGGGCCTGATACCCGTCACCCACAAACCAGCCACCAACCACAGCCTCGAAGACGAGATGGAGGGTAGCGGCAGCGGGGACGAGGCTACGACGGGAAGCGGATGGGGCCAGGCCAACGTCACCATACTCCAGTCGAACATATCCGACCCCCTCATCGGGCACAACGGGTCCAACACCACGAAAGACAACCCCGACCCCGAGTCCCACAGTTCGGGGGACATGGAGATGGGCGAATCCGGTTCGGGAGAAGACCCGCTGCCCTCGAACACAACCCGCCATCGTCGATCAGATATCCGAATTATCGATTCGATCGATCAGTTGGCCAGCGAGGAGGAAACGAACACCAGCTCAGTCGATACGAAGACGTGGTGCCAATGTAAGAAGGGACTGTGCACGATCAGGGCCAACAACCTGTGCGAGAATGAATCCAAGATCATCCAGTCAACACCAGGCATCAGTGTGGGCACGGAGGAGGACCTGATCGAGGACAACCTCAGGGCCGATGTGCGAGTGCACGACTGGCAGGCCATCCTCGCCAACCTGACTAGGACCACTCGCCACAGGAGGACCACCAACGCAGTAAAGGTAAGGCGCCCAGGCGACCCAGTCTATGAAACCCTCATCTGAAACCAGCTTTTACACAATGTGCACCAGGCTGGTGCGGCAAGGATGCCCAGATGACACATGATTTCTACCCGAAAGACTTAAAATGTCTTTGAATAAGCTCATTATTCTTTAGTGGGTAAAATATGGTTCCAGCTGAACCGGTGTGTAAAAGTGACTTTCAGATATTTTCGGAAAATGTGCCTCAATTTCATTTCCCACGCGTACACTGAACAAAATATCCACACTTTTCAACAGGCGCCCTGTTCTCGCTGATGACCGAGGTGATTTTCAGGACGCACCGGGTTTAGAGGACGAGATGGGCAGTGGATCCTCGCCATTCGACCCCCCACCCAACAGTGTGCAGAATACCAACCACAACCGCTCCGACTTGTCCGTTCGCTTCACTCACAAAGCCCAGTCAGCTGATCACACGACCAACACGAACACGGCCAACATCCGCTCCCAACGTTACGACCTCGGAGGCGGGTTCCTGGTACAGAACAGGTACAATGCAAGACTCGCCCAGTCCACCGACCCATTCATGGACGTCCTTCGCTCGGCACTGGACCCCTCTCCCCGAGGAGAGGACACTCCAATACGCCTCAACCAATTCAACGTGGCCAATGGAGGGCAAGCCACACAGTTTATTCTACAACAGCCCGTCCTCAACTTCCTCATGTCTCCAAACCCGACCGAAGCCGCCAAACGCAGCCCAGCCATTTACAAAGCGGCTAGCAGCAAGGCCAGGATCGAAATCCTAAACTACGATAATGAAGAGAACGTGTAACTTGCACTCACACTCGCACTGCATAATCCGATAAGGAAAATAAGCCTATCCTAACTGTACACACCCGCACACCACATTCCCCACGCACCCCGCCTTCTTTCCACTAAGGCACGAATCTCGTTTGGTCGCATATATGATTGTATTTCCTGAAATAAACTTTTTTCGCCATTTAATACGTCACGTCAAAAATCCTTAACTTACGCAGCGTGATGAGGCTTCTTCTGCGTTCGACAATTCTTTCCCCAATAACAATCCGGGCGTCGAGCAACATCGCCTACAACAAAAGCACAATGTTGTACTGAAGCGTGACCACTCCACTAAAAGCCAAGTATGGACAAAGCCCCGATGCCAAAGAGAGGGGACTGAAGAGTAATTTACATTTATGCAAGTTTTTTCCACCTCCAATTCATGAAAATTCCTTGAAGGCACGATTGCCAATCGTCTGAGAGAAAAAGAGAGGAACATATTTCAAGCTCCAGTTTTACCACATTAACGAACGCGCGCCTGGCGCGAGAAGCACCCGCCTAAGCGGTCCACTGATTGGACCACACTTTTTCATCAGACCCCATGGGTAGGAGGTAAATAAATCCTAAAACATGGCAGCCCAAAAACACAAACCTGACAAATCTTCTTTGCGAATATTCTGACGATATTGATAAATCAATTCATGACAATTCCTCAAAGCGCATCTCTGGCACAGAGGGGATTCCGATGTAAGATTGAACGCTGCTCTATCTGAAACTAAATCATTCAATAAACAGGATACAATCCAAACCATCAATGCCCACCTGCGCAATTGTACTCGTTCCTATCCAACTTCTCCATACACTCTCTCATCACGTCAGCCCACGTTTTTCGATTCTTCGCCAAATAATTCTAAAAGACACCAATTTCCAACTAATTCCTCCAATTTCTTGTTTCTTACCTTCAAAATAGCAGTTTCGAATTGATTCTCGTTCAATATGACATCGTAAGTTGCATCCGGAAATTTCACATCTACAAAACTAGGCAATCAATGATGCGACCCCAGCGTCCGAAACGTAACCATTGACCAGGAGGGTCTGAAATTTTTCGGGCGCTTGAAAAGGGGGTTCTCCCTGCGCTTAGTCAAACTTCCCTCCCTTTGGCATAAGGTTCTTGCACCTGAGCATCATTGCGCGCGGCAAATTCAAATATTTCATTATTGACGAGTTTTGTGTCAAGCCACAGCGCATTCTGTTCGCTCATACTTCTTTATTTCGAGAATGTGACTTGTACAGGGACACGCCAAAAGTCTGGGCGAAGGATTTCCAAGAGGGGTTCAGACCCTTCTTCAAACTTTGCATTAAAATATTCACAATATTTCAAGCATGGAGGTCACCTGGGCTCCAGTTTTAGATGCCGCCCTCCCTTATATCCCGTACCTTTAAAACGAGCCAGACATCCGGTACAACCGAATCGAGCACATCCAAATACCATATCGCAAAAAACGCCTTTGCAAATCGTACCTAAAAAACGTTGCAAAATCAGATTCTTTCTTAAAAATTCCAAAATCCTTACATTCGACTGGCGGCAATGCCGGATTATTTTCTCGTCGTCGATCAGGCATGTTTGCAAAACAGCACTGACACAAAATGTGCGCCTGGCCAGGTGGGCACAATCGATCGTTGGCTTGAATCGGTCGCGCTCTGGCGTTCATGACTGGAAATCCACGAAATCCAACGCACAAACGACATTGCGGGTGGTGATAGGGCCTGAAACCAATACCCCTCAGCAATTATCCAGACCCCGGTATCGACTCCATGTTGTATGGTGCACCCGCAGTCAGGAGGGGGGTTCAAGGATATGCCCACAGAGAAAGGTGTTTTGGCGGGAATTCGAAATTAACTTCTGGCCGCTCCCCCCCCCAAGCCTGGTCAATACTGGTCCCTCACAGCATCCAAAACTGGAGAGAGCGTCGCCTATGCAGCATCCGAAACCTAGCCCCTTGCCGGGAGGGGGGAAGGGTGGCCAAAAACCAAAGAACCTAGTTTTTTGTATCCACTGCGTTATAAACTTTTCACCTTAACAAGCTTCACACAAGTCGCCAAAAATGACTTCCCTAATTTCTCCAGGTTTCCCACATTTCAGTGAACCCTGCTTCGCCTAAGCCTTGGGATCGTCCTGCATATATCTGCGTGTGCATTAGACAGAGAAGGCCTTACGTGGGTCATTACGACCCTAGGTCGTGGCCTAGCGTGTTAAGGCGTCTGCCTCTCATACTTACAGGGCAGGGTTCGACTCCCGCCTCGGTATGTTTGCGTGTTCGGCCGAGGATGACTTTTTCCGAGGTCGAGGCTAGAGGGTTTTGCTAACAGTCTCCAACTTAAATTTGTAATGCTTCCAGCAAGATTGTGTGAATATCCATTCTTTTCTGACTGTATCTTTAAGAGACAACTCACCCGCTGGCATAAAAAGGCAAGGGATATGAACGAAGCAGTCCTACGCAGTGATTTCATTAAGCTAGCAGCAAAATTGCGCAAATTTTTGCGTGCGAGGCACAGGCGCACTTGTGCGTCCAGTCTTGAAACTGGGAAACAGCTTATTGATTGCATCTTGCTTGTAAACCTCGAACCTCGGCGGTCTTTCCTCGAGGTCGAGGCCTCGGCCGAACACTAGTATGTTCATGTTCCTTTTTTACCACATCACCAAGCACTTAACAGCGCACTCGAGGGTGAAGGGACATATTTTATACGAAATGATTTACCAGCCCGCGAGTCGAACACTCGCCCGTAACTGGGCACCTGGCGTGAGAGGCAGACGTCTAACCCACCAGGCCACGAGGCCGGCTCGGTGCAAAATGATTGTCAATTATGTGTTCATTAGCCCTCCAGTGCGCATGGATTAAGTATGACATGACATGGCGTCCCCGTTTTCTAGCGGGGGCCGAACTGATCCAACCCGAATCTGCGGGTTATATACCCTGACAGCATCCGAAACTGTGGGATGATGGGATCCCTCAGCGATCTCTTTTGGCTCGCCTAGGGCTATTTTTGGCAAAATTGGCCAATTTTTGACCCTCCACCAATTGTGAGTCTAGACCCCCCTCTCTGTAGAAATCGAGCAGACGTTAGTTCAAGACACTGGTCACGAAGCTAGCCAAGTCCAAGTAGCTCTATTCTTCCACGGACCTCCAGTGCCAAACTGCCATGTGCCCTGCTAGAAACCAAGGACGCCCTGACCAACGTGAGGCCTCCCCTGCCTAATGCATTATATGTATATTGCTGCCTCTAAACCGTGTGGACACGCAATTGCATGCAGTACGATGACAGGGCCCGGGCTAAGTAAGCAAGGTTCATTCAACTTTAGAAAACTGGAAAAGTCAGGGAATTCTTGAAAAAGTCTGAAAAATAGGTATTTTTGAGCCAAAAATCAGAGAAACTGTAAACAGTTCATTTCATTCATGGATACTTCCTAAATTTTTTGCTTCCTAGACCATCGCACTAAAAATTTTAGATTGCCAATCTAGCAGTCAGGAACGGATCCACCCCTCCGATCGGCTTCTGAACTGATCCGAGGGGTGGATCGGCAACTAACATTTTTTACCTTTATATGCTGGAAACTGACAAGTTGCGGCATTAAAATTGAGATCCCGTTTTTTTCTCTCAAATCAGAACTTAATCCCGCTTCAGGGTGTGCTTAGTTCTCTGGTGTCCTTTTAAGAGTGACCGCGAGGAAACAGGGCAGATTGGTGAACACGCAGATTCTTACCAATCTTACATTTTTTGAAGCGGATCAGGCCAGTCCATACCCTGAATCAGATCAGGATTCAGGCCCCCGGTCCGATCAGTCGAAGCTGGCCTAATCCCCGCCCCAACCCCGGCCAGGGGCTAGGTTTACGATGGTGTACCCTCAAACCACAACACTCACCTTGGAAATACAGGATTCACCGCACCGATATTGTCATCGCTGTCCGAACACGAGTCGTCGCATTCACTGCAGTCGCAATCCGATCCATGCTCCTCGTCATTCGCTGCGCCATGTCTTTGTTTTCTGTTTTTCTTCGATTTCGGTTTGAGCTAAAATTTAGAAACTCACAAAAACCTAATCAAATATTGTAAAAACCTTGACGGACAAAATTTGAAAAAATTCAAACCGATTTAAATTCCAAACAGACAGACTGGAACTCAAAAAAACTGATGCTGACTAAAAAACTGAAATTTTTCAAGAACTGACTAAAAAATTTTTCCAACCAGCCATACCATTTCTGGAGTAATCTTATTCTTTGCATCCAAATTCTTAATTTCTTCGTCCGATCGTTTTTTATCCGGATTTTCAGCCAAATATGCGTTGATGACATTATTCAAAACGTGATTCTTACTGATTTGATCAACTTTGACTCGACACTGAAAAAAAAAAAAAAACAATTCGAACTCGTACCGCCATGACTTACCTCAGGGCAACTATTCGAACGATCCATCCACTCCGAATAACACCCAGCGCAAAAACAATGCATGCACGGTTGGAGACTAAATTAAAAAAGGATTATCAGAACTGAAACACAATCAAAAACTTAAACCATGACCGGGAGTCGAACTCATGCAGACAGTGCCGATTAGTGATAAGCCGTTGCGCGGGTTCGACTCCCATTCAAGGCAAGGGTCAAGTTTTTGACAGACACCTGATGAGTGGGATTCGATCCAATGCATGCAGCCATTCAAGCCAGTGTCAGTGACAATCCCGTTGCGCGAGTTCGACTCCCACTCAAGGCTCGACTTTTTGACTGTACTGTACCTGATACAATCGTGAATAATATCGAAGCAAATTGAACAAACTAAATTATCTGCCAACGAGAAACCATCTTTTGGACGCGTACTGGACCCGCCAGCATTCGAACTTGTCCCTTTATCATCCCCGTCCTCCTTGCTCTCGCTCGGCACATCCACCGCGTTGCTCGGACCAGCGAGTGTTTCCGAATTCGTCGAAGAATCAGTACGAAATTTTTTCGTTGGTGGTTGGCCTTGGTGCTCTTCAACAGAACGCTGAGTACTCGTAAGATCATTGGAAATATCGACGGCTGTACCCGATTGCTGTGGAATTATATCTGACATAAAAGGTCAATAATTGGAAAATAGTGTAATCTGGCGAAGCAGTTCTTACCAATCACATCGGGAGAATAGACCCATGTTCGCTCGGGTTCGAATTGCTCAAGGACCAATTTCACCGTAAAACCGAGATCTAAACGAAAAATCAATCAAATAATATTGATAAGATAGTCATTTATTAAAAATCAAACAGCAAAATCAAAAAATCAGCTAATTTCTAAGCTTACCATTGTTTTTCTTTTTCACCAAAAATACAACGCTGCCATCGTCAAGCTCTTTGCGTT
Organism: Mesodorylaimus sp. YZB2_4; assembly: GCA_030248295.1. Classification (NCBI taxonomy): domain Eukaryota; kingdom Metazoa; phylum Nematoda; class Enoplea; order Dorylaimida; family Dorylaimidae; genus Mesodorylaimus; species Mesodorylaimus sp. YZB2_4. Next base: position 367,011 of record JASANH010000735.1, read on the forward strand.
TTCCTTTACCGATACGTTCCGTGCCGTTGATAAAAGTTCCGTTCGCGCTAAAAACGTCGGACTTCATTTCATGCAGCTTCAAAAAAAGTATAAAAACGTACCTCAAATCCGTGATATAAACCCGACCATCATTCGATTTTTCGATTGAACAATGTTGAGCAGAAACATTTTTGTTATCCCGTAAACATAATCCGCAAGCTAAAAATTTCAATGGTTTTAAAAATTAGCGTTAGTTCTCCCGGCTTAGCTATCACACTGAAAAAACTTTGACAAGGCCTAGAATAAGGATCGAGCAAGACAAAATTTAACCAGACACTGAAGAACTAATGAAAAAACACGTTGGACTAATACAGGTTACAGGATTGGGATTATAAAGCATCGTTTTCTAAATCACCCACACATCAAGCCAATCCTATGTCAAAGATTTTCAAAACTTTTTTACTCATAATTTTGGCACAACTGGGGAAGTTTACATTGATAACTACACGCGAGAAAAGAAAATGATCTTTTTTGTAAAATCATATAATTCCCTTCAGTAAAATAAGAAAACTAGGCCTACAAAAAAGGCAAGATTCTTACCAGGCGCCCGTCCGATTAAGAGTTTCTCTTCCACAATTTCTACCGGATCTTTAAAAATATCTGGGTTAAAAATCAATTTCGCCCAAGGACGACGATCGGAAGTCATTTTTCCGAGAGAAAGTTTTTCTTGTCTTGCAAAACGAAAACAAAAAATGATAAAAGCTTTCCCGCCCTTTTTAAAACACAACGCAGGTGAATGTATTTCGCACTCGCTAAAATTTAAAAACAACACAAAATAAGAAAACTAAACAAATATAAAAAATATTGGGTTGAAAATTATTGTAAGCAGTTTCTAAAAAGCTCTAAAAAATACAAGAAAACAAAGTAAATAATGTAAGTAAAAAATTGGGCAAGTGATAAATAGTCATTTTTTTGAATCGGAACAATCAGCTGATAAATAATGGAGCTGATATGAAAAAAACTAAATTTGCAAAAAATAACAACCCAGAAAATTATTTTAATAAATACTTGCTCAAAACTTTTGGGTTCCTAAAAACTGTTGCACAATGTGTTTCACTAACTTTAGCTGAAACTATATTTTACACTTTTCTGTGCGCGAAATCTGATTTTTTTCTTTCCTATTTTTCACTTTCAGTTTTCTTGTTTTGCTTGTGCAATTTTTTCGAAGCGAAGGAGCAAAATTAGAAAAGTTTTGCTGTTCTCACATATTTCTTCATTTTCTGAGCTTTCGATCGATCAAGAATCGTTAAAGATGGCGGGAATATTTACGCCAACTAATCAAATGCGTTTGACGAACGTGGCCGTGGTTCGAATGAAAAAATCGGGAAAACGTTTCGAAATCGCTTGTTATAAAAATAAAGTGGTGTCGTGGAGAAATAAATCGTAAGATTGAAAATATTCTTTTTCTCAAACTTAAAAATATATGTTGATTTTTCGCATACTGCATACTTTGCCCAGAGTCTACAGCGCTGTAATTTTTTGCGATTTAGGGAAAAGGATATTGACGAAGTTCTTCAAACTCATACGGTCTTCACAAACGTTTCAAAAGGTCAAGTGGCGAAACGGGAAGATTTGGTAGAAGCATTCGGAACGGAGGATCAAACTGAAATTTGCAAGCAAGTACGTTTTGGTCAGACTCGTTTTCATCATTTTTCCTTTCACTGACTTGTTTTTTCAGATTTTGGAGAAAGGTGAATTACAAGTGTCGGAGAAAGAGCGAAATGTCCAATTGGAATCCTCGTTCAAGGACATTGCCACGACGGTAGCGGACATGTGCGTTAATCCCGACACCAAGCGTCCCTATCCTGTGGGAATTATCGAAAAGGCACTGCACGATATTCACTTTTCGGTCAAACCCAATCGTTCAACTAAGCAACAGGTTTGTATTTTGCATTTATCGGGGTTCATACAAGGCTGAAAAATCGGGAAAAGTAAGAAAAAATGAGAATTTTTAACCAAAATCGAGGAAAACCGAGAGTTTGCATTTTGATGCGCCAAATTTCGATTCGCCCGCCTTTCCTATGTGGCATGCTGAAAGTCAGTGTGGCTGAGAAAGTGTGAAAATAATCAGGGTCGAAAACAAGTTTTTTGTCTAGAAAACCTTGGAAAATCAGGGAAAATCATTTTCCGCTTATATAAGCCCTCGGTATTTGAAGTTTTGAGTCGGTACCATTAAACTTGGACTTTTGATGTAATGCAGCAGATCTCGGGATTGTCTTGCTAAAAGAATTTAAAATGTATTTTATCGGCTTGACGTTCCAGATTGAAATTTTTTCCGCCCGCTCTAGGCCGTTCCACACTTCATGCAATGCAAAATTTGAATTTCCCGCTGCGAGCTGCCTACAAAAATTTGCCATTAATAAAAACTCGCTGCCGTTTTATCCTGTGCGGGCCATGTTATTCACGCAAAGCTGTCATGAGCGGCTAGCAGCGGGAAATTCGAATTTTGCGGTGAAGGAGGCACCCGAAAAAAGGCATTCAAATTTTCATGCCTTCTTAGTGCCTCTCTTCAGTCTTTTTAGTCCTAGGCTTTCCGGTGGTGCTCACGAGTAATTTCTGCTTTTTAGGCCCTGGAAGTCATACCGAAACTGCGTGAGCAAATGCCGATCGAAAGGGCCAAAATGCGTGTTCGAGTGTTTGTGCCATCGCACAGCGCCAAAGCGTTGAAGGAAAAGTTGACCAGTCATTTGACTATCGAAAACGAAACGTGGGAATCGGGAAATTTGGAAATCGTAAGTAGCTACGCTTGATTTTTCTTCTCTTCAGGATTTGTAGGTTAGGGGCCGTCTATGAGGACGTCGACCAAAGGCGTTTTCTCGACTCCCCATCCACTTTTGGCTCGCCTGGTTCATTTTCACTGTTACCCTGCCTGGGATGGTGCCATTCCCCCACCCTTGGATTTGCTACCTGTAATAATGGCGATCATTTCAGGTGGGCGTTACAGAACCAGGCAATTTCCGTGAACTGGATGACCTGATTCGCAAAGACTCGAAAGGTAAAGGCAGTTTAGAATTGCTAAACTTGAAGGATGTCAAGGAAGGCGAAGAACTGTTGGAGTGACCCTGCCGACATTGTCTCTCAGTCCGTTTTGTGCATTTAAAAATTTCTACATTGTGAATTCCGGTCTGAGAGTGGGATATATTCAATTAAAAAAATATCTAAGCCCAGGTTTATTTTAACAAGCATTCCGGAACAGTAGGCGTTACGACTCGAAAAAGCCCACGTATAATCTCGAACAAAACGCCTTGCGTAGACGAAAAAACCTAACCAATAAAAAACGAAAAGCAGTAAAAAAACGCACACGACTGCACACAGGCGCGGCTCGATCTAACATTTTATTCCATTCTGACTGGCATACGTACAGTGAAGAAGACCCAGGAATGCAAGAGTATTCCTCGCCAACTAGGATGTGTACACCACGATCTGCATGAGCAAATGGACCATCACCATCCTACTTCCATCACACGCTACAACTACTCATCTGCCCGAGACTAACACTCACTCCTACCAAATAAGGGATGGCTCGAAACAGTCACAAAACCCGAGGCCAAACAACACATTGTACCACTCCTCACCAAAAGGGCCTTACCGAAGTCGGTTATTGCTGGCGGCTGGCTCAAAAATACTATTCCCACTTTCCCCACTTCGACTATGCGAAACAAGGAAACAAACCCGAGTGTATGTACGCCACGCATCTAGCGCCACACAAATCTTAAGCTTAGGCATAAAGGGAAATTGCATATCTGAACGCCATTCATTAAGTAAAATTGTCTTGATCGCGCACTTTGCCACTCCCGCCCACCAACCTCACTGTCCCGGTATCGATCCATCGCTCAGTTTGTTTGATAAGCGATCAGAATTGCAATCTAAATTCCTGCAAACCATACATCTTGTGATCCCTCAATTACACCTGACCACCTCAGTGCCTTACATTGTTGTCAATTGTAATATATCAGGTTTCGTTGAATGCAACATGACGCCATCGCCGCCCAAGGGTGGCTGCCAAATCTCGTAGCCCAGACTGGTTATCTCCTTGGTTATCATGTCCATTATGGTCTGCGACGTATCTGAAACACGGGCGCGAATCATTTTGTGCCAGCCTCGCCCTCGACAACACGAAAGCGTCCGAGTGGCAGCACTGGCAATCCAGCCACCGCCCACTAATCGACACTTTCGTGTTTGCACCCAAGCTTGGATGTCGGAAAGCGAAAGCAAAGCGTCGAGCGGTCGTTACCTGCAGTACCTGGTTTCAGAAACGCGAACACTGATCCACCACCGCCCGCACCAGTCATCTTCGGATGAATCCCATATCGAGCTAAAGTCGTACATATCTGATCGATTTTCGGATGACCAACGCCCAAGGCGATCAGCAACTGATTGTTCATTCGGCACAAATCCTGAAACCGACCAGTAGATTGGCATCGACACCCAAAGCCCCACCAACACTCACGGCCTACACGGCTCCCAAGCCAAAGGGGATAATAATTGCAGCCACCAACTACTCCTCAAGCGGTAATCCTCTACTCAAGCAACATCCACACCGCCAGCCCCACCACCCACAAGCACCCGTGCGTCCGGGCAGGCACTCACCTGAACAGAGTGCAGTGCAGTGCGTAAAGCACAAAACAAAGTGCACAACATGCAAAGAATAAGCCAGCGGGCACACCATTGTCTACGAGATTACTATCAACGCAGCGCCAGCCACCGCCATTCTCGCTCATCAAAGAGAAAAACACTTACAGCCAATTGCGAATATATCTCCGCACTTTGCGCCTGAAATAAGGCACAGCAGCAGCAAATTAAAAACAAAACAGCACAGCACGCACGCCCGGCGGCCGAAGAGGAAATATAAGTTACCACCACAACAGCCCAGGACCACAGGAAATCCTTATCCACCTGCCCCCTATTAGACTCGCATACACTCGAGTAAGCCGCAAAACAACAAGTCCAAACTAAGTGGCCTAGCTAAGTGGACAAATCATAAATGCCAACTACGTGCAATCCTCAACAAGAATATGGAGCCCCCCAAGCCCACCCCAATGTATGGCATGCAATCGATGAAAATAGGCACCTACTTGCAATTGATGATGCTCCTCCTCCGAACACGATTTCTTCGGTATCGGATCGGGACGATCGAGAGTTCGAACGGCATCTTGAGAAATTGCATCGATTGCATTGAAAATTCCTTCCACCACGTGCGGAAACTGAAAACCAAACTTTTACTACATTTTTCATTTCATTACCTTTCTTTTATTCACCCTTTTTAGCCTATCCTTCACCGTCGCCACCATTCTCGACGTGTTTCGTTCCACTTTCGAATTCACTAATATCACTTTCAGATCGGGAAGACTAAAATAAAAAAAAAGCGGGAAATTCAAATACCAAAAATGGCTGGAATCATGCAATTTCTCACTTCAGGGCTCCATCTTACTCGTGTCCTTCCCCTAGCATAAAGAACTGACTTTCCTAGCATTTCCATTCAAAAATTTCAACTTTTCGACAATTATTTTTCACTGCCTCAGCATTACTTTTGCAATCCATCGTCCTACCAACTAAAGGACGGCCCACCGATTTCAAATTCCCGCCAATTTCGGTCAAACTTCCAACTGTAAAACGATACGGTGTTGTTTTGCAACGCAGGGCGCGAATTTGCAATTATTTTGAATTTACCGCCCATCAAGTTCGAAATCGCGCTGTCTGCTACAATGCGGCAAAGAAAAGTTTGGCGCGAATTTTGAAAAAAATCGCTACCCGCTTCATGGTGTACGATCAGCTCAGATTGAGTTTTCCTTGGCTTGGTTCAAAAAATTTAGAATTCCTTCTAAATGATTGTATTCTAGTTGGATATTTACGTACAGTACATTTTCTTTGCCGAATTTTAGCAGACACCGCGAATTCGAACCTGATCGGCGGTAAATTCGAAATAATCGCTAATTAACCATGTACGGCTGTTTTTATGCATTTTATACGGCAGTATCGACTTGCAGTAGGAAATTTGACCAGAATTGACTTTAATTTAAAACTTGTGCGCCGTCATTCAGTTATCAGAACGATTAATTTCAACTAATTCGCTGATTCTCACCACATTCGACAGGTTCTCACTCAAAAAGGCGGGCGATTCAAAATTTGAATACACCAAAAAAAGAATCACTCAGTTTTCCTTGATTTCCAGCCACGAACCCCCGCTTCTCGCACTCCCCTCGCATCACTTACTTTCTGAGGTGCTGAATTCGACTTCCGGGTTTAAAACACGCCACGCCGCCTAAAAAAAAGGAAAAACCCATAATTTTGCGCGCTTTTCAAATTATTCTCTTAAAAACAACAAAAACTATCCCTTCCCTTCCTACTCTCGTTTGTGCACTATAAACTTACTAATCAAGTCAAATCCAGTTAATACAACTAATTTCCAAGAAATACTCATTTTAGTCAAAAGTTATTCCAATTTCGTTCCACTAATTCGAACATGCACTCCTAAACATGCTGTGCATAACAATAAAACCTTTCCTACGCAAGTACCATGGGAGCACACGTGGGCGTCAAGTTCAAAACTTTGATACTGCCCGTCCAGTCGGCCTGTAAACGAGGAAAATGCACTGCCTAAATACAAATCTTATATTCAATCATTAACATTTCACCAAAACCACAAAAAAGTCTTCAAGCACTCTAAAACCAAAAAAACCCACATTTTCTAAACCAGTACCACTATTCGAGCTCTTTTATTTTAAAAAACCATTCTAGAACCCCCAAAAACGATTCACACAGCATAAATGCACCTAAACTCGTCAAATTATGTCCATCGAATCAAAACTATTTTCGTATCCTATCGCCCACGTGTGCTAATTCTCAGTAAATTAAAATCTCGCATGCATAAAAAACCAAACGAAACTCACGAAAAAACTTATCTTACCATACGTGCAAACAGCCGCGTCCAAACCAGATGCACGGCCGTGAATAATCGACTCGGCGGAAGCTGCCCATTTTCGAATCACGTCCAAATACGGTTCCGACCACGTCAAACAACCATCTTGCCCAGCCTGAAATTTATTTTTTCAAAAAACATTCAAATTTTACTTATTTTCAACTTAAAATCAACATTTAATTAACTTACCGGAATATCGGGCCTGGGAATAAGACCGGCTGATTGCAAGAGGGATGCAGCGATGCATACGCAATAAGCACCAGAGGAACCCAGGCCCACGCACGACGGCAATTTAAAACGTACGGTTACTTTGACGGCCAATAAATCCCTAAAATAAATTACTAATAAACCCACACATCCAATTACCCAGTCAACATCCCCTCATTTCCTTCCTATTCCCACCAGATTTACGTAGCATCTTTAAACATTTTCAGATAATTTTCAAATTTGAAATTCCCGCTTACTGTAGACTGCTTATAACAATATATCCAGCATTTAGATGCGCACGCGATATCATGCAAATGTTTTCTGCCATCATAAAAATCACTCACATCTAAATTTATCGACCATACAAACATTGGGAAAAAATTTTAAAAAAAACACACGTTCCCGATGATCTCAATTCTTAATTCAAATCGATAGAACCGATCCGATGTTAAATTGTCATAAGCAGTCGAGCTACCGTAATGGCGGGAATTCAAATTTCAGACTGTCAGCAAGATTTGAATTTGAAATTCCCGCTTACTGGAGGCTGCTTATGACAATACATCAAGGATCAAGTAGTGCATGCGCTCACTCACATAGTTTACATGAACTCCCGCCGCTAAGGTAGATTGACTGCTTTTCACATTTTGACACTCATGCGTTCGTTTTAGCGATCGAAACTAAAAATCAGGCCAGCCAAAATTTGCATTTGATCGTGTACAGATCTTTTCGATTCCTAAAGTATTGTGCTGAGCAGGAATTTCAAATTCGAAGCGTCTCGCGTACACTGAAAACGTCAATCCTTTTTACTAGACTTTCAAAAATCGATCTTTTCAGCGTTAGCACGAAATTTTAATTCCCGCGATTACGATGGCTTGACTGGTTTTAACAATTTGATACTTCGTAGAACAGATCTGTTCTTAAAAATTGATAAATGAAGTCATGTGTTAGATTTTCAGCTTTTCCTCCCCATTTCGAATCGATAAATTCTTTATGTCTGCGAAACTACAAGCGCTTTGTTTGAAGTATGCCGTTTTGTCATAAGCAGCCTAGAGTAAACGGGAATTTCAAATTCGAACATATTGGCGCGCTTATGACATTTTGATACTAGGTGAGACGATCTGTTTTCAAATTAGCAGTCAAGATCAATCACCGAGTCTATTTCTAACACAGCACAGCTAGGATCGCACAGATCTACACGATCCTAGCTGTACTGTCATAAGCAGCCCAAAGTGTGCGGCAATTTCAAACTCGAAGTTTTTAGCGTTCACGTCTTCTAATCGTCAGCGAAAGAATTTGAATTCCGGCGATTACGGTGGCTCGACTGCTTATGACATTTTGACACAGGATCGCGCGCACATCTTTTCAATCTTTGATATGTCATACGCAGCAAAGCGGGAATTTCAAATTCGCGCTCGATTTCATTCCCATTGGCTTCGGTGATGCGGTAAAACAGAAACCCAAATAACTATGCGCACTTTCTAAATCTGAAGCACTATTACGCGATCAATGGCCAGAAAAAGAAACCCGAAACATTACAAACATATTATCGTGTAGGTACATACTCTAACTCTCCCAAAACTCTTATGACAAAATGCGCGAATTTTAAATTTTAATTGAGAGTAACATCCGAGAAATAGCCTCCGGCTGGAGTCTAGCACTGTTTGAGCTTTTGAAAAAGAAGTTGGTGCCCCAGGAAGAGAAAAATGCAAGTTTTTTTGTATTTATTGCACTAAAACTTTTCACGATCAGCTCGATTCCCAGTCTAAATGCTAGATCTGGTCAAAAACTGGTCAATATTTCCCTCAGTGGCCGCTCAGTCACCCCTGTTTCGGATGCTGTAAGTGTACCCACTATGCTTTTTTCTATTAGCACTTATAAAAATTCTTTCATAAATTTTCAAATAATAAATGATCACAAAAAATGCAAATACCTACCCGCTACGCCCTCCTATATTTCCACCTTTTCATCCTCACACTCGTGGAAAACCTTAAAATTTCAAATTTCCGTCATTTTTAGTCCTGTATTTTTTGAATTGCAACACGACGTGCATTCGGCCTTTAATGGCATCCGCATCACGAACACTGATCCGAGGGAAAAATGATCTACTCAGAAGAAAAAGGATCTGTCCACGTCTAGTCGAGCATAAATTTCCTGGCCAGTTTTGATTGACATAGGATACGGGATATTTAGTACGCCTGTCAACCAATTCGCCGACACGGCCCGAAATACGATAGCCGGCCTTTGACGTAATTTCATCAAAACACGCGCCACTTTCTGCGTCAATCAAGAACTAAATCGATTCCACCTACTTTACTGACCTTTTCGAAAAAACATTTTTCTCAACAATTCTTCACGCAAAATACGATCGTCATCTTGCAAACGCGTAAAATTCAAAAAAACGACGCGAAGAATTCCACTTCTACTCGACATCATCAAGAAAAGCCCTATTTCCCTCCAATTTCATTAAATAACCAATCAATCCTCGTCCGTTTCAAAACACAACTCGAGTAAAAAAAGTCCCGTTGCCAAGGACAATGCTCACGATATGATACGCTCCCCATCCTGATCAGCCTCCTGATTGATGCTCCCCTGCCGCCTCAGCACAACGAACCTCGTCTTCATCGAGCCACACCTGACACGACGGCCAGTCGGACCCCAGCTGCGCCCATGCTGGCTTACTGTAGCCGAACACTGATCACAAATCACAAACGACCTGCGCCCACGCTACTTCGACTTCCCCTAGTCCTGGGGGTCAGCCCAAAACTCTGGCGAGGCTACAAGCACGCCTTATACAATCGCCACTTCAAAATTTGATAATTTCCACGACCACGACTTCGATTCTAAACAGTCCATTCGATAGACTTGCGAGATTCACAACCTTGCACATTCTGCCCGCCCAGCCAAGGCCCATGTGGAGACCCAAGTCACCGGACTCTACCTGCGCCTGAAACATCATCAAGGCAGCCAGCGGGGTGATCGATCTTCCCGCCAGTAATGCACATCCTGTTCTGACCCGCCTGCTCGCAAAAAATATCTCATTAAATACAAGAAAAATAAACCATTTCCCACACATTCTTCGAAATTACAAAACAAAACAAACAGCGAATCGTAAATTTCCTATTACAAAAGTCTACTTTCCGTCCTTTTGCTGCCAGAATCATAATTTCGCCAACTAAACTTCTCTCCCCCCCCCCCCCAAATATACACCTGACACGGCGGGGGTCGAAACCGGGCCAGAGGCAAGACAGAAACCGGAAAAATGTACCCACTGCAACAAGAATCGCAGGAATTCCACAGAAGAAAGGCCTTAAATCTAAATTTACAGTGATTTTTCAGCTTTTATCAAGCAAGCAGGGCGCATATCTTCACAAGGAGCAGAAAACGATCTAGGTTTTCCAGACAAAAATTTGACTTTTCTCCACGATTATTTAATCAACTTTGATCAATTCACTGATTTCCAGCACTGATTAATTAATTTTATGTGTCTCCCTCCCGTCAAGTGCATGTATTTGCTTGTGTAGGGAGTAAACGATGATGATGAGCATGATTAAGAGACACACAGAAAAGGTGGGTGATTCGAAATTTGAAACCTTCACTTGCAGTCTCAGTTTTCACTGATTTTAACTCTAAAATTCCCGTTTTTCCTGGATTCCCCAGGCACTTCTTCGATTCCCTGACTTTTTCCGGTTCACCAGCCTTGTATAACCCTGCTTCAACATTCCCCCGAGGCCAAACCACTCACTTTTTCCTCTGAGCGACGCCCAATAATAAATACCAAAAGGCCAATATCGCCAAATGTTGCACGCCGCACTGTTCTTCGCACGAACCGCTCAACTTCCTCGCAATCGGCACCACGGTTTCCAATGACGGCGGCGTACCATCATCTGCACCGGTTTCTAAAAAAAGAATACTGCAAACATTAGAAAACCAAAATTCCCAAAACAATCCATCTTCCTTACCCCCGAGCTTATCGGACGCCTTTATTAAATCCTTGAGCATCCATGTCTTCTCCACACCGAGATCAGGAAGCGACAAATAAATTCGACCGTCTTGAGACGTAAAAAGACTAACGTATGTCCTGAGGTCGATGCTACCAGCAACTGCCGTCTGAAACACAAACACAACAAATCAGATGCCCGCCCTCCCTCAAATACTCTCACGTCCATATATTTTATAAAGATTTTTACCCAGGCGGGAGTCGAACCCTCGCCAGCACACATTGAAAAAGAAGCGCCTTAACCCGCTAGGCCACGACCCTCTCGTCTCCCCATTTCCCTCAAATAAGCCCCCCCCGGGAATACGCTGTCATGACATACTTTTCAATAGCCAAGCACTTGACGACTAAGGAACACAGCTGACAATCATTTTCTACCCAGGCGGGAGTCGAACCCTCTACTGCTCAGCATGAAAGGCAGACGCCTTAACCACTAGGCCACGACCCTCTCGCCCGCCCCGTTTCCCTCGAATAAGTACCCCCTGAGAGTACCCTCATCTCATACTTTATCCAAATATTCGACAATTATTTTCTACCCAGGTGGGAGTCGAACCCTCTCACAATCAGATGCCCCCCCCCCGAATACTCTCACCCATCATCTACCCATACCTGACACAAAACAAGGCCCGCATTTGTTCATTCTCCTTCAAACACCATTCGGACTTGTTCATTTCATTTTCAAGACATAAATCAATGTTTGCATCTTATTTTAGCCCCCTCCTCGTCACGTACACAATGAAAACGAATCGCCCCCAAACCCGACAACGTCTTCCGAGAATTATCGAACCTCACTTTTTTTTCTTGCCAAACCACGTCCAGCCATCCTCGGCTAAGATGTAGCAGAGGAACAAGCAACGTCGAAACCCTCGGGGATCAATGCCGATTAGTGAGCCGCCCCAACTTCCAATTCTCCCCCTCCTTCCAGCACTTCCGACAAAACCGACGCCTCCGAACAAGTCACATCCCATTCAAGCAATACACACCCCCAAATCGTACAAGTTTGAAAATATCTTATTCCTAATCCCTCCCCCCAGTGCCGTTCTACGTTAGAAGCTCCAACCTAAAACTGGCCTACCAGCTTAGCACTTTACTCAACCCGTATCCTAGGCATCAATTCCGCTTCTTTGCTTAAACACTTCTAAAACGAGTCCCAACTTCTTTTTAGGAAATCGAGCCGCTTAAGAGAAACGTGGCGAATCCGCCCTTGAGGAGGGAGGAACTCGCCCCTCCTAATCGATATTTAACCAACGTCGTCTTACACGCCCCTTCCGCCTTCCTAAACCAAAACGGACAACCGCACGAGACACAATGAGGCACGAATAGAAAAACGGAAATACTCTCACACCAGCCTACTATCAAATAGGTCAATAAATTTCCTACGAGTCCCCCAACCTTCACCTCAAACCATACAAGACCCCCCAGTTTACAATTTTCCAGAAAATTACCGCATAGCTCGTTAAGCCCATTCCCAAAGCACATACGAAAATTATTCTAATGAACAATTGCAACAAAAGCTTTCCTGTCCCCGAAGAAAAAAAAGAGCAAATGGCAAAAATTAAATAAACCATATTGTCATTGGAATTCGAAACAAAAACCTCAAATCCCCATCTCGCACATAATTATCGTCCCTGGAAGACCTAGCCTTTTTGGGCCATCCAGTCACCCACTTCAGAAAAGACCTATTCTTTAAAAGAGCATCCATTCGTCCCCAGACCGAACTATTTTTTTGGGGGCCTATGTCCACTGAAGAAAAGACCTACCCTTTTAAGGGGGGGGACCTCCCCTTGGGGGGAGGTCCGTATGTCCCCTGTAGAAAAGACCTAGCCTCTAAAAGGGCATCCATTCGTCTCCAGAAAACCTACCCTTTTTGTGGGTCCGCATGTCCACTGTATACCCTTTCGGAGGGGGCGTATGACCACTGTACAAGACCTACCCTTTTTGGGGGACGTCTGTCCACTGCATACCCTTTTGGAGGGGGCATCCATTCGTCGCTAGACCTACCCTTCTTTGTGGGTATGTACTGTAGAAAAGCCTTTTAGAGGGTCCGTATGCCCACTCTATAAAATACCAACCCTTTTGGAGGGGGGGGGGCGTCTATTCATCTCCAGGAGACCTATCCTTTTTTTTGAGGGGGTCCGTATGTCCACTGAAGAAAAACCAACCCCTTTGGGTAAATATCTACTGTAAAAAGCCCTAGCCTTTTAGAGAGGGGGTCCGTACGCCCACTCTAAAAGACCTCGCCTTTTTTGCGGGAGCATCCATTAATCCACTGTAATTCTAAGCTTACTCTTCCATAAACGACGGCGTGCTCTCCGAAAAGGATAATCTTTCCAGGTGCAGATATAAAAATTCCGCCACTCGCATCAGCCATAATTATTTAAGATACTAGAACGTGTTTTTTTTCCTTCACCAGACGTCGGCCAATAATTCTTTGCGAGGAAAAGCCTCCTTAGCACGGCCCTTCGTCACTCGGTTTTCTCTTGGAACGGCGAATAAAAAGAAGCCCCCGATAGCGCAATCCAATGTCGGCCTTGAGCGGGGCGTCGGTGCAATAATGGATAGATAGAAAACGAGCCACAATCCGAGTCGAGACGAGTTAATTAAAGTCGTCGATGATGCGTACTCCAAGCTGCATCTATTCCACTGCTACCTTCTCCTCCCCGTATCTCGTACACAATAGTCCACCGTCTTCCTCTACTACCTGAAACGAGCACAAAAAATTTCCCGTTACACATTGACGAGAAAGCATACTTGACTAGCTCCAACAAAAACCGGAAGCGGAGGCGCTACATAGCGTGACAAGAGGAGAATCGAGTTTTCGAATGACACGCCCCGCAACTTAGCACACCCCCCTCCCAGTCCCCTACTCCATAACTTTCTCAGCACAGAGAAAAAATGAAGCGAATTCACGCCCCAGGTAAGGCAATAATTCTAAAAAGGCGCAGGCGGTCAATCGCTTTCGCATAGACATTTTTGGTGTCTCTAAACGGACGGGATCGATCAAACTGGTCTCCAAGAGTGACGAGCAACGTTCCGCGTCCTTCGCTCCAACCCAAGCGCCTAGATGAATCCGATAAATACTAGCCTAGCCTAGCCGAGCCCAGACCGGACTTCTTTGCCGTCGGCAAACGAGTAGCCGGGTTATTTCCCGTGCTAGCTGCACCGAAAAGCCCGTTAGCTAAGGTAGTCAAAGAATAAACCAGCACACACCAAAAAACCTTTTCACTTGCTAACCAAAACGTCAATGATGCGTCCAATAGGTTGAGTGCTATTGCGAACCAGGCCAGCTAACGAGGCAGCGTCGCCGGAGGCGCAAGTAAAGAAGACGGTGGTGCATGGAACCAAAGTCCTTTTTATCGACGGATCGCTTTAGCTCGCTCGATGACGGTGGATATTTAACAAGCTGCCCTGTCTAGTCTTCGAATGTTTCCCGAATCACCTCGTACGCACAGCCCACGCTATAGCTGCAATGCTTAACGGAGAAAAACCGTCGCCTAGCTTGGCTTTTACGATACTACTTGTCACCCTCGAGAACAAAATCGATGCGCCGTCCTTTTTTAAAACTCGAGAACTCGCATCGGCCGTCGTCGTTCGTAGTGGAAGGTGGAAAAGGAGACAAACGGCGAGCATTGCCATCTCGAAAACGACGACAGCGCAACGTAGATGGGAATTGGGGAGAGCAACGGCGATGGCTAATAACGCGGCGGCTTCACTAAGCAGAAATGTTTTCGACTATGCCCCCCCCCCCACTCGATGGTGACAACCGAGACCTCGCTAAGCGAAACGCAACACTTGCTTCCGAACGACGCCTTCCTCTCAACTCCTCCTTCAATCCACTACATTTCACCATTTTCCGCATCCACTTCCGCTTCGACCAAGTCCCATCGCGTTTTAAATCCTGAATCACGTCAGCCAGCCAACCTAATACCACTCATTTCCTAGCGACTAAAAAATTTACTCTTGGTTTATTGAACAAAGAACTTGTTTGCATTCAACCGAACCTTCAATGCAAGACCTACGCCCTATTTACTTTGGATACAAGTACCAACCTTCGCCTCCCCCAATTCATTCTACGCCCGACTTAAGTGCAGGCAAAATATGAAACCAAACGGATGCTAGGTTCTCGACTCCACTTTGCTCTCCCTTTTGAAAATGACGCAAAATTGAGCAGCCAACTTGCGAAAACACGGGACGAATAAACCGTATCTAATCTCAGCCAGACGCTTACCGTGATCAGGGGACCATCCAGCAGAGACGAAAAATTATGCCCACTGCAATGCAAACTTTTCGTTATCGATCGCAACGCTGTCAGGACGCGTTCGATCGAAAACCTGAAACGATCGCGTCAGAATAGAAAGGAATAAATGCAACCTGAAATTTCAAACTTACCAAAGTAACGAAGCAGATGCAATGCAGCCAACAGTAAACGATGAAACCTATTCAAATAAAAACTTTGCTCAGGTAACGAACGGAAACGAGCAGGCGCAAAGGAAACGAAAACGACAATGAGACTGCGCACACATTACATCATTTATGTCATAGGCAGTCGGTTGTCTGCTAGAAGCGCCAATGGTGCTGTCTGGAAAAGAAACAAAATTTCGAGACAAAATTTTCTAGACAACTTTCTTGAAATAAATGGAGTTTTTTGATGTCGATTGGGCCCTTACGATTTTCACCGCCCTTCTCGGCGTGTTTTTGCCCGTTATCTATTGGATTTTATGTTCAAGGGTGAGAAAAATATTTTGGTTAAATAAACAAATTTTTATAGCGCATTTCGGAAATTACTGGCCTTTTTCAATCAAATTTTATGTTTTTAGTGGTTTAAGCGGAAAAAAGAAAATGTTTTGACAATAGCACCTATCAAAATATTCTACGCCAGTCAAACTGGTCATGCGGCCGGACTGGCTGAACAATTGAAATCGGAATTTTCAAACAATCGAAGCGTATTAAATTTGAATGGCGAAATTCCTATATTTGATTTGGCTCAATATGATCCAGACGAGAATCTTGCTAAAGAAGTGAGAATCTTTATTTGTCTTTCTTAAAATCGCAAAATTTTTTGGGAGAAAACTTATGCTTTGGGTGACCGCTGCAGAAAAGGTGCTTGTTCCCTTCGTTCCAAGATGCCTTAGTAGCGAACCAAAGGGACTAGGGCGCTGGAGAATGTGGCCACTGACACGAGGCGGGCCTGAAAATAGAATCGTTTTTATTTCCCACAAATTGAAAACGTGATTTTTCATGGATCTACCCGATTGAGATCAAATTTGTCCAATTTCAGACCAGTTTATGCATATTTATCGTAAGTACGTACACGGATGGCAACCCTCCGATCGAAAGTCGTTGGTTTTTCGAGTGGTTAGACGATGCGGCCAATGATTTTCGTGTTTCTAAATCGTCATTAAATGGATTGCGATTCGTTGTGTTTGGTTTGGGAAATAGTCTGTACGAGGACAATTTCTGCAAGGCGAGTATATTTGAGGTTGATTATTGATGGGCAGGTACCAATGGTTAGGGTTTCAGGTAGCCCGTGATCTGCGTTCGGGTTTGTTGGCCATGTCGGCGCATGAAGTGCTTCCGATCAGTTTCGGTGACGAGAACGTGGTGAATAGCCCGAATGGAGGTAGGTCGGTGCTGGGTGATGGACGGGCCTCCCTCCAAAAATGTGGTCTCGTATGTGTCAGAGAAGATGTCTCGGGGAGCGGAGTGGCGTAGAAACCCTCCAGGCAGGCCCCTAGTCGTCAGAGATATCATCCGGATGGGTTATGCCTGTGCTGGAGGAGCAGAGCGCTGCCTTCTCGACAGGCCGGACACACCTGTTACACTGTCAGTGATAGAAGGAATTGCGTTGGCATTGTCGAACCATCAACGGCGGGAGAACATAGACGCTCTCAAGTCCCATTAATTGCATGCATGTCAACCTGGGAAATTGAAGATACAACATTCGAAGTTGGGATCCTTGACAGCTTGACCAATCGGCGCTTTAGCCGTTTGGTCCCCAGGCGAAGGCTGGCTGGAGGCTGATATCAGCCTGAGCTTAATTCTGATCCCAGCCTAAGCTTACCCATGTTGGGGACCAAACAGCAAAAGTGCCGACCAATCCTGGGGATGGTTGCCCCCATGGCATACATGGAGGGTGAAAATGTTTCTGTTATCTTATTGGACACACTCGGTGTACTGTGAATAAGCGTAGGGTCAAACTTGCAGCTTGGCAAGAGGGGGGGGGTCGAACCCGTTCGTTGCACGAGAGGCAAGCCTTGCACGATTTGCTTTCAAGGAACCGACGGCGACTTTTACGCTTGGATGGAACGTTTATTCGAATGTGTGACCGCTGCTGAGTCTGCGGGTCGGGAAGAAATAACTAAAGTTCAAGTAAGACTGTCTGGCAGTGAAGGAATGCGAAATGATGGGTCCTATTTTAGAAACAGGAGGAACCGCTGATCGAGTCCAGCAGCGAGGGAGAAATAGAAATGGATGAATCGATAAAGGTCAAGAAGAAGGCCAAAGTGGATCAGAAAACACCCGTTGCTCGATCGTCCGATGGACTGATGGACTTGGAAGACATGGGATCATATTTCGAGAAGGCATCTGTTCCACAAGTATGTGGGGGATGGGAATAAGTTGAGCCAGGCCCGGAGCGGTCCCTACTTGCTTTCGCGATGGCGCAGTTTTCCAAATCACGGAGAAGAAATCAGGTGTCCAGGGCTCGAACCCGGGACCTCCTGATTGGCAGGCTGACGCCCTGCCATCTGAGCCACTCGATCCCTGTCCAGGGGTGGCGACCCGCCATGCCTGCAGACCAAGTCAGCGAAGTTGGTACCTCACTGGGTGAGACCCATTTACAAATGACGCCTTTTGTTACAGAAGTTAAATTCATTGAATTTGTGAAATGGTTTTTAGAAATCAAAGGAGGTTGAGAAGAAAGAAATGCTGACGCCGAATTTACGTCAAATGCTATCGAAGCAAGGATATCGATTGATCGGGTCTCATTCTGGGGTGAAATTGTGTCGATGGACGAAGGTGGGCTGGTTTTGGTGTGTGTTTTATGATTTGACCAAGTTGGATTGGTTTCAGTCGATGCTTCGTGGCCGTGGCGGATGTTACAAGCACACGTTTTATGGTATCGAGAGTCACAGGTGCATGGAGGCCACGCCTAGTTTAGCTTGCGCTAACAAATGCGTGTTTTGTTGGCGTCATCACACGAATCCGGTCGGCACGGAATGGAAGTGGAAAATGGACGATCCCGAAAGCATATTCCGTGGCGCTGTTGATAACCATTTGAATATGATCAAGCAGATGAGAGGTGAGTGCTGGTGGGCCTTGACAAGGAGCAGGGTACTGGCTTGCCAGTCCAGGCGAGGCAGAACCCGTCGGGTTGATGTCTCTCGACTAGGAGGCCTGCCTGGAGAGTTTTAAGACCATCCCCTCCCCTAGGTGTCTTCT
Source organism: Mesodorylaimus sp. YZB2_4 (assembly GCA_030248295.1). NCBI lineage: Eukaryota > Metazoa > Nematoda > Enoplea > Dorylaimida > Dorylaimidae > Mesodorylaimus > Mesodorylaimus sp. YZB2_4. The sequence goes on from JASANH010000735.1 coordinate 385,610, forward strand.
CCAATGTAAGGCCATTCAGCCTGTTTCAGGCTCCTACATCGTATTTGTGCACTCGCAGGCCTATGACGTATACATGCGATTTCCAATGCCACACCCTCATTTGATGGTGGGAGTTGAAGTAGGAGATAGGCCAGGTTTAATCAGGAGACACATACCAAAAAGTGTGCATCGAGTGGGATTTGAACCCTCTTGCTGGTCTACTGCAGAGTGTTGGCCATCAGGAGGCTGGTATGGTTTCGACTGATCCTGACCTGAGGCGGGGCTTGTGGCAGGGCCAATTGTGGTGATTTCCTCGGGCGTGCATCAAAGCTCGTGGTGCCAGAAATGTTTTCCTTCATAACAGGGGTTGGGCAGCAATTTTGGTCCGCAACGCAACGTCGTGGCTTTGTGGGTTGAGGCGTCTGTCTCTCACGCTAGGTAGGGTGGGGTTCGACTCCCGCCAGGGTACAAAATGATTGTCAAATATGTGTTCGTTAGCCCTCGAGTGCGCTGTGTAGTGATGGGGTATATGGGTAAAGCATGATATGACATGATGTGCACGAGTGCTCTGCATCTGACCATCTTGGCCGGACTTACAAGAAATGTGTAGTTTCTTTCAGGCGTGCCGGGCGTGAAGTCGGATCGTTTCGAGGAGGCGCATCAGATCAAACATTGTGCTTTGTCCCTGGTTGGTGAGCCCATAATGTACCCCGAGATCAATCGATTGGTCGAGTTGTTGCATTCGGACCGGATATCGACCTTCTTGGTCACCAATGCTCAATTCCCTGACGCGATTAGGTAAGATTCGTTGGTTGGGGTCAGAGTGATGCTGTTTAGTTTTGACTGGCTCTTGGCATCTTGGTTTGCCTGGTTGAGTTGGTCTTGGGACTGTCAATTCGACCGACCTATTAGCAGAGGCGGGATGTTATGAGCGGGGATGTCGAGGCAGCTTTTTGGTGGCAGGGTGTGCAGAGGGCTCGATTGAACGGGAAGGTGTCCAGAAGGATGTCGTGTACTTACCCGAGGTAGTTATGGCAGTTTCGAGGTCCCCTGAAAGTACTTCTTGGCTTGGCGCCCTGAATCAGCAGCTCCAGGTGCCGCCACGACCCCGAATATCCCGGTACCTGCTCTGGGGGGCACGCTAAGTCTGCAAGATGAAGAGCTGTCGAATACCAATTCCAGTCCCACGAATCGCCTGCCCCGCAAAACCTCCATTGGCAAACCAGGTTCGATCCCTGCTGACTTCGACACTTTAGTAAGTACGTGGTCAAGGTGCACAAGACGACGAGCTGTAGATCAGCTCTACTTTGAGAACGTACTTACTAAAGTGTCGAAGCCAGTAGGGATCGAACCTGGTCTGCCAGTGGAGGTTTTGCGGGAGTAAGGCTGTGCCACCTACAGCTCAGCTTCTTCGTGGATAGCACTCTAAACAGTAATCTTAATTCGTGGATTCAAAGCTCGCCCAGGGAACACTTTTTGGTATGTGTCGCCTCTTCATATTGCAATCCTGATGTCAGGTTAGATCAGGGTATTTGTGAAGAGCTGTGGAATTTTGGTTGAGACTGTGCTGTTTTGCAGGACGCTCCACCCAGTGACGCAGCTTTATGTGAGTGTGGACGCATCGACCAAGGAATCGTTGAAACGAATTGATCGACCGTTGTTCAAGGATTTCTGGCCACGTTTTTTGGATAGCTTGGCCGCCTTGAGCGAAAAAGTATGTGCAGCGAGGCTGCAAGGCCTGGGCAGTCCCCACAGGCGGGCGTAGGAGAGGATGTGACTGGTCAAAGTCGGTGGGAGGAGTGGGTAAGCAAAGTGCGACTGCACCTGCAGTTGAAACATCAACCGGAGGGGTTGCCATACGTCTCCCTCCCAGACAGGGGAGATCAATGATCTTGCACTCACCATGGCCCGCCACACTTGTAGTTTGTGCGTATGTTCGGGGCATGGAGACAGTTCAGGCGAGGCGGAGCTAGGGGTCTGCTCTGCTGACAGGGGCCTTCGGTGAGACACGTTGCCCGTTAGTGTGTGCTGTAGGTTGATGAGATGGCGAGCTGTGGGCACATGCCGTAGCAGACCATGTTGTGCTTACTTTGTAGAAGCAGCGTACTGTGTATCGATTGACGTTGGTGAAGGCGTGGAACACGGATGAGATCCAGCAATATGCTCAGCTGATTGAGCGCGGACGGCCGGACTTTGTTGAAGTTAAGGTAGGCGAGAGAAGTTGGGTGTGAGGCAGGGTTACTCGAGGCTGCTTCCAGGGTGTCACCTATTGCGGCGAGTCGAAGGCTAGTACGCTGACCATGGAGAACGTGCCGTGGCACACGGAGGTCAGGACATTCGTGCAGCAACTGGCAGATGCTTTGCCGAGCTACGAGATCGCGGCCGAGCATGAGCATTCGAACTGTTTGCTGCTGGCCAATGAGAAGGTATGCTGGGGGAGGGGGTCGTCACCGGGGCCATATGGTGTCTGTGCTCAATGACTGTTCCAGTTTAAAATCGATGGCCAATGGCACACTTGGATTGATTACGAGAAGTTCCACGAGTTGGCCAGGGAGTACCACGCCAGTGGCAAGCTGTTCACCTCACTCGATTACATGGCACCCACACCCGCCTGGGCTGTGTTCGGTGCTGACGAAATGGGATTCGATCCGAATGACACGCGGTGGTACAGGAAGAAGAGAACAGATATCAGTGGGTGTTGAGAAGACACGAGGTGTTGTGTCGACGCGGTATGTGTTTTGTTGATTTTACGTGCAGAAATGCCGGCAGTATACGAGTCGTAAAATGCATTTTGAATTTGCCGCCTTTTCTGATGTTCAGGCTCGTACTGCGCTCGCATCAAAACCCTCGGCGAGTGGATTAAACTACTTGCGCAAGCAAGAATCCGTGGGCGGGGCTGACTCGTGGGAGCCTTGCAACAGTTCTCAAGCAGATGGGAAGAATCAGTCCGTTGTAAAGTACTGCATTTTGAATTTGCCACCTTTTCTGATGTTCAGGCTCTTCAGTTCTAGCTGACTAGCAGCTGAGTAGTAAGCCCCAGTAGAAGTTTTGAGTTGCGCAGTGACATCCAGAGTTGACCATGTGTGCAACACCTTGGTCCTCGCAGCCACGTGCATTGCTTACTTCCTGCCAATCACAGTCACCCTGATACTCGCTGTCAGCGCAACAGGCCGTTTCGTATCGCCGTGGACTGGCGAACAAAATGTTGGTACAGTCGTTCATGACCAGCGGTACCTGACATGGCTAGGTAGTGATCAAGTGCTGAGCCCCATCACTGCAAATGGTTGGAGGACCATTAACTCAAGAACGAACACAGCTGGTCATGCAACCAGGCGAGCTTCCATCCCACACTTAAAGGGTGTTGGCATCAAAGCGACTTTTGAACCACAACAAACTCCATTATCTGTTAGTGTAACAGGAACTACAGTATGCCTATGCTTGTAAAAGTAATTTTGAAATTGGCGCGTTTTGTGATGTTCAGGTTCGTACTGTAGTTCTCGTGTCGCGACCCGTAGCGAGGCCATTGCCAACTCACCGTCTGCCTATTTTCTGTGTGCCGCAAGGTGGGCGGCCTGATTTTGCTTTTTCGGCCATCGTTTTCGATTTTGGGGAAAGCAATCGATTTTAGTAGTAATCGAAAGAAATCGTAGTTGTGACCTGACTTTGATCAAAAGGACCATCGGACAGTCTTGTTTTCTGGACATTGTCGAAAGGAATCTTGAAAATGGCGCAACAGCTGCCAATTCGATTTCAAGAACATTTGCAGGTAAGAATTAAACCCTTATTTTCTTGCTTATTTCTGCATTGTTTCTTTAAAAAATTTGGCCTGCATAGTGTGTGATCCAAAGTGAATTGAACAAATATATTATCTGGTTTTGAGTTTGGTTTTAGCAAATGTTTTCAAAAATGGGCGAAATTAGACCGGACCGTAGGGTTATTGGATTTCACTTATCTTTAAAGAAATATGAGATCAAATTTCTGTAGATTTTGGAATAAAGAAATTCGCATTGAAGTTTTTTTTTGAGGTTTTATGGTGTGATTTGGTCATTTATAGTTGCAAAATGTTGGAATTAATGCCGCGAACATCGGTTTCGCCACGCTGACTATGGAGTCGGATAAGTTCATATGCGTGCGCGAGAAAGTTGGTGAATCGGCTCAGGTTGTCATTATTGATATGGCCGATTCTGCTACTCCAATGCGCCGACCAATATCGGCTGACTCGGCTATTATGAATCCGACGTCGAAAGTCATTGCGCTGAAAGGTGAACAACGTATGTCTTGATTTATCTGATGACTCATACTTTAGAATTCTCTTTTAGCCGGAAGAACCTTGCAAATTTTTAATATCGAAATGAAAAGCAAGATGAAAGCGCATAATATGAACGAGGAAGTGGTGTATTGGAAATGGATCAACGTGAATACCATCGCCTTGGTCACCGAAACTGCTGCATTCCATTGGTCCATGGAAGGTTGGTTAAATCATACAAGTTTATGACGGATTTATCGATCGACTGGGTTTTCAGGCGATAGTCAACCGCAGAAAATGTTCGATCGTCATAGTAGTTTGGCTGGTTGTCAAATCATCAATTATCGGGCAGATTCGCGCAATCAATGGCTTCTCGCTATTGGAATTGCTGCAAGGGTAAAAAATGTTTTCTTCGTCACCTACAGTATTTCGCCACTTAACAACCTATTTTTAAGGATAATCGCGTGGTGGGCGCTATGCAATTATACAGCGTAGAACGCAAAGTCAGTCAACCGATTGAAGGACACGCGGCGTGTTTTCTTCAATATAAGTTAGAAAATAATCCCGAAACGTCCACTTTATTCTGTTTCTCGGTTCGTACTGTAACTGGAGGAAAAGTAAGTTACTCGAGTATTGGATTCGGATTCGTATTTTTACGCCGTGAACTTTTTTAGTTACACATAATCGAAGTCGGCTCGCCGCCATCCGGCAATCAACCATTTCAAAAGAAGGCGGTCGATGTATTTTTCCCGCCCGAGGCGCAGAATGACTTTCCAGTGGCTATGCAGGTAAGGGTGAAATATTGAATGGTTAATTTGCTGCTGATACGTGGTATTTGCGATTTTAGGCGAATAACAAGCACGGAATAGTTTATGTGATCACGAAATATGGCTATGTCCACTTATACGACGTCGAAACGGGCACGTGCATTTATATGAATCGAATCTCGAGCGAAACAATCTTTGTTACCACTGAATACGAACTTACGGGCGGAATTATTGGTGTGAACCGAAAGGGTCAAGTAAGATAAAGAATTTTATTAGTTTTTTGTTATCAACCAAATTATTTTGCAGGTCTTGAGCGTTAGTATTGATGAGAACAATATGGTCCCCTACGTGACTAATACTCTTCAAAATCCGGACTTGGCTTTGCGTTTGGCCGTTCGTTGCAATTTACCGGGAGCCGAAGATTTGTTCGTTCGCAAATTCAATACTTTATTCAGTCAATCAAATTTCCCCGAAGCGGCAAAAGTGGCCGCCAATGCGCCGAGAGTAAGAAGGATTTAGTTGGAAAAAAGTTCTCTCTACGATGTATAATATTTTAGGGAATTTTACGCACGCCTCAAACGATTCAGAAATTCCAACAATGTCCCGCAGCGCCGGGTCAGACGAGCCCGTTGCTTCAATATTTTGGTATTTTACTAGATCAGGGTCAATTGAATAAGTACGAGTCGTTGGAATTGTGTCGCCCTGTTTTGCAACAAAATCGAAAACAGTTGTTGGAAAAATGGTTGAAGGAAGACAAAGTAAGAATACTTTCGCGTGTTTATTCGTGGTTCTTAATCGTTCACTTTTTTCAGTTGGAATGCAGCGAAGAGCTGGGCGACTTGGTGAAACAAGTGGACGCGAATTTGGCGTTATCAGTTTATCTGCGTGCTAATGTTCCTCATAAGGTACGAGTGCCCCCTTGTTTTTATGACTTGGCTTGACGCAGCGTGAAATTTCAGGTTATTCAATGTTTCGCCGAGACAGGAAATTTTGCAAAAATTGTCCTCTACGCTAAGAAAGTGGGCTATCAACCGGATTATATTTTCTTGTTGCGTCAAGTATTGAGGATCAATGGCGAACAAGGCGTTTCTTTTGCGCAAATGCTGGTGGCGGACGAAGAACCGTTGGCCGATTTGAGTCAAGTAAGGGCGATGTTTTGGTGCGGCTTCTAGCGGGGTCTATGAGCAAGATATCAGCTGGCCGAAGTAATGAGACTTTGTGCCATCCTAGTTTCTTGCAATATAAAAGTAGGAATAAGTTTGAGGAGTCGCTCGAGATTGTTGCGGTTCTTTAGGAATTCCTGACATTTTTGACTGTTTTAGATCGTCGATTGCTTCATGGAATTGAATTTAGTTCAGCCGTGCACGTCGTTTTTATTGGACGCTTTGAAGAACGATCGACCGGCTGAAGGACCTTTGCAAACTAGGCTGTTAGAAATGAATTTGATGGCTGCGCCGCAGGTAAGACGTGGATGAGTTTGGAGGATTGAATGTGATCTGACGATTGGCGCATTGTTTTAGGTGGCTGATGCCATTTTGGGAAACCAAATGTTCCATCATTACGATCGTGCTCATATCGCCCAGTTATGCGAGAAGGCCGGCTTGCTGCAACGTGCATTGGAACACTATACTGATTTGTACGACATAAAACGAGCCGTTGTGCATACTCATTTGTTGAATCCTGATGTAAGTTGAGGTTGGGAATAATCGCTTTCGGTTGATTGGGGACCTTTGATTTTAGTGGTTGGTGAACTATTTCGGATCTCTGAGCGTGGAAGATTCGTTGGAATGTTTGAAAGCCATGTTACAAGCGAATATTCGTCAGAATTTACAAATTGTTGTGCAAATTGCAACCAAGTATCACGAGCAATTGACGACTCAAGCTTTGATCGATTTGTTCGAATCGTTCAAATCGTACGAAGGATTATTTTATTTCCTGGGTTCCATCGTCAATTTTAGCCAGGATCAAGAAGTTCACTTTAAATATATTCAGGTGAGTAAGACTCGTTTAGCAAGCAGGGGGTATATTCATGTGAATTGAAGCGAAGGAATTGGGGATTGGACGGCTGTAGTTGAAGGACAATGCCTGGCGATAAGACTCGTTAAGCAAGCGGGGGAACCCATTCTACAGTACACCCCTCCGGCATTGGGAATCTGAGCAGAGCAAAATGTAGAAAGATGGGGGCGCCATTCTGGTGTTGCAGACGGAGATAACTCTGCAACGGAAACTTCTTCTAGTCACCCCCGCAAAAAAGGTGGGGTAAGGACGCCCTATGCCTGGAACTTGAGCAGAGTATCATCATACATTTGTGATGATCACCTTGCAAAGTTCCTAAATTATGCTTGTTTCTGAGGACAGATTGGCGATTGTTATTCACAATAGCTAATTTCGTTTCTGAAACTGACAATTTGTGTGATTGTAGGCTTCGTGCCGTACAGGACAAATCAAGGAAGTGGAAAGGATATGTCGCGAGTCGAATTGCTACGATCCCGAACGTGTGAAGAATTTCTTGAAAGAGGCGAAATTGACGGATCAATTGCCGTTAATTATTGTGTGCGATCGATTCAATTTCGTTCACGATTTGGTTTTGTATTTGTATCGGAACAGTTTGCAAAAGTATATCGAGGTCTTCGTTCAGAAGGTAAAAGCCTCGAGGTTTAGATTTTATGAAAAAAGATTTAGTGAAATATTTTCAGGTGAATCCGGCTCGTCTACCGGTGGTGGTTGGTGCTCTTTTGGACGTTGATTGTAGCGAGGATTCAATTAAGCAGTTGATTTTGCACACGCGCGGACAATTTAGCATCGATGAACTTGTGGAAGAAGTTGAGAAAAGGAACAGGTTGGTGGTCCATCTTTTTCGTATTTAAAATGTGTAATTTTTTGGTTTTTTCAGATTGAAGTTGTTGTTGCCGTGGTTGGAGGCGCGTGTTCACGAAGGCGCTATCGATCCGCCGACTCATAACGCTTTGGCCAAAATTTATATCGATGGCAACAATAATGCCGAACGTTTCCTTCGCGAGAATCCATATTACGACTCGAAAGTGATTGGTAAATATTGCGAGAAGCGTGATCCGCATTTGGCTTGTTTGGCTTATGAACGTGGCCAATGCGACAACGAGCTCATCAATGTAAGACTATCACATGGCGGGTGGAAGGAATCGGGTTTTAGGAATTTCGTTGTATTTTTTTAGGTTTGCAATGAAAATTCATTGTTTAAAAGTCTTGCTCGTTATATGGTTCGCCGACGCGATGCGGACTTGTGGGCGAATGTTTTGCAAGAATCAAATCCTTATCGCCGTCAGTTGATCGATCAAGTCGTACAGACGGCCTTGTCGGAAACTCAAGATCCGGAAGATATTTCCACGACGGTCAAAGCGTTTATGGCGGCCGATTTACCAAACGAATTGATCGAATTATTGGAGAAGATCGTGTTGGATAGTTCGATTTTTAGCGAGCACAGAAATTTGCAGAATTTATTGATTTTGACAGCAATCAAAGCCGATCGTAGTCGCGTCATGGAATATATTCAACGTTTGGATAATTACGACGCACCGGACATTGCTAATATCGCTATTGGCTCAGAATTGTACGAAGAAGCTTTCGCTATTTTCAAGAAATTCGATGTCAACACTAGCGCTGTTCAGGTGAGGCGGACTTGGTCGCCGTAGCGAGAGAGAGGAGAGACTGGATTTTTCTGGTTTTTTTCAGGTCCTGATCGAACACATCAACAATCTCGATCGCGCCTACGAATTCGCCGAGCGTTGCAACGAGTCCGGCGTATGGTCGCAGTTGGCGAAAGCTCAGTTGCGTGAAGGAATGGTCAAGGAAGCGGTTGATTCGTTTATCAAAGCCGATGACCCGTCGTCGTACATGGAAGTGGTGCAGAAGTGCAATGAGACTGGTGAGTGGTATTTGTTTATTGGTTAGGCAAGATTTTTATGCCACCCTTTTTAGACCATTGGGAGGATTTGGTACGATATTTGCAAATGGCTAGAAAGAAGTCTCGCGAATCGTATATCGAAACGGAATTGGTATTCGCGTTTGCGAAGACGAACCGGTTGACGGATATGGAAGAATATATTTCCGGTCCTAATCACGCCCAGATACAACAGGTGCGAACTGGTGGTTTGGGCGATGGTGTTGGAGGAAATGGGTTAATTTTTAGGTTGGAGATCGCTGTTTCGAAAATGGCATGTACGACGCGGCCAAGCTACTCTACAACAACGTTAGCAATTTCGCCAAGTTGGCCATCACCTTGGTTCGCTTGGGAGAATTTCAAGGCGCTGTTGACGCTGCCCGTAAAGCCAACTCGACCAAGACGTGGAAGGAGGTAGGAGGGTTAGTGGTATAGGTCGATTGGAGTGCTTATTTGGTTGGTTTTTTAAAGGTTTGCTTCGCGTGCGTTGAAGCGCAAGAATTCCGATTGGCCCAAATGTGCGGTTTGCATATTGTTGTGCATGCTGATGAATTGGAAGAGTTGATCAATTTCTATCAAGATCGTGGATATTTTGAGGAGCTGATTAACTTATTGGAAGCCGCTTTGGGTGAGGACTGCTTGTTTTTGACGCTGCTTCGGCCACTTATTGACCTTGGATGTTTGTAGGCTTGGAGCGGGCTCACATGGGCATGTTCACCGAATTGGCCATATTGTATTCGAAATATAAACCGGAGAAAATGCGCGAGCATTTGGAATTGTTTTGGTCGCGAGTCAACATTCCGAAGGTGTTACGAGCTGCTGAACACGCGCATTTGTGGTCGGAATTGGTATTCTTGTATGACAAATACGAGGAGTACGACAATGCGGCCATCACGATGATGAGTCATCCGACCGAAGCCTGGCGCGAACAACATTTCAAGGAAGTGATCGCCAAAGTGGCCAATATCGAATTGTATTACAAGGCGCTACAGTTCTATCTGGACTACAAGCCCTTGTTGTTGAACGATCTTCTTCTGGTATTGGCTCCTCGCTTGGATCATACGCGGACGGTCAACTTTTTCAACAAGCTTCAACATTTGCCCTTGGTCAAGCCGTACTTACGGGCCGTGCAAAGTTTGAATAATAAGGCCATCAATGAAGCGTTGAATCAATTGTTGATAGACGAGGAAGATTATCAGGTGAGGGTGTCTTGGGTGGAGGCGTGGCGGGCTCGTATGCAGGTGGGTGGTCTCAATTGCAGGGTTTGAGAACCTCGATCGACGCCTTCGATAATTTCGATAACATTGCGTTGGCGCAGCAGTTGGAGAGACATCAGCTGATTGAGTTCCGTCGTATTAGCGCCTACTTGTACAAGGGTAACAATCGGTGGAAGCAGTCGGTCGAGTTGTGCAAGAAGGACAAACTGTATAAGGTGAGCTCGGTTTTGGTTATGGCCTTGGGTAGGTTGGGATTAGCAGCGTTTTAGGATGCCATGGAATATGCGGCCGAGTCGCGTCAACACGAGATTGCGGAGGAATTGATCGCGTACTTTTTGGACAACAAATTGTTCGAATGCTTCGCTGCGGCGTTGTATCAATGTTACGACTTATTGCACCCGGATGTGATCTTGGAATTGGCGTGGAAACATAAAATTATGGACTTCGCCATGCCGTACATGGTGCAGGTGCTGCGCGAATACACCACCAAGGTAAGATCGTTGTGGGAAGGCGTGTGGGATATTTGGTGACTAGGTTTATTGATAGGTTGATAAGCTGCAAGAGTTGGAAGCGCAGAGGAAGGAGGAGCACGGCGAACAATCGCAGCAAGGTGGAATGATGATGTGTAAGTGTGAGGGCAGTGTGTGTTAGGCCTGTGGAGAAGGGTAGTGTATCTGGTTGCCTTCGTTGGCCGCCCGACATGCTCCTGCAGGCAATACAGAAACCTGTCGGGTCGATGTCTCTGGCACCTACCACTAGGAAACCTGCTTCGTCCTCCCCCTCCATCGTAGGACTATCCCGCCTACCGCAAGTGTTTCGAGGAGAGGACAGACTAAGGGTGTTTGTTGGTTTCAGCTCAGCCGCAATTGATGTTGACTTATCCTGGAATGGCCCCTGGCGCTCCAATGCCGGGCGGAGCTTACGCCGGATCTGGCGCTTACGGCGCTCCTCCGGGTGCGCCCGGAATGTACCCAGGTGGAATGGGCGGTTATCCCGGAGGTGGATATGGAATGTAATGAATTAGAAGATATTTTGGGTTGGTGAGTAAAAAAGTAAACCTGTGGTTTTTTGTTTTGTTTAATTTTTTGGTCAAGCTTAACGTTTGTGTGGTGTTTATCCACTGCTCTAGGTGGTGTGACGCTGTCTGGTGGTTCATATTCTATTCCATATATATTACGGACGTGTGCGCTGTTCATGAAATATTTGGCTAATTATTATAATGCCATGATTCTCGGATAACACTGGAGCAATGTTATTTTTGTTAGGAATGTGGGCGTTTATTTGGTGGTCAATAACTGACGGCGTGTTGTCCTAGCGGATCAGATATGGTTTTTGAATCCATGCTTTTTCCTAGTTTATAAAGTAAAGTTTTGTTTAGGATTGTGTATCACCTGGCCGAGTGTCTTAGGTGGCCGTATATGTATGCCTGATTTTGGGAGGTGATCGACTTACTCGCTTGGCTGGCTTTGATTGTTCCAGCCTTGTGCCCAATTGAAGAATCAGCAGAGAACAGAAGCACATGGGGCGGGTAAATCTAGACATGACTTGTTCTCGTCTGCTCGAATGAACTATGGACTTGGACACTACTTGGGACAATGCGTCCAGGGGCGAGCGCAGAAGTGATCACTTGCCGATTATAGAATGGGTTCACCTGATCCAGGCCTTATTGCTCATGAGTTTGGTCCTGATCGCAGATGCTGAGGGGTACCACAACCGCCTGAAGCCGCACCTAGCTCTCAATAATGTATCCTTACAGGATTGGTGCTCTTAGTCGGTGAAGTGAGACGGTCGGCATCTCATCAGCTCACTGAAGGGGTGACGTCAATTCCTACATCGCTCATACATTCGACGGCTGAAGTGAGGCGGGAAGGGCGTCATAGTTGGTGACCTGGTCGTGGCCTAGTGGTTAGGCGTCTGCCTCTCATGTGGGCAGGGTAGGGTTCGACTCTCTGTCAGATGTGTTCCTGATCCCTCGAGTACTTGGCTATGGATTAAGTGGGACATGAAAGGACTCGAGTGTTTGGTCACTCGATTCCTTTCATGTCATGCACCCGCATGTCTGGTTCATGCGGGTGCAAGTGTGCGATGACTGTTTCATCAAGAAGCGATGCAATAATGGATAACTAATATCTGTGGTTGGCAGAGCGGGATGAGCCAAGATGGTGTGGCCTTGCATCTTGGCCAGGTGGCTGCTATTATCTTCCTGAGTTACACCGCGCAAGTCAGTCAGAGCTATCATTCTTCTTCTGCCTGCGGCTTCCTCAGTGGCACGGACATGAAGTACTCGAGCGAGGGGAAGAAGTGTTTCGCAAAAGTCATGTGGCCCCTGCAAGTTCAGTGCATGTGCTTTTGGCCGCTTCATGCACTTAGCTGCAGGAATGTTACAAAACAGGAATTGCCACATTTTTGTGTAAGGTGGGTAAATTGCAGTTCATGCGGGTGCAAGTGTGTGCGGTGAGTCTAGACGGTATAGGGAGACCATTGCTGCCCCTTCACCAACGTCACCTCCGACTGTCAACTCGATGCCAAATAGGGCGCATCACGTCGATTTCTCTCCTACGCGCTCCGCCTACTTTTGTTTTCTAGCTCTGATCGTGACTAGAGCATAGATGCCTTGAGAAAACCTGAAAGTTTGGGAAGAGAGTGAGGCGTCTTGTCATCGGGGGGCTTCCTGTGATTGATAACACGCGACGCGCAAGGTTGGACATCCGGTAGGCGTGACTGCTGGCCCACTCTTCGCTTTCGTTACTGCTCTAGTACAGTCTTTATCGGGCTAATATTAGTGCGCGAGTGTGAAGGCTGTTCCGAGTAGCCAGGATGATGAGTGCTAGAGTGTGGTCCCTGACCGTATATGGAACACTGGTTCTGGGCTCCTTATTTTGGATTGCGAACGCTAAGGATCGTGAAGAATCGGGTATATTCAAAGGTCGGCTTCGAGAAAAGCTTGCAAATAAAAATGGTGAGTGGGGAGTCGCTTAGGAGAAGACGGTGCTCGCTTGGCTTCGACGTGTGAGTGTAACCAGCACTCCTTGATCTCCCCTTGCTGGCAGATGTCTCCCACTTCGGTTGATGTTTCAGCGGTAGGTGCAGTCGCGAGACTTGCCTTCCTGCAGCAGGAGTTTCTGTCCCAATTGTCCCGCGTAAGCCCGGGTGCTGGTTACATAAGGGAGATTGCAGGGGTTAGAATGCGATGTCCTGGTTCGACATATCCCCGCCCTGGTCACAAGTGAGGTGGGGCTAGGGCTATCGGTTTCCATTGTGTGCCATGGTGTGTCCGCAGTGTGTGGGCGCCTGGAGGGGTCCGCTATCCCATCTGTCTCCAAACTTCGTGGGGCAGCGAGTTTGTGTGCCTACTACAGCTTCTATGTGACACCAGTCCCCACAGTTCCCTCCGTTAGGAAAGCCATTCCACTCAGAGAGAGGCGGAGGAGCATGTTTTCGAACATGTGGCTGTGCCCGGCAGCTGGCAGCTTCGCATAGGAGACCCTGAGAGCTCGGGAGACAAGTCGACGACCTCCAAGCACTGACCTACCCGCGTCTGCGGCCAAGCGGTAGGCGTCCGCCTCTCACGATGGGCACGCATTTACAGGAGAGGGTTCGACTCCCGCCTCGGTACAAAATGATTGTCAAATATGTGTTCCAGCCCTCGAGTGCGCTGTATAGTGCTTGGCTATGGATAAATTATGACATGACATGACACGACCTGGTCCATATATCCATCCCGAAGATGGCAACCTGGATGAGGGTCCCGACGCGAGCACACCCGACGTGCCTGGCATATACTGCAAAACCACGCACCCACCACCTCCCGAGTCTATGCGCCAGACTCCCGTCGGGCAAGTCCTTGGGGCACATAGGTGGTGCAGGAGGAGCTTGCGCAGCAGTCTCAGACCTGTAGTAGTCTTAACAGTGAGACTGGTGAAACATCGACTGGACTGGTTGATGTGCCACTTGCGCCTATCGATGGACGCATTGGGGACCAAGCACCGGGTGCGCCATCACAGAAATGGCTAGTTTTCTTCCTTAGCAGTCGCGTTGTAAGCTTTACCTCTAAGACAGGCAGACAGAGCATTCAATTCTGCATCAGGCAGTCCACTTGTGTCCATCATATTGCACAGTTGCTTTATGGCACATTCGAGGGTCATCCTTTATGGCACACCCGATATTTCCAAGCATCGGAGTCCACACTGCGCAGGCAGGTTGTCCTATTGTGCAGCAGCTTGGGTTTGACATGAAATTCGTTCAGACTGCAGAGAAATCATGAAATCGGCTGTTCAGGAAAGGACCAAATCAGATATGGTATCCTCTCCTGAATAGCTTGGCTCAAGCATGATCGACAGTTTGCCGCTGGCAGTATATGCCGCGCCTTCGAGTACAACCATGACTTGTAAGCCTCTTTTTTCTTGCACCCTCCCCAAGGCTACATCTTTTTTCGTACTGACTGTTTCCGAATCTATTTCGACGGGTGACAGGCCAGTTAGAATAAAGTGTACGCCCCTGGAAGAACCTACTTTCATCTTCTTTCGACTAAACCGGTTTCGACTTTGTTTTTAGCGGATGTGAGTACCACGCCATTGCCGCCGCCACCACCGTGCTTTAAGCAATCCAAGTATTCTTCCTTGCGAACGTCTTCATTTCGTCAGAAATGGGGTAATGACTCGCCGCAAGCATGCGCCGAGTTTTGTTTGGAAATTCACGAAGATCACGACGATGCCCGCTCATGTCGCGCCTTCGAGTATAATATTCGCAATGGTGCGTGCCGGTTTTTCGAACGGACTTCGCAAGATGAGAAGGCACGATTGTCCGACAATAATCACATGCATGTGTACGAATTGGACGAAACGTGCTGGACACAACGGAATGCCCCGACTGCACCGCCGCACGTGTCCGCTTGTAAACGAGGTTCGAAACCATTGATGGAACGGGTCAGTGGGTTCTATTTGGGTGTGTCTGGACTGGCGTTCAAGCAGGTCCAAGAAAAGCAGTGTGTTGACGAGTGTCTCAAGGACGTGGTAAGCCGTACAACTTGCTGGCACTGACTGGCTGTGATTGCTGTCAGTTTTAGACACCGGGTCGTCACGAGAATTATAAATGCCAAAGCGTATCCTATAATCAGGAGAACGAGGCTTGCGTTTATTTGAGTCAAATAGCGCGTCCACTGCAAAAGAATGGCCCGCCATTGACACCCGACGGCAGGTACAGATATTATTCGAAATTGTGTCTTTCAGTCGACGCAGTGGCCAAATGTCCCGGCTATATCACTCGATTCGTGGGCAAACAGCTGGTGGCTATGAGCGATGCCAAGACCACTACCTCCGACTATAGCGAGTGTGTCAGGGCTTGTTTAACGGCCGAGACCAAGTTGGGATTCGTGTGCCGTTCGGGAATGTTCTACAACAAGGTGAGTGCCTGTCAGTGGACCAGACCCCATGTCGCAGTACCTGTTGGGTCGCCCTACATACTGCACCGTCTGTTACCTTCAGTGAAAGGCTCGGCTAACATGGAACAGCTCATGATGCTCATGAGATGCTCATGATCGATCATCATGTCATGATGATCATGGCGATCATGATGAGCGTGATCATGATCATTATGAACATGATCATGCTGATGATCACCATGATCATGATCGATCATCATGTCATGGTGATCATGCTCATGATCATGCTGATGATCATGCCGTCATGGTCATGATGGTTGTTTCATGTTATCCGCGCCTGTCACTGTCGCAGTTTTCCACTAGGCGACAGGTTAACAGAGTGAATCCGAGGCAGTACATGGAGTGATATCATCGTGATGAAACCCAGTTTCGGCTGTCTATCATAGAAGACGTGTTTAGAGCACGGCTAAGAGGAGAACACATATCACTATAATAAAGCTGTCTCACAGGTGGCTTCTTGGAAATCCAAGAAGACGGCCTTGTGGACGCGCTCGCAATGTGCATGTTGTCATTTCAGCAATCGACTGGCAACTGCATTCTCAATTATTCCGATCACTACGACGAGCACACATTATTCGTGGACGACCAGGCTGAAGTCGATTACTTTTCAGTTAGGTCGTGTCAATGGTGAGCATGTCAGGTGGCTATGTTGGCACCCTGATCATTATGATAACTGGTACATGATTACCAAAGATGCTGTACGATGGCTTGTAGTGACCGCGAGTGCATGTCCCCTAGCGATAGAGCATTGTCAGTGATCCAAAGGAGCACTGCTTGGAGTAAAGAGAGACACAACTGTAACGCGTTGGATATGGTAGGTTAGCACTGTCATACTGTAACCTCTTGTGATAAGAGATCAGTGATGTGCAGGTGCCATATCTGAAACTAGATTTTGCCCACCTCGTCCATGGGGATTCTAATGAGCCTTGCCGCCCCATTGGTGCAGCAGGATATGCGCCCAGCCCTTGGTTTTTTGTCTCCAACTGGCTGGGTGTGGCCTGACTGCTTCCTGTTGATGTCTGATCGGGCACGTTCGTGTGCGGCTGCTTAGTAAAGCACTTGTGGATTTGGTTCTTGTTTTGAGTCGTGCTCAAGCCCTTACCCAGCCTTTATAAGAGTGGCAGCTAGAAGGAAGCAGATGCAGAAACATGACAGCATGGCACATTACTTCACTCAAAACTATTTCCTGTTGCAACTTGGGAAATCTATCTGAAACTATATTTTACTCGCTCCATGCAATAATGCGGCTGTTCAGGTCTAGTTTGGGCCGCGCTATATATGGTAGCGCGGCGCCTGTAAAATAGCACGCTAGATGCGTCACAGTCTTACATGGACCAAGTAAAATATAGTTTCAGATTAATGACTGGCTGTCACTGGTCTCTCACAGGAAGCATTTTTCATCTGGATTTGCAGCGCAAGAGGAGGGCCCTGGTGCCGAGTACGATGTAGACCAGGGCTTGGAAAATGCTGATGATACTGATACCAGTCCAAACACCCAAGGTGCCACCTGAAATGGGAAGACAGAGGTGCAGTTGTGGCTCTGATGCAAGCGAATAAGAACTGACCGATGCTGCTTATCAGTTCATCCAC
The DNA here is from genome assembly GCA_030248295.1 of Mesodorylaimus sp. YZB2_4. Classification (NCBI taxonomy): domain Eukaryota; kingdom Metazoa; phylum Nematoda; class Enoplea; order Dorylaimida; family Dorylaimidae; genus Mesodorylaimus; species Mesodorylaimus sp. YZB2_4. Next base: position 402,765 of record JASANH010000735.1, read on the forward strand.
TGAAATATGCTCCATTTTTTCGATCACTTTGAACTGATTGATTTCGTAGTACATTTCCAAAAGTGTAAATTCTTGAACAGTTTGGCTGGTAAAGTTCTCATTTAGAGCCCGATTCATGTACTTGGTTAGCGCCTCTGTTTTGAGAGGGCTGGGGAATTGAGCGTAGGAAATTTTAGCTGATAAGAATTTGTACTCGCATGGTTCGCGACAGTCGTTCGTGCACTTGCTTATGTTGAATCCTTTGCGACTTAGACGAGATTTCTTGAATCTGAAAGGGCATTAAAATTCAGACTGCGTGTTGCTACATGTTTTCTGTTAGCCGTGCTGATTTTTTGGGCGGGTCGGACCATAAAGACTGCTTCTAGTCATTTTGGTTTGATAATTTGATAAGATTCCTGTTTATCGCTTTTAAATTACTCAGCAGAAAGATGTCTGAAATGCACGGCTAACAGGAAAACACAGTCAGTAAGAATATGTGCCTTACGAGGAGTTGTTCAATTCGGCGTAGATGGCCGTGCATTCGAAGTCCTGGTTTGTGCACTGGCTAGTGTTCTTCATTTTTGTGTATTGAACTGTGCATCCACATTCGTCCATCAAATAACGGGCAGTGCAGTCGATTTGGCACAATGCAGTTGTGTAGATGTCTACAACCAGAATGACCCATTCAGCACTGACTTGCGAGTCACTGCAGCCCGCACTGTGAGAGTCACCTAACCTGTCGTTGGTCTGCTGCATGGAAGCACCTCACCAGTGATCACAGGTCGGCTATGCTGCCTGAGTGCATAGTCTAGCGGTGAGAAGGCTAGGTGGCTAGGCGATTGGCGGAGCTGATGGTGCCGACATGCACACCTGCAGACTAGGTGTCTCACAATCAGTGTGGCCGTGCTAACCATGCCTCCTGCAGTCCAACAGGGCGCTCAGTACGTGAGTGTCTGCTTGCGTGTTGGGCAATGGGGAGCCAGGACTCATCACTGCACGCTGTATACCCCTGCCAGCTATGGGTGGCAATACCTAGACCACGAAGTCTCATTATGAGATGGGGTTAAGACACCAGCTGTCTTACAAGGTGTCTATTGCGCCAGACAGTTCATATAGACCTACCCGAGTCCACATATTCATAGTCGGCGTAAGTTCTGCACGGCAGGGTTGGCTTGTAGAATCGGAGTCCACCGTGACCATCTCCCCTCAGCCTAGTCCTGGTCTTCTCCGCGGATATGGATATTATGGCGTGCTGTGCTGGTCCAATGAATAAGGTCGGATTCAGGGGGTCTTGATCGATTTCTCCAAAGTATAGCGTGATCTTGAACCCGGCACTCGGTCTCTCCAAGAACAGCACATGCTCGTGATCATCACCGGGTCGGGCGTCCAAAATGAAATAGATGCTAGCTTTGAAACCTGCTTTAGACAGAAGAGGAGAATGGACTGATTGTGAGTGCAGCTGTGCACGTGCTCGCATTTCACCTGTTGCATCGAATTGGGAACGTTTCTTGAAGACGGACATGGGGTTGATCTTGAAGCAGCTGTATCCGTCTGATGGCACGCTGTTGTTGCAGCAGCTGCGAGAACTGTTGGCCAGGTCAAATTGTTTACTGTCGCCGCATAGGAGCATGGTCTCTTCGCAAGTTTGGGCTAGGTTACTTATTATCTGCAAGGGGACGTCGTTAAGGTGTGCCCACAGTCTTTCACCCCTCCTTCCATTATGCGCATCTACAACCCCTGAGAGGTTCGCAATGCCCCACCCGCTTTACTGATCGCAGTTCTTACGTGAATCAGACCCTGCGGTAGATCATGGATATACTACGACAGGATTTTCCAGCAGCAGGCTGCCATCACAAAGGCTGGTGGCTAGCAAAGGAGGATCGTCTCGAGTAATCGCGATCGTGTGCAAAGTTCAATGCATTGTTCGAGAGCTAAAAGACGATGAAACGGCACGTAAGGCTGAGTTTTTCATTGTTTTGTAAAGAAAAGTTGAAAACTCAGGTGGTCAGAGCACTTTGCACTCGAATTTTCAAATTGAGCTGATAGGCGAGAGGCCGAGGAATCTAAAACTTTTAACTTCTCCAAGTGCTTGACGCTCCCACACTGTAGCCAGGCCTCGCAGGCGTAGGAAGGAGGTGGTCGGCGAGACAGACACCCGACTGGATTAGGAAAGTCTTGCGACTATACCAGTACCTACGGCTGAAACATCAACCCGAGGAGTCGATGTCAGGGGAGAGTATCGATTAGTCTCTCCCATCATCAGCAGGGGACTTCATGGCTAATTCGCCGAGATTTTAGCGATGTTTCTTGCTAGCGCGGCATACTGTAGTTTTTGGTGAAACGCGCACAGCGATTCTCGATGCTAAAATCGTTGCTAGACTAGCAATGGCTACTGCTAGTGGCGTGATTTTTGGTGAAACACAGATACGTTGCTTTTAGCGAGGAACATTGCTTTTAGCATTGCTCAAGCTGTGGTGAAACAGTACCCAGGTGGCACCACCATCAGCATTAGGCACTGTAATCTCAGAGAGGTTGGGGTAAAGACACGAGTGGCGAGGTCACACACGGACTCTTGGTGTAAAGTCATTACACTGCACGCTTCCCCAAGCAACTTGGCTGCCATTCACTCCTCCCTCCCGTCGTGTCAGCAAGTGGTCGGTTTGTTCGAGTTGCTCATTTTGGTTTCATCGAATCATGTCGGGCGATTTCGTGCGTTGTCCGAAGTGCAGCAAGGCGTTGGGTACGGAAGCGTCGGTGGTGGGCGAACAGTTTTTCCATCCCGACTGCCTGAAATGCGATGGCGAATGCGGCAAACAGTTGGAACGGTCGTGCTTCGAAGTGGAATCGAAGAAAGTGTGCAAACGGTGCTACGATGCCGACTATGCCAAGAAATGCGATCGTAAGTGATTGCTGTTTGACATTGTGGCTATAATTCTTGCTATCGTCCTTGCAGGCTGTTCGAAACCGATTGAAAAGGGCAAAGTGTTGGAGTTGATGGGCAAAGAGTACCACGACAAGTGCCCGCCCGTCTGCCACAAATGCGAGAAGGCCCCGTCGGACAGTCAGTACGTGGCCAGCGAGGACAACAAGCCGTCGTGCCTCGAATGCTTCTGGATGAAGGCCCGAGATGAACGTCGCAAGCAGGCCAAATCCGGTTCCTCCGACAAGAAGTCCGCTGCGTCCCCGGCCGCCTCCGACAAGAAGGGCGCCGGGTCCCCCGCCGCCTCCGACAAGAAATCCGCCGGGTCCCCCACCGCCTCCGACAAGAAGTCCTCCTCGTCTCCCGTTGCTGGCCAGAAGAAGTCGCCGAGCTCTTCAGAATCCAAGAAACAACCCAAAAAGTCGCCCGTCGCTGCCAAGTGAACAGGTGAACATTGTGATCGTCGAGGTGATCGAGTGCTGATGTGTGCTGTGTCATGTAGTCCTCGTACTAGACAGTGCTTGTGCCCAGGAAAAATACCATTTTGGTAATCGTGTCAGCCAAATTTGATGAACATCACCCCTTCCCTGTCACATCGAGTATGCGGAGGCATCTTGTGTGATACCTACTCGATTCCTCGCAAAAAGGGCGCATCAGTAATTAGGGCGCAAACATTCAAAAGAGGGGCAAAGAAGCAGAGGCGCACGGGCTTCTGAATAAGCCATTGGTACATTGTTGACTACGATATTCATTCGATTTTCCACTTTGACTATCGACCCATGCCTCTCGAATTCAAAACCAAACCTAGTTAGACCGCCAAATACAGTAGACGTACAGTATATCTATCGGAAAGAGAAAATGGAGAAAAATCGTTCTAATTTGAAAAACGAGAGGAAATGTAATATCTACAAGCAAAGCAAAGACCGCTGTTTTGAACCAAGTCAAACAGTCACATGCAATCACAACCATGCGCCCGATCCACCTCAAGCAGTCGTGAAAAGAACGATCAACTATCACAGAGCGAGCAGCTGCTACGCACTATGCGAGTCATCCAACTCACTGCTGCCTCCATCATCGGTTCAAGGCCCCAAGAGCCCATTCCGATTCCTGAATCCCATCTGCTCAACGCGTCCGCACAGGCATTCTTACTGCTTCACCAACCCTCATTCTCTTTCTAGGAGCTGGTTGCTCCATATGAGCATCAGAAATGAGCAAACGTTGGCTGGTCAGACGGCTCTCTGTCGGTCAGGGTCCACATGCAATTCTTGTCTTTCTTTGCTTTCAAAAAGGGAAAGCGCCCACTTGCGCCCTTTTTGCGATGCGCCCTTTCTGCCTGAGACGCATCGGCTTCCATCTGAAGAGCACCATTGGTCCAGACAGCAACGGCCCCGCCCCCGCCAACGGTTGCCTGAACCCGAGCGAGACGACCACGCTGTGGGTCACCGTCAAACCATTCTCCGGCACCGACACGTCGTCCGATCGCGTCACCACACCATCGAGTGGACTGACTCTCCGGCTGGTGCTGCCAAGAAGTACAAACCCGGGTGGTTCACGGGGCCTCCGACGCCGCCGGTAGGGGGTCGCCGTTAAAAATTCCGAATCACCCGCGAGAAAACCATGACCCACGTGCAACAACTGATCTCGATCGTGATGACATCGTGCTCGAGTACTGACAAGGCAAGGCGCAAGCATGAAGGAAAGGAGCACCAAGAATCAGGGGCATGAAAAGGATCATCAGGGATCCTTCCGGACATTCTGATCTGCCGCGGGCGAGCAGGCACCTCACATTTGTGCGTGCAAGTAAAGTGGCCGGTTGGATCCCTTGGAGCCCAAGTCCCTAGCTGGACCCGACTAGGGATCCGACCGAACTGGATGCCATGCTGTTGTGGCTGAACTCGGTTCCTGTAGCCTTCGTCGTCAGGTCTGGGCTCCTGTAACCTACAAGGGGGTCGTGACTGGTGGACGGTTTGAGATTGGGAGCTCTCTGGCGCGCCTGCCTACGTTGACCGAGCGTCCAAACCAGGCACGCCAGCAATATGGGAGGCGGGGAGGAGTCGTCGACTGCCAGGTTGCCCAACGATCGCTGCACCGGTCGGGGCCAAATATGGAGCTGGCAAAAGGCGACGCGGCGTGACAGTGGTGGAATCGCTCTTGCGAGTCGACGGATCTTTGGAACCTAGCCGATACAATCGGACGCCCTTTTGAATCTCGATTAAGGGTGCCCTACTGAAGGTACTACCTACCCAACAGCCCATCTCTTATCGTGCAAGCCGCATCCAAGGTCGGCCAAGCTTCTCTAACCTGCTGGCAAAGATGGCAAAGTTCACGACGACCCTTCAATCGCAGCAGCGAGTTTTCTGCTTTTCTTTACCAAATAATGAAAAGAACTCAGCCTTGCCCACCCACTCACAACAATGTCTTACTTGCAGCTTACTGAACTTTGCACTGGGATGGAAGCTACTGGAATCTATCCACCATCATGATCATCTGCAGCCACCCACCTTTCTGCGCATAGCCAGCATATCCAGGTGTGGCACCACAGGGGCCTGTGATCAAGTCAACATCCCCTGTACACTCACAGTGTTTAGCGTAGACCCATTGCCATTGTCAATGAAACGAGTGTACTCTGAGCGAGTGCTATTCACAACTTGATCCTCGTCTTCCATAAGTTTGAAGAATTCTATGCCCTTTTCTTGATTGGCCGCGTATTCAATAGCATAAGGGTCGTTGGCCAGTCCTTGCTTTTCCAGCTTGGATTTAGCGAGCCAGTTCAAATTGCACAGAGTGAAGTTGGGCCAATCCAACACACCGTCTTCCGGATTCTCGTATGTGATGCTAGTCACCCATTTATCTTCGTCCACGAAATCGTACAGGAGTGAATAGCATTGAGTGATGGCCAGGAAGCACCCTAGGCTGAGGATTATGGCCCACACACTTTTGAGGACGATTGTTTTTGCGTAGAGAAAGTCGAGGACACCGTGCCATCCAGTCAGTTGGGCCCACTCGGAGAAGGGACTGTTGAAGGAATTCAATTCATTGGTCGCAGGCTCCATATTCGTCTGGAGTTCAGTGGTAGCTCGGGGGTCGGGGGCTACTCCGTCAAGCCATCGATAACGTCCATATCAGACCGGCCTAAGCAGAAGAGCACGAGCCCAGTATGTGCACATCAGAATGCAGGACTTGACGCCAGTGAGGAATCATATGACTGTATCACCGACCCACCACTTTGATGTGGCGCGTTCTAATCAGCTTGTGTGTGGAAAACTAGGGCGTGACTGCTAGCTTGGCTGGCATGGCATGGGAGTGCACGATCGATACGGAACTGAGGCCCGGGTTTGACCGATTAAGCTTTTGAGTGCCAAGGTGACCCTGCATCGACATAGAATAGGGACATAGGAGAGTGTGGTGGGCTAGTGTGTCATTTGAATCCATTTGACTGGACAAAGCTGCTGATGGCGGGGATTTTCCCGTGGATAGTGGCTTCTCTTTCCGTATTCGAAAGGCAAATTGAAGACTTCGGGCTGAAGGCACTGATAAGAATAAGAGCCTTGCTTGAAGTGAATGCTGTCATTATTAAGGATTTGTAGCGCATATAAGAAGGAAAATATTGCAACTTGTGTTTCTGCTTGGGTGTGTTTGCTGGGTGAGTGATCCAGTATGACGCTCGTGTGGGCGGTGTGAGATATGAGAGACCCAGTCTCTGGTACAAACAGCTCCGAGCAGGAATGCCCACAAGGAAAACTGGAAGATCTGCCGGGGCAAGTATCCCTCTCTCGCCGCCCAGCAATGCTGGTTACACGCCTTATCGACTTGCGCAGCGAGCAGCATGCGCAATGTGCAAGTCAACAAAGGTGCATCGAATTCAGTGTAGCGAAAATCATTAACATTATTTTGGGAGCTCCTAGCAACCAAGCGGGATTGTGATTGCAACCTGAATTGTTCCTAGCAGATACAAGTGTACTAGGCGGAATAGACCTACATTGAAGAAAATACCACCGGGAGTTGTCGCGACTCTCGCGATAATGACCTTTCCTTCTTCTCATTGAATCATCACATCACCTTTAAACACAGTAACCTTACTCACGGCTCTCCTGAAACAATCCAGTTTCCCACATGTGCATTCTAGCGCACTCTCTGCTTCTAGCCCAAACAGATTTCTTTTCCTATCCACATTCCACTCTTTTCATCTGTTCTGTGCCTTTTAGCTGTAGGATGATATTTTAGTGTGCAGTATAGACTGGCGAGATCAGCTGTGTTCTCTTCTGTAGGGAAACATCGCTACAGGAGTGGATGGTCTCAAAAACCCTACGTAGGAGCCAGGCACGTGAATCCGACGAGTTTCTGCCTCGCCCAGTGCAACCCGCGCAGGCAGGCGTGGGAGAGAGTGCGGCCGACCGAAGTCGGCGGGACAAAAACTCCGACTGGAGGTAGGCAAGTCTCGCGACTATACCTGACCTAGAAACATCAACCCGAGGGGTTGACGTCTCCCAGCCAGGGGAGAGTATCGATTACTCTCTACCACTCGCCATGGCCTGCCCGGTAGGGGTTACACCAGTAAAGCAACCGATAAGCTGTGAAGCAGCCAGTCAGGCAACCACGGACACTACCTTCTCCCCAGGGCAACCACACCCAGCACACAAGTCAGGTAGAGCAAAGTACTGTGCAAGTCGTGCTGGCAATGTCGGCACATCGAGCATGAGCTTCCTGAAGCAGTTAATAGCCTCCTAACGCTCTTCTGAGGTGTCCTATTCGAGTTGTAGCACCCTGGATGCCAGAGCAGACGCTGTAGCGACTGGGTCCGTATTACTCAAGGAATGAAGTGGTAGAGCTTTTGCACCTCGCCAAAACTCCAGAGCAGCCAATCAAGTCTTCCAACCTAGTCCATGCTGTCACCCTGCACCAAGCACTTAACAGCGCACTCGACATGAGGGGGGACACATTATACAAGAATTTATTTACCAGGCCGCGAGTCGAACACTCGCCCGTAACTGCGCACCCGGCGTGAGAGGCAGACGCCTAACCCACCAGGCCACGAGCCCGACGGGACCCTGACGGGAGACGCTCCCCTGTTGGCTGCGTGCAGAATATCCATCGCCAGTCGAGCCTCTACTCAAGAAGACATTCTGCTGCAGGATAGCCAGCACAGGTGAGGTTCACACAGCAATCCTATCGCTAGGGCTCCCCACACGCTGACCATGCGGCACACACGGCACGGCACGGCACGGCACAGTCACACAGCGGTGTTCACGTAATGATATACAGGCGTCAAAGTCCGTTGGAGGGTTGGTTTCGTAAGAAAACATCGATCTTCTACTGGTGTGAATTGGCAACTGGAACTCTTCCTGTAACCAGATGCCGATTCTTCGGGCACACTTCTGCAAGCAGTGGCATCCATACTACTTCGATTTATGGACAAGTCCATACTGCCGCGGGTCGTGTCGGTCGTACTTGTGAGAATACTTTTTTGCGAATGTTTATATCTCTTCTTTGGATTAAGGACGGGCAATTGTCCTTTCGCGTGCCTAACTGCTAAACGACGCCTTTTCTCACCCGCTCTGGCCCTTTTGTAGTCTTTTTTCAAATGGCTGTTCAACAAAGTGTAGACCAGAGGGTAGATGACGCAGCAGATGTAGGGTAGCATGTGCACGAAATAGCTCAGCACAACTGTGGCTTGGCTTTCGTGCCCGTGACTCTCGTGTGGTGTCAAGCACTGCCACATGGACATGGCCCAGTAAGGCGACCACACAGCCAAATAGACGAAGACCAGGCCCAATGTAGTTGTGCGAACACGGTTCAAGTAGGGCGAGCCGGAAGCCACCAGCGCATCGCCCGTTTGGCCATTCTGTAGCCCCCTTTGCGATCCATCTCTCGAGATGTGCCTCGGGGGCTGTTGGGGATCCGCACTCGATCCATTGCTGCTGGCTGTGTTCTTGTAACAGCTGCTCCTCTTACGTTGCCTTCGGGCGCTATATAAAGAGGCTGTGTAGAAAAAGGTAAAGAGGCCGGCGGGGATGACATATCCAATGACGAACCCGTAGGCTGTGAAAGCTATCATGACACTCTCGGGTGGATGGAAAGCGCATTTGGTGAGCACATTCAAAATATGCGTGTCGTTGAATTGGACTAGGTAAAATAAATCACCGTACTCGTAGACTGGTGTCATCAGGAGTAACGAAAAGCAAACGCAGAATAAAACCAGACAAATGGCTTTTCGAGTCGATGCGACTGAATGAGCCGAAGTTGGTGGGCCTCGGAGACGCACGTAGCAAAAGCCACTCAAAGATGCTAATAAGAATGGCGAACAAAATTTGCTCATCCCTTCGCTACTTAAATATAATCGACAGAGAAATCTGGATGGCACAATCCATTCACCAAATATTAGATCACAAATTAAAAGCAACAAAAATGTCAGCATAATTAATTCACAGACGCATAATGCTAGGATAAATATTTGCACACTTTTCGGTGCCTCCGTCCGCGACTGACGGAATACACGACCGACCACGATGATCACCCAAGTATTGCACACCATGCCCAATGAAAAGAGCACGCAATAGGCTGCGATCAAGGTCAATCGATTCTGATCGATGTGCGACAGATCGTGTTCAACGAATTCGTAAGTGCCCGTGAACGGGTATGCTCTGGTGATGGTTTCGTTCGTGGCCACATCGTCTTCCGAGTCAGTCGAACTCATGATTTGAGTGTCTCAACGGGTGGTCATAGAGAGTTTCAGGATCGAGTCCGGTCGACCTAGCAGACCGCGAGGTGAGGAGAGCGAGTAAGGAAAGACTTTGATTGGAGCTCGGGCAGACCTCGAGCCTGTTAGAGGCGAAGAAAGTTTAGTAACACGATTTTGGAATCGACTGTTCTTAGCTGGTCAGTGCACGCGAGGGAGTCCAGCCTGCCCTCTCCGACAATCACTTATTCAAAAGGAGGAGGAGGAGATTGTGTGATAAACGGCTTTCCGCTAAATCTATTTTCGAATTCGTTACAGCCCAGCAATTAGAAGTTTCGTAATTACGAATCCTTCCTCGGATGCACTATTGGCTAAACTAGCCTCACAAAGTTTTCTTTTTCTGCTGGAGGCTTGTCATACGATGGCAATTATTTGAGTTTGGCCAACACATGCCGAGGCGGTGCATGATTTTCTTGTGCGTTAATAAGGCGCCTTGAAAACCTCACATTCTTACAGCCCGCAGTGAAAACTGGGGGTCAGTTGATCGTTTGTAAACTTAAGCACGTTCGTATCGATTCTGGGCAAACAACGTTTATCATTCTAATTATGAATTCCGATCCTAAGCTATCCGTCTTCTGACCGATAGTACGTCTGAAAATGAATCTTTTCGATCCCATTTCTACGGGATAAACTATGAACGACGCAAGTTCACGCGGGAGTGCACTTTATGATTGCAACACGGAGTACTGGTCCCACTGGCAGGCTGGTGATTAGACACTATGACATCAACTGTTTTGGTGACAGAAACCACGCCGGTAAGGCTAGCTATATGTCGAGAAAACGGGTCAGCGATGGCGTTGGCAAGTCGAAGTGGTTAGCTAACCAATTTTGCAGTACCTAACCGCAATCTGAAACCATATTTTACACACTTATGTCATGTCATACTTTGCCATAGCCAAGCACTCGAGGGCTAACGAACACACATTTGACAATTATTGTTTGCCCAGGCGGGAGTCGAACCCCAATCTGTTAGTGTGAGGGGCGGGCCACGACCAGGACGCGTGTGGAATTGGCTGTGTGGCACTTTTGGTCATATTTCTGACAGGCTATGCTAGCTGTGTCTTGGTGTTTTGTCCAGCACTAGATTGAAAATGCAATGCGCTAGCTTGGTGCCCCACTTCTTCAGGGATATCATGGTCTCAGAAAAACAGAAAATTCAAATTCAAGAATTTCATAGGATTTCCAAGAAGAACATGCGGCCAGTGGGGGCCAAGCACTCCTCCTTGCCCTCGTCGTCCTGATTGCGAGATAAGGGTGTCACCCGCGCACCAAGGCGGCGGGAGACGCAACCAAACTCCAATGGAGGAAGGCATCAACCCGGGTGGGTGAAGGGGATAGCATCCATCTGCCGACCGCCAGGAATGCTGGTTACAAGGGGATATAAAATAGGAAAAAGCAAACATATTTGACTGCACATCGAGCCGAGGGATCATCACCAATGGAGCACTGCCGCGCACACCTTTGCTTGTAGATTTGGTCCGCTGCGTCAGAGCTCGAAGCTCCCTTACTTGCTCGAAGGCTACAGGATTTCAAACAGTTCCTTCACAAAAAGAGTTATCATACCATCATATCGCCCTAACAATATGCAAAAAGCCCTATCATTCAGGCACTCATATCACACGACAATCTTACCCCAGAGGCTTGGGATTTCGAATGGGAGGGACACGAGCGAGGATTTTCAGCAATCATATGATTGTAAATATCTTCCGCAGAAGAGTGCTCAAGGGTGCAGAACTGAAGTAAAACGCATTGTGCGATCTGCTTACTTTGGCGATCATAAATGAGCTGTATAACATGTGCTGTTTTTTCGATTACATCCTTATTGAAGCAGGTTTCACGATTAATACTCAAGATCATCGAGTCATCGAAAAAACAGCACAGAGAACAGCAAGCAAGATCGTACGTCTACTTGGAGGCGTACTTCTTGACCAAGACATCGGCCGGAGTCAGCGACATCATCATCATCATGATTTGCCATATCACCAAACGCTTGCGCACTCGAGGGTGAAGGGACACATTTTACACGAAATGATTTACCGGCCCGCGAGTCGAACACTCGCCATGTTGGGTAGCCCGGTACAGTTGGGGAGGAGCCGACGCACTCCATCCAGGAGCCGATGACCCCAGGGCAGTCGACTGCATCATCTTCTTCTGGGCATTCTGTTCCCTCACCAGGCGGATGTCGTAGAGCACGACGGCGAGGGCGATCGGGGTGACGCAACAAATGATCAATCCGATCAGAGTGCGCTGCAGGTTGACGATGTACAGGTCATCGTCTTCCTCTTCCATCTCATCCTCATCCTTATCATCGTCATCGTCGTGGGCACCCTGCCCGTGTCGCTGACATTACTCGTGGGGTGCTGGGATTTCGCCGCTGTCGGTGCAAGGCACTGTCATTGTCGAACCGTTTTTTAAGCAGTACAAGTCAATTTCGTCATCGGGTGGGCGTTCTTTAACCGTTCCATTCTTGACAGGCGGTTTCGTAGTACTCGCTAGCTGGGCAGTTGTTTGGCCCCATTTTCGTGCGTGGTCCTTACCAATTCTTGAAAACGCAGCTGGATAGACTGTCTTCTATCCATGGCCAGAACCATTGCTTTGGGTGTTCGCATATTTCGGTTGGGATATCGTTCAGAGATGCAGCCTCGTAGTAATTGCTCCATCCGCGCAAGACACCACCGTCTTGTTTACGAGTCAAATTGAGCGCGTCCACCACAAGCGCTTGGAATCCATCGCTGTCTGGCATGGGCGTCGGTTTCGATGATTTCTTGGATTTTTTGCTTCTGTTCGGTTTCACTGATTTCGCACACTTTATCGATGATGACTAGCTTCGGGACGTCGCCGCCAGCTCAGACGCCGCTAGGTGGCGCTGCGCGTGGGTGCAGCGCCACCTAGGCTTGTCTGCTATGAGCGCCAGGATGCGGCGAGTAAAAGAGGCGGAGTTTTGGAGTTTCGTTTCAGTTTGGGATTTTTGGCGGTGGCGATTAGTCGGTTTGATAAAGCGGTTCCTAGCATTCGTTTGGTTTATAGATCGACACGAAATTTTTATTGTTATCAAATGTTGCTATCAGAATTATTCGAAGAACAATTATCTTCGACTACGATTATCGGCGCGAGTGAAAAAACTAGCGATTTTGGAAAATTGTTCTCATCAAATTCATATATCGGTTTTTATTTTCATCATGAAAATTCGGCCACTATTTCTTCAAATACGATAGATCTTAAGGAGTCGGCAATATTGCAAAATCGGCAGCAAAAACAATGCCAAATATTTTTCGAGCAAGCAAAAATTTTAATGGAAAATTTATGCGGTGTGGCGAGCGGTGGTGAATCGAATGCGAAAAAGGCTAAATCAAATCGAAACGATACGTCTAGTTTGGCCATTGTTTTCGTATCGATTAATCAAAGTATAAAGGATGAACAAGACAGCAAAATCGAATGTTTAACGGGCCAAGAAAAAGGCGATGATTTCGCGTGGGTTTTGCCATCGAAAGAACAACAAACACGGGTAAGACAACTTTGTTTTATTAATTTTATCAGTTTTTTGCTTGCAACTACCTTTTTATCGCTTCTTTTTCGGAAAATAGGAACCGTTGCTTTGCTTCAAGTTTTTTGAAGCTACAGTCATGGAGACACTAGAATTCTAGTGTGTATAATCCATGGCTACAGTGCAGGAGGATTGGAGAGACCCTGGAGTTGTGTTTTAGAGAGTTGGAACTCTTCGTGAATCAAGACTTGATATTCCAATTTGTTGAAGGATGCTCAGTTTTTTAGGGCATTCAAAAAACCGACATCTCAATTGAGGCAACCTTTTCAAGTTTTTAATCTTCTGTTTATTTTTGTTTTGGCGTGTCGCGATCGCCTTTGAAGCTTTTTTCAATGTGTTTTGTGCTATAACGCAGTCTTTATCTTTAGTGTTCTTTGTTACTCGTTTCTATTCGCCCCAGATGCTCGGTCGGGCGTAGGATAAATCTCGGATGGTGTCAGTCGGTGGCGTCCATCGCTTGAGATTTCATTTTTCAGTGTCGTTCGTTTTTCAAACGAGCGGCCTCCTTTTTGACGTGTTTGCTCAAATTGAGGCTAGGCTCTCATTGTGGCCTGGTGCGACGATGCGTGAAAATTGATTTCTGCCGAACGCATAGTCTCTTTGTCGTCAATCTCTTTGATCGTGCCGCTTTGATGCGACGCGTGGACTCTGGGGGCATGGGATGGGAATAACGAGCGGGACCCACGACTATCTCGTATGCATTAGATAAGCTTGAGTCATTGCCGTTTTATATGTGTCATAATAGAGAAAGGGGGGACGATAGCAGACTTGGCGTGGCACGAAATCAGTTATGACATGCGATGTCATGTCATATTTTACCCACAGCCAAGCACACTCGAGGGCTAAGGAACACATTTGACAGTCGTTTGTCCCCAGGCGGGAGTCGAACCCTCCCCTACCCAGAGTGAAACGCAGACGCCTTAACCCGCTAGGCGACGACCCGGGCCAGCGATAATGAGCTCTTTTTTAGGTGTTGTTATTACGAACTTACAAAATTCGTTCCACTCCCGCCTTTGTGATCGTGGATGCTCGAACGAAGCGCACGATTGCGATCGATGGTCGCAGAGCGTTGCAAGCCGATCCCCAAGGAAGACGATTTCCGTGGTAAGACTGCCTTGTCTGGATGCATCTTGGGTGCAGATCACGTCAGTGCAGGGGCAACATTTCTGACTGACTTAGCTGGGGACCCGGCTGGTGGTACTATAGGACGTGGGTGGTCGGTTTGAGATGGTCCCTCCCTTGCCAGGATGGATTCAGAGAGAAGTCAATTATCGCTGATTAGCGGATAGGAGAAAGCCTGCTTCTTTGTCTGGATGCATCTTGGGTGCTGATCACGTGGGTGTCAGTGCAGGGGCAACCTTTCTGACTGACCTGACTCAGCTCGGAACCAGGCAGAAGTTAGTGTAGGGCGTGGATGGGCAGGGTCGGTTTGAGATGGTCGCTAGCCCCCGGGTGAAGAAGCAAGTCAAACACCGCTGCTTAGTGGAAGCGAGACAGTCTGTTTCTTGGTCTGGATTCATTTTGGGCACTGATCATGTTAGTGTCAGTGCAGGGGCAACCTTTCTGACTGACAAGGGAACATCGCCAACCGTTAAGTCGACAATGGAAAACCAAAAATTGTAATATGTTCCAAGGTGCAAAAGAAAGCTCTGTGCAAAATATCAGAGGCGTTTGGCCAATTGTTCAACAGTGGTCAGCGCTTACAGTACAGTGAAATTTTTCAGTTCTGCTGAATTTTTTGATTTTTTCAAGGAAAAAACCGCGAACCAAGGTGTTGGAAGCTTAAACTCGAAACTACAAACCAAAAAAACTAGTTTGGAAGGAGCTCTGCATGTTTTCCTCAACGCTCAGCTCCCTTACCACACAAAACTTCAGGACTTTCGACGCTGACCACAACTGGCCAATCGGCCAGACGCCTCTAATATTTTGCACAGAGCTTTCTTTTGCACCCAGGAACATGTTACAATTTTTCGTTTTCTAAAGTTCGACTTAACGGTTGCCGATGTTCCCTTGTGAGTGTTGCATCTCGCAAGTATTGTAACCTTCCCATCTACCTCTGACTGACTCCTTTTCCCTTTACCACCTATCATCTGGCTGAACCTTTCCCGTTAGTGCCAAGTAAAATGTACGATCGAGCGCTTGTGGCTAACATCCTAACATCTACACCATCGGAAATGGGCACTCTTTCTGACACTGAGCCAACGTTCAGGAGTTACTGTGAGGGGTGGATGGGCAGATAGGGCTTCCAGGATTAAGAGGAATGGTGGATTAAGAGAAAATAGGTCAATTGATGCTGCTTCGTGAAAACGACAAAGCCTGTTTTGAGCTAACGAGAAGTGCGTTGTTTGAAACTTTGTTTTAAAACTTGAAAATGAAAATGAATATGTAAATTTGCAAAATTTGCCTGTTCAATCTTCAAATATGCGACTTTGGGGAAATTGCATATTTGAAAAGTCTGCAAAGCTAGGCGACTTGGCTAGTTTTTCAGATTGCAGGGTGTTTCTGGGTGGATCAGTGCAGTGGGCGGTGATGTTCTCATGGGCAGTGTTTGGCGAGACTGGGTTCGAATCCTCGGGTGAAGGTCGGTTGGTTGGAGAGGCCAGAAGCTAGGTGCCTCAAAATGTGGTGGCCAGCTGTCACACAAATGGGGTCCTGCTCTTATGTTCCTGTTCCTGTTTTTCCACATCACCAAGGGGTGAAGGGACACATTATACAAGAATTTATTTACCTGGCCGCGAGTCGAACACTCGCCCGTGTTTCTTTCTCAAACTGGTGTTTCTGTCTCAGGCATTTGCCAGAGGCGGTTGATGTGTTCAGAGGAGATTTGATGGCCAAATCGGCGGATAGTGAAACAAAAATGATTGACGTCGGCGATTTAAAAACTTCCATCAAATGTCTTCTATTCGCTGCTCATTGGGTAAGTTGGTTTTTTGCCTCGTTGGGCGAAGTCAGTCTTGATTAGTAGAGGTATGTGAGACTGGCTTTTCCCATGTTTATGGTGATGTGCATCCAACCATGAGTGAAAGTAATGAAATTTGTTGGTTGTGTCCACTGGAAATGTGCTAGTGACAGTCATTGGTTTCAGTGCCCGCCGTGTCGATCGTTCGTGAAACAGCTGAGTCAAATGTATGATCGATTAAAAGAGCGCGAATCGACGGTTCAATTCGATGTTATATTTTGTTCGATGGATCGATGCGAAGATAGTTTTCGGCAATTTTATGCCGACATGCCCTGGTTATCGTTGCCTTATAACGACCCGCGTTGCATCGCTGCTTCACGTTTGTATAATGTGCAAGGTATGTTGAGTTTGGGTGGTTGGAATAATTGGATTATGGGCCTTGATTACACCTTTTTTGTAGAAATACCAACTTTGATCGTATTGGATGCGGATAATCAAATAATAACCCGACATGGGAAATGCGAGTTGGCCATGGACCCGACGGGCAAGGTGAGTTCGAGTTGAGGTGTCTTTTGGGTGTTGGTAAAGATTCTTGTTCGTTTAGGAATTTCCGTGGTATCCGAAATTGGTTCTCGAAATGAATTCGCACACTGCTAGCCGATTGCGAGAAGATGTATCGTTTTTACTGTTTACTGGTAAGTTTTCTGTCTGAATAGGGTGCGCTGTTTCCTTGAGAAACCTCCCTGGGTAGACCCTGGAACAGATGGTTTTCCCAGTCTTGTAGACCCTGTGTCAAGGCGAGCTGGGCTGTATACTACGTCGTCGAGAGTATAATAGTGCTACATATCGCGTGTGTCCGAGACCGCCCCGCCACATGGATGTCGTGTCTCTGGCAGTGCTTAGAATTTTGAACATAGCCCCGGAAAGCTTAGCCACAAAACGTCAGAAGTGTAGCTGCGGGTAACAGATAAACCCTGGGCAGGTTTTTGAGGACACATAAAAGACGTATCGCAATGGGCTTATCTGTTTTAGAGGGCGCATCAGACGATCTCGTTTTTGCGCAAACTTCGTTACTTCCAATAGCCGAAGAATTTTGCCTGAGATCGGGCTCGGATAAGCAAGATATGCTCTTTTTCTATTGCGGAGATGTAAGTAGTGCATTTTTTACCGGTTCATTGATCACAAGCCCTGGGAGCTATCATTTGCAATCAAAAAACTCTAATCTGAAACTATATATTACACATTTGTGGAATGTGGAGTTGTTTTGTGACGGGAAGGTCTGCAAAAAGGGAACAGGGTGGCAGCATTGTGCTGTATTGGAAGTACAGCGAGTCATGGTGAGTGGGAGAGAATAGTCGTTCTCCCCTGGCTCGGGGACATCAACCCGTCGGGTTGATGTTTCAGCCGCAAGTCTTGACTTGCTCCAGTAGGAGGTTTTGTCCCATTCTTTCCTCTGCCTAGTACTGTAGACACGGTTGCAGCATCCTGGATGTAGTTCCAGATAAGGGTTTCCTTAACCTGGCTGAAAAAGGCTTCGAATTTGGGTAGATTAATGCGATAGAGTCTTGCACGTGCGTAAAATACAGTCTCAGGAAGAGGATCTTTCGCTGCGAATGATGGAAAGAATCAGAACATCTTGAGGCACTGTAAGAATCTCATGGTCATGGTTTGGTCGATACCTAAGCAAATGCGTGCACTCGAGAGGTGGGAGCCGCGTAGGGACACTAAAAATACGCTAACAAAAGGCTAACAAGAATTGAAGGCTTACGAGTGGGGTAAGTGGTTACCCCACTTAGGATGGAGACGGTCAAACTGTTGGCTGTGACAAAGTGAAACAATGTACTGGACGAGGTTCTGGTCAAGCTTGGCAGGCGGTCAAAGTGACCAGCCGATTTTGAATTTTTTATTGATATCTCAAGTCAGGATGCCTAATTCCCTGTCGACTGCAACATGTAATTTCGGCATCCTGAGTTGAGATATCAATGAAAAATTCAAAATCGTGTGATCACTCTGACTGCCTGCCACACTCGACCAGAACCTCGCCGGGAAAACGTTAGCAGTGCGTAGCATTCCTTGTTAGCTCCAAAATGTCAGAAACGTAGCTGTGGCTGTTCACAGTTGGCGTATCGATTTTTAGGACGCAGCGTGCGATCAACTTTGGGACAACTTGTCGTTGGGCGATGCTTCGTTGCCTTTGATTTGTATTATCGACCCGTTCACGGACAATTTGTACGTGTGCGATGATCCGAACGTTTCCGAGGTTATTATTCGTAAATTTATTGAAAAGTTTTTCACTGGCGATTTGGAACCAACTCGTCGTCTGCTATCGGCCGTGATGACTTGCGCGAATCGGGGCAATATGGCATTGAATTCGCCGCAACAGCCCATGTTGAACTTTGTGGCGAGTGAGTTTGGTGGCAATGCGAGGGTGCAGAGCGAACGAGACCGTCCGGGGGGTGTCGATTCGTGTGGTGCTAAGCGTCTATGTGTCAATGTGGGGGAGGTGGACACTGCCAGAGAGCAGCAGAGATATTGCTGTTTGTGACGTGGATGAGGTTTGTGTGAATTGTATTTGTTGATGTAGGTTCGGGCTTTTCCTGAATTTGAGTCATAATCGTATGATTTTGTTGGTAGAACATGATTCCGTACTGAAACTATAGGATTCACATTGAGTGTTGTTCCAGTGGTATGCGGGGTTGTCATGTGTGAAGTACAGGGCGAGTGAGCTGTGGGGGCAGTAGTCAACGAGCAGTGTCCAGGCATTCATTGAAACACAGCAGGGTATGACTGGCGTACATACTACACTGACGAGTCTACGAGCGCTCAGTAATCATTGTGTTGGAGTCTGTGGGAGGCGGCACGAATATTGGTGATGGCTTGGTCGAACTCGCCCCCGCCCACCCATTCTTGCACTTGTTTCTTCTGTATGGCTTTCTCGATTCTCTTCTTGGCTTCCAGTTTCAGCACGTTCAAGCCGTCGGTTGGGGGCGGGGTGTGGAAGGTGGTTTGTGGGTGGGGGACGTGGTGGCCGACGGGTGGCTGCTCCCCTTGCCGAGTGGTCACCATTTGTCTGATGGCTGGTTGCTTGGTGGCCACGGCGGGCCCGTCCTCTTCCTCCTCCTCTTCCTCCTCCTCTTCCTCCTCCTCCTCTTCCTCTTCCTCTTCGTGTCTCTGTTTGGGCCTTGGTCCGTTGCTAGCGGGGTCGTGCAGCAGGGCTGATCTGAGTAGCAATTCGTCATCGCTGATTGAAGCAATATTTTCCTCTTTCAGTGGCTCATTTTCATTGTACTCTTCTTTTTCTTTGAGCGGGGCTCGAGTTCGGAAAAGATAAAATATGAAGCCAGCGGCGGCCAACGAGGCCAGCACGATGGTCTGGTATAAATATAAGAGTAGGGTGTCGAAAAATGATTCCTCCTCTGAGCCGGACATGGTAGGGTTCTGAAAGCAGAGAGTTGTGACTGGGATGTGGGTGACCGCGGCATTGAGCAGCTTATATAAATTGTGGATTATCGATTCATGATCAATTATCGATCTTTTGGTGATCACTGATACAATTGACAGGCTGATAATTGATGGTCGCTTACCGATCTGGTCTAGATCAGAGGGTGGGAGGGGAACAGAGCCCTCGGATCAGATCTCAAACGTTGATCATATTGCCTTTGGTCGCTCAAAAAAGGACAGCCGCAGCTGAAACTAGCTTTTACGCACCCTGTGCAGTCTAGTGAAAGCTAAATGGCCAAAGGCGCTTTTGACGCGACGATGGATAAAGGCAGCCGTCTAATATAAACGCCATATGACTGCAGTGTGTGTTAGCTTGAATGGGTCGTAGGAGGACCTGTTAATCGATGTAGCGAGGAGGGGCCAGGCGAAGAAGCTCGTGTAACAGAGGGTAGGTCAGGGGATGGGAGGGGAACAGAGCTCTATGGAGCCCACGTGCACAGCATATCAGCCTGGGTGGTGTAGTTGTGAAAGGCGTGTCACACTTTGCTTGGCACAGTTGGAAGCAGGTCGATCCTGGGTTCAACTCTGGGCGTCTGAGAACTTGACCGAGTTCTCTCTGCACCTTGCACGCCTGGTGGTGGGTGATTCGCCCTTCATTCCTCCGGGAGAGGCCTTAGGGGGGGGGCGGGGTAGCGACTAGCATGCACCCTTGCCCGGCATGCATCCCGGATGGACCCTAGTCGATGGCAAGCCCCCGAGCCCGCTGGAAAAGGGCCAGAAATCGACCATCCCCTGGACCGACCAGGATAGGCTGAAAAAGCCTGTGGAGATTTCCAGTGTCCTAGGGCTTCCTTTCCCTGCGCACCTGCAGGTCTGGGCGGGGCTCTAAGGCTTAATTCCCGCAGTCGAGGCCAGGTTCTGCTGCCAGTTGAGGAACCGAAAGGCGAAGCCAAACTGGTGTCTCAGTTGTAACGCTAGCGGCAGTCCAGCTCGTGTGAGGAAGTCTCAGCTTCCACGACACCCTGATGCCGATTAGAAAAGCAGAGGGAAGCTGGTTGCTGGGACCGGCCGAGCTATGAGTAAACTACGCCCAGCATAGAAAAGCTTTAAAAACCGACTCTCACGGTCTCGACTCCGAATGAGTCCGCGCAAATCAGAGCTGCACAAAAGTCGAACCGAGTCCAGTCGAACTCAATAATCAAGTTTGGGCCAGTAAATCGTATCAAATCGAGTAAGCGAAACATCTCTTGCCTAATTCTCCTTCCATGCCCTCCCCAGCCAGCTTAGCAACCGCGCAAGACGCATAAACCAGGCGAGCAGTCGTTTTAAAACCGACACCCATCGCTTCGTAGAACTATGTCAGCCGGGAGAAGAATCTGCAACTTTTCTTTTCAATAAATGGACGAGTCGGTTGGAAAAGGATGTAAGAACAGACGCAATGTTTGAACCTAAGCGACAGCTGTCGGTGCACGTCCCCCCAAGCTGAGCCCGGAGAAGGACCGAATGAATCAGATTTCTAGTACGAGTATCGACCAACGACATACAACCTCATTTGGCAACTTCCAGGCACCCAGGAAACGAATTTTAGTAAATAAATCAAAATCTAGTACGCTAGTTGGAAATCGATTAGAAAAACCCAATAGAAAAACCTAGCACTAAAATCGAGCGATTGCGTTAAAAAAGCGAGATAAAAAAGGCTTCGCTATCATTCTTCCAAACATACGGTGCGCAAGATGCGTTCGACTACGCGATACGGATCGCAATCGCTCGAAGGACGACGATCTTCGAGATGACCCTGCAAAAGCGAGTAGTCAGACCAACTCACATTTTCAAACTGGAAGACTCACTTTGCCAGCTCGAGCAACGGAACGTGGAATTCGAACACTGACGTTACGACTCCCGATTCCCGACGTAAACTTATCGATGCTGGCAGTCTCGAATTTCCCAGTCAAACGACGACGATTGGCCACACCGCCCGTCGGATCGTAGACTTCGATGTGAGCGGCGTGATTACGGCTCAATTTTTTGATAGCTTCTTCTAAATAGCTAAAAAAAGTTTGCTGTCACGTATTTCTGTAGAAGCTAGTTTCATCCCGGTCCATGCATAATCTCAATGGCCCTTGCAGCCTTGCTCTCGCCGAAGGGGGGCCCGCTCCTCTTAGGCGAGACGGGGCCCTTAAGGCCTTCTGCTTGGGCTAGGCCTTTATTCTTCCAAGAAAACCCGCTGGGAGAAATGATCCGAAACGGCGCTATCTTTTTGACAAGTAAGTAAGCTTACCTGATTCCGTTTGCGCTCCTGGTCAAGTTTGTACTAAAATTGCAGTGATTGCCAGCCCCGTTCCAGTCGGGCAGCGGTTTGGGATCCAAGCTGATCGATACTCCGTAATCTTCCCCGATTCGGGCGATAATATATCGGCACATCCACAACTGGTCAGCAACGGCCAACGGAGGCAACGGCCCGACCTGGTACTCCCACTGAAACAGATTCAAGGTCGAGCCAGAGAACCATGGATTGACCCAACCAATGCCAGACGAGCCTCTACAGATTAAGTGGGCCTGACCTCATGACCTGAGCGCACATTTGGCTTCGATATGCAATAGGCGTTGTCTAGATCTCGCCTATCAGTGCACTGGGTCAGGGGATCTGGTCTGCCTCTCCTAAGTCAGGGTACTAGAGGACTGGTCTCGGGCTCGTGGTCTGAACTGTTCGAGCTCTTCGGTCCCAGCATTCCTGGGGTGGGCAGAGCGATACCTCTCCTGGCTGGGAAACATCGACCTGATGGTCTGAACTTACTTCCGCCTAAACTGTCCTCCTTGGCATTGGATCAGATCCAGCCAAAACTGGTCTCTCTCCTATTCTAGGTCGCTGGCCAGACCGGACCGGGTGAGGTCTCCAAGTCCTCAGTTCTCGTTGGTGATTCCGCGATCGATTACTATAGTAGCTCGGTTCCCCTCGCCTGCTAGTGTACCTACGATCTGCTAGTCGTGGAGGTGTCCGGTAGTCGGCATAGAAAACTGCTACATTGCTAGTGTCCGGCCGGCTATTGGGACCGCGCAGTAAGTTATTCGAGCCTGCGGAGACCCGTGCGAAAACCCAGAGAGGTTGATGTCTTCCAGCCAGGGAGAGTATCGATCTCCCGACCGCCTAGGAATGCTGTTTACACGTGTAGCCTACCCCGCCCGTACAAGGGGTGAAAGTCAAATCCGTCAGAACCCATTCGCCGGCCGACACATCCCCTTTTTGTGAGTCTACATGGCCCTTGTGGTGTGTGGCTAATAAACCCAGCACGAGGTGTCCGCGGACTGCGTGGGATCGTTCCTAGCTTGACCCATCCTCTAGTCAGCCCTAGCTTGCCCTAGGGCGAGTGTAACGCGCACTCACCACCTACATCCTGGCTCCCGAGTCTAGGCGCTTACGCAATCCGCATAAAACTCACGATCAGAGCAGCAGTCTCATCGTCGGATCTCATAGTCTAATCGAAAAACCCGTGAAACATCAACCGGACTGCCTGACGTGCCACTTGCGCCTATGAGATTTACCCATCGGTGCACGGGAGGGTCGAATATTGGCCCTTTACCCGCGGGCTACGGGGCTTGCCATCGATCAGGGTCCATCCGGGATGCATGCCGGGCAAGGGCGCGTGTTAGTCGCTACCCCGCCATGTCGGTGGTTTCCCCTGTGGGGCAACCAGGGTAGGTTACCCCACAGGGTAGGTTCTGCCCGTGCCCCGTGAGGGTACCTGGATTCGAGAGCCTCCCGCCCCGTAAGGCCTCTCCTGGAGCAGTGAAGGGCGAATCAACCACCACCAAGCGTGCAAGGCGCACGGAGAACTTCATCACGTTCTGAGACGGCCAGAGTTGAACCCAGGGCCGACCTGTTTCCAGCTCTGCCAAGCAAACTGTGCACGCCTTTCACCACTACACCACCGAGGCACGGGCGCTGCAGGCTCGCGAGCACGTGTTACACTAGCCAAGGACTTCATGTCTCGGATGCAAATGGTGGATGCCAAGCTCTTACCTGAGACGGCATCACTTCAGCATTCGTGCCACCAACGCGCAATCCGGCGTACAAGCAAGCCAGCAAATGCTTGTCGACCACCTTTCGACCAAAAATATTACCATCTCCAACACCGCAATAGAAAGGTCCTAAAAAGGGGAATAACCTCGCGATGGAAGACAATGGAAATTTGACTTACCTTGAGGACGCGGCAAGGAGTCGCCGGGCGGCCACCCGAACGGCTTGCCAGTAAGGCGCGAGAACATGGTGTATTCTTGTTCGAAGGCGAACCAAGCATCGTGCTGTTTCGCCTTATCAGCTACTTCGGCGCAACTAGTTCGATAATTGCCTGGAATAAGTTTTGCAGTAAATTTTCAATAAGTGCTATGGTATGGTGGCATTTACCGTGCACTGGTTGGCCATTTTTATCCAGCACTTCGCACAGCACCAACTTGGATTTGCCCATGAAGAATGGATCGCGACACATGAATACCGGCTTCAATGTCATGTCGCTGTCGCCAGTTTCGGCCTGGTACGTACTCGATCCATCGTATTGCCATAAAGGGAGTTCTAGAAAACACCATCGAAAGATGGCTAATTTTCAAATTCCAAGCATACCTTTGACATCGCGTGGTTCCTTATCCAGAACCATCGTCTTAGCTCGGGTGTTCACTTGAGTGCCATCGATCCAGACGTATGTGATCATCGAGTACCCGTTGGGGGCGGTGGCGGGTGTGGATCCGCGTTTGCCATTGCTCAAGCGAATATTAGTCGACGAAGCGAAACGGGATGCGGACGATTTGAATGAGGACGAGCGGAAGTGAGAGATTATGCGATTCAAGGGGAGCATTGTATACGAACCGACCAATGCGACTGATCACGTCGAGGACACAGTGGCGAGTGGTTGCTGTTCGGACAGGCGCACGACTTTACAATACCACCAGTGATAGCATATGCCACAGGCGCGGGTTCGAGTCCCACTCAAGGATCTAGTTTTTGAGAAAATATACGGTACTTTACAGCGTCGGCACTGTGCTTACTTTGCGGTCACTGTTGCGCGGGTGTGGTTGAGTGCAGTCACGGCCCCACTATCACTATTATATGGCCTAGCAGCTCTGGCGAGGTGCTGAAAAACGTCGCTTATCGAATGGTGATAGTGGGGCCGTGAGTGCAGTCATCGAGGCAGTTGCTGATCAGCGTCTCGCATCGACATGTCGGCGAAGGAGCCCCAGAAGGTACAATCGAAGGACTCGTCGAAGGATCCGTCAAAGGACTCGTCGAAAGATTCGACAAAAAGTGCGACGAAGGAAGACTCGAAGGAATCGCCCAAGGGCTCACTTTGCCACAAATGCAAGAAATCGGTGGCCAAATGCAAAATTATTTGCGCTAATAAAAGGCGATACCACGTCGACTGTTTCTGCTGCATTGTGTGCTCGACCAGGTTGTCGCTGAAGTACTGCGAGGTCGAAGGCGAACCGTATTGCCACGAATGTTGGGTCACCAAATTCGCCCCGAAATGTCATGGTAAGTGATTTGTTGGAGACCAAGCCCGTGTGCACGGCCGCCTCAGTGGTGTAGTGGCGGAAGGCGTGTGTCACAGGAAACCAGTCGGCCCGAGTTCAACTCTGGCCGTCACCGAACTTGGTCAAGTTCTCTTTGTGCCTTGCACGCCCGGCGGTGGGTGACTCACCCTTCATCCCTAAAGGAGAGGCCTGATGGGGGGGGGGGGGAAAGACTCTTGAATCCGGGTCCCCTCAGGGGGCACGGGCTGGGTATGATTGCTCCACGGGGTAACCACCGACATCGCGGGTAGCCACTAACGCGCGCTCTTGCCCGGCATGCATCCCAGATGGACCCTAGTCGATGGCAAGATAGGCCCCTTAGCCCGCGGGAGATGGGCCGAAAATCGACCCTCCCCTGCCTCTGCCAGCATGGGTCAAAAAAGTTAGTTTGCACTTTTAGGATGCCAGAAACCAATAGACGGCACGGAATGTGTGACGATTCTGGGACACGAATTTCATCAGGAATGCATCAAATGCAACAAATGTTCGAAACAATTGAGTGGTGATCAGTACTACCCGTTCAAAGAAGTGCCCTACTGTTTCGAGTGCCAGTGGAAAGTGCGCATCGAAGTGCATCAACAACGCCAGAAACAGTTGGTCCCTGTCAAGAAACCTGGCACTGCGTGAACCGAGGCGAAGGTGACATGTCGATGATGGTTGCGAGTGAATGATGTCCTGCTTGAACGTGTGTCATCAATAAGCGCAGTCACGTTTTCTCACCAGCTTTGAGTGGTAGGTGGGTTTGGCATGTGATGTGTGGTTGCCTTGACTGGCCGCGTATCAGCTGGGCTACCCAGGTCCTGGCCCGGCGGTAGGCGTCTGCCTCTCACGCTGGGTGCGCACTAAGAGGGGGAGTTTGACTCTCGCCTAGGAGAAAAATGATTATCAAATATGAGTTCCTCAGCCCTCGAGTGCTTGGCTATGGATAAAGTATGACATGCAGTGGCGAGAGAGTCACATCTCCATTGGCTAGGAAACATCAACCCCCTTCAAACCCGTCGGGTTGGTGTTTCAGCCGCGGGTATAGTCGCAAGATTTGAGTTGTCAGTCCCACCGACATTCTCTCCTTCGCCTGCCTGACATGGTTGCAACGCTCCTGGAGGCTGGGCAGAAACCCGTCGGGTTGATGTTTCTGGCTCCAACGAGGAGGCGCGCCTAGCGGCAATATTTGTCTTTGGTAGAAAAGAGAAACACCTGTTTCTGTTCTGGTAGAATTCATTTGCAGCTCTATCTGCAGGCGTCTGCAATATATCAGCATGCGCATTCCTTGATGAGGAAACGCACTGCGGCTGATCGATTCGGGTAAAATGATTGGTCCAACTGAAAATGAAAGTGTTGCCTAGCTGCAGCCAGACTGAATTTTAGATGCATCGAAATATATACACAGGTATGATGGCTGTTTTGACATACTGTTTATGTAATTAAGCATAGACTGTGACCTCCTCCGAGTCTCTTTTTAGCTAATAGTAAGATGAAAAGCCTGCTGGAATTGCGATTATGCGGGCCGGTCCTTGTGAGTTCGCAAGGTGTGGCATTCCTGTGTTGGCTGGTGTTTTTGGTTACAGAGCTAACATTGCTTTGCCCTCCAGGTTTTTGTCTTCATTAGCCTCGCCAGTGTAACACGTGCCCACCACCTACGTCCTGCCTGGTGTCGCCTCCTGACTCCTGTCGGAAGAATTCTTGGGGCGCGTAGGTGGTGCCGCGGGGAGCTTACGCACTCCGCATCTTACTGACCTCTAGTAGTCTAAGACTGGTGAAACATCAACCCGAGAGGTTGACTACGTTCCACTTGTGCCAATCGATGGGCACACTGCCGGCTCCAGGCACATGTTACACCAGGCAGCCTGTTCTGAACTGCGGCGCTGAGCACATTTTGGCCATAAGAAAACGAAGACTATCCTACTTTGAGTGACTTCGTATTTGCTGTAGTTTTCTTAGGAGACTGGTGAAATCCTTGGCTTGCCCTAGGACTGACTAGGGCTGACCAGAGGATGGCTCAAGCCACAGGAACAGACCCACGCAGTCCACGGACACTTCTTGGTATAGTTTACTGTCCCAACCAACAAGGCCGTGTAGACTCACAATTCGGGGAGCAGCCGCACATGCCGGTCGTCGAAGGGGTTCTGACAGACCTGAGCCCGAAATGCTCATAGAGCAAGTCCAGACCAGGAACTCAAGACTCTCCCGATGTCTGCAACCAAACCAGTCACTCGATCTCGACCTTGCTCTCGGTCTCGTGCTGGCTCTGACTTTGGAGAGGCGGACCAGTTGCCTGAACCAGTATGCCAATAGGCCAGAGGGCATAGTCCATGCCTATTACACTGGTTAGTAGGGGAAGTTTCAGTACCATCACACCATCACACCTGACAATATCTAAGTCATGTGTGGGGCGTAAAACGACTTGTAAATGATTTCTGCATTCTGTTCATAGCCAACAATCAGTCATGGAAGCTGCAATTTTATGAGAAACGGGTTTTCCTCATCGAACACGGAGGAAATAAGACGTGAGTCAGGTGAAGCAGTCGGAACACGATGGCATTTTCAGTGTTGCCTGTGATACGAAGCCTGGAAAATATTGGTGGCGAGGTCAGTAAATTCACGGCACAGCTGTTACTTTCCATGCCACAATAGCAGTTGCAGTGAAAAGGTATGTGATTGTGAGTACTTATGTACGTTGTCCCGGTTTTACAGTTACAGTGCTGTTTGCTTAGAGTTTGCCTGTTTGATTGAGGTACAAGACAATTTGCCAGACTATCTAATCTCATGTAGAGCCCTCTCTTCATAACCGTCACATCCTTCTACTGGTCCGCCCGTCATTGATTTTCCAATTCCGATCAGGAAGGTCGATCATTGCTCGATTTTTGAAAGTAACCGCTTCTGAGCGCAGAAAAAGGAACAGTTGAAATTTAGGTCAGAGTAAAATTTAAAAAACCCAGTAACTGCCACTCTAACATACACGCAGAGTGCGCATAAGCGTTTGGTGATGTGGTAAAACATGAACATGAACACGCCACTCTGATGGCTCGTGGCATGACCTGTTACTGCACGATAAGATATCGCTGTAGGATAGAGCGGTAAACTCGGGCGAGCACAATAAATTGGTGTCAGTGATGCTGAAATCTTTGGCTAGCCCGAGGGTAAACTGGTCATACTCTCCATTCGGAGTGCAGCCAAAAATGTCGGCCATAACTTTGTTTTGACGGACCTGAGCTCGAAATAGAGGACCTGACCTTACGATCAATATTCAGGCGTCTCTCCGCCAACCCTCCTGGCTGTTGGCTTGCCTGCATCAGGTAAGCCCCTCGAAGTCCTTCAGTTCGTCGGTGAATCCCGTCCAGTCGTCGTCAGCTACTAGGTCTCCAGCTCCCCTCGATTTATAATATACCATAACTTTAAGAAGCAGCCACACGTTTCAGCCGTGAAGGAGGCTCTAAGGGTCTCGGACCCGCAATGAATTTAATGTAGTCCAGAGCAGACAGGTTTTCAATCATCGCCTGGTGCCTGCCGAACCAGTCACTCATTGTCAGCCTCGTGTTTGGCTTTGACCCAGGAGAGGCAGGCTGGCTCCATGAACCAGTGACAGGTGCAGAAAAAATATTCAAGCCTATGACGCGTAGACCTGTTCCCTGACTCAAGGCTGCAGGTGCAAATAACAGCATCTTCCTTATTTCTATTGCCAGTTCGAAGCTTCACGGCGAACGGGATAAGCAGGACCCTGCTGGCAGGTCAAATGAGCTGTGTGCAAGCCAGTCCCGCAACACGTGGGGGGGGGGGGGCTGGAGAGTGCTCTAATGCATATTAACCCGTCTGCCAGCTGCCCCCCCCCTCGAATCCGGCCAATTCGATCCATATTGCTATAGCGTTCGTTTGCGTCATGCGTGCCCTTATACACAGTGCTGATTTGGTTTTAATCATACTGTAGTTAACAGTAACTAACGGCCAGGTACAAAGATTAAACATTAGTAATAAAATGACGTCCCATGTTTCACAAACCCCCATCACCACCATACACATGATCAAAAAACAACAGAAGACGTAATTGCAGATAAACAGCACAAGCGCTCTCTCTCGTCACATAAATTCTGTTCATAAGGATCAAATTACTTAAATCGGTTTCTTAGGTCATCCCGGCGCATGATCCTCCAGTTCCAAGTACACAATACAGAACAGTATAGTAGAGTATACAGGAACTACTGTACTGTATCCAGTTCCGAAACAATATGGGAGAGAAGATAAGATTGTAAGCGTTCGCGAGTGGAGAGGCACAGTACGACGGTTTCACCAGCCAAGACTTGTGTGTAGCGGATTGAATGTGCCTGAGCAACGACCCTTGCTCTATGAAAAGTCTTGGAGCATACAATTAGTTCCCAGTCGACCGCTGCTATAGTGAGGCTGATACCCTGTCGTTCTCAACGTTCTCTAACGTGAATTTTGCACTCGCCAAGGTTAAATAATAGCTATTTGCAAACCTCGAAAAGTGCAACAATGCGAACTTGTCATCGAACTGGGGTTTATGCTTTGCATTTTAGAAAGTGTATCAGCAAAAGAAAGAAACCGAAAATCTACCAGTCTGTTACATTGAAAATGAGCATCGCTTATTCTGAGATAAAACCACGCCGGAAAAGAACTCATCTTGAAATAAATCTTTTTTATCAAAGCTTGAGCATTCAATCAGATCAACTTCATCCAACGGTTGCAACCCGTGCAGGCAGGCGTACTAGAAGGATGGGCTAAACCTCATCTAGAGATAGGTTATTCTCGCAACTATACGTGCGCTAGAAACATCAAGCCGAAGGGGTTGACGTCTCCCAGCTAGGGGAGAGTATCGATTACTGTCTCCCACTCGCCATGGCCCCCCTGGCCGCGGTTACACTAGTGGCGCATCTTCGGCTCGCGAACTAGATGCTTGCTTCATCTCACGATCGATGGCCGCATTGACCCAACGGGCCGGACCGGCTTTGAATCCAAGCATTGGCCCTATACTCCACCGATGTTACAATGACCAGCGTGTACAACGACGCTGCTGTCGCTGCTTCGATAGATCGAGGATCGGCTTTGCAATCAGCTCACTGGCAGCTGTTTCGGGTGTCTTTAGGAGTTCCTTGACCTTATGCGGATCTTCAGACCTTGTGCGGATCCGTCTGAGGATCCGCGCGAGCTGTTCAGAGCGGCCTTGCATGACCTCGATCGGTTGCAAAACTTGCATTCCCAGGTAGTGCGTATATTAGTTCCAAACGTGGCATCAAAAATGTGAACACCGAATAAAAAAGGTTACTTACGTGAATGTGTTCAGGATAATGCGTCTAAACTTGAAATTCCGACTCTGGATGTTCCCCAATCAGTCATATGATTTGATATATTCTGGTACCTATCTCATCTAACATTATCCCACATCCACCCGC
This sequence comes from Mesodorylaimus sp. YZB2_4, assembly GCA_030248295.1. NCBI lineage: Eukaryota > Metazoa > Nematoda > Enoplea > Dorylaimida > Dorylaimidae > Mesodorylaimus > Mesodorylaimus sp. YZB2_4. Next base: position 433,245 of record JASANH010000735.1, read on the forward strand.
CCTGTCCCCATCATCCCAAAGGCCCCTCCCATCATCCATTTCTTCTTCTATTCTTCCACACGCACCTTCCTCTGCATGTATCCTCCTGTGATGAAGTTAGCTGGGTTATGACCTACAGACCAAACCACACCAGACTCAATGAAGCTTACCCAATGTGCGCTGGCGGTAGGGGCTAAATCGATTATTGCGTCGGGCACCAGCGAGACGGGCCATCGGTTATCTTGACCAAACTTGAACGGAATGTGAGCGCCGATGAGACAAGAACGACGAGAACTGGAACACCTCTGACTCGGAATTGAATGCTGCACGTCGTGAAAACATACACTGAAATGGCATGTGTATTCCCCCTTCCTTATATACCTTGCCTAATACGCGTGCCTGGTAAGAACTGGTCGATCAGAACAAATTCGAGCACCAAGAAAAACAAGTCCGAATCAGTGGCGCAGCTAATGACAGAATGCAAAATAGACTACATCACGGGGCCTAGCCCGTGATCCAGAGTATATTGCCTGTGCACGCCTAATAAACACGAAAAACTGGACATATTCTAATGCCAGAGGATCCAGTCGTGCTAAATTTACTTTCTTTCGCTGTCAGAATACTCTGACCGGGTGCAAGAAATTCCGATCTGACCCTGACCTTGGCCGGACCCCAAAAAAATTTCTGAGCTTGACCCTAAATTTGACCGAGGGTCGGTCAATCAGGGTTTTGACAGAATTCTGACCTTGGCCTTGAGGTCATTACTAACACTAATCTGAGCTGAATTATTTATCGCTCGTGGTCTACAAAATGGGGCATGACAGCAGCTGATTTTCGTCCTCAGTGCACTACTCCACGCCAAACTTCTCGTGACTGACAGCGACACCTGCTGCTACCATAAAAGGTGTCAGGCCTCGGGTTCTCACGCTATCCCTCCCTTGCACACTGAGACCTAGGGCGGTGCCAAGACACGGGTATGTACTGTACGTGGGTGGACAGGCAGTTCAGCCTGACCACGCGGTGCAATTGAGAGGCCCCTCCAATCCTTCTCTACGTCATCCCATACCTGGCCAACTATTCATCACGCCATGTCTTCGCCATGCCGTGTGTGCTCTTGGTATTGTGGTTATAAGCACTAGGCCAGCTCTGAAACCATATTTTACACATATGCTCAAGAATGTGGTGCTTGAGTATGAATAAAGTATGATATGACTGACTGCGAAGTGGGTCTTTTGATACTGAAACTGGTAATTGCATAGGTAAAACAAGCACTTTAAATGTGCGTAAAATATAGTTTCAGAAAGGGGCTCCTGCACTTCTGGCTCCGTCCGCAGGGAGCTTAGAGTCACCTTCAGGCAGCTTGCCACCAAGATTGGGGTGCATTGTGCGCATTTGGAGGTACCTTCCAAATTCAAGTCATAAAAGACAGTCTTCCGAGGAGATCTCAAACTCGCACTGGTTTCCTTTTGCCGCTCGTCAATTCCCCTGACTGTCAGACCTGCGATCAACAGAACACCCAATGAGTTCTGCTGTTTTGCTTCCTTCATCCAAGCACTTTCAGCAAAAAGCCAAGAACTGTTGTTGGTCTATGGCACAGTCTAAAAACCAGTTTCAACCCTTGCTGGCTAGAGTTCGAGTCATCTCATCTTGGCTATTTTGAGTTAGTTGGTGCTTGCAGCTGTCAACATGTACTGCATCATCCTTGTTTGTTCTGAGGGCAGTAAGCACGGAAAAAGTGCCAAAACAGTTTGTTTGCAACAGAAAATCCTTGCGGACTTGGTTTTTTGCGGTTTTTGCCTTAACTACTGCACCGACTGATCGAAATCTCTCGAAGACGGGATTAAAGGGTGTGATTTATTTAGAGATGAATGCAGTCGGTCCGTAAGACGTGTCCGTTTCATTTAGAAAGAAGTCGAAGCAAATGCATTAGAAATTAGGTTTTGATGGCCTCAGGCGCGGGCGTACACTCAATAGTTTCTAGTTCTTAGACGGTATAGCGAAAGACCTATTGGCGAAGGGAAGTGCTAGTAATCAAGTTAGCTCTCTCTGACGTTGCCTAATGCGTGCGGGAGGTGTTGTTCATTAAGTTGCATAAGTGCAAATCAATCTCGCCGTCTCAATACAAATCTTTGCGGCCATTGCAAAGAGAATATAATTTCTTCAAAGACAAATTTCTTGTCACAATGTACATTTCGAATAAGAGTATACGATCACAGTATAATCAGTCTTTAGTATCCAACCGAAGACAACCTTCTCTTGGCGGGCTATGAGCCAACCCGATGAGCAGTGCACCCCGTAATCTGGGATATGCCACTAAAGTTAGTGTCGTCTGAAGAAACAGAAACGTTCAAGCGTCCTTTTGAAAGCCATGCGGAAATCGGGGCTAAATATGGTGTAGATGATGGGATTGACGGCCGAATTGACGTAGCCGAGCCACAGAAATATACTGTCCAAGGGCTCGGGTGCAGGACAGTTCTTGGGACCACCACATAGTGGTCTTATCAGAGCCAGCACGAAGAATGGTACCCAACATACAACGAAGATTCCCTGAAACACACGACGTTTTGGCCATGAAGAAACATTAACACCACAGACTGTTCAAACATTCGGCCTACTACTGGCCTCCTAGCATATTTTGAGACCCGGTGCAGTGCAATGCACAAGTCAAACCAACCAGTGTTGCGTACGCACACTGTACTGCCAGGCAAGTGCGAGTCCTTCGAAGCGTGTATGCAGAAATGTGGGACCCTGGCAGGACCTGACGAATAGTGAGACTTACCGTAATTATAGCCAATGTTCGACCAGCGCGTCGTTCACGACTAGATTCGAGCGTTTCTTTTTTGGAACGTTGTTTCTTACGTTTTTGGCTGACCGCAGCCGTGGCAGCAATAGCGGCCACTTCGGACGCCTTCTGAGCTGCAGCAGCGCCCCCGGACAAGGAAGTGGAAGTGAGCTCGGACTGCGAGAATGTTGAGTGCCTGGAACCACGGGCCCCCTTGGCCGCCAGCGCTGCTGAACAAGTCGGCGAGTTCAAGGACTGCGCTCGGACTCTGCTCACCGTCAACGACTCCCTCTTCTCTCGGGCGATCAAAGGGGACGGTGTCGGTGACTCGAGACCTTCCAGGGGCGAGTCGGTGTCCTCGTCAGTCATACCGGACGATCCTAAAGTGGGAGCTCCGTTACGTCGTTCCTGCACTGACATGGGCGCCGGGGCGACGATGGCCGTCGAAGGGACCGGGCCGCCGCCTTGGTACGGCAGGCGAACGGAAGCTGAGTAATCGACGGCGAAGGCGGAGGCTGTGGAGATGTCGTCGCAACCACTCGAATATTCTTCGTTGAACGAGTAGCAAGAACTCGCCGTCGAAACAACACCCGCTCCTTTGTACACGCTCAAATGACCGTTTCGAACGGCTCGGGACTCCGGATCGACGCCGATGGCTGTCGGTTCGTTGGAGGACGGTTGGATGACCCGAATCTGAACCTGAGCACGATTCTTTTGCGATTGCGATTGCGACCGACTTTTCGGCTGAGCTTTGACCGAACGAGTAGTTGAAGATTTTTCACCACTTTTACGCTTTCGAAACGTGGAACGTCGTCGATCAGTGCCGTCTTGGTTTTGTTGTAGTGCTAGAATTTTGGCTCGCAATTGAGCCACTGTATTGCTTCGTCTTTTCACCTAAAATTGATTTTACATTTGAAAAAACCTGGCCGTTTTAAGCTCGGAACATATTTTGTATCAAAAAATCTTTGCACCTAGCCTTTGAAGACGGGCTTAGGAAAAGACGGTTGAGCTGCTTCAATATTCACTCGCTCATCACAAAGATTGCACGAAAGGTCATGTTTCCAGGCGAGTATGGCTTAGGCATTCGATCTTGGCCACTGACATCTCATGAAGAATGCAGGGCAGAGGGTGCGAGGGCGAGGGGCAAACACGTCGCGCTGGTTTTTGTCTAATAAGCGATCAGACAACGATTCCTCGTTTCTTATTGGGGAGCGCGCTCGATTTCCAGGAACTCTATCCGCGGCGGGCCTGTACAAACACAGTTTGTAAAAGGAGCGAGGTGTTGTGAGGGAGGCTGACAATTAGAGCACGCCCGCTGGGCATAATGAAATATGGGAGCGCGCCCTTCAGCCATAATTATTCCTAATCTCAGCCGTGCTGACGTCATCTGAGCGGGCTCTTAACTAACCTGCATTTGTATCCGTCGTTTGGCCGCTTTATAAATCTTCCAGTACAAAATACAAATGAGCACCAGAGGGCCGTAGAAGGCTGTGGTGGTGGAGAATATTTGGTATCCGATGGCTTGCGAAATGAGACACTCGTTCCTGACTTCGACGCGGCAAGTGAACTGCGAGTCCTTCCAGCCCAAGATGGGGGCCACGCTGACGCACAGCGAGACCACCCACACGATCAGGATCATGAGGCCGATGCGCTTCGGGGTCCTCTTTTGTATGTAAGTCACGTCGGTGATGGACCAGTACCTGCAAGGGCGGGGTGAGCAGGGTGGGCCGGGGGGTACTGTAGGCTTACCTGTCCAGAGCAATGGCCAGCAGGTGCAATATGGACGAAGTACAGGCGAGCACGTCGCTAACGATCCAGAAATCGCACATGGGCACACCCAGGTGCCACTGACGATTGATGTCGTAGAGGGCGGCCAGGGGGCTGACCAGCACGCCGACTGTCAGGTCGGCCACGGCCAGCGAGAGGACAAGATAATATTGGGCTCGTTGCAATTCCCGCTCGAGCACAATAGCAGTTATGACTAAAATATTGCCCACGATCATGACCATGATCAATAGGCCTAATGTGAGTGCCAGGAAAACCGATTCCGCTATGCCGAATGGCTCGGGACGGTCGAGTCGTTCTTCGCAAGTTCCATTTTCTCCGCCATCTTCACTCGCCCTGATTAAAGAAGCCATTATTTTCTCGGAACTGGCCTCGCTCGTACTAAGCAAGTATCGATCCCTCATATCAAACGATACCGATAAAGGCGAGTTGGTGGCGGCCACCGTAGCCGCCGGGGTGAGCGAGGCGAGCACGGCGGCCAGCAATGAGGTATTGGCCAGCAGAACTTTCATCCTCGGCCAGCACACTTAGGAACGCATAATGCGCTTATCAGTTTATGACGCCTCCGCCGAGCGACGACCAGCACTCATCCTAATTGAACGATTGCTCTCTTCCGATCCTCGTCCTGCAACAAAACAAACCCGCTCAATCCGAGTCGGCCGAACTGGCCCGGGCCGAGTTATTCTATACAATAAGTGACACAGGCCCCGCGGGACCCGAGTCGATAATGGTCATAAAAGCATCTCGGAATGGGGCCCAGCGATCGAGCAGTTACAAGTTGCAAAAAGGGTCGTGAACTCGTCGGGCTCGGATGGAATTTGATCGATGGCCAACGCTTAGCTCCTGTCTCGGAAAATCCGTCTCCGCGCCGCTCATGCGTTTGATCAGCTTTCGGGGCGGCGGGTGCCCCGGAGACAGTGAACACGATACATCAATTCTCACGCCGCGCTGCTAGCCGCTTCGCAAAGCGTTTACTCGGGCTCTTTTCTCGGACGGTGCACAGGTTAGGCGACGACGCCGGTTGCCATCGCAATCGCGCCAGGATGTTTTCCTTATAAGGCGTATAATCGGATGTAGTAGCACAACGCAGATGCGTCTCCCGTCTCCCGGCCACCTCGCCTTGAATCGAGGCCGACACCTCGCCGCCTCTTATCTGCCCGCTACAGTGCAGTCGATAAGCCGACCTGCGCTCTCGCCAGTTTCGCACAGGTTTCCAGCGAAAATAGACACTCGCTCAGAGACCTCCTCGGGCGCCAGTCGAATAAGTGATTTATGATCAACCCGTATTCATTAGTCCTTTTTATAAAATGATCGAAGACACTCCAAATCGTCGCCCATTGCCAGAATCGCAAAGAAAAGCGGTGGCTGGCAACAAAGCGCCATTAGGCCGCCACACCATGGAGCCAGTACCCATTCAAACCAATCCCGCCTCCCCCCTTCGTTAGCATATTTCCAGCCAACTGAAATCACAGACACCCGCAACGAGCTCGGACAACTCGCGGAGGGACACTTGGGCCGCGCGTCCCCCGACCCCCGCCTAATCAGGTCAAGCTCGGTCCACACAGGTGATGAGGGCTCTAATTGCTACAGGCTACGGTAGGCCGATCGCTTAACGTTGGACATTGTGGACTGTATGACGGGCCAGGGATGAGGAGGCATCGCCCTCGGCGACGGGCCTGGCCATTCTCGTTCATTAGAACGGGACCCTCCGAGTCGGCCAAGGAAAATGGCGAAGACACCGAGTGCTGGCCAAGAGCTCGGCGAGGAATACGAAGACGGGCGTGTACGCTTTTTAAGCGGAAGGCGTCCGTTCACGCTCTTTCCGGCACCCTGGCTCGAGTGAAAAGAAATGGCACACGCAAAGCTTTGAAGCGGGCTCTCAGAATCCGAATACATAAGTCTCAGATTCATGTAGGCCCACATGCGATACACGAAGGTGCTTCTAAGGGACGGAAGAACGAGCCAGGGAAACCGACCCACCACACCACAGCCCGAACCGACATACGAAGCGGGCGCAGACGGTAAGCCGAGGCCCGCTGATTTAAATCCGGATGCCTTTCCAGAATAAAAATGTAACTAATGAATGAGACAAGTCTGACTCGCTTCGATCAATAATTATACACAATAAACGACAACCATTTCACCCACCCTCACTGTCAAAAACTTGGATGCTACTCGGAACTCGCAAGCAATCACCACGCGACCAGTTTTCCCACACAAGAAAATGATCAAGACTGCATTGGTTATCGAACGAAGACGAGCCCCCATTGCACATTCAAACTGCAAAGTGAATGACGCAAAAATAAATCCGCTCATTTTACTCGCCTATTTCGAGGATTGAAAAGACGAAAGCGAAAAGAGGATTCGCATGGCCTTAACGGGATAAGAAAGCTTAGACACGCTTTCTTACTTTGGCCAAAGCGCCTTAGCTGAAATGAGTCAATGCACGATGGCGTGAACAAAGAAGGGAAGCAGTAAGGAGGAAGTGAAACTCTGGCTTCTCGGCTGCTACCTCGTTTAGGCATGTCCGAGTCCTCTACTGCGCTTCTCCCCACCAAGTGTCCACTGGCAGAAGGCAGTGTTGGATGCCCGGATGACATGCTGTAGCGAGTCCCTCACCTGCTTAGGGCTCAGGGAGGAAGCCAGGGCACAAATTACTAGATACCTTGCACGGAGCCGTCAGCACAAGATCCTGATCGGCAAGCAATCCGAGTCTAACGAACAGGTTTCGTGTCGAGTCAAGGAGATAAGATTCCCAGTTGGAGACTTTGGACACCAATAAAGAAGAAAGGAGATAAAAATTCTTGTTTTTATCGTCCTAGAATCAGGCTAGCTTGAGCTCTAAATTTCCCAGTTCCAATTATTCTATGGTTATTGTTCACCACCCGTCGCCCGACGCGCCCTGACGAATAGGATTTAGTGGCCTCGTTACAGGGCCTTCTTGGCTACCACTGCCAGCCATCTCCTCCTTTCCTAATTCTCTTCGTTACGCCCTTTCATTTTCGAATTCAAATCTCGAAAACATAAAAAAAGATTAAATTCGGAGGTGCTTTAGCTCCGGCTTTGCCAATCTACAGTAAGCACACAGTCGGCAAGCATACAGAAATTTGATTAAAATGAAGCAAAGCGTGGCGTACAAATTATGGAAACCCCAAAAACTAGGACTCGTTAGCATGAAAAACAAAAGTTTTTAAGCAAAACTATGAAATGAGTTGGTGGCACGTTGTGACATTCGTCCTTCATTTTCACTTGGACAGCCGCACATTGCGGGCAGTGAGTGAACGCCGTCGGAGCAGGACGTGCTAGTGCCACACACCGTGTCAGCCCGTTGCTAGTAATTGCACGGCGGCTCGTGTCGGAGTCACTGGCCGGCCTATTCTTTGCACCTGCCACCAAATTGACATTCTTCTAAGATAAGTCCGTTGACGTCAGGCGCAAATGCGGGGATAAGGTGTAATTTAAGGGAAGGCCTCTCCGCTCCTATGCTCATGATGCAATTGAGTCCGTATTCACCACTCAAATAGAAGCTCCATTTTGGGAAGTGAATCAACGTCAACACTTTCCTAGTATAGGAAGGGTGCATTTCGAGTCGTCCAGGGATAGGCTTAGGAATGACGCAACTGACCCGAAATAGACGAGATAAAAGGGGAAAGCAGGTAGGAGCAAGTGCCCACGCAGTGCAGTCTTGACATGCAGGCGTGGACTAGTCTCCCTGGCCGATCAGTGTGTGACCCTTGTCGATCTCCCCTGGCTGGGGGACGTCAACCCATCGGGTTGATGTTTCAGCGGAGGTATGGTCCGACTCCGGAGTTTGTGGTCCCGCATCCTCTCCCACGCCCGCCAATCGGAGGGTCGCAAGTGCACTGGTTCAAGGAACAGTTTTGCCTCCCCCCCCATAAGTCAGCAATCGGTATTGGTAGAGGACTGAACTTCTCTATGCACATCAGTCCCAGGCCCGTCAGAACCCCTTTGACGGGCGGCACGCGCGGCGAGTCAACACGGCCCGTAGTGTGTCGGCAATAAACTCAACACGAGGTGTCCGTGAACTGCATGAGGTAGCTCATGGCTTGAGCCATCCTCCGGTCAAGCCTAGTTTGCTCTGGGGCGAGCCAAGGACAAGTGTTACATGCCTACACTTCAAGCTATGCTCTGTTGGTTACAGATGGAATTCGACAGTTCGAGTCCGCGCAGGACAACGCGATGGACTGCATGGTGCCTCGCCAGCCTGCGGGCTACCGGCCTCGTGGCCTGGTGGGTTCGGCGTCTGCCTCTCACGCCAGGTGCGCACTTACGGGTGAGTGTTCGACTCGCGGGCCGGTAAATCATTTCGTGTAAAATGTGTCCCTTCACCCTCGAGTGCGCATAAGCGTTTGGTGATGTGGTAAAACATGAACATGGTGCCTGCATACTCCAGGCTGACTCTCCTGACTGCCTGAATCCTGAATCGGCTCTCACGACCCTCCTCGAGGTGTGCGTTCATGGGTCAGACGGTTAAGCCCAGCTGAAGGAGGCTTACCAGCTGGTACTCGTGCGATTCGAGACCGCGAGTACTCTTGGTAATGCTGGAAAAGTTTAAAAAATTTGCACTGTAAGCCCAGGAGAGTGTTCAGTAGAGAGAGTGAGTGAGAGGCACCAACGTGAGCCAAGAACGAGGCGGGCCCAAAACTGGTCAGATGCATGAATGAGACGTACTGTATGCTAATGAGCATGCTTTGGCCATAAATCCCATTATCACTACAGCACATTCATTCAGTGCCGATGGCTGATTGCAAAATGCAGAATTTTCCTGGCGAGCACGGAAACGTCACGTTTATTTATTTGTAGTGGCAGCAAAAAGCAAAACAATGTGTGAGGGACACATGACACGCCATCTTGAAATTCATCTGACACAAACAAAAATCGATCCGAAACGGCACCGTTTGCTGCCTTGGACGACTGAAGCCAGAGGATGAAGCGGGAGCAAGATACTCGAAGTATACCCTGGCGCTGTGGCAAATGTAACCCTCGTGCCTGGCGGGCCACGGCGACCTGGCTGGGAGAAATCAGCCCGTCGGGTTGATGTTACAGCCGCAGGTATAGTCGCGAGACTGCCTGCCCTACCTTGCCAGCAACCTCCCTCCAACATCTTCCAGGCTTGGCTGAACAGGCCAGTCCACAGGTTTGTGCGCTATACACGTTGATTGCATAGCCAACCCAGCTAACCTCGCGACCCAAGTTTAGTCGGAGTGAATCGCACCCAGGCGCGGGAGATGGGAGAGACCGAAGTCTCTGCCACAAAATCTCCGACTGGAGCAAGTCAAGACTCGCGACTATCTACCGCTGAAACATCAACCGAAGTGGATCAGCTGACGTCTCCTGCCAGGGGAGAGTATCCATCTGCCGACCGCCGAGGTGCTGGTGCATCTGAGCAGGGTGGCTCGCGGGAGGGGGTCACTTTCCTTGAATCAGTTGAGGATGGGAAAGTGGGCGGCCAGCCAGCGAGCTGCAGTGGCCTGCTCAGGTGAGTTTAATTTCTGTGTCATCGAGCTGCTGTGGTCATCCAGTAACCGCCCCCTGTTCTGCTTGGTGGGTCTAATTTATGCGTCATCAGTAAGGTACATCAGCATTTTTTTGCATGGGAAAGGTCTGATGGTGAGATGGTGCACTTTTCAGCGGGTGCAACCTATCCACTGGAAGGGTCAAACTTGCCTCTGACATCACCATCTACTTTGGCGCAAATAATTTCAAATTCAAGAAAGTGATCATCAGGTTCGGAGGGTACTGTAAGTGTGCGCGGGCAACGTGGATGGCGAAGCATGGCTATCAAGCCGATTCTGACCTGATTGATCGATAAACATCCGAGATTTGATACGATAATGATGAAATCAGAGGGGCGATCGGGTGGATATGTGCAAATGTCATCAGTTGATATCGATGAGGTATTCGAGCTTCCATGTTTTTTGTTTAAATCGAGAGATTTACCCTTTTTAGCTGCAGTTGATCCAAGATGATTCGGCGGAGTTATCGAATTTAGAAGGAAGCATTGGAAGTTCGAATGCCAGAGGCGCCAATGGACAAAGGAGTAATGATGGACGACGCGACGGGGGTGCCGGACTCGACACGCTGGATGAGCCCGTTACGCAAACCCTTGTAAGCGAACTGTTCTTCATTTTTTCCTCATGCTGATTTTCTAGGCTCACAATTATTCAGTGAATTTTGCCCACTGAAACTGCACAGCACAAGTAGACTGAGATCGGGGAATTACCACACAGTTAAATTAGCGAAAGCAGATCTGGAATCTTTCAAAGTTGAAATTATTCTGGGAGTACCTGGAACTCACTTTTTTAGAAACGCGACTTGTCAGCAGTCGGGTCGAAATTTATGCACGTTCTTTATCCGCGCCAAAGTCAATCGCTTTTGCGAGATTGGGACCTCTGGGGTCCGTTATTTTTGTGCGTTATAATTGCTCTGTAAGTTCCAATTTCCATTTGCTAAGTTGCCGAAAAGGTTGTAAAAATTTCCCACTTTTTAGGCTCCTTCAAGAACAAGATACGCACGGTCCCGCATTCACGGAAGCATTCATAATAACATTCTTCGGTGCCTGTGTTGTGACGGTCAATGTCAAATTATTGGGTGGAACAATGTAAGTCGTTTATGGCTGCCCTTTTTCGGATTAAACGTTAAATTCTGCTGTTTAGTTCCTTTTTTCAAAGCCTTTGCGTTTTGGGATATTGCTTACTTCCTTGCACGGCAGCTTTGATCATCTGCAAAATAATATTATGGACGACAAACCCGACGAAGCTTCTATTCGTTATTCGCCTTTTGATAACTATCGCTGGATTCTCGTGGGCTACATTTGGTAAGATTATCTGCTATTTTCCCCCTAATCTGAAACCATACTTTACAAACCGCGTGCAAAACCGGCCTCACGGATCTACTTCTCCGCAAAGTAGATCCGTGACTAGCCTGGTGGGATAAAGTTGAAACTCGATTTTACCAATGGAATAAGAAACCAGAACACGAAAGCGCCACATTACTGCAAGTGGTAAAAGTTGGTTTCAGAAAGGGGTCAATAGTGAGTGATATTAGGTTACTAATTATCGGCTTTTTCAGCTTCGACTGCCTTCTTGAGTGGAAGTCTGCCATCGAGGCGTAAAGGGCTGGCTATATATCCTATATTTTTATTCTACTTTGTTGTAAGTTGGTTGATTATATCGCAGACTCATTATGGTCATTAAATTATGTAAATTAAGTTTTTTTCTGCAAGCGGGTTTCTTTCTGGAAAAGGCATTTCGTGATGTTGGTAGGATTGTGATGGAATAATGTGCTTTTGGGCCTCCGCACAACGTATGATAGTTGGACGTATACTGTGCCGCGTATTGTACGTCATGCGTGTCTGCAATGGTGTAGTGTGGCTAGTAGACTGGACTGATATCCAAGAGGGTTCGAATCTTGCTCAGGGTCAAGTTTTGTGTCTTTGTCCAAATTTACTTCCTTATTGCACGCAAATCAAGCAAGCATATTAATTAGGGTGGGCAACACGAACTATGTTCTCCATAAGATCACACTTTGCGACATTCTCCATGCCTATAGTACACGTAATGACCATGGACCCAGTGCACATATTCTACACGGCGAGCGAGTCATGGCAAAAAATGATGCAATTAGGCAGTCCATCCACCGGCGCAATTACGACCCACGAGCTTGGCTGCGTGCCTAGGACTGCACGCACCGCATCTGGTTGTGGTCGGTCCAAACGTTGAACCAGTCGTCTGGTGCTGACGATCTGCAACGAACGGTATGCTCAGGGGCCAGCAGACAAGGGCCAGCAGAGGGGGGCCAGCGGAGGTGCAGGGTTAGCAGAGGAGGGGTCAGCAAAGGGTCATCAGCAGGCGGACCAGCAGAGGAGGTAAGCACTCACCTGCTCTCTCGTGATGACTCATCCGATGGTGACAATGTGGACGAGGCGGGGTCTTCTTGCCGGGCGAAACGACATAACAGACCTTGGTCGCAAGGGCACATATCGTTGCCCCAATATGGTAATCCGCCATCCGGTACGAAACAGTTTTGGCCCAATTTTAGTTTTGGTTTGCAGATCTTCTCTCCGTGTTGACGTGCACAACACAAACCCGACAGGCAGTCGCGGTCGTGGATGCAACGGGCACCTGAAAGAGAGGATTGTGCTTAGGGTGGGCGAGACACTCCTCACCGCAGTGTGGTCAGCTTTCGAGGGCTAGACATAAGCAGGTGTGCAAAAGGCCTACTTGCTGTCTCAAAAGTGTGCAGTTCAAACTGTCATTCCGAAATCACGATATGCCAAGCCGACAACACGGGGGCACACTCAGTCACTGGTACCCAAGACCATGTCGCGTGGGCCCTGGGTACTGTTTCAGGCCCAACTAGTCCTCATGTTCCTGGCAACTGGGTTTTCCTGTTAGCCGTGCCCGGGTTTCCCGTGCCTTCGCTGGGAATGGAATCCTCGACTGTCGAGCCATCTCACAACATAAGGTCATAAATTTTGATTGTCGTCTCCGAGCAGAGAAAACTGGATGAATTTGGGGCACGGCTAACAGGAAATCACAGTGGTGGGAACTATGGGGGATTAGAGCGTGTTGGACGCATAGCTGAGGTTGTCTACAGTATGCAATGCTGCCTGCAGGTTGGAGTGGGCTAATGATACCGGCTGTCAGACGGAGCTATAGCATGCGTGCGACTGTAGCAGGTCAGCATTCATGATCGTTGAGCGTGCATTTGGTCATGAATAAGGAGTGAAGAACTCACCTCTGTGACCCGGTTTCGACGCGACTAAACACCGTCCGAACATGCAGTCGTAACCGATGGCGCACTGGGCGTCCCTACGACACAGCTGGCCCATAGTCCTGTACGGTTTGCACAGTCCGTAATGACGGTCGCAGTACATTCCCAGCTGGCACTCGCGGTCCTCGTGGCAGTTACTGTGCTGAAATGCAAGACGGGGTGAGCTGGCAATAGGCGCGGGGGACGGGGTGGCTTACTCCGATGTGGTCGTTCAATCGAGCATTGGGTGCCAGGTGCAGTCGGGGTCGGATATCCTTGGGATGGGCTGGCACCCGATGGTTGCCATTCGAGGAATCGAGGGGTCCGAGGGCGTGCTCATCCGAGCCACCAGTCTCCACTTGCAGGGGATTGGTCATGAATAAGTTCAAGAAGACTGCTTGGGCCTGTCGACGGCAGAGGAGGAGGAAGAGCAGCAGGTTCTGGTACGGGATGCGCATGGCTGGGAGGGAAGGAGGGACGAGGCCTCGTTTGGCAGCGAGACAGTTACAAGTGAGGGGCGAGGAGAGAGGCGAGTGCTCCTCCCCCCGTCGACGCCCCTAGGCCCATTATAGGATGGTAAGTGTGGCCAAGACGGGCGCCAGCCTGCACTTGATTCAATGCCCGATGTCCCTGTGTTTGCACAACAACGGCGCGTCCGGGCGTCGTCGGTCGCTAATCGTTTGGCACCTACCCCCTACTTGGCTGGCGTGTCGTATTGTCTTGGCAGTCACCCCAGTTTGGCCTGGAACGAACACTCGACCGTCCCACACACGCATCGAGAATTGGACAAACACGGCCTCGCGGGCGGGAAAGGTTGCCCCCGAATGCCTACACCTGGATCAACGAGGCCAGACGAGACAGTCTAAATAACCATTACTTAATTCCCACAATGGCACGAGGCCAGTCCCTCGTCACGGCCCCCCTGTATCCACTTCGACACTCGCAAGGAGTCCAAATTAGTATCGCCTTAATTATATCATTCTTAGTTTCGTCAAAAATGGCAAACACGGCTAACTGAGAAACGAGAGCAAGCAGTGACCGGGCCTGGAACATGTCTCGTGTGCTGGTCACCTGTCTCGCCACGCCCATAGTGCCTAGTGTATGTGTTTGGGGCCCCCTCGTACGAGCAGCACACTCGAATAATAGCCGCAGGAAATTATTCTTTAATGGGTCTGACCGAGATCTATTCCAGAATCACCCATGAAATATGGATTTCATGAGCACAGTCTCCTCCATAAAACTGCCTGTAGCCAGTGCGCCAACTTGTCGCATGGCACTGTTCGGAGAAGGCTAGGGCTAGGGCCAGAGCGGGCGACCCGGGTCCTGTTTCACTGGTCTTCCGTCCTCCGTTTTTGGGTAACCAGCTTTCCTTGCGGTATAGTCGCGAGGCTTGCCTCCAGTCGGAGACTTCGGTCTCGACTATCTCCCACCGCCTGGGTTCACTGGTTATGTGACGATCGTTCGGTTTATCGCACGCCTAGGTTGACTCCCTGGGCTAATACAGTTACACTGGGAAGGGGGGGGGGCAGAGGGTTGTACCGGGAAGCGGATGGAGGGGAAAAATGGATCCGTCCAGGGCCTCCCTGATTACTCTGGCCGTAGCCCCAGCGAGCAAGCTTTACAATAGCGCACACTACAGTACACTGCAGCGCACTGGCGGGGGGGGGGGAGTATTATTGGAAAAAAGTCTGTGCTCGGATAAAAACTTTCGACCATCCAATGCTGACGATGGCTGGTCTACTCGGCCACTGCAAAGGGAGCAACTCTCGACTAAGCAAACGTGCTGGAGCAGCGCAGATGAGCAAAAATGAGCAGAGGGTTGTACCGAGTTGAGGTCCAGCTAGTGGTATCACGCGGCCGTGGGTTCTGCTTTGCAACCTTAAGCTAGCGAGCTATAGAGTGAGAGAGAGGAACTTGGGCTTGCGGCGGGCGCGGTGGTTCAGCGGTTCAGCATTCGTCTCTTCGTCTTGCTTGGGAGCGAGTGGCTCGCCACGGGCTCGATCCCCGGTGATGGAGGTCGGTTCGCGAACCGAAAATCCCTCGCTGACCTTGCACGCCGTGGGTGACCACCCTGTACCGCCGAGGTGCGTCGAGTGGAGAGACCCGACCCAAACGAGGAGACCGTGTCAGCTATCGAGCACTGACAGGGTTCCCAGCCCACCCGCCATCGTGTAATAGGCGTGGTCTCTAGCCTTATCGGGGCACTGGTTCAGGGACCTGGTCTGCCTCTCCCAAGTCCGGCACGAGACCTGTAGTAGGCGTGTTTGGCCTGTGGAGAAGGTAGTGTATCTGGTTGCCTTAACTGGCCGCCTTATACACGGAGCAGTATGTGGTTGCCTTGACTGGCCGCCGCATACAGCGTGTCAGCTGCCTTCGTTGGCCGCTCGATACGCTCCTCGAGGCGAGGCTGTAACCCGTCGGGTTGATGTCTCGGGCACCAACGACTAGGTGACCTGCCTAGAGGGTTTTTGAGTGCATCCGCTCCCCGCGGAATCTTCTCCAATGTAGGGCTATTCCGACTATTACAGACCAAGTTCGAGTCGAGTGTCCGGTTTGGTTTGAGGACCTCGGATTAAGGTCTTGAGTCCCTGGTCCGAACTGTTCTGTGAGCACTTCGGGCTCAGGGCCGTCAGAAGCCCATCGACGTCCAGCACGTGCGGCGGGTCTACACGACTAGTAGTGCTATAGCTATAGCACGAGGTGTCTGTGGACAGTTGGCTGGTTCCTGGTGGCTTGAGTCATCCTCTGGTCAGCCCTAGTCTATCCCAGGGCGAACCAAGGATCTCAATTGTCCCAGGAAGTCGGTGTCCTGTCCAGGATGCCTTCGTGTGGATGTGCTCCCAGCGGAACACACAGACGAACGCTGCTGAGTGTGCTGGTCCCCGCGCAGCCTTGCTTAGACGGGCTGGCCAGCAGGAAAAAACGGGCATTGGCCCAAAAATATTTTAAAATGTACAGTAGAGGTCTAACTGGTGGTCCATCACACTCGGGGTCTGCCTCTCACGCTGGACTGGCGCTCTTACTGGCGAGTGTTCGACTCGCAGTCAGGTGAATCATTTTGCGTGACGTGCGCACTCGAGGGCTAAGAACACATATTTGACAGGCGGGAGTCGAAGCCTCCGCTATACTCAGTGCAAATGTCCCACCCCCGTGATTAGTATCATGCGAAGATACCGGATAAAATTGCTATTCCTCTCTGTTCTGCCCGAGCCGAACACATGCTCAAGATAGCCCTGAAGTCACTTCAACTTTTAAGGCTCCTATGCATTTGTTGCTTTAATTAGTCCCACTCACATACGATCTACGTCAAATTTCAAGACTGCTTGGTCGAACAACTTCGCCGCAACAGAGACGAACAAACACGACATACGGCTGCAATGTAAGGCCGATGATAAAGAGCCAAAAAGATCTCGTGACGAGGTTACTCAACTAATCGTAGGTCAGGGACAACATCACTGAAGAAACAATTGTTTTCTGCTCATTCCCTGTCGAGATCTAGAATTTCTGCCATTTCCCGCGCACCATGTGCAGGTTCCATGGTTCAAATTTGTGTTGTCTGCTTTACGCGCGAAAATACGTAGAGAATGAAAGTTTTAGCTATAATGGAAAAGAAAAACGAATGGTATTCAATCGGTGACGATTGGATTATAGTTTTCTTCATCGATTTTAACAAACTATCAAGTTAATTTCACGCCAATTATCCAAAATACGCTAAAATCTACCTGATGCTGAAACTCAATTTTACCAGTTCAATCACGTGAAGGCGGAATAATCCTGACCTCTCTTCTTCTCGCTTTGATTGCCTCTTCCGAGTTAAGGCATCCCTTTGTAATTAAAAATTGTTTACCTGGTAGAAATTTTGCATTTTTTGCGAAAACCGTTTTGCTCTTTGTTCTGCTCGGCTTGGTATTCTTGGATTCTTTCCGACTGACTGCAATCTGGCGTAAACAACGATTTGGAACGTTTCCAACTTTTTCGAGGTAAATTTAGTTGTCGTATCTAAAAATCGAAGGTCATCAATTTGTTTTTAGACAGGCATTATCAAAAATGAAGCCAGAGGAGCCGCATGTTGTCCGAATGAAAAGAGAATTGGACGATATGTTGCAAAAAAACACGTTAAATAAGAAACGCCTGATCGATTTAATCGATAAATTATCAGCGATGCCAGTGGACACAGAAATGTTACAACGTACTCAAATCGGTCGTACGATCAATAATATTCGAAAAGCGTACGAAAGTTCCAAAGATATCAATCAAAAGGCCGTCAATTTGATTAAAAATTGGAAACATTTAGTCAAAGAAGAACACGAAACTCGAAGGAAATCGATCAGCAGCAATCACAACGACGATGGTAAAGCACCAAATTTTGTTGGTCCCGAAGTTCAAATTTCTTCACCAGAATCATCGATTAATACGATCGACGACGATCGCGATCACCAATACTCGCCCGTGATGGCCAGCGGGGGTGGCGATGATCACGCCTATGTTCAAGCACGTACAAGGAAATCGTTGAGTAGATACGATTCGGATGGACCACGGCCGGCAAAACTGGCTCGAAGCAACAGTTTGTCATCCAATTCGTCATCGGTATCAATTTCGGAGAATAGCGCCACGTCAAACGTGTCGAAAACTCGCGACGAAACTCGTAATAAATCGGTGGAATTATTACGTCAAGCATTGCTAAGTGGCGACGATCATCCTGCACAACCTCATCCCGATGGCAAAACTTCTTTCGATTTGGCCGTCGAAATCGAGCGTTATATTTACGAAGAAATTGGCAACGCCGAGGATCGTCATTATAAAGCACGTATTCGAAGTCGTGTCACGAATATTCGAGACAAGAATAATCAATCGTTGCGTAACAATATTTTAGCTGGCATATTATCGACTCACCGCGTGGCTAGCATGAGCGTCGATGAATTGGCCAATGATCAGTTAAAACAACTTCGTCGATCGATCGAAGAGGAATCGATTCGAAATCGTGAGATTTCTGGTGACGTTGCGAGTCCGCGTACTGATATGTATCGATGCGAACAATGCGGCGAGCGCGATGCGTCCTATTCGCTTAATCAAGAACGTGTGGAAGGTGATTACGAACCGATCGCTGTCGCCCAGCTCGTCTGCAACAAATGCGATCATCGTTGGCGCGCTTATTAAGGCAGCCAATCGAAACTTCAAGGGACAAAACCATGGTCAAGGATCTTTTTTTTTTTGAAGTTGCTTCCGCCAGGCTGAATTTTTTTGCCTGAAAAACAGGCCATTTATCGCTCTTTTGCTGAGCGTACTGATTTAATGTTTTTGCTGATTTGGTGTCTTTGATTTTGATCCAGCGTCTCGCACTCGCTCAGGGTTGTGCTAAAGGGATTTCTATATTTGCATGGTTGATGCTGATTTGTTTTGTTGTTATTAATTTTTGGATGATTAATCTCAACTGTTAACACAATTCAGTCAGAAACAGTGTAGAGTGAAAAATAAAAAATGCAACAATGAAATGATTACACAAAAAAGTTAACAAGTGGGTTAAAATTAGAAAATAAGTCCCTGAGGCGAGTTAAACTGCGCGTTGCACTTATTTTTTCTGTGGCGGAAGCAACTTGCTTTTTTGTGTTTCCTTTTACGTCGTGTCTAGAATCTAGATTATGTTCCTTAGGAGAACGAATAAGACGTAGTGACTAAATATGTATATAATTTTTGGAATAAAATGTAGAATATGGCATTTTTTTACTGTTGACCAGTTTGAGATAAATGTTTCACGACATCGACCCAATTCCATCCACGCGCTCGTTCATCGTTGGCTCCTCCACGATCCCATTGTTTTCGTTTTTGAGCCTTCGTTAATTTCTCTGCCTTTGTTTGCTTTTGTTTTCGATTCGTTTCGTCGTCGTCGTCAGAATCGAATTGTTCGTTTTTCATTTCCGTATCTACGGCGATCGAAATCGTTTGTTTTTCCATCAGTTGATCGAATCGATCTTTGATTAATTCGATTAATGAATAGGTCATTGGCGAGCCGAGGAGTGTCTCAGATTCTGTCATAAGACATTGTAACAAGGCACTTTTTGTCACGGAATTTAAATGTTTGTTGTAGAAAACGTCCAAATTAAATTCGGGAATAACGTCCGGATAAGACGAAGGCCAACGCAATTCGAGTAGAAATGATCGAGTTTGATCTTCGGCACCGAATAAATAATGAATTGCTTGATCAGATGTGATTGAAAAGGCCGAATCGCCGTCGAAAATTGAACGTAAAACTTCGAGCTCTTCCGACTGTTGCTCGCACGTGCTCATTTTTGAATTTCTAGGATTCGTATGAAAAAATTTCTTTTAATTCACGCCCCGAAACATTCAAGTTTCATTAATTTTGTTTTCCGAGGACAATTACACACATATTGTCAATCCCGAAATGTCGAGCAAGTGCGAGCGAAATCCGAAAGTGCCAAATTTTTGCGCCAATTTGCAGACAATTAGAGTCTCGGTACATTTAAGCGCCAAATTCAAATTAGCTTGGCGGGTCTGACTGCGCATTGCGACTTCGACCTGTATTTCCCGCTGACTGACTAGCTCTGAATTTCATTGTTTTAAAACAACCAAATTTATTTGTACTGATCTAAAAATGGTCTATGATCCATTTTTTAAAATATATGCATGACTATGGTTCGAAAGCGAATCAGTTGTCAACGTTATCAAGTTCGTCGATGTCGCCGGGCATTTGTTCGGTCACTTGCGTCTTCAAGTAGGCCCTGACAGCGGGAGACACCGTGTTTTGAATATCGGCTGATATTTTCTCATAAATTTCCAAAAAATCGCTTCCAGTCCAAACCAAAGAAATTCGAAGCGCTTCAGGATTTTTTCGTAACAAATTGATAACTTTATTTAAACAATCGTAAACTTTTGAAATTTGATTATAAGCTTGTTGTGGTTTGATTACTTTGATCATATCGGACATTGTGTAAGATTTTGGTTGACTGAAATCGCCCGGTCCTCGCCACGATCCCAAAAGTAATCGATCGATACCTGTGAAAAATAATTTCGAATATGTAAAATCGGGGAAACCATCGGATTGAGGAAATGCGATTGTTGTCAATAATTCGTAATGTTGGTGTCTTTGACCAAAATTTACGTTTTGCAATTCCTTATTTAAGTCGCATGGATTGGAATCGATCGACTCTTTCTTATCGATATCGATCGATATTTTTGAATAATCTGCGCATTCTGGTTCGAAACGTACCAATAATTTCAATTGACCCAATTGATATTTGGACAATTGTTGGTAGGGACCATCGAGTAATTTTTGCCCCGGCGGTTGGGCGCATTTGTCTCGAAAACTTAAATCGTAAGATACGAAATCGATGGGCACCACATCGGCCGCTTCGACTCGAGTTGCGATTATTGTGCGGCCAAGTCGTTCGAAATCGATTCGAAACATGCCCCCACCTGCTCCCTTCGCAAAGGCAAATAATTTGACCAAATTAATTGCATCCGTAATTAAGTCGAATTGTTGAAAATCAAATTGAGTTTTCTCTGATTCGCTGATTGATTTAAGTGTGAGAAAAACAGGATCCAAAGGTGCCTTGGGTGACATGAGATGATTGACATCGTACAAGATGGGTCCGGTGTCCTTGTTTAAACGACCACCATTCCACGCTTGAAGTTTTCTCGGGGCGCCGGGTATGACTAGCGTTGGTTTCGCGTCGTCGTTCGATTCGTCCAACAACCAATTATAGGAGCCTACTTGATCATAATTTTCCAAAACAGTCGGGCCACCTTTTTGATTGAGATTAGCCAAAGGTAAAATTCCGAATGGTCTTTCATTCAGATTATCAAAAATCCAAGCAATAGCTTCGCGAGGAACATTGGCCGCCATCTCTGACGAGGGCACTACTCGAAATAAGCACTGACTCAGCCCTCTTTCCGCAAAACCAGCGATGCTTACGAGCGGATTTAAGCTGGGTACGAGTTGAAGTTTAGGAAATTGCCTGGAGACTCGTCAGCTATGAAGTAGGAGCTGGGAGGCGAGGTCGTCAGCTGTTCCAGATGCACAGACATTTCCTTTGTGCTTATATTCTTGCTAGTTCTGACTGAGCCAGGCTGGAATTGTGCACTAGTTTTCATGTAGTTTGATGACGATGCAAACTGAATTTCTGGCAAGCATATGCAAAGCAGAAAAATGACTATTTTTTTGGTTTGGGTTATCTTTGCCACTGAAACACCAGATCTTTTCTGATTGCAAGGATTGAAGGGCAGTTCCTCAAAAAATTTGCGTCCTGGCAGATAAATAGGTAAATGCTAACAGAAAAATACGAACCCAAAAAACATGGGAATGCCTTCGATTTCAGGTCCATCGGTATCAAATAATTGGCTCGTTTTGAAAGCAGTCATAAAACGACACGAAAACCTAAAAAGTACTCGTCGAGCACAGTTTTTCACATTTTCTACTTCTGAATAGACCCAGTTTTTCACAGATCTCGTACGATGCGAAGTTTAAATTTCCCGCTGACTGTAAGCCGCTTATGACAGCTTCCCATGGACGAAAAGTTCCTCGCTCAAGTTCGTGCGCAATGCGTCCCGCTTTTGAAAGCTTTTAGTAGAGTAGCTAATGTCTGCTAGCAGAGGTAAAAAAGTGAGTTATGGGGTTATGATAGGTGGAAGAATCGAATGGAAAGATCGATCTGACGATCAACTGATCGAACGTGTCAGTGATCTATCTTTTTCAAGAAGATATTTTAACACCATACTTTAAATATCGTCAACCTTAGAGAAGTAGGTGGCATCGTATAATGTATGGTGTGATCTAACTGATTACTGCATGTACAAAAGACTGAGTAACAATATCAAACGAGTCATTATATTAATTTTGAGCAAACACCCAGCATCCGAAACTGGGGGGGGGGGGGTGTAGCCCCCGTGACCCCCCTCTAGGCTAGACAAATTGTCAGTTTTGTAATGTTAAAATTTTGAAAAATGGGTCTGACCCCTTCTCTAGACAAGCCAAAAATTAGTGACCCCCTTATGGGAAAGCTAAGGAAAGCCCGACCCCCCCCCCCATCCTCGATGAGCCAAAAGTTGGTGAGCCCCACCGCAATCCTGACCCAGCCGCGACTTTTGGCGGGGCAGGGTCTGGACCAAGGGTGCAAGCATACAGGGTCAAGCTATAAAGTACAAGTCGCATTCTCAAAGTAAAGAAACATCAGCGAAAAGAGGCTGCTCGGTAACTTTATAGGAGTCAGCTCGCTGATAATCAAATATTTTTAAATTTGCCGCGCCTACTGATGCTCAGGTGCAAAAACCTTATGACAGTCGGGAGGTAAACTTGGCTAGCGCAGTCAGAGATTTGAGCGAATCGCCTATCATTGAGTTTTGCTTGCGCGGAATAACCGATACTCAAGGAGCTGTAACAACATTATCACAGAGGACTGAACAGAGTGCCGGCCAGACTGTCGGACTTAAAACTAGTGCCCTGCTAGAAGACGGGGACGCTGCAACCAACGTGAGACCTTCTCTGTCGAATGAATATTGCTGCCTGCAAACCGTGTGCGCAAGCAACGGAATGCAGTACGACCACAGGGCTCAGGCTGAGCAGGGTTGGTTCAGGTTTCAAAACCTTAAAAATAGTTTGAAAACTGTGCGAAAAACCTGCGAAAATCGGGGAAAATGGGAATCTTTGAGCCAAAATCAGCGAAAACTAAAAAATTGCATTCCAGGGTTCAGTCGTGAAAATTCAAAAAATAATTTTGATTTTTGTCTAGAAAACATGTAAAAATCAGGGGAAAAAATAATCTTCCAGGGAAAACTTAAAGGTTGCATTTCGAGTTTTCAAACTGGGAAATTAGGAAATTTCAATTTCTGCCTGGGGTTTGGCAAAATCATCTTACGAACCTTATTAATGAAACAAGTTTATAACGCATTGGTAAAAAATTTGTGTTTTTGCTTCCTTGACCCCCCTTTTAAGGCCCCAAAAAATTTTAGACCCCCTGTCTGGCCAAGGGCTAGGTTTCGGATGCTGCAAACACCCAAAAAGATGAAGCAGTCTTAGCAGCTTGTTTGAAATCCAGCTGGAATACACTTAAAATCCAGTTGTAATCCGCTAGGTATCACTCGTGTACTCGCACTGATAAATCCACTTGGATTCCAAGAGGACCCCTCATCCAACTGGAACAAAATGGATCCACTGGATTCCTGGTGGATTTTACACATCCAGCTGGATCGATCTGGACTGTGGTGGATCGAGGAATCTGGGAGAATACCAATAACTTATGGCCACTTTTTGAAAAGAAGCCTAATTAAAGCCATAAATCAGGAAAATTGTCAGTAAAACCGGCGCACAGGTTTTAAATGTGGGGCATTTTGTCTTTACAGAATTGTCATAAGCGGATTGAAGCGGGAAATTTAAGTTTTGCGACGTACGAAGTCTGCAAAATGGTTTCTGAATTTGTGCCAACAGAATGAAAAATGTGGACAATTAAAACGAAACAAGCCAAAAAATTTTGTCAGCCTAGGACTGCAGAAAACGAGTTCCTAAATTTGAATTCCCGCGCACTGATTCTCAGGCAAGTAGTCGCTAGCGGCTAAAATGTGCGCAGAAATTGTTTTCCTACATCCAAATTATAGTCAAAAAACTCCTGGCCAGATGGTCAGGCGATGAGAGAAAAGTCCAAAATTGTTTTAAGCTGAGAAAGTGGATGATCTTTCTGTGATCCTTATCTGAAGCTAAGAAAGAGTGGCTGCTCTTTAAAACGCGTTTAGGCGGGTTTAAGTCGTCAAGACTAAATTAGGATAAGCCGATTTGTCGATTGCCGAGTCGGAGTTGGAGCTTTCGGCAGATTGTCACAGCTTGGAACACTAGTTTGAAAAACATTATGCGCGATTGTAAAATGCTGCCTTGCCTTACTTCAGTATGAATGCGCGGGAAATACAAATCGTTTGCGATTTTCAATATTTTAGGGAGGGTAGGCGCTGGAATGTGGGGCTCCAGGTTTCTACGCTTTGTGGCTTGATGTCAGTCCAGGTTGATAAGGTTATTTTTAGTTAGCGGCATGCATACTGTGCATACTCAGCTATCAGCAAAAGACTAGTTTTATTAGGCGCTAGCGGCCTTGTCGGAAGAATAGATTAGTTTATGAGCGGAATCTGCCTCAGAAAGTAAATTTTTAAAAGCGATTTGTGTAAATATTTGATTTGATAGCAAAACTAAACACGTAAGATTTAAAAGAGCCTAGCATGCCCCCATCACACCATCACTTCCAGCTGGTCTCTGATCACCTGCACTCGTTTCTCTTCTTCCCTTCGATACCCAGCGTACAGCATTTTCACCGTTTCTTCCACTGCGTGCTGACCAGCGCATGATCTGATCCGATACAGAACCAACATGGTATCCGGGGTCATAATCGAATATAAAAATCGATTATCCAAAATTGATCCGTTCGATTTTGATCGATTATCATAGCACTCTAAAGCACGTTCGATAAAGCTCTTTCTCGCTTGTGTTACGAACAAGGCCAGACACCAGGATAAAGTGCTGGCAGCTTGGCAGACCAGGGCCGATGTAAGCCACAGGGTCAAAATTAGGAACAAGCAGCCGAACAACGTGTTCAGGCCGAATATGCAACGGTAATCGTGAAGAATAGTTTTGGAACTCGGTGAGCCTGGCACGGTACAAATGAATTCAGTGGGGAACAATTCGTGCAGGACAAATGTTCCGGGGTGGCTGGTTGTTCCGGATACGACTGCTACCAGAATGGAGCCAATCGCTTCGAACAGGCTGTGATTGCGGGCCAGGGGGAAGATGGTGTGCACAAGGCGCATGTTAAAGGTTAGGATTGAGATGGAGCTAAATTTTAGGAGAAAATGAGATAATAAAGGACTGAATAGAAACCTGCGACATTTCTCTCTTTTGCTGGCCATATTTTGGAATCGAGGACTGTCATTTGACAGTTTCCTTTTCAAGATACCGTTGGCTATGGTGGAGCAGACGGTAGCACTTTCTGATGTGACTTGCTCCAGTAGGTTGCGAGGGCAGCACAGGATCCGAAATAGATTGGGTGAGAGGGCCAACAGGGCGGCCAGCATGAGCATGTATGGAACGTATGGTGCCCAGTCCAGAATATAGTCAGGCACTCGCGGGGCCATCGCTGATTTCAATGCCGGCGGCATGGATAACTGAAAGCAGAAAGGGCTAGCAGTGTCTTGTCTTGCGTACAATGGATAAGGACTGGCTGGTGCGTGTGGCCCGACTGCAGGTTGGGCGGGGGCAGGGCGAATAGCTAGAATACTCGAGTTTGGGGAAAGTGTTTTCCTGTTAGCCGTGCGCTCACAACTGGTCAATCCTAGTTGCGGGTGGCAGGGAAAATTGGGTTATCAAAAACATGACATTCTAAGTTTTGAATGCCTGATCTTAACAGATGAATTGCACGGCTAACAGAAGACAGGGCGGCTCGAAAAGGAGTCGGATCTAGTGTCAGTGTGCGTCTCACTGTAAAGGTCACCAGTCCCCACAGGCCCCCAGAATAGGGACCATGACCCCCGCTCACCATTGGCTCCTCGCTATGCGAATAGAGTGGCCGTGACGAGCAGGCTTGTTCCGCGTAGTGCAGCGGAGGCAAAGGGACCAAACTGAACTCAGCTCCAGATGGAGCGCGACAATAAAGCAGTCGTCCAGAATTCATTCGGTGATAAGTAAGCATGGCCGCCGAAAATAGGAGCAACGATGTGAGCACGTGTGCAATTCGATCCGAGGGGTCGTCGCTGCGAGAACACAGCCAATTCATCCAGCCTAACATGCTTCCCTGATGATACCAAAGAACGCCACCGACCGGGCGTGCACTGGATGGGACTAACATGCTAGCCGCCCATTCTGATCTTCATCTCGGTACACCCTGGCTCGTCGCAACGAGATTCTGATAACGCCTAAACTCCGTTTTTATACCAGCATCAGCTCATGTTGTAGCAGAAAATGTGCTTGGCTTCCACTTGGCCCCGTCATGTAGTGCTTCACACTGCTAGCATAAGCCTTCCCCAAACAGTCAATAGGTCGGAATCTACGCCCCGCCAATCGTATAGTTGCTGTCATGACCACGAGGAGGTTGCTATTATCCATTCTAGATCGCCCCCCCCCCGCGCTCCTGGAGTGCCACTTCCCCTTTCCCACCCGCAGAAGACTGGTACCCTAGACTATCATCCACATACACAAGCTGGCACTGGAGTATCACTACAGGCACTGTAGAGGGTGAGGCCACGAGGTGACACCAGAGTATCTCTGACTCCTGTGGCATCCGTTGTTCGCAACTGACGATGAGGAAACTGTTCGCTTCTGAAACTTACTTTTACTCATTACTGTGTAATGTAGCCATCTTGACAGACTTGGCCTCTACAGCTCTTCAATGCCACTTTGCCTTTACTGGAGCCAATTTCCAAACTCCTGCTGGTGTGTAAAATATAGTTTCAGACTAGGGCTTATGGAACGGACTTCTCCAAAGGAAAAGGAACGGAGCTTAGCAATGTCAAATGCAAGCCCACGACATTTACTGGTTGACTGTGAAAGAGTCAACCAGTAAATGTCGTGGGTGAGTTGACTTTACACGAGTAAGCCCAAGTCTAAAACCACCAAGAATGCTTTATTTGCCTTCCTTCTGTGACGTGTCGAAAGGCAAGGCTTCACTTTGCGGCATTGAGCCCACTATGAGACCCAAGACTAGAAGACTTTTTCTGGGTGCGTAAAATATGGTTTCAGGTAGAAGTTTGCCAGGTTGAAAATCGTGGGTATGCAGTTCTGGAAGACAAACTAACAAAACTTGTCAAAATTTCACATTTTAATTACATT
This sequence comes from Mesodorylaimus sp. YZB2_4, assembly GCA_030248295.1. Lineage (NCBI taxonomy): Eukaryota > Metazoa > Nematoda > Enoplea > Dorylaimida > Dorylaimidae > Mesodorylaimus > Mesodorylaimus sp. YZB2_4. The sequence continues at coordinate 460,379 of JASANH010000735.1, forward strand.
CTCAAATATTTATGTCGAATGCTTTACATACAAGAGAAAAGCAAAGCAAACATAAAGCGTTCATGTACTGATCGGAGTGAGATCCACAAATGTCAGCTTGTACAGACATGTCCTCGTCAGGGGCTGATATAGCTAACGTTATCGATGGCCATGGCAGACGCTGGTTGTTGAATAATAGTTGGAGGATTGGACTGGATTGCAGCCAGGGGCGATATCTTACAGTATTCCTGGGGAGGCAAGACGGGCAGCAGATCAATGGCGGCAGCGCCGGGGCTGAACTCGACGTAGGGACTAGAGTGCTTGTTCATTTCGTTTAATGTCCGCTTGATGTGAGCGAATGACGGACGATGGGTGGGCGAGTGAGCCCAGCACTGTAACATCAGCCGATAGACCGAGTCCGAACACGAGCTTGGCTTGTCCAGCCGACTCCCATTCTCCAAGTAACGAAGAAGGTCCTTGTCCGCCACGGTTGGGTAGGGAAAACCGCCTGAAATGGACCAGTAGTTGTGAAGTCCACCGCACTCAGCACCCGCACATACCCAAAGTGCAGATCTCCCAGAGCACAGTTCCGTAGGCCCACACATCGCTCTTGGTACTGTAGGTGTGATCTCGCATGGCCTCGATTGAAAGCCATCGCAATGGGATACGACCCGATGTGGTTTTCACATAGATGCCCATCCGGGACAGACCAAAATCAGATATCTTCAGGGTCTTGCCATGACCGACTAGAATATTGCGGGCTGCTAAATCGCGATGAGTTATGTTCAGTTGTTCCAGATGGTTCTGAAAGGTCAAGGCACCTTATTCTGAGTCTCCATAGCTGAACTGCGCCAATTTTTTCCTTTCAGTTCTTTTTTGTGGCAAGCAGTGGGTTTGTTGGGGTGTTATTTAAGTTAGCCGTGCATCACACTTCCTCTGCGGACTGCTGCTGGAAAACTTGATTTAGACTGTCGCATAACAATTAAATGCTGCTTGCACAAGCCCCAGGCTTATTTGGTGCTCTTCAAGTTAGCTGTGCAACATACCCCCTGCTGAGACAAGCAGTCAGAGGGGGCTGCTGCTGATAAACTTGATGTAGCCTGCCAGATAAGGATGCCGCTTCACATAAATCCACGGCTAACAGGAAAACCTTCAAGAGATCGTCGATCAGTGGCAGATGGACAGGGCTAACGGAAAACCACGGCCTTTGACCAATTACCAGTTAGCTGTGCACCAAACTGCAGTCGCAGGGTAGACCTGCTGATACTTGATTTAGACTGCTGGATGAATTCTGCTTCACATGAATACACGGCTAACAGAAAGAACGGGGCCCCAAGGGCACAACTTCTGTACAGCACGGAAACCCGCAACCTTGGCCCACTTACCATCCCGCACGCCACCTGATATGCAAAGCTTTGTAACTCGGCCGGGTCCAAACTGTAGGTCAGTTGCTGATTGAACTCGTGCACAGCACTAGGTATGGCTGCCGCGTGCACATTGTCTTCCTGATCCTCGTCAGCGAACGGGATCGGATAGTCATCTCCGCCTTCGTACACGGACACGTTGTCGCTGTTGCCCGAATAGAAGGCACTGCGTGAGGGAGAATGGCCTGAAATGGAGTCGTGCAGACGCGTGCCCTATGGCTATAGTGGACTGAGCATACTGTGGCCGAGCGTGATGGATCGTGCTAATGCCGAGTTCGATCCGATCAGTGACCTGACGGCGGCATTGATCTCGGCATGGGTCATGAGCGGGTGGGTGTTCAGTTGCATGATATAGTCACGTTCCAAACTGATGCGATATTCCTCGATTTGTTTCTCAAACTGAAAGAGAGCATATGGCGTGGCCACTCGGCAAATATCTGCTGGTCTTACCTCCTTTCGTAAAGTCCTCAGATATCGTAGCAGATCTCCGTAAGGCACGTACTCCATGACCATGCAGTGCGGGTACTGCAGGGTGCAGCATCCGTACATGGCCACGATATTGGCGTGCTGACCGACTTTTTTCATGATTGCGATCTCTTCCAAAAATTCGAATCGTTCTCGCTCATCGGCATTGGCTAAAAGGCAAAAACAGTTTGAATTTCGAAAGAGGTATAAAAAAGCATGGAAAAGCAAAAGGCCTGAGAGGGAATCGAACCCGTACTCCTTTAGTTGCCTAGCATGGCATTGCACTAGCACCATCAGTAGCGTGTCGAGATAATAGCGAGTGGGGACGGGGGGGGCGTTTCGACTGGATGGCTGAAAGGTTTAGAGGACTAGTGCCTCAACTGTGGACCAGGCCAGTTAGCCTGCTGGATGAATGCCGCTTCGCATGAATCCACGGCTAACAGAAAGAACGGGGGCCCGAGGGCACAACTTCTGGACTGGCACGTCAGGTCAGTCAGTTTCGCCAATGTGAGCACTAATCGTAAGCTGGAAGTTTCTGTAATTCAAGCGTGCCCTCCCAAACATGGTTGAGCTATACGCTCCACTGTGCTGGCTCCACTGCAAAGACTGGGGGCGTCGCACTGGAGTCCCAGGCCCTATGCTCAACCATATGTTTTCCTTGAAAACGATCGGTCCAGGTAAAAGTCAAGCAATTACCTTTCAGCTGCTTTATAGCCACTTGATTCAATCCAGACGAATTATTTATGGCCAAAGCAGTGCCCAAATAAACCAAACCAAAAGCGCCCTGTCCAATCACACGGCCTGCAACGAATAAGTTGCCTAGGACTGTGTTCCTGAACAGTGTACAGGACTGCAGAGCACATACCCATGGATAATCTTTCATAGGAAATCTCATACTCGTCGGCCAATCCTCGAGCCCTAGCATCGATAATTTCCTTCTCTGTGTAGAGAATATTCGTTTCCATGGATGGACTGGTCGATCTGGAAATCGAGATTGCATGCAGGATGTGTGTGTGCACTGCACCCACAGGGTCGCGTGACACACGGATCCGATGGGCACTACTGGATACTTACGCATGGGAGAGAAGAGTCCAAGGAAATTGCACTAGTCGTTCGAAATATTGTTGTTTTTTCAACAATTTTTGTCTTCTGGCCGCGTAGAATTTACAAATAGCGAAAGCCGTAATGATAAGGCATAGGACAATGATGATGGGCAGGAAGGTCATGAGGAAATATTCGTCGCGAGTGTAAGCTGGCATGACAGTGCCCACCGAAATGGTTGGCGATGTGGTCACGTGGGGGTCGGCCGGGACGGAGGGCAGAGTATTGTTCAGGGTCTCGCCATGCTCGTCTTCGACCGGGTGGGAACTATGGTTCGAATGGGCTGGCACGGCCGAGGTGGAATTCGAGAAAGCGGTTACAGTAGGACTGATAGCATCTTTGACACTGGCCCGAGTTGACACATCGATCGGGTCCGTACTGGCTACAAAAAAAGAGACACGTCGGGAATGTCGATGCTAGCCAGCAGCAGCTAATTTAGTGCCTCATTTCCTAATGCACAGGTCTGGCCACGTTTTGTGTGGCAAAGACGAGTCTTATCTCTGTTTTCCAAATGAACAATGAGAGAGGCCAGCAAGTAAGCCTCAAGTTGAGGGGGTGAACAGAAGGTGCAAGAAATCAGACAATTTCAAAGTTTTAAAGTGTCAACAATGGAGACCAAAAGTTGAAGGCTTTCGGAGAAATCACGAGGAGGCCAGTCTGCTTGCATTCCTTCTGTTTTCTGGAAGAAATGAAAACACCCGCAAAATGAACAAACTCATAACTGGTAGTCGACTATGTATTACCATAATTTCAAGCAGGTGAGATGGGGTGCAGGTTGCACTCATAGACTGGATTTGTGGTGGCGACAGCATAAAATCGCCACCAACATAATCTGTCGCAGATAAACAGTCACTCAATCGACTGACTGTTTATCGACTGATCAACAATCGATGAGTTGATCGGTATATTATCGATCAACTCATCAACTCATCGACAGTCAATCAATCGATCGATTGAGTGATTGTTCATCGACTGATCACCAATCGATGAGTTGATCGGTATATTATCGATTGATCAGTGATCGATCGATGCAATGATTTATTGATCATTGCTATTCATATTAGTATCAGACGTACCTATGGGTGCATTGGTCGGCGATGTGAACACGAATTCCTTTTCAATCGGTTCGCTCTTGCACATGTGTTCGTTCATTGCGAAGATCTGCGAAGTATCATAAAAATAAGTGGCAAATTTTTGCAAAAATTTTTAAGCTTTGCATACTTGTATTTTGTACTCTGCGCCGTCCTTCACGTCGGGCAGGTCGGCCGAGTAGTCGATTTGGTCCTGAAATATGGAGCAGTGCTCGTATGCCTGGCAATAGCACTGTGGTCAGTACCTGGCTAGCTAAGACAGTCTGATTCCAGGGTCTCCACTTAAATAACTTTTTCCACGGAGCTACAGTAGGCTTTCGAAACAAGTCGGCCAACATGACTCGAAACTGGACACTTTGCGTTTTCTGTTCGCCAGGGTCATTGAAATTCTCATCGGAAATATTATATCGCCATTTGACCTTGGCCATGTCGAAATGCGTTGCGTGGTCGGTGTAAAACTCGAGTTGCACATCCGAGGGTGGTCCCAACTTCCTTTGATCTGAACATGAATCAGCAGTGATTCAGTGCAGTCATCGAGGCCAAGACGGGCCTACTTTTACAACTACAGTATCCATCAACGCACGATGGCACTTCGAATTTCTCCACCAGAGTGTACTTCGAATCGCCGTAGGGATAAGGCTTTGAGCGTAACTCGACACGATATACGCATCCGTAGTCGATGGTCAGTGGTTGCAAGCCGGGCAAGTGGGCCGGGATCTCCCACGATGTGGCGTCCTGAAACCATAGGTGACCCTAAGATGGGGCCGGTTTCACAATCACCTAAGACGTTAGGACATGCCATAGCTGACTGTGGAACTGGCTCAAGATTGCAAAATGATCACAAGGCCAAAACGATCCTGAGATGACTACAAGACTATGCAGACTAGTAAGATTACCATAGGAATATTGTGAGTGTAATAGCCAGGAAATAAGGCTTCGCATCTTTTCTCAACTGGAAGGAAACTCAGGTAGAATCCTTCACGCAATGAATCTGAAAGAAACAAGGCTGGTCAGGGGGACAAGATGGGCAGTCTGGGCCATACCACTGTTAGCTTCCCAATAGACCGTAGCACGCAGGTATTTCACGTATCTCTCAATCTGCACATTCCAAACAACCACCATATTCTTTGGTCTGTCAGGATATTCTGAAAATGAGGGGTTTCTCACAGTGGAAATGCCTTTGTTTGGCGACCCTCACTTTTCGTCGGTGGTAATGTCGTGTCGGGGACTATGCTGGTAAGAACGACCGGGGATCGTGTTTGCGAGTAGCAGCTTCTTAGACATTCTTCGAACAGGGCCTGAAGAAGAGGTGGGTCAGGATGCGAAATCTCCCAGAGCTCGATTGGTGCTGCTACAAAACTGCGGGCCCGCAGGGGGGCAAAAGAATCAAAAGTGGAATGGCAGAGGGGCAATCCAGTCCAGCCGAGGCCAGAGTGGAGTCCCCTAGCACCTTCAGGAAGTGGACCCTGCGCCCACATTGCACACTGCCCTTACCCAAGTTCCAATGTGATCGCATTGAGCGTGGCAAGAATGTCGGAGCGGTTCCCCGGCCGTGGGGGGCTCGTCCAGAATGACACTGGGTAACAGCACAATGAAAATGAACCAGGTCGACCGGCACGAGAGCATGGCCAAATATGGTTCTAGTGATGGGGTAAATGGGGGACGGGGATCATGACAATGTAATTCGATACGATCTTCGGTCCTGCTGACCACGATCGGAAAGTAGGATCTAGAAAAATAAGATCAAGTTCAGACAAAGTGTTCACACCAACAACTCCGAGTGTTGACGCGTATCGTATTCGTGAGAGCTAGCATTTGAGAAAGTCGAGTTAAAGAAGCTTTCAAAACGTCTTTGCTTTTGGGTCGCCTTTAAATCTTTACATATTCAAGTCGGGCGTCTGTTGGCGCGAGGAGCTGCCACCCGTCCAATATTCGCAGTTACGTCGTTCATAAAGTCCAAACCTATTTCTTGCTCGAACCACCCAAAAGTTGTGCGACGACAGTTGGCGCCGCCACTGAAAGCCTAGTCAATCGCGGAGCGAATAAGGCCCAGAAATTTCTCTGCTCACTCAAATACTAAAGCAACCTATCGAAAATTAAAATTACTCCTGTGCACTGGCCGCTTGTACTAGCAGCTCTGGAATGAAAAATCTTGGACTTTCTTCTTGGACTACTCGCAACGAGCTTGCCACTCCGTCAATCCCCTCCGTGGACGGGCTGGACAAATGGCCGGGGGAAGTCAGAGATGATGAAAGGGCATCAGTTGTCGACGAGTGGACACAACAGTACATGATATCAAGTGGCTTATTGCTGCGTCTGCTCGCACAGTGCCGCCATTCCGACTCAAATCTCATCCCAGTCAAAAACCAGGCTGCTCCTTTTTGAATAAAGAATCGGACGTCCTGCAAGTGGCCGACTGAATGAATAAAAGACATCAATGATTCGGCGTACAAACACACACGAAACAGTAAAAACCTTGCATTTCCCGACAGCTGCTTTCCCGCACACTCCTTCAAATTTATGATTTTTGACGGAAGGTAAAAACATGACAAGAGGAAAGTATATAATAAGCGGAATAATGGTGGTTTCTGAAATATCTCGTCAATGCCGCGAGAAAATTGTTGGAAAAAGTTAAAACATGATCGAAAATGGGATGCTAGCACAATCAATTTTGAGTTTGTGTTTCTCTGTTAACGTTAGCCCTGTTTTGCACTACCTTCTTCGACAGCAGATCCTGACAAGATTCTTGATGAAATGTCAGAGAAGCGTAGGGCTAAAATACAGTAGCTTTTTAGAGTTGATACACACACATTAGTTGAGAAAGGCACGATTGGGCTTGTCAGCGGGCGATGTGGATGTGATGTATGATAGGCCACTGACCATGACACGACCCTGACTTGGTGTTTTGTGGTGCGGCGTACTTTTGTGTTAGCCGTGCGACCTGTGCAACTGATATTCACATGATCAGTGACGGTCAAACTTACGATTAGACTGGTCAGGAGACCCCCTAGTACGGTGGGTAACTACTGATCAGTTACGGATCAGGTCCCTGGTGGCTCCGGTACGTGTGGAATGTGCGGTCAACACGATAAAACCCCCGACAGGGGCTGGTTGTGCTGAAGTTTGTAAGACCGGCCGCAAGCCTTGGCCCCACCTCGGATCAACAGGACCCTGGGGCTTGCCGATTGTTGTCCATGTCTAAGACCAGCCACGATGTCTCTGTTGTTCTTGTCGAAATGTATTGGCCACAGGGGAAAGTGAAGGACAGCTGCGCGCTCCGACGGCAAGACCAGTTTGAGTGGACAACGAGAATAAGACAAGGCTTGCACCGAGCAGCTTGTAAACAACACCAAAGTTTCTGAGGAATGCGACTACCTTGCAAAATGCCCGACAGGAACAGCCGTCTCAGAGATGACCATCATATTCTTACTAACAACAGAGACGCTGCTGTCACTTATACTCGTCTGTCGAAGCACCTGCCACGGGCGTCCTAGGCAGTGCGGGGGGGCTTTGCATAAACTGCTTTCAGTCAAGTACACACCAGGCACAGTAGATCCACCTGATCAGGTAGCTCCCTTTGCATTGCACCTGCACTCGAGTCCGTGCTGGCCGTACTTACTGGCATCATGAATGGTCAGCCATTTTATATCGCACAAGCTACTTCGAACTGCTTTCAACCTGGTATTGCGTGGACATAAGGCACTTTGATCTTTGATCCAAGCCAAGGGTAAGGCACGGACCCGGGACCAGTTAGTCATAACCCTAATCTGACCTTTGTCATGTCGTGTCATTTTTTATCCATAGCCAAGCACTCCAGGGCTATGCTCGGCACCGGGGTCGTGGCCTAGCGGGTCGGGGCACCGGGGTCGTGCCCCGGTGGGGTGGGGTAGTGGGATTGTCAATTATGTGTTCCTTGGCCCCCGAGTGTGCCTTATGGTGCTTGGCTATGGATAAAGTATGACATGACATGATGGACTAAGGAGCACATAGGTTGACAATCATTTTTTACCCAGGCGGGAGTCGAACCCTCCCTTCCAAGTGCGCACTTAGCGTGAAAGGCAGACGACTACAGCTAGGCCGCGACCAAGGCCGTGATTTGTGTTTTCTTTCAGCCGTAAGCTAAATATAAGATGTACAGTTTTCTCTGCCACAAAGCAAAACGGCAGTAACAATTGATTTCTTATCATGACCTGATAACCCAAGGTACCCAAGGTAGCATGCCTTTTAATGCTTTGACACTTAAATCCTGAGCCCGTGATGCATTGTAGCGCATAAATAACAAGCAGAGCACATGGTTATATTAACAAACACACTTAAAGTGCATGTTTTACCATATTGTGATCGACTGGGCTCGTATGACTGCAGGTAGACACCGGATCAGGTCGGGTTGAACCCGACCCGACCCGACCCGACCCGAAAGTCTCTGACCCGAAATTTCGGGTCGGGTTGACCCGAATTCGTCACAAGTAGTTGAAGTTCCGCGCGATAAAAACCATTCACAAATCATCAGAACGTGGTGGCGTTGGTGTAAAGGTGACTGTGAGAAAATATGAGATGGAGACATCTCACGCACGCGAATCTTCATCTTTTGTTATTCCCGTTATCCTTAGTAAATGCAATAACATTCCTTCATATTTCCCACAATAGTGGTCAAATAATTGTTTAAAAACCGTAGATCTAAAAGCGACGCGGGTCTGTCCACTGGAGACAAGATTTAACCAATCCGAATAATAGGCGTGAAAAATAGAGACAACTGTGTCATAACTTTCGGAGTCTGAGACAGCTTATCCTTGGTTAAACAAAGAAATACCTAAATATATACGAGCCCCAGGCTAGAGTTGTGCTTACAAAGTCATATTGTGCTGGTCAATAGCTCCTGTCAGAACCTCCACTACTGATGGAGGGATGTGAGGGTACCTATCACTTTTGAACACAGCAAACTGTTTTGCAATGCTAACATGGATGGTGGTCAAGGAGGCTATTATTGGTACATATTTGGTTTTTGGGTACAGACTATACTGCTCTTCCAGCCACATATACCCAGGAAGTTATGTCGTATTCAGGAATCAAACGTGATTATACACCCCTACGATGTAGATACCCCTACGACCTGCTAAAAGTTATCAATTCCTTCTTATGTTAGAGTATGGCTAGTTTCACTCATTCATCAGAGTTGGCAAGAATGTTTATGAGAACTCTCACATATCCTCCCTTTGAAAGATTTTGTGCATGCATGCATGAAGCATATACTGCAAATCCTGGAGTCGAACAACTACGAAAAGGTTTCTGTAGCTGCTTATTGAAGTAACTTGCAAAATTTCTGTATTTTTGACCCGTTTGACCCGATCTTTCAAAAGAGTGACCCGACCCGACCCGAAATTTTGCTGACCCGACCCGACCCGACCCGAAAGTTCCTGACCCGATCCGGGGTCAAACTGCAGGGAGTGACCGGTGGTGATTTTGCACCACGCCAAAAGACCCCGGGGCAGCCAGCCGAGTCTTCTGAACTCTAGCTGACCTTGCACGCCAGGCCGTGGGCGACTCATCCGGTAGGCACCGCATATAACCAAGCCAGGCAGGCGTAGGAGGGAGTGTGGCCGAGCAAAGTCGATGGGACAAACCCTCCAACTGGACCAGCCAAGTCTTGCGGCTATAAATAGCGGCTGAAACATTATCTTTTCCCAGCCAGGGGGAGATACTGTAGATCTTTCTCCCACGCGCCATGCTCCACCAGGCACGAGGGTTACACGTCGAGGTGCTCCGAGTGGAGACTCAAGCCAAACGAGTAGACTGTCCCGGCTGTCGAACACTGACGGGCTGGGCTCGCAGCCCACCCATCGTCCGAGGAAGTTGTTGTCGAGTTCAGGATGCCCTCGCGTGGAGGTGCTTGAAGTGGAGACACGCAGAGGGAAGCTGCTGTGTGTGGTGGTCCCCGCACAGGCTCGCTTAGGGAGTCACTGCTGGCCGGCCAAGCAAATGGGCTTAACCCCTAGTTGGTCTCACTGTTTGCAGCATCAAGTAGCAACTGTACGATGCCTATGCTAGAAGATAGTTCTTCCTTTCGTACGATTCATGTTTCAATTGAAGTTATTATTGTTTTTGGGCCCTTTTGGGGGGTTTCCCGCCCCCCTTTAGAACCCCCTTATCCCTATTTATAATTTTTTTGGCACCCCTCCCCCCCCCTCCACCCTATCACCCCCCCCACTTTTTAAAAAATAGCTGCTTGGTGTCGAAGATATAAAAACACCCCTTAGCCCTGTGTTATAACATGCGTTGGGTCTGTGGACCCAAGAGTTCGACCAACTACGGGTTAAAGCCCACAATACAGTTTAAAAAACCCAAGTCTTCGACCGTCCACGGCTGAAACATCACCCTGGCGGGTAACGCTCCCAGCTGCCAGCTCCATGCAACGAATGGATTGCCAGACGACAACACCAAACGCTAGCAAATCGTGTGAGTCCAGTTTCTCTGAATGCAACCAAGGACAGTTCCATAACGTTGGAAAATCCAGAGTGGTTGCATGTGGATTGCATGCTTTCTTCTAGGATACACCTGGTCCAGCTACCCAATCTCCAACCTGACCTCCACTCCTGGCCTTCCACTCTTGATCCATGGCCAGATCCATGTGGAACCTTAACAAATCCTGAATGGTTCCATGTGGACTGCAGGATTTCATATGAATCCACGTGCGTGGCGTGGAAATTTGAATTCCATATAGACCCATCCTGCAAACGCGTGGAAGAGGAATCGATAATGAAGGGACACATTATCCACGAACTGGGGGGCAGGCCAGCTCAATTTTACGCCAACACATTTTCATGTGTGATAACATATCATGGTGAAATGGACACGGCAGGAACTACCGCGAAACTGAAAAAGATGGCGTAATGAGTTGAAGTGTCCACTCTTATACGCATGGCCGTATAGTTGGCGTGGTTTTATGCACGGCCCCATGATTTATCAGACCGAAAACACTGCCTTCTTATTGCAAGCATTGGCATATGTGCTTCTACCAGGGTAAAACTTGGGTCAGCGCAACCACGCTTCGTGTACTCTCGATCAAGCGCGTGGTCGCCCATGACGTTCTCCTCATTCCCCTAAATAGGAAGTAGTTGGACGCAGAACGACTTCTAATCGCAGATGAGGTCACGAAATGCAAACATGTCACTGATATTCAGTCCTAATCGCGTATGAAAGCGTAAATTATGTTGGCAAGCCTGCAACGAGAACATTTCTCTCTTCGCACGACCATCAGTCTTTAGTCCAGTCCACGTTTTAAGCGAATGACGCTTACGATCAGTGCACACGGCTGTTTGTGAATTTTTATCACGGAAACAGTCCTCTGTGCAAAGTTTGCTCCGTTTTGTGCCTGGGAGCTGCCTCGGACGCCCACTCGGTGTAAGGTCCATCAGCCTAAGCAGCGAGCGCCTTACGCTTATCCGATTTTCTATGTCGATCGAATAAGCCGTTGGAGCCTGCTTACAGTATACGAGTATGTCACGATAAAATAACATCGTCTGCTCCTCGAATAAGCAGCTTATTTCATGACGCGCGAGCCGAGTTTTTAGACATTTTATGCGTACATTGAACACGCGGAGTGCCCTGCTCATAAACAAGCTAATTAGCTGTTTTTCTGCCGTCTACAACAAAACTCACAATTTCATCTCGCACTGCTAATTACAACCTGTAAAAACACCCGTTCGCAACAGGTGTCACATAACAATCGTCATATTCACAAATAACCTAGTACGGATGGTAGCAGGGAAAAATGAGGCCGAGACAACATCGGGATTAAACTTCTCGTATGAACGAGGTTCGGCTTAAACCGTCATCTGATCCCTGCCGACGCAACATCCTGCTGCTACTAGTTGGAATTTCCGTTTCCGAGCATCATACAATTTCCCACATTTCGCACATTGGCCGCAGGCTAGTTGTGCCAAGCACAAATCAAGACGTGGGGAGCACTGACCCAGGTTTTCTAATCCGACAGCTTTCAAGTTTCAAATAATTTTGAAAATGGCGGTAAACGCAACTAGCCTGCGCATAGTGTGCGCAAGGCGGGAAATCGCATGAAGCGCGCGAAAAAGACATTTGAAAATTTAAAATGATGTTTAGCAAAAAAACAAAGAATATAAAATTTTGTGCTACATCAAGTTACATGTGGTTGATTTTTTCGTCTGACTAAGCTCTTTTCTAATGGACGTCGCATTTTGACTGGCATTCAAACTGAAACGACCACTGCGAGTTTTCTCATCAATCAATGCCAATAGTTGGGACCAAGGCGGTCGATCTTCGGTCGATTGACATTTATGAATATAAAACATTTTCCCTCGATTATTTAATAATACTTCACCGCCTAATTGATAAAGATCTTTCTTAGAGTCGTCCAATAATTGAGCATCATTGGCTTTCATAGCCGAAGCTAAAATACAACGTTCCGATGTACGGCACATGTTCCAAACGGAAATTGGAAAATGAAAAGCTGCGATAAATTCGCCTCGTTCGTCGGCCAAGACGGGCAAATTCAAACCAATCAATTGACGCCATTTTTTACCCCCTTCTTTCGTACCCTTACACACAACGACCACATTGCACAAACGTTGATGAAATTCGTCCACTTGACTATGTAAGTCTAACACGTATCGTTCACTAATACGTCATCCGAAGAAGCGAACCAGGACAAAGAGAGTGAAATTTCCATATTTATGATTTAGACAAGAATTAAGCGTTATTTCGCGTTCGGTATCACAATCGATAAGTCGTAGTTTTTCTGAAAAAAACCTTTTAGAGAATCGTAATAATAGCAGCAGCACTCTATAGCATCTCTAGTGATAAGAGGCAGATCTTATTAGAAAAAACGGGAAGAGAAGCTGCATCGAGAAGGGAAGCCAGAGGCAGTCAAGAATAGAACAGAGGCAGCATACCCGTTCGTATGGCGGAAAAAAAGAAGAGAAAGCAGCGAAACGTACTTGTAACCTTACCATACTCGAAATTTTCCCTAGTTATTAAACTTTTGCTCTGACTACTCAATGAAAGATCGATCAATTTTAGTAACTGGTCCCACGATGTTTCCACTTTCTCCAGTTGGTGATCTGGAAAACACAAGCTTCAGTGCTTCAACTACAAAGAAACACTCGGCACGCTTACTTTCATTGAGTCCTACTCTTTTACACAATTCATCGATTTGTTCTCTATTTTGAACATTCAGCTTATCGAAGGCGATGGCGTACGGTTTGACCAGCACATCCACGAAATCTACGTTCCGAAAGTATTGTACGATAGCATTTCGCGATGTGCCAGTTCCATTTTCGACGCTGCTCTTTTCGGCATCGCTGAACATATTCTCGACATTGACGCGAGTTGCGTCAATTTCTTTGCACAACTCTATCAAAACGGAGGTTAAGCATTCTAGACTGGGCGAGATAGGTCGCGGTATGGACTTGGATCGAGCGGCCATTTCGGTCTTGCTCGTCGATTGGTCAATGGCCGAGGACGGTACGTGGATGGAACATTGCGTGCCTGCATCGGCGCTCACGACGGGTGCCATGGCCGTCGTCGAGCAACTATCCGCTTTGCTCGAACTCGAAGAAGCCGACGAGATGAGCGGAGGAAAGCTCGAGGCGAGATTAAGATCCTCCGCGATGACGTGCCCATTCTCAGCCCATTCTTGTCGGTACATGATGACTCGTTTAATTAATTGCTATAGCGACGATGACCTGCACCAGCGAAATGCTCTCTGATATTTGCCGTTTCTATGAAGAAATGAATTGGAAAGACGCTATTTTCCACGAGCCTATGGGCGGTAAAGTTTAGACATTGTTCCACATGGGAAAATCCATCTTTGGCGCGCACGCCTTCCAGTTAACGAGCTTTGATGGAAGAAGGCGTGCGAACGACGCCAGTTCACCCTCCGCCCATTGACGTCAATGAAGTGGGGATCGGAAAGGACAGGTTCGAATTGACCTGTGCCATTCACTCGCTAGTCGAGCACCTGAAACGTGACGTGGCTGGCTCGTTGGAAGAAGTGAACTGGTCGATTTCTAGGCCTAATGAGGCCCGACAGCAGGCAATCTGATAAACACTGCATTGATTACTATTCGCGTCTCCTGTGGCTCGCATCGATAAGCAATACCGGCTCGCAGTCGCTGATAGCGAAGCGGGCTTGTGGCCCGGGAAAAGATGAGGCGGGGATTGACAATGCCCTCGTTGGGGTCTTGATAACCTGCCTTCTTCCATCCCTACCATTTCCGACCTGTCTGCTGGACCTAATTTGAGCTTGAGCTAAAGAAACTGACAAACTATAAGTTCAAAAATGAACCAGCTTCAGCATTGCTCGAATTCCACCCGACTCGGCTCCTGCGGCCTTTCAAATCTAGCTATGAACATGATCAAGATACAAACACAAACACTTGAACCTTGGCCAATCTAGCGATTCAGTGTAAAATTTGAGTATACTGCGTCTTGGTTGGTCTTCAATCATATGGCCATTTCTCTTTCACTATCTCACCTGGTGATGCCCAAAGTTCACCCCGCCAGCAGGCCATAAACTGGAAGAACTCTGGCGGAACAGAAATGTCGCGATCGAATACTGGCATCAGCCTGGCGTAGGACGTGTCCTGTCACAATTAGGGATTGAGACAGTGGCGAAGAGATAGCGGCAACCACCAGTTCCCCTCTGGGACCCCGTTTTGTGGGTCTTCGACTGTGGTCGACCTTACGATTAGATCAACACACGACCAAGACGGTGTCATGGTTCCAGTGCACTCGTCAGATCGTGGTACTGGTGCCTGGAGCGTAGATTGCTGCAACCAACGCACCCAGGCGGCAGAAGACACAGGACACTGTAGACACGGCTGCATGCTGCTGATGACTGTGCCAACACGAGTTTTCGAGCTAAAATCTACTGCATCTAGTGACAGCGCCGTCGAAGACTCATGTCATGTCATGTCGTACTTTATCCCTAGCCAAGCACTATACAACACACATTTGGCAATCATTTTGTACCGAGGCGGGAGTCGAACCCTCCCCTTGTAAGTGCAACTGGTGTATGGTGCAATCACTGCATAAAGACTCTTCGTCTCACCAATACAAGGCGAGGCGAAAAGTCCTGATTGACTGAGACTTCGCGCGGCTCATCATCAGCTTGCAAGCTCATTGTACTCACGATGGTGAATCAACCTGGAACTGATTGTGAGTCATGCTGCGCGGTGTCAGTCAGGCTGGGCACCCAGGTGGCGGCAGATGTGAGAGACCGAAGTCTCTGGGAAAAGGACCTGCGAATGGAGGGAGGCAAGCGTCGCGACTACACCTGTCGCCCAAGTGGTTGACGGCTACCAGCCAAGGGAGATCGATCTCCCAGCCGCCAGCAATGCATCACAATATTCTAGCCCAAAATTCTTGTCACAGCCTCTCCTTGTCGCGGATTGGTGAGCAACCGCGAGTGATGTAAAGAAGGACGATAGATGATACTTTACACCCACTAAGCTATGGTTATCGTGTTAGGACGCAGCAACAGGGGCCTTTTCCGCTATACTGTCATAGTGTACGGTCGGTTCGAAACAAGTCTATATATATATACGCTAGTTTCGTTACGCATTCCCCGCAAACAAGGCACGCGTCCGTCACCAACGACTACCGATTCGCGTCACTCCTAAACTGAGATACTTCGAGTGGGCCCCTTACGTTCTTCAATGATTTGGCGCAAAGGTTGAAGTGTGAGATCGATTTTTCTGCAAGAAAATCGCTTATAGCTCGTTTCAAGTCTCGCAAACCACCGTCTGTGATCCGTCTATTTATTGGAATGGCAGTCAATCTCAATTTAGGAAAGATTTTGGCAAGAATTTCTGCCGGACTATGAAGATCCCCTTATTGGCACATCTTACTGTCAGTTGATCGGTGTCCTGATTCCAGCGAATAAAGATCGTTTCACAGGCATCGGACATTGCAAGATTTGAATTTCCCGCTTCAAGCCGCTTATGACAGATTTACATAAATAACTCCATTACAGCCTGTGCTCAAGTTGGCTGTATTGTCAGAAATTTTCTGTTGACAGTTTTCTTGATTTATGGCAATTGGCTTTATTTGTCAAAAATGGCCTGAAGTTGTCGCTATTCTGTAAAAAAGCTGTCAAGAGAGGGACGCGCTCAAGCTTCGAAGTGAGGAGCTTTTCATATAAAACTGTCATAAGCGGCTTGCAGCGGGAAATTTAAATTTTGCTGCGGGAGATCTGTGAGCTGGTGTAGTTCTTATTTGTCGATACGATTGATTCTTCCTTGTATCCGAGATCAACCTTGCCACATTATTGCACAGGTGTGTAAAATATGGTTTCAGATTGGGTTTTATCACCAGCTTTTTGAACATAATCTTCATACTCGACTATGTCCGCGTGTGACACACTGATTCAGTGTAACCACTGCCTGGTGGGATGTGTTTCAGCCCCAGGTGTAACTTTAGTCGCAAGACTTGCCTTGGTCCAGTAGAAAGATTTTGTCGCACCGACTTTGGTCGGTCGCATTCTATCCTATGCCTGCCAGGCGTGGTTGCTAAGCGGAATAAGCAAGCTCAGCAAGCTCAGCAAGAGTACTAGTGCACTGGCGATCAAGTTGCAGAGCAGTGCAGATGTATACTGACTGCACCATTTGCAAACTAAACATGCTGAAGATCTGAACTGAAGTGCACCAACTTGACTGGCAGTGCAGTGCTGACTAGTTGGCCTGTCAGTGTTGCTAGCCTAGAACCACGTGTGCAAGGCACGTAATCTGGCCCAGTTATGCTTTGGCGAGCACCCTCGTGCATTATCATCCCATCGACCAGCACATTGTTTACATTTATGCTCATCCAAAACAGCTCGATGTTTGCGCTAGTGGTTCTCCTGATGAATTTACGTTCCAAAAACGCACTCATCATTGACGAATGATTTTAAAGCGGGTCAGATGGTCGATTTGCTTGGCAGTTGTTATCGTCACGAGTTGAGCAAGCCGCGAACTTCCAATGCGCAGACGACTCAGCAAAAGGCCACGCACCTAACCGAGTGGCAACAGGCGAGGAGTGCAGCAGGTGCCAGTCGGCTCGTCATCCGGTGCTAGGATGAAGGCTATTCTCATACTAGCTGCCACTTTTTCGGTCGTTTGGGGAGGCAGTCTGCCGCAACCTTTCACCGAACACTGCATCGTGGGCGAGAAAAACTTGTATCCACCACCGGAAAACACAAGTGTGCCTTTGTTCACTGTCGATTTGGACAAAGATCCAGTGGAAAGATGGACGGAGATAGCCAGGACGTACAGTTCACAGATCAGTGATTTGGTTCAAGTAAGGAAACAATCAGATTCAGGGTCAGGTGTCGTCATTTACTCTGGTCTGACTCGATCACCCTGAACCCCGCTCTGACTGACTGGCTTCCGCTGGGGCATCGCATAGGGCCCATGCGAGAATGCTAGTTTGCGTCAAAAAGAAGGACAGGTCTCATCAATTTTTGGGTCAATCTCGTCGTTTGCCATCCCCAGACTCTCACATTCCATACCTGGTCCACTTGTCGCAAAGGGAATTTGAAATAGTGACATGGATGTACCACCTCGAAGTAAAGTATAGCAGGCATGGGGAGGACCCGCGAGATGGTCGGGGCTGTGGTAGCAGGTTCGACATGCATGACAGTCAAGCCCGGCAGCGGGCAGTGGTTTGGGCACTAATAGTTGCTTTCTGGGCGAGCCAACCAAGCCGCCTGGGTGGTGTAGTGGTGGAAGGCGTGTGTCACAGCTTGCTTGGCGGAGCTGGACACCAGTCGACCCTGAGTTCGACTCTGGCCGTCTGAGAACTTGGTCGAGTCCTGCGCCTCGCACGCCTGGCGGTGGGTGCCTCACCCTTCAATCCTCCAGGAGAGGCCTTGTGGGGCGGGAGGCTCTCTAATCTAGGTCCCCTCACGGAGCGCAGTCTACGCTATGTGGGTATGGTTACCGCACAGGGTAGCCGGCGACATGGCGGGGTAGCGACTAACACGCACCCTTGCCCGGCACGCATCCCGGATTGACCCTAGTCGATGGCAAGCCCGCGGCCAAAAATCGACCCTCCCCTGCCCCAGACGCAAGCTGACCCGCTCTCTTTTGCTTACTTGCCATCAGATAAATGGGTGGACTGATTCTATCATCTGATCCTGGCGACAGATGTGCTTTTCAGGGCGCCAAAGACTTCATCGCAGCATTTTTGGGCGGGAAGATAGTGGACTCTTTGGTCAAGGAGCTGGGCAATTTGGACGACAAACTACCCCAACCCTACGCCGATGAACTGCGTGGCATATCGAACGTGACTGGGGTGCCCCTGGGAGAAATAGTGCTCTACAACATCTTCTACGAAGTCTTCACTGTGTGCACATCGATCGTGGCCGAAGACGAGCAAGGCAAATTATATCACGCCCGCAACCTGGACTTTGGTCTCTTCTTGGGCTGGAATGAGAAAACGCACGATTGGGCCATCACCGAACGACTCAGAAAGACCATCGTCAATGTGGAATGGAAAAAGGGCGGGAAAACAGTTTTCAAATCAGTCAATTTCGCTGGTTTTGTGGGTGTGTACAACGGGGTACGACCACAAAGATTCACGGTCACGGCTAACGAACGGTTCGACCTGAAGGACGGGGGATACATCGGCATACTCAAGTGGCTGATGGGCGATCGATCGGCTTCTTGGATGACCTTGCTGGTCAGAGAAGTCATGGAGAATGCCGACAGCTATGACGCCGCTGTCAGCCAGCTGTCCAACACACGCCTCATGGCGCCCGTTTACTACATCGTGGGTGGCAACTCCTCGGGTAAGGACACCTGTACCAGCACACAACCGCACGAAACCTGCACCTGAAACTACATTTTACGCACAGCACAAGCGAAAGAATATTGCTCTTCCAAATCAGAACCGAAAGCGCTACATTCTTGCGCTGTGTAAAATATGGTTTCAGATCGAGGTTATCTTCAGAACTTATTTCAGGTAAATGCACCACCATTGTCCGCTCCCAAAACCCACGTCTGAAACCATCTTTTACAAACAACACAAGCGAAAGAATATTGCACTTCCAAATCAGAACCGAAAGCGCTACATTCTTGCGCCGTGTAAAATATGGTTTGAGATCGAGGTTACCTTGAGAACTTATTTCAGGTAAATGAACCATCATTGCCCGCTCCCAAAACCCGCGTCTGAAACCATATTTTACACACAACACGAGCGAAAGAATATTGCAGCTCCAAATCAGAACCGAAAGTACTACATTCTTGCACTGCGTAAAATATGGTTTCAGATCAAGGTTATCTTGAGACGATTGATTTCAGGTCAAGGTTCCATCATTGTCCGCTCCCGAGCCGAGACCCTGGACGTGGTCACATTGAACACATCCGATCCGAATGGCTGGTACGTCCTGGAGACCAATTACGATCCCAAATCCAAACCATTGTTCATCGACGATCGTCGCACTCCGGGCAACGAATGCATGCAAAGACTGGGCAGGAAGAATGTGGGATTCGCAGGCATATTCAACGTGCTCTCATCGACGACCAACCTGAACAAGCTGACCGCCTACACGACCCTGATGCAAGTCGATGCGGGTACCTTGGAAACGTACATTCAAAAATGCGAGGACCCATGCTGGGCGTTCTGACCCTAGTCACGTGACCTCCTTAGTTTCCCCTGCATTATCTAAATTTGGATGACTCATAAGTACACAATAAAAATTATGCAAATAATCTTTGCAAATCAGCATCAACTCTCGATATGTTCATCAGGAGCAGCAGCAGAATACAGTCCCAACTCATCACACAATTGCCTGACAGCTATCAAAAACTCAACAGTTCCCTTGCCATATTTAGCCGAAATTGGAAACAAGGGCAAATCGCATCGATTTTTCAATTTATCGAATCGTTTTAAATTAACTGGCAAATCCATCTTGTTCGCGACCACCATCGAGGGCCTCTTTGACAAGCCCGCTTGATGCTTTTCCAGCTCAGCATTCAACGAGTGAATTTGTTCCCACGGTTCATCGCTCAACGACAAATCGATGACGTAGGCCAAACAAGCGCATCGTTCAATATGGCGAAGAAAATCGTTCGATTCGTAGGCGCCAGGCACGAGACCAGGAATATCAGCCACTAAAAAAGGAAGATTTAGGGCCTTTTGCATTTAGGCAAATCTGAAACCATATTTTACGCACCCAATGCAGGCTTGCAACTTCGATTGCTGCTTCACCTGGGCGGTTTCCCCTCTCCAGATAGATGCCACATTATTGCACGGGTGCGTAAAGTATGGTTTCAGATTAGGTTTACTCACCGGCTATTTGAATATAGTCTTCATACTCGACGATGCCCACGTGTGGTTGCATTGTGGTGAAAGGATACGAGGCGACTTTCGGTCTTGCGCGCGAGATTGCTCGAAGAAAAGTCGACTTGCCAGCATTGGGAAATCCAACCTGAAAAAACCTACTCCTATGCTAATATGCATGTAAGAGGAAGAACACGAATTCTTACCAGACCAACTTGAGCCATGGTCCTTAACTCGACCGAATAGAATAAATTCTCGCCTGAGGCACCTTCTTCGGCGAATGCGGGCGCGCGATATTCATTGGACAAGTAGAATCTGTTTCCATGACCCCCGGCGCCACCTCTGGCCGCCACGAACATGGCACCTTCCTTGTCCAATTCACTCACAATTTCGGCCGTTTCCATGCGCCGAAAAATTGTACCGACTGGCACCTAAAAAAGAAGGCCTCGTTGCTAATGGACAAGAAGCTTACTCGATTCACCCACTTTGACTTCCAGTGGCTTCGCATTGGCGCCGTAGCAGTTCCTCGGCCTGCCATCAGTGCCGTCGGGTGCTTCGATCGTTTCGGGAAGATGATTCAATGCTCGAACGCTGCGATCGGCTGCAGAAAAATCAGAATTAGCTTCTTATCATCATACCTAAACTCTCATGGCACTCGAGGGGGAAGGGACACACAGAAATGACTTGTCGAACACTCGCCCATGACTACGCACCCGGTGTGAGAGGCAGACGCCTCGTGTCATGTCATACTTTATGCCTAGCCAAGCGCCATACAGCGCACTCGAGGGTTAATGAACACACAGACCAATAATCACTTTTTACCCCGGCGGGAGTCGAACCCTTCCCTGTAAGCGTGAGAGGCAGACCGCTAGGCCACAACCCGGGCCACGAGACGGTCCGGGTGGGTTAAACGTCTGGGTGACAGTAAGTGATCCCACACAGTCGCCAGGATCAACAGGGTGCACACCCCTACAGTAGTGTCTAGCATGCTGGCCACACCTCTGTGCCACTCGGAATGGACTGGTACAGTAAAGTCAGTCAGTCAGTCAGTCAAAGTAGGTCTCCCCTTACCCACGAAGATAACATGGCCTCCATTTCCTCCCTCGCCACCATCGGGGCCGTTCCAGGGCTTGCACCAGACGGCTGAAAATGACAAGGCGCCATTGCCTCCTTTGCCGCCGATCACATTCACATTGCAATGATCCACGAAACAGCGATCCTGAAATGAGGGTCCAAATGATGAATACACCAACAGCGACGCCACTGGCCGGCAATGCGATGGGTGCATACTTGGTGCACAGTGTTCTAGTGTGTAGCCTGGCGGGCCTGGGAGAGAGTGTGGCTGAGCGAAGTTGGCGGGACAAAAACTCCAACTAAAGCAATGCAAGCCTTGCGACTATGGGCCATTTCACAGGCACACACTGATATCAGTGCGGGAGTGGAAGCTGTTCCGAGTAGCCAGGATGATGAGTGCTAGAGTGTGGTCCCTGACCGTATATGGAACACTGGTTCTGGGCTCCTCATTTTGGATTGCGAACGCTAAGGATCGGCTTCGAGAAAAGCTTGCGAATAAAAATGGTGATTGTGGAGTCGCTGAGGAGAAGCTTGGTTTGTAAGGAAGCCAGCATCGACCGACCCGTGTGTGAGGTCACCAAACCGACTCGACCCGAACCGATCCAGAACCGACCCGATCCACCCGACCCAACGTTGTATTGCGCCCACTCATTTGTTTTCTGGCATGATGCATTGTTTCTTCAATCGATAACAGACACCAGCAGTCAGGAAGAAGGGGCTGACGGATTTCGGACAAAAACGGAGAGGGGGAGGAGGAGGAGAACTTTAAGACTAAGTTAACGTGCTCGTCCCTTGCCTCATGCTGTCTGAGGCGACAGCGTAGAATTTCACAAATTTTTACTGTCAAACAGCACCTGCAATATCCCGTTTTGCTTCTAGACTTGACTTCTTAGAGTGGAAGGTGGCCGCCATGAGGACAGCTTTTAAATGTTTTCGGGCTGGGCCCCCCACCTACACCAATTTCCTTTGATTTTGCCAGTTGCCAGCCAGCAGTCATAATGACGGGTGCGGCAGTGTGTGAGGCGATCAACTCACATGGCAGGCTCCCTCTGACGGCCTCACTTGGAGCTGCTCCGCTGGAGCATCGCCGCCGAGGGCATTCTGCGCCAGAATCGGCGTTTCCGTATGATAGAGGCAAGAACGGAGGGCCCCGACCGGCAATTAGGACCAGTTTTCTCAATCGAGGGCACCACTTCCATCTCCAATTGAATTCCTGGTGAATCGCCCACAGCCAGCTCTCTGAGAACGGGTTTCCTAAACTGACGTCTTCAGCCAGAATAGAACTGAGGCGTTTCAGTCAGGGTTGCCCCCAATCAGCCTCTCACAAACCAAATGAGCCCCCGCGCTCCTATGTGGACAGAAGGTGGATGGGGTCGAAACTTGCAAAAAAAACGTCGATGTCATGCGTGCGCGTGCGTGTCCAGTGGGTTGAAGCGTCGATCCTGGCCCTGCAGGAGGACATGACTGGAAGCCAGAGAAAAAATTTTGGCGGGAATTCAAAATTCCGATCCGGCCGACCCACAGCTTCGGTCGGTTTCCCCAAACCGATCCGGCCCGGATCGGCGGGTCGGTTCGGCCCGGTCGGTGGGTCGGTCGATGCTGGTAAGGAAGATAGAGCTGGGTTCAGAATGCGATTGCCCAGTTTACCTACACTGGCCAGTCCTGCATGGGCACCCAAACCCGTACCCATACCCGTAAGGGGGTACGGGTATTCGTTCTTTTTTAATTTTTTTTAAATTCATATTTATGACAGCGCTGTAAATTTAAATCTTATGCATTTTGTGACTGTTTTCAGCGAAGCAGTTCTGATGTCTGCTATTTTGAGGCTAGTTGTGACTACTGTTGATACCATATCCAGATCTATATCTAACCGATATCCATATCATTTGACATATGGATATGGAAATCATATCCAAATCTACTATCTCCTGTGGGAATGAACACGCGGCACATGAAGGGCGTGTTTACATATTATATCTTTTCACAACCAAGATATCGATCAAAATATACGGATATGTTAGCGTTTTTGAGATTTGAAAATTGTTGTGCACTGCAAGACGCCATCCGCGGAGGACGGCAAGACAAGCGGTGGGTGTCACCCGACACGACTGGCTGACTGACTTCTTGCTTATCTGTCCAAGCTCCTATCAAAGCAGCGACAAGAAAAATTTCAAAAAACAGATAAAATGATGCTATAAAAGCTGGATTTAAGTGAAAATTTATCTGGGATATAAAACTGCAGTAAAGAGCATCTTCAGCTAGAAAACTGTGAAACAAGGCAGAAGAAAAGATGAACGAGTATTTCTAAGCTTCTAAGAGGGGGCGAAGGGAAAAAAGCTCTGTACTTGCACATAATAGATATGCACCAGTGCAGCAACCTTGACCCCTTGCAGGATCCAAGTCACTTTCACTCTCAGGTCAGCGGCTCCTTAGATCAGGACAGCAGTGTCGGTTTGATGTAGGATAGCACTTTCTTGTGTGGCCTGCGACTCACCATCAGACACGTCTCATCGAATTGTGAAACTGGCTCCTGCACACAAACTTGCTTGTTTTATGTGCAGTAGTTGTTGTTGGCCTCCTCCAGACAAGCTACACTGGCGCTCAAATGAAAAGCACGCTTGGTGGCAGAGTCACGAATCGAGGTTCAGGGGGGCACCTGCTCATTCCAGGTAGACTCATTCCTCATTCCTTATCAAGTTAAACTTGGTTACTTTCTCCAAAATGAATGCAGTTTCACTCAGAGTTTTATCCTGTCAGGTTTTTGTTAGCTTCTTCTTTTCCTTCTTCTTCTTAGTTCTTGCTTCACTGCAATCCCGAGCAGCCAGGCTTTAAGCTTCAGGCTTTTAAGTTTAAATTGAGACGCCTATTTCCGAAGGAACAAGAAAATCAATGTAGACACTCAAAAAAGACATTATGCAGGCTTTTGGCGCTAAAGAATTTGGCCCAGATTACTGCTTTAAGAAAGTCCTTTATCTTGCGATAGAGTATAAACTTTTGCATGAAAATTGATCAAGTTTCGTTGAAAACTCTGGTTTTCTGTAATTATTTTCATGAATTGATTACTTTTCTGTTTTTATACTTCATTCGAACATTTATCGAAAAAGCGGGTACGGGTATGGGTAAGGTACGCCGGGTACGGGTACAGAGGTCGTCCAGCGGGTCATACCCGCACAGGACTCTGACCCTGGCCCTGGTCACAAGTTTGACTGGATAAGGATGAGTGAGGCGAGGCTGGTCAGCACACGATACAATGAGAAGTGAAGGTGCCATGCAACTGGCTATATGACCCTACATTGAAGAAGGTATGGGCAGCGGGTGGTCTCAAACACACTCCAGGCGGGCCCCCTCGGCGTAGGAGCCAGACACATCAACCCGACGGGTCTCTGCCTCGCCTGGACAGTGTCTCGGGCGACCAACGAAGGCGAGCCAATACGCTGCTCCGTGTGTAAGGCGGGCAGTCAAGGCAGCCTTACCCACAGGCCATGCAAGCGCACACAGCGTATCAGCTGGCTTGTTGCGGCAAAAACCCTCGGGTTGATGATGAGAGGGTACTTGAGACCATCCTCTCCCCACGGTATCTTCTTCAATGTTGGCCTATCGAGCTCACTACACTGGTGACAGTAAACGAGACCTGCTGTGCTGGTGGACTGCGGTCGAGACCACAATCGGTTGGGTCCAGGGCCACCCTGGCTCCCTATTACCCACCCATCCACACTAGCTCTTACCGAATCACCAACCGCCCTGGCCTTCCTCGGCAGCAACGGCATGATGCGCCTTCTCTCGTTGGCGGGATTCTTACTGGCAACCGTGCTGCAGCATCGCCAAGCACTGACCAACAGCAGGCCACCACGAAATAGTCTGACTTTCATCGTCCACTGCCCTGAAATGACCCACTTACTCCTGAAAACCGAAACCACCCAGGAAAGTACTTCCGATGGAACAGACATTCAGACAAGCAACCACCAGCACGTCTGATTGATTGTTAGAACAAGGCAGTGAAATCACAATAATCGAGACCAGACACGACCCCGAGCTCGATTGCCATTCATTCAATGCTCAGCACGATTAACAAAGTAACAACTATAAAAATCATCACAGCCTAGACCTATGGCGGGCCAGCACCCTACTCTCGAGTGATCCCATTCCAACCAACATCGCTCCCTTGCAAGTTCTGGAATTTGATCAGGATCCTGAAAATTCAAACTGTAAGGAATTGGAAAGTGAGCGGGGGCGGGAACGGGGATGAGAAAAAAGTTTCTGAGTGTCAAAGTCCGCCCATCTGTTAATTTTTTGGCATGTTTTTAGGACCTGCATGCAATTCACCCGTGCTTCTATTGCGGATTATCAGAGACAAGAACACTCTCAGTGGGAAACCTGGCCAACCTATCGGCTAAGTGTGGGGAATGTTTTAAGGGCGAATCCCCAAAACACATTTTCCAGGGACGGGGATTGGGCCCCAGTCAAACACGTGCAAACAGTGGCGCTGCAAGTCGTAGGAGCATAA
Source organism: Mesodorylaimus sp. YZB2_4 (assembly GCA_030248295.1). NCBI lineage: Eukaryota > Metazoa > Nematoda > Enoplea > Dorylaimida > Dorylaimidae > Mesodorylaimus > Mesodorylaimus sp. YZB2_4. Next base: position 486,310 of record JASANH010000735.1, read on the forward strand.
ACCCCATTATTTTCCAGACCGAAAACATCGGACCTTCTCCCGACTCGATGAGAAGGCACCAAGCTAACGTAAGAGACCCGAGGTTATACCCCCTGCCTGCATGAAATGACCGCGCAGTTTCACTGTTGAGTTGCGGGCCGGCGGGAGACGTGAGAGACCAAAGTCTCAGGGACAAGAAACTCCAATTGAAGGAAGGTCCCGACTATACCTGCTGCTGAAACATCAACCAGGGGGGTGACGTTTCCCAGCTATCGATCTCCCAACCGCCAGAAATGCTGGTTACGGGGGCGAAACCCAAAGCCAGTACGACCCGGACGGACTTTCCTAAAAGCTGCTGCCGACGGCTGGCCATGACTGGTCCAGGTTCTTTGAAAGGCCGGCCGCAACCCCCGCCTTCCCTGACTCACGATCAGTGAGTCAGTGAGTCACCACCGTTCGGGTAGTTAATTACAGCAGGAACGAAGGTCAGGCCTGCCTTGGTGATTTGAAGGACCAAACCCACCTCGAAAACCTAGGGTCGGCCTGTCATAACTCATCAGGAGGGTCAAGGGCACTTGGATGATCCTACAGTTCGCAGTTCTACTGCTGACCCTACATCTCTGAGGCCACGACCAGCTGCCAAGCCCTATACATAGCCCGCCAGCCCCAACGCACCTCTCCTTCTTGATATGCAGCTCCTTGGAGACATGGTCGCACAAGGTTGCCGAAAACTTTTTGTTCGATTCCGGGTTGATGATAGCGATCGAGGATAGTGTGATGAAGGCGGTTGGTTCTTCCGAGCACCCGTAGTACATATCTTGGGCACTTTTACCAATGCACATGATTCGCTGAAATAAGTACATATGCGAAGGAGGGCTCCCATCTGGGGCCTGCAGTGCCCTCACTGCACCGACTTCGTCATATGCGGGACAAGCTGGCCAGGAAGATACCGCCCATGGTCTCAAAAACACTCCAAGCATGCCTAGTCCTGCCCAAAAACATCAACTCGACGGGTTTCTGCCTGGCCTGGAGATGCCAAATGTGACAGAGTGATGATTAGGCACTGGCCCAAAACCTGTTTTTGCTCGTGTTTCATGTACTGTATATATGACTAATGGGCAGAGTTGGTGGTGATCTCGGGAACAATACACCTGCTTAACCTTATGCTTATCGCGCTAGGATTGCAGTAAGTTCCAACCCGAAGATACTATTCCAACAAGGATACAGCAACCGAATCCACTCTCCCCCCACACACACCAGTACACATGACAGGGGTGTCTACACTAGCGCCCTACCCACCAAGTCTTATTCTAGGCACGCTTTGGCAAGTCCACCCTAAGAGAAACTTAGGGACAACACATTTAGACCCAGGAAGGAGTCGAACCCTCGCCTCGCCTTTTGTTCGTGAACACCACAAGCACAAGCTGTCGGGATCCTACAACAGGTGGTACCCCACCAGGTACGGGCATTCAGTCTCCGAGAATTTCATGCTTGGCTCGATGAAAGCTTTCGGCAGAAACCCGTTGAGTTGATATTTCACCTAAAACTATAAGATTGCCAGGAACGTTTTAAGACCCTGCTATCTTTCCAAATGTGCAGCATGCCCCAACATCCTGCACATCAGAGCATTCTTGCCTTCGCCTACAAACATAACTTGCAACAAGCCCATCTGTGCCCACAATCAAGCCCCCCCCCCCCCCCCCAATCGCACACTGCTTACATCTTCGGGCTTATTGGTCACTGCCGCCAGAAGCTTGGTCGTCCGGGGAAGGAAGCCAGCGGGAAGCTTGGCGACATTGGTCCAAATGAAGAAGATGGGCATCACGGAATGGATCGATCCTGAAACAAATACCACCTCAATCCCCACCCAAACAGGCAATCTCCAAAATAGCATTTCGATATCACGTCAATCCAACACCGTCCCACAAAATACCCCAAATGACATTTTATTCTTCCAATTATTCAAATCCAATAAATTCTATGCTCCTACCAAATATTCCAATGTAAGTGCACGGCCAATAAACTGAAAGAAACTTGAGAAAATGATCAAAGAAACCATGTTTGCCCAATCTACTACGTGAAACACTATCACCCACTCGATCCTGTTCACAACAATCCTTCGAATGTGGCCCCATTCCAACCAACCTCAGATGGCTTCGGGTCAATGAAGTTCACGTAGAATCTAAGAAAACCAAAATATGGACTTGCTTCTGCAAAAACTGACCTTTCCTGCCTATGCCCCCTCTTCCCTGGAGTACACATGTCCTCTGCCGTTCAAGTACACTGCTGAGTGTTTGGCCAGAGAGCAAATAGCGCAGCACAGAACATCTCAATCGATCAATGGTGACTGGCCATGCTGGCGAATGGGCAGTGACCAGAACACCTGTCTGCTTTATGTTTCACCAGTCAACCACAAGTCGGTGAGTCCTGCTCATTGTCAGATGGCCAGTTTTAGGAGAGAATTTGGCCGACTTGAGTCACATCCAGCGACTAGCTGCGGCTGAAGCCAGGGGTATCGATTACTCTCCCACTCGTCATGGCCTGTCAGGCACGAGGGTTACACATGGACCCACAGGGAGCCATGGGGAAAGGATCCACGGGACTCATCATGGCGGAACCATTTTCGCCTCAGCGTCATTCTTTGTCCAGGTTAAACTGCAATAAGCCCCTGACTATCCTATCGCACATTCCTGCAGGGCCCTAGCCTCGCCCACTTGTTTGTGACACTAACTCCACCACTGCCACGGCTATTGTATCATGTGCAGAAGGCGGTGTCGCTCGATACACTCTCTCTAGGCCAGGCAGAAACCCGTCGGGTTGATGCCTCAGCAGCTAGGACACCTGCCTGGACTGTTTTTGATGCCATCCGCTCCCCGCAGAATCTTCTCCAATCTAGGGCCATTACATATGCTTTGCAATAGAACTTTGCTCACGCAGTGCTAGTCCCCTCACTCCAAGCTTGGTCCTAGCGCCCACCCCCACACTAACCTGATCCAGACCAAATCTAGCAATCACAGCCCAGAGATTTTCAAGATTTAGTTTCCCAGGCCGCCCCAGCAGAGACTCACCTGTCTTGTGGGATGCCTAACGAGTCGTGCAAGTGCTTATACAGCACAGCAGCGTGTTTCTTGTTGGCTTCCGGTCCCAAATGTCCAATCGATACCAACATGGCGTACCCGCACGGGTCCGAGGTGCCACCGAAATACATGTCCTGGCCAGCCTTCACTTGTACAATGACATACTGAAAAGAGAGTCATGTCTTATTTTATCCGACACATACTGGACAATCATTTTGCATTGAGGCGGGAGTCGAACCCTCCCCCGCAAGTGACCCTGGGCATCCAAACCCTACGACTTACTCCTTCCGGTTTATCCAACGTCTTCGCAACTAAGGCGCTAGTTGTTTTCAAAAAATCCGTCGGAATTTTTTCCTTTGGAACGTTGGTTTCGATAGCAAAAATTGGCATCCTTAAAATTTCTAAAGGAATACTTGAAAAATTTTTTAGAAACAGACCATAAACTCGACAAAGATATTGAACAGATGAAAACTGCTTCATAAAAGAACAAGCAAATTCAGAAAAACCTTTTATTTAAAAAACAGGCTAATTATTTAGCACCTACTAACAACTAAAAATATAAGAAATGAGCACAAAAATTTGTCCCCATCCTCGTTCTTCACCCTCTGGTCGTCCCATTCACTGCAACATTACTCGGTACCAAATCATTGAACCAAATCATGAGTCTAAAGAGAAGAATATTCCACGAATAATTACAATGTTTCGATTCAAAACCGAAATCCCTGACCGGGAATCGAACCCCTGACAGTGAGTTCAGGTGGCACCTGGTTCGATTCCTTCTCAAGGGAAATGTTTTGTATTCCAGTATGAGCACAATTTGTAGCTTGGAACATGGAATAGACGATTCCGCAGGCATCGTAAAAACGCAAGATTTGAATTTCCCGCTGCGAGCCGCTTATGACAATTTGACATAGACGAAAAGTTACTTTCAAGCCTGTGCGCTAGTCGTATTGACAGACAGTTTCCACAATTTTTCTTTTCAAAAAGTGGCCAGAATTCGTTGCTATTCTGTACAAAACCTTTTAAGAGCGTGCAGTCCGGAACTGTCATAAGCGGCTTGCAGCGGGAAATTCAAATTGTGTGTTCGAAATCTGTGAGTCTATTCTAAGCTTTTCTACTCAAAAATAAAGATTGCACTTGGATAAAATTTGATCCGACTGAGGTGAGGCCAGAGAGAAGTCTTACCGATTTTTAGGAATTCCCAAAGCCGACTCGAACAATTCTGCCAGCACGGCCGAATGACTTTGATTTTGTTCGGGAGATAATTGTCCGATCGAATTTAAAACGGCGTGAGCGCACGGAGCATCGGATCCACCGAAAATGACGTGTTCTCCAGATCGAATTATCACCATAACACGCTGAAAAAAGACTTGCAGGAACATTTTTTTATCCGCCAGCCTGTTCGTGGGCGCAATGCATTTATAGAAGGACATTCGGAAAATCTGGGTCGCCGATAAAAAAGTTTGTTTGAAGTCAAGATAACATCGGAAAGAGAAGAAAGAAAATTATTTTTCTATCCAGTATCGGCGGCAGGCATCCAGGCGAGCAGTCGTACTTACGTTAGCCTCCAAGATAAACCGGTCAGCGATAACGTGCTGAACAGGGCATATGTGCACTTGTCGACCCGGGACTAGGAGGGGAGGATACACAAATAATTTGAAATTTTGAATTTCAGATGAATGAATTCCAAGTAAAACGCGATTCGCATGCAATGACACAAAACGGTTAGTGGTAGAAAATTGTATGATAGGAGTTACTTGACAGAAAACGGAACCGGAAGTTGCTCCAGTCTTGTAAACAAACTTACTTCGGCCGGTTTGGACAAAATTTTTGCAATCGTATCCGTAATAGTTTTTGCAAATCCAGGAGGGAATTTCGTAGAAGAAACATTAGTTGTGAGAATAAATATGGGCATTTCGTTTATTTATTTTAGAAAGAAATCCTGCACTGAACGTGCCGAACGAAAAGAGCGACCCGATGCCAGTGTCAAGATATCAAATATGCGAGTTCCCGCTTCTAGCAGAAACGACATGCGCATCAGTAAGAGTTGTCTGCTATAACCGCGAAACATTTTCGAGCAGCTGTTGAGTGCGTGCGTTTGTTCTGGGAATTATCAGCTCGTGTGGTTTCGGCTCGTCACGAGAGCTAGGACACGGCAGTCGCTTGGCGCCAGTATGTTCGATAAGAAAATGCTTGTGTGTGACCTTTGTTATCGAGTGAACGGGTGTTTAATGGGAGCTGGAGTCGGTGAGATAAAAGAGCAGTCATTCTGGGTCCAGGCGCGCAGCTACGTGCGGCCTGGTAGAGCGGTGGTAACTTGCATTCCAACGGCGAAAGAGTTCGGTCTAGTTTGAAAGAATGGCGGTTAATGGATTCAACTCCATCGAAAATGCATTTGATTACGAAAAGCAAGGCTGCTTGCACGAAATGTACCAGCGGCAAGTGCAAGCTACGCCGGACGCGGTCGTGGTCGTGGCGCCGCCGTCCAGTGATAATGGCAAGACTACGAGTTATACTATGCGCCAACTGGACCAGTATGTTGGATTATTGTCGAGGTATCTGCGGGAGAAATGCGATGTGGTTGCGGATAGTTGCGTAGGAATCTACATGGATAAATGCCCCGAATACGTCATCAGCTACGCGTCTATATTGAAAGCCGGTGGCGGATATATGCCCTTGGATTTATCTTATCCGAAATCTCTACTACGATCGATTTTGGACGAATCTCTCCCGAAAGCAATTTGTACGAAACCTGAATTTGCTTCCGTATTCGAAAATGGTACGTGACTTGTTTATCTGGCTTCCATCTTGGCTAGCTGTTGTTTATTACAGAAAGTCTTCCTATTATTGTGTTGGATGATGGCTGGCCTAGTCGTCTTGAGAAAGAACTGCAAACGACGAAATCCGTGAAGAATTCTCCGAAGAAAGTCACGTTGGACAACTTGGCGTATTTGGTCTACTCGTCGGGCACTACTGGAAAACCGAAGGGTAAGTATGAGGCCAGGGCGACCCCGCTTGAAATTGTGGGAATTTCCGGCAAGCTTTTATGAGTCTTCTCCCTGCAGGGAACGATTTATGTTGATTACTTGCGCGGATCAGTCTCAGTTGACGGGTCGCCTGGGCTGCGAGTAGTAACGGGCGTAAATAATGAATCAAAGCGGCCTTTTTTTCAGGCATGCTTTGTCCCCATCGTGGATCAGTCTTTTCCTACCACTGGCGGCATGTGGCGTATCCATTTCTGCCCGACGACCGAGTGGCGTGCAACGTGTTCTTCGTGTGGGAAATGTTTCGGCCAATCCTGAAAGGTATGATCTCATGGCTGCTGTTTGAGTGCACCTGTTCGGGCTACACTGAAACACTGTAATGCGCTGTTTCAGTGTAGCCATCGCCGCGAGGGGACTCACATCAGCCTGTCGAGTTGATGTTTCGCTGGTCATTGGCTGCTTGAAATCAGAGATGGCTGTTATGTTTCGTGTGGTGTGGTGTGAGCTGGCCATGGGGTTACCTCATCAGGTGTCTAGATTCACTGTTACCCCTTCCCAAGTACCCACTGGTTGTTTATATCTTATCAGACGTTCGGGTATAATCACTCCTATTGCAGGTATTCCCATGTACATCATACCGGACGACGTGATCTACGATCCAGCCCTGCTTTGCCGATTCCTCGGAAAACATCAGATCACGCAAATCCTGTTCACGCCCTCGCTCTTTGAAGCTGTATTGAGTACACAATCTGCGCCTGTCATCGAAGATGCTTTTCGATCCATGAGGTAGGTGCAGCTTTGCAATGTGCTGGGCTCGCCTTGAACTGAGAAGCGTGGGGCCATACCTGTCAAGATGATCAGGCACCAAACAAGTCGAAAGACTTCCTGCTTCCAGGCATATGCGGTAACTGATTCTCATGCAGCTCACAAGACGTGTCAACAGGCAAGAATAGTCCCGTTGTTTCAGGCAAGTGTGGTTATGCGGGGAAGTGGTGACCGTGACTTTGGTACGACGAGCCAGCCAACTGCTGCCCAACGTACAGCTGGTCAACCTCTACTCCATATCCGAATGTCACGATGTGGCCGCAGTGGATTTGTCGGATTGGTACAAAAGCTGCGCGGTAAGAATGGCAAAATTTCATTTCTGAATTGCAATTTGAATGAGAAAATGATTTTTAGGATTCACTAAAGGATCCGAAAACGGCAAGGAAATTCGCTCCAGTTGGGAAGCTGCTGCCGGGAGTAAAAGTGGCAATGATGGACGAAAAAATGCGGCCGCGGCCCATCGGAGTATCTGGCGAGGTTAGTCAGTCACTCACTATCAGTGAGTCTAAGCAAGGATGCCTTTTGTGAAACCATATTTTGCGCACCCTTCGCTGCCCTCTAGTCTTCTATTCTGGTTTATCAATCCTTCACAAGACCAGCAGCGTAAAGTATAATTTCAGACATGGCTGGTCTGGCTGGGCCTACTGACATGTGATTGGAGCACGTATGCCTTGCACTGTTCCTATTGCTTACTGTGGCCGTTCAGTGCTCTCTGAACCTGTATTTTACACACAGATGTAAAATTCTGGCATTTTGAGTCTTCTTGACTCCAAAGTCAGTTTCACATTCATCTTGGCATGTTGACGTACCAGGCACACAACTGTCACGCTGTACGATTGCGATGGGTGTGTAAAATTTGGTTTCAAATAGACGGCTGTACCTAACAGTGCTTCATAGATCTTCGTCGGTGGGCCCTGTTTGGCCCTTGGTTATGTCAATCGACCCGAAATCAATGCCAAAAAGTTTTTGGCCGCTCCCAAGGAACTCGTACCGCAAGTTGGAGCTCGATTATATCGAACAGGAGATTGGGGGTATTTACTGGCCGATGGTGATTTGGAGATTTGCGGTCGGTGTGATACTATGGTCAAAGTGCGGGGGTATAGTATTGAAATACAGGTATGACAAGCCAGCTACTTGCCGTTGCACTCTATGACTGAGGGACATTCCAGGCCATCGAAGCGGCATTGGTGCTCATGGAGGGCGTGAGTGCGTGCGTGGTGGTGACGAAGGGCGAGGAGGGCGAGGACAAGTACCTCGTGGCCTACGTCGTCCTGCGCGCTCAGAGCGGCCTGACCAGGAAACACATGCGCAACGGGCTCAAGAGCAAGCTGCCCTTCTACATGATCCCCAGCTACTTCGTCATTTTGCCACAGTGAGTCGCGCACTGCCTTCGCAGCAGGCCAGCATCGACTACTCTGTCTTGCAGACTGCCGCTCTTGCCCGCCAGCAGCAAGGTGGACAAGAAGGCCTTGCCCGAAGTGGATCGTGTGCGCGACGTGATCGAGCCCGAGGCCTTGCCGAGCACACCGACCGAGACGGCGCTGGCCAAACTGTGGGCCGACGTGCTGGGTTTGTGCACGGTCGACATCCACGACAGCTTCTTCGACCTCGGAGGGTAAGCGGCCTGTCGTCTCGCCAGGGGGCAAGACCAAGAGTCGGTGTTGCAGGCACTCTCTCTCGGCAACCAAGCTGCTCAACCTGCTCAAGGCGGAATTCGACGTCAGCTTGTCAGTGCGCGAACTGTTCGCCGAGCCGACGGTGGCCGGCCTGGCTCGAATCCTGGACGGGCGTCGCCTCGATCCCACATCCGGGGCCTACGAACGGTCCGTGGTCGACCTGGTGGCGGAGGTTGAGCGGCACGACTACAAGAATTGTGTGTGAGTCACGAGGCTTGTGATTAGCTCCTTGCCTGTCCCATAAAGACACCTCGTTTCAGGATGGACCTACACCTGAGGGCGTTCTGGCGTTCCCTTCGTTGGATGGACCGTTGGAATCGGGGCTGTGTGCTGCTGACTGGTGCCACTGGATTCCTGGGCTCCTTTTTGCTCAGGGATATTTTGCGCAAGACGAAGGTAAGACAGTTCTTCCTCCTGAGTAGTCTCTGTTCCGAGTGCCGTGTTTCAGCTGCGAGTGGTGTGCCTGGTCAGAGAGTCGTCCGAGACGTCCGTGGAGGCCAGACTTTGGAAAGCGTTGATGGAGATCGGGGCCAAGGACGAGGCCACGCAGCGAGAATTCAGGAGTCGCGTTTTGGTCTTCAAAGGTGAGGCGAGCGGGTGGGATGACCCCAGTGCAAGCAGTCCTGTGAACCGGCAGTAAGCGAGGGGGAAAGCCCCCAACATCACGTTTGCCATATCGTGTCATTTACTACCACCAAGCATTATGAAATGAATTCAGGGGTGGGGCACACAAAAATATGGGATGATGCCGTATTTAGGAGACCCCAGAGGCCCGCTGGACGGTGACGGGCATTACATTTGAAATGCTGTTTTTTCAGGGGACGTGGAGCTGACGTCGTTGGGCATGAGCGAGGACGACTACCAGTACTTGACATACGACATCGACTTCGTGCTGCATGCTGCCGCCTATGTCAACTTGGTCTATCCGTACTCGGTATGCCGCTAGAATGCTTTGCTAAGGGGTGGGTGCAGGTCGTGGAAGGTACTGCGCCATGTGTTAGAGAGTGGGGAAGTGGAAGACAGTCGATCAGGGCAAGAAAAAGGAACCCAATCTAAACCCATACTTCATAAACCAGGCACAAGGATGTGGAACTTCTAGTCTGGCAAAAGCCAACATGAAGCTGGAACTGATTTTAACTAGTGCTTTCCAGCAGAAAAGAGTAGAGAGAGGACAGGACGTACGGTGGCTAAGCTGACGGTTTTGTCTTTTGTCTTTCAGGCACTGCGAGGCGGAAATGTGGCTGGCACTCAAAATATTCTGGCTTTCTGCTATGCAAACAAGGTCAAGCCGCTGCACTACATCAGGTGAGAAACTAGTAGGATGCCACAGCTGTGGCTCACATGCCCTCACGAGGGGGCGCACCCACCATACCACTGTGTTATAGTACCGATGGCGTATTCCCCCATGGCATGGAGAACTGCAGCGAGGATACGAACGTGGACGAAGTGTGGCCCAAACTGGCCGATGGGTATTCGCAGTCCAAGTGGGTGGCCGAGCAGCTGGTGCTCCGGGCCAGACAACGAGGTCTGCCGACTGTCATCTATCGCCTGGGTGAGTTGTGTCTGCCCTGACTATGACTGACGTGACAGTACCCACCCTGCAGGCAACCAGGCCGGAGACTCGAAAACGGGGGTGTGGAACCCGCAGGACTTTACGTACCTGATGCTCTACGGATGCACCTACGTCGGAGCAGTGCCTGAAGTGAGCTCGGCCTTGTGCGGACTATTCACCAGTTGAGCACAGCCCGTTTCAGCTGGACTGGAAAATGGAGATGACGCCAGTCGACTTTACGACTGGCACTATTTTGGACCTGTCGACAACGCACTTTACCAAAAGTGTGGGCAAAATATTTCATCTGATCGACGTGAATGCGCCGTCTTGCCAGTAAGCACACATTCTTATCTCGTCTGGCAGACCTTACATAGGCCCCCAGTGCAAAATGCAAGAGGGGGTGTCGGGGAGCAGTCTTGTTGTTTACCTTATGCTGGCATATTCCACTGTGCCCTGTCTGAGCATCGATAGGAGACTAGGGGGGTTTCCCAGTGCAAAGTGAGCCAAAACCTCTTTCAGGAACGTATTCTCGTGGTTTGAAACTGAACTGAATAAACACGGTGGTGTCACTTTGGAGCGCGTGTCGTACGATGAGTGGGTCGACCGAATCAAATCGGACTTGGAATCGAATCAAAACGGGAATGGGCAGTTGAAGTTGCTCGAACGGTTATTGGATTGTGCGGTGAAGTAAGTTGGGCATTTCAGGAAACCCATTCTCAGAGAGCCCGGCTCTGGCTCTCAGGGACTCACCAGGAACCACCAAGTGGGGGGGTACGAGTAAGAAAACTAGTCCTCCAACACTAGTCTGGACGGGTCCTGCCTTCTCTCTCAGTATCATCTTGGCATGCTGATGCTGTCACAGGAGGCGGAGGCGCTCCAGGCAACCTGCCGTGAGAGTTGGTCGCCATGACTGCTGGCCAGCAATTGGCAAACCGATTTGGAGGGGAACTGGGGCGGCGCGGAGCCCTACCCGAGAACCTGTTCGCACAAGGGCTACCATTCCACTTCACTAAGTGACGCCCACAAGTGAAGAGTGATGTTGCAGGTGAACTCCCCCCCCCCCCCCCTCCTGACTGTGGGTGTCCTTTATCGATGGTGAATCGAGTCGGTTCAGTGCCCTCTCACCTGCTGAGTTTGATTACGGAAGTGTTTGGTGCGGGGTACACGGCCTGCTGTTTTGCACAGAATGGGATGCCTTTTTCAGGGACGCTTCGTATTTCTCAGCATTGAGTACATATACTCGAGCGGGCACTGACGCCTTTATGAGTCAAATCGGGCGCAAATACCCGCTCGTTGATGACAAGTACATCCAACATGCAGTCAAACACTTACTTAATACTGGCCAGCTGGAGAGGCCGAAAGGTGCGACAGGTATGCGGTGGACAGTTCCTTTGACTAATTTTGAAGTAATGCAGATTGTTTTTTTTTTAGCAAAACCGCTGACGGGTATGGTTTGCCTAGTGACTGGTGCCAGCGGTGGTATCGGGGAAGCCATCGCTAAGATCCTGGCTGTGGACGGGGGAGCCAAGGTGACGTTGCTCGCTCGAAGGACTGACAAGTAAGTCGGGTGTCACAGGCGGGATGTGCTCATGCTGTCATTAGGGTCGTGCTCAGATGGTGACCCTCGATTACTATCTAGTGATGTGATGACACGAACTGTGGGCTCGTGTACACGGTTTCCATCGCGTTTCGAACTAAAGCTTCTAGGATTGCCCACTGAAACGGAGCGGGCGGGAAAAGGTGATATATTTCATGAATACTCACACCTAGGTCGCGTCAGTCAGTTAGGATCGTGCAGTATTCACGCTGGTTGTCAGTTTGCTTTCTGTCCATTGGTTCAACGCAATGTTGACTCGATATGCAAAATTAGCTATCCTGAAAGATTGCTCTCTTGGCTCTCGATCAGCTACCTGCAGTGCATATTTTATAGTGAAGCAAATTTCTTGAGTGATACTAGTACCCTATTTGCGACCATTTACTACTTTTAGAGACAGAAAGGCTCCGCTTTTCTGACCTGGACTCCTCTCTTCCATCATGGACTCGCTGGGCCGCCCTGCCGCCTAGCGATACTTGCTCCCTCTCGGCTTACCCGGGCCCTGCCATATCCAGTGTTGCTAGTGGGTTCTAGGAACGGCCAGCCGCACTGGTCGTGGGCATGTCAGGATTCGGGCAGTGTAATGTCCTCATCGTCGAACCCGCTCAGGGGAGGATGCGGGGTCTCGTACGGCCCACGGGTCGAGTGGCTGCCATCAAGCGTCACTGGAGAAGGTGCTTCAGCCCCCCCCCCCCCCCCCCCCCCAAGAATCCCACCCCCTCTCTTACCCCAACTGTGACCATATCCACTCGTATGGTATCACACATGGCCGGCACATCGGTTTGTGAGCCAGTGGCTCATGTGTGGTTAGTTCTGTTCCCATACCGGCTGTGTTTCAGATTGGAGGAAGTGCGTCAAGTAATTGAAGAATGCGGGGGCACTGCTCTGACCATTCAGTGCGATGTCACGAATCGTCAGCAAGTCCTCGATGCTGTGCGACAGTGCGAGGAGGCGTTCGGGAGGTCGGTGGACATTGTCATCAACAACGCCGGTGTCATGCACTACACCCTCATGAAAAATGTACGCCACGACGAGTGGCAGCAGGAAATCGATGTCAATGTTACTGTAAGTCATTTTAGCGTGCTCTGTCACCATGCTGCGAGCATGATCTTCCGACTGGCCCTGTTTTAGGGCACTATGAACGTTCTGGCGGCGTGTTTGAAGACGATGGTGGATCGCAAGAGTGGTCATGTGGTGAATATTACATCGGATGCTGGACGGAGAGTAAGCATTCTTGGTGGAGACCACAATTTGAGTTCAAGTTTATGTTTTAGCCGTTTCCTGGTTTGGCGGTTTATTCCGGCACCAAGTTCTTCATCGAGGCTATGTCGAGCGCGTTGCGGCAAGAAATGGTGGAGCACAATATCAAAGTGACCAACATCCAGCCTGGAGATGTGGCCACGGAGTTGCTGACTCACACGGCGGACGCGGAGGTAGGATGTTTGTGCTGATGGTGCAACCAAGCCTGGCAGGCGTAGGAGAGAATGTGCTTACGACTATACCCGCGGCTGAAACATCAACCCGGGGGTGACGTCTCCCATCCAGAGGAGAGGTACATTCTCTACGACTCGCCAGGCAAGAGACTTGCAATGGACAGCTGGTGGTGACACGTGCATGGTCTGATTTTTTAGGCTCGGGCCCAGTTTATCGGTGATCGGAATGAGAAAGCTGAGGATGCGCCAAAAGTATTGGATGCGATCGATGTTGCCAAAGCCGTTTTCTACGCCGTCACGGCCCCGCAGCATTGCGCGATCAACGAAATTCTGATTGAACCTAGGCATGCTCCTATTTAGATGGCAGGTTTATATGATGCTTTTAATCAAGTGCAATAATTCAAGTTCTTGTGATTGGGTATAATTTTAGTGCAGGAATAAATAGTCTGGAGGATGGAGTGATTCTTTTGCAGAAACTGCTGTCGTTTCTATGCTTGATGACTTGGAGGTGGTGTTCTGCTGCCTGGTCTTGTGACCTGATCGTGATTGGTTTCAGGTCCGCGCCACATGTAATGCACCCGTCACAGAAAGGTGGTATCCTCGTGGCCGGTTTTGTTGGTACAGTCCTGCTGACCAGCTTGGTGGTGCACGTGTACCCGACTGCCTACGCGGAAAAGATAGGTAGGGCATGTTATTCTTATCCCCACCTGGTGCCCTTTTGTGCTAATGGGACCTCACTGCCTGGCGGTAGTGGCGAGAGGGAGAGAATTACCGATCTCCCCCGGCTGGGAGACATCAACCGCAGCTAGTCGCTAGACTTACCTGCTGTAAGAGTTTTTGTCCCACGTGTGACCAGTGCACCCAGGCGGGTAAAATACCCCGACTGGAGGAAGGCAAGTCTCGCGACTGTACCCGCGGCTTGACGTCTCCCAGCCAGGGGAGGTATCGATCTCCGACCGCCAGGAATGCTGGTCACCCGCACTCCCCACTACGCATGCCAGGCATGGTTTCGCTGGCATATGAACAGCGGATGGAGCAGCTACTGACGGCGGGGCCCGTCGCAGTGCCTGACGGCCCGACCAATGTCAAGATGAACCACCCGATCTCCTGCGGGGTCTGTGATTCTGCCCAACTGCGATGATGTTCTCTTTGCAGCAGCCAAACGGAAAGAGGAGAATGTGGAGAAGTTCAATGAACGATTGCGAGAGTATCAGCGGCGACGGAGAGAAGAGAAACAGTGATTTCTTGTCCAGTGCTGTGGCCTGTTTATGAGTGACTGCATAATCCTCTCGTCGTCAGCAGCTTATCCTGCTCGTGTGTCAGACTCGAATAGTCGTACAAAATCTTGTCTGCTGAAACAGATCGCCAGAGAAGTGGGCTTTGACGATTGGTGGGAGTCAGCGTCGCGCTACAGGTTCGGTGTTGGTGCACCCGTGTTAGCGAGCGGTTGCCACGTCCCAGAAATCTGTTAGCCATGAACTCTCTCCGCCCGCTACCATCGAAGTGAGAGACTGACGCCTAACGAAGATAGTCTCCGGCGAACAACCCATCAGGTGTCTGGTGCACGATGCCCTGATGTCAGGTGCTCTGCTCGCTCGAGCGGGTGGGGTCCAAACAAGGAACGAAGACAACACGAAAGAAAAAGACTGGCGAGTTGGTGCTTTGGATAGCTGGACCCCAAATGCTAGTGTCAGCAGGTTTCTAACTTTGGTCCGCTGTGGCCACATCAAAGAATTCTTTCGTCATATGGAAAGTAACTCCCACGATTAGATTTTTTAAAATTTTTTGTAGTTGGGGCCCCGTGCCGCCCCAGTTCCCGGGGGTCTTCCAACCCGTTTTGCCTGTAGCCGGCCAGCAGTCATATGATAAGCAAGGCCTGGTAGGCTAGTTATCACAAGTGGAGTGAGTAATCGATCTCCCTTGGCTGGGAAACTTCTAGCTGTAGGATCGATGTTTCAGCTGGTGGTATAGTCAATGTAGCATAGCAAGGCACTCGGAGTTTGTGCCCGCTGACTTCGGTCGGCCAATGCCTGCCAGGCTTGGTTAGAGTGGGTGTCGATTGATTGATCAGGAAAAGCCTGTCTGTAGAATGGTGTATGTTAGGCGTGTTCTGTTTGTTGGGAAACACGTTAGCTAGCGCAGTGTGATTTGTCTTATGCGGTCGCCTTATACAGACCAGCCACAGTTACATCTTAGCAGCTGCTGGCTTACCTTGCTTGGCTGGACTGCACACATTCTCTCCAGGCGAGGCAAAAGCCGCCGGGTGACTTCAGCGCCCTATGACAAGAAGACCTGCCTGGAGTTCAAATCATCAGCACCTTTTCCAATGCACGGTTACTCAAACTGTTGCAACGGGGTGCCATAAATAGCATACCACACTGGGACGGCTTGCGAAAGATATTCTTTTTTCAGGGACGCTTCGTATTTCTTAGCGTTGCGTACACATACTCGAGCGAGCACTGACACCTTTTTGAGTCGAATCGGACGCAGATACCCTCTCGTTGACGACAAGTACATATAACATGCCGTCAAGCACTTACTTAATAATGGCCAGCTGGAGAGGCCAATAGGCGTGGCAGGTATGTGCGATATGGGCTTTGTTCCAAAGGGGAATGAATGAAGCTGTTGATTTGGTTTACAGCCAAACCACTGTCAAATATGGTTTGCTTGGTCGCTGAGGGCGGCAGTGGTATTCCGGAAGCCATCGCTAAGATCCTGGCTGTGGCTGGGGGAGCCAAGGTGCTGTTACCCGCTCGAAGGGTGCACAAGTGAGTCGAATGCTATAGTCAGCCTTTTACGTTAGATGTTCTCGCGCTGTGCTCAGAGGGTGATGCTACCCTTTACCCTCGAATGCGCTTCGATGTGGTGAAACATCGAGCTGGCTGACCAGGTCTTACTTTCTGCCATGCTGTCATGATGCTGAGCCAGTGAAGATCACCCCACAATAGCAAGTTACCGTTCTTGTGTGAGTAGGATGGGGCTCACCTGATTTCAAAGTGGTAAAACATGAGGTGTGTAAGCGAGGGGTCAATACACTTTCAATTGTAATAGGCCACATAGCCCACATAGCCCTACATTGGAGAAGGTACGGCGGGGTCTCAAAAACCCTCCCAAGCAGGCCTCTAAGTCGTAGGAGGCAGAGAACCAACCCGACGGGTTATGCCTCGCCTTGAGGAGCGTATCTAGTGGCCTGATACACTGCGCAGAGACCCGGATCGTCTGCGTCTGCACTCTTGGACCTATACAAATTCAATTGACCCCGGCCCCGAACTCATAACTGAGGGTGCCCACAAGTGTAGTGTGCAGATTAGGTGAAATGGATCCAAAGTGGCCAGCTGCCAGGCAGCTGTTATATCAGACGACACTCAAATGATCATTCATCGGGATCTTGACACTGTGGTACAAACTGTATGTTGGATACTGATACAGAAATTGTACTGGTTGCCTGACTGCATATAATTTGGTCACTCGGTCGTCTTCGGTTGGGCCAGCTCTCTTCAGCTTGCTGTGCGTCTTTTCAGACTGAAAGAAGTGCGTCAAGTGATTGAAGAATGCGGGGGCACTGCTCTGACCATTCAGTGCGATGTCACGAATCGTCAGCAAGTCCTCGATGTTGTGCGACAGTGCGAGGAGGCGTTCGGGAGGTCGGTGGACATTGTCATCAACAACGCTGGTGTCATGCACCACACCCTCATGGAAAATGTACGCCACGACGAGTGGCAGCAGGAAATCGATGTCACTGTGAGTCTGATGCTCATTCTTCCAACCCAAACCACCCACCTTTTATTTCTCAGGGCGCTATAAACGCTTGGGCAGTTTGTTAAAAAGCTAAGGTCGGCCGCAAGTGTGGTCATGTCGCGAGTATTAAGTCGGACGCTGGACGAAAAGTAAGCCACTTCCTTCCGTTGCCACATTCGTAATTCATATTCATTTTTTAGCCCAGTTTGGCGGTTGGTCAAGGATTTGGCGGCTCGCGCTGCAAAGATGGAGGTAGGATATTCTCATATCAGGATTCGAACGTGAGTGGGGACCCTAGCAGACCACGTTTGATCCGAGCTTACATTTTCGTGCCCAGTTCATTGATGATCAAGATCAGAAAATTGAGGCTGCGGCGAAAGCGTGACAGAACGAAATCTTCAGGAGCACGTTCCTACTCGCTGAGGCTGATACCAGTGCTATGCTTTATCGACTGTATCTTATGGTGGTTCTCGTATATGCCTGTATAGCATTTGATACAGTGTACTTACATGCCCTTGTTGACCGTTGGTGGCTTCGATCACAAACCGCTCTTATCATGGTCTGTACTATCTGTTTTCTTTGGGAATGTACACGCGGCCTATGCGGCAACGTGGCGGGCGTGTGTATTCTTAAAGAAAACAGGCTATAAGAAAAAACCGCCCATCTTACCACATCTGCAGTGCCGAGATGTTGTTGACCTCGCTTAGTGTTGCATAATGTCGCCTTGATGTTTTTTTGCTTTCGATAGAATCGGTTGCCTTAGACGACAACACGCCGCAAGACAGACATAAACGGTACACTGGATATTGCTTTTTCAAGGGTCCAAGGCAAAAATACAGTTCGAGAGGAATCAGATTTCGCAAGCTGGATGGATACAGGATAGGTGCACAGTCTTGGAAAATACAAATCCTACAGATGCAATAGCGGGAAAACGAAAATCCACTGACTGGATGACCCTCTCAACTTTACTGGTCACCTGCTCTGCTCCTCTGGTTAACTGTTCTAGCTATGTAGGTGATTGAGCACGGTCCTCTCACTGCGTTGTATTGTCCTCACCTACTCACAGCATGATTTCAAACGCAGACGCTTCCAGATTTTGTTTTTTTCCACATAGATGCCTTTAGTCAACAGTAAAACACTGATGCCTGCTCGAGTCATGCGTCACTGCGGACAAGCTCGGATAGCCATATAAGCTGGCGAGCAACACGTAGTTTGTACAGATATATAAAGAACACTGAACACGCAGCCACGAAGCTGCTCACTGAGACCAGGCCTGTCATCCATTTTAGGGCAGTTTCTTCTGTGCGGCCTACAAATGAAAAGGATTAGAGTGGTCGAAACGATCGAAGCTGCCTGACTCACTGCGGCACCACACATGCCAGCCGGGACTCCATGTTCCATTGACGCAATGTCTAAGCGTGGTCCCGTGGGCCAAGTAGTCCGGCTTGCAAGTCATGGTGACCACGCTGCCGTCCAAATAGTTCCCGCCGAGGGGAGTCTTGAGGACGTTGGGTGCCTTCTCGAGTGCGCCGCAACTGATTACTGAAATGGACAGCCTAAGCCGTTTATGGGCTGGAATTTGAGGGTTACTCACATTTTTTCGAGACCGTTTTTTGAGCAGCGGAATAAAGATCCTCTAATTTGGCAATTTCTCGCGCATACTCTCTTTGGCCACTGGCAATGTAGTCGAAGGCGCACGTGTCCGAGTCGGGACAGACGAGCTGAAAGAATGATCGAGCATGGACTGGACGTCTTGGAGGTCGGTGAGACCTCCTATGCTCATGAAAAGAATGGATTCTGATCAGACGGATCACGCCGAGGACGCTGAACCTGAACTGCAACTCGAAAGTAATTCCCCTGAATAGCGAGGCGCAGGAGGGAGGACGGCTGAAACATCAACCCGACAGGCTGACGTCTCCTGGCCATGGGAGAGTACAACCCTCTCCCACTCGCCATGGACCTATGTGATATATTTAAGTTTCAACGATACGCATATGAGTACGCTATTAGCTATGCTCTTGCACCGTACATTGTTTAGTCTCCTGTCAGTAGTTGGAAGACTGAATCACAGGCCAGCTTGGTAGGTGAGCTTTGGTAGGAGGCTTATTCACTCATAATGTAGCGGGCTAGTAAAACGGTCGCTCATACCGAGGGTCCGTGTACATTACAACCTACCAGGCACGAGCAGTTCTGAAAGGACTGTTCCAGACTCTAGTCCCGTCTTACATGGATATCATGTCCGATGGTGCCCCTCCACAATTCGTAGTCACCATCGTTGAATGGATCGAAGGCTGGAGTGAAGTTCAAGAAGGAGAAATCGAGAGGGTCGTACAGTGCTCGGTGCTTTGTGTCGAAGAGAAGTGTCTGCTTCGCCACTCCTACTCGCCCTGAAATGTAGCCTGCTGATGTAAGTGTAACCAAGCCTGGTAGGAGTGAGGGGAGGCTGCTGACTCCGACTGGAGCAGGAAAGTCTTGCGACTGTACCTACGGCTGAACCAGACACGCCATGGCCTAGCAGGCACGAGGGTCACACGTCTTCGTCTGGGCCATGGGACATTGGATATCGTTTATAGTCCGGCTATGGGCACAAAGCAGACAGACTGATGGGGGAATGAGGACATACAAGTTTGGCCAAAGTTGTAGTGGAGTCGTCGATTAGCATCTGCGGTGTCGTAAGTGGACGGCAGTTGGACGCGTCTGCAGTGGGCATTGGTCAACTCGTTCTGCGACTTCATTCCATGAATGCCCAAGAGGCCGAGCGTGAGAGGGTAGTCCAAGCAGGGCTTCTCGTTCAGGGGATTCTCGTTTGCCTGCAAGTGCATCTGTATATTTCCTGTTTTCCAAGCCTGTGCACCTACCCTGTATCCATCGGGTAGCTTGCGAAATCTATTTGGCATAGCCACAGTTATCTGAAGGGTGCCGAGGATTTCCCTCACTTTCACTCCGACCCCTGATCGGAACATGACCTCGATCTCGGACATGTCCATGTTCAATGTGGGGGAGCGGAGGGTGACTCCGTTGAAGAACTGCAGCTTCTTGTGGTACTTATCGAAGAACACTCGCATGCCGTCGATGTACACATCCAATTTGTATCGCCATCGTCGATACGTCTTTCGAGCGAAAACTTGTACAGTGGCCGAATCGTTTTCTTGCACTGCTACTCCTGTGATCACGGTTGTCCTGATCACTGTTTGGGCTGCCACAGCAAGGTGTCCTCATTAGGTCTGGATATCAGTCCAATCAGCTACGGGCTTACCCAGCGTAGGTTCTGGTCTCTCCATTCTGATCTGCGCCATCAACTCGTAGTTGGGCCTGGAGAGTTGCGTGAGTACGAAGTAGCCTTTTCCAGTGAATGTGTACGACAAACCGTCAAATGTGCGAAAATGGCCGTGACCATGAGCGAACCCTAAAAATGCCAGGGTGATTCTCGGAAGACTCGCATGTGGTGTGCAATGCAGGGCCTAGCTCGGATTTGAGGTAGAGGAGGGGTCTCGGCACTTTGACACACTTTTAGAGGGGCTTGGCTCCTCACCCGAGCCCTCCTCCTGACTACGCGCTCGCAGTGTATATAGTGCGCGCCAGAGGTGTGGCTTCGATTCCCACTCAGGGCTCACGGCTTAAGTGACCAGACCGGGTCCACCCCAAACCTCACCTAAAGCAGGGGACTCGTAGCCTTGACACCCATTGGATCGTCGCCGCCAATAAAAGAACTCGCAACGTTCTGCCCACAGGCAGCAGATCTCGTAGGGCAACAGGTCGTTGTAGAAGTTGGATAAGGTGGGCACGAAGGGTGGTCTTCTGTACGGGTACATGCCCCACGGGTGGGCTCGATATGGAAACCCGGCCCCGAAGAAGCGTAAGTAATGAGTGGTGTACTCGTAATCCTGAGACAGCATCAAGTACCCGAAATCGTCGTAGCAGCACATCTGGCCCGCACCAGTGGCGCTGAAAGAATGAGTCGGTTGCACCAGTAGAAAACACGACCCTGTTCGAGCTGAAGCGATCATGTGAAACTAAGTGTTTCAGGCAGGAGTGGTTAGGGCAATGATGTGACTTGCGCTCCTGGTTAGGCCCATGGCCCGCCATGTAGTGAGGTCACACAGGTCAAGCATTTGTGCGGACCAGGAACATTAGAAATGCCACATTGCCTGCCTGAGCTAGTTTCAGCGAGGGATATTATAAATGCCACATTGCCTGCCTAAGCTAGGTTCAGCGAGCCTTTGCTGCAAAGGGGACAAGGGGTACCTCATGGATGTGGCCACGACGCACAGGGCGGCACCCTCGACATAGGTGCATTGCAAGTTGCCTTCGATGTCGCATGTTGGGAAATTAACGAATCGTCCAAAATCAGCGAGCGCCTGGGCCATTGTGCATGGACAAGGATAATCCACTTCGACATCGGGCCCAAAATTTTCTCTCTGCCCATCGTACTCGAACCATTCGATGCACCGTTTCAGAGCCCAACCACGGCCGTCCTTTTGTTCCCACAGTTCCCGCATGTACCAGTTGAAGGGCAGCAGCTCGGACCAGTAGGCACTGAAAAATGTACGACTCCTGCGGGCGAGAGTCAGTTTGATGTTCCTGACATACCCCTCCCCCAAGTCGCCACTGAACGAGGATAGTCGCACTTGAACAACACCGCCGTCGAATCTTCTCCAATCGGAGTCGTTAAAAACGTGTTTCTTATTCAATATTCGAGGATTGAAGCTGTAGAATCCGATGTTGGGCAGACCACCCGCCAGACTGACCACCTAAGGGCATACAAGCTGGACATTCTGGCAGCGATTCTATGAAGTTTTATGCATCTAAGGACCACAGAGCAAAAGTTTATTCCCAGGTGGGGGTCGAACCCTCCCAAGTGCCTCCACTGTACACTGCTGCTGCTGCACCCCCTGTTCAGGCAAGAGACCATGTCAGAGGATGCAGCTGCAAAGCGGCGTGCGGTCGAGCAGGACACGTTGAGTTTAGATCATCATGACGAAATTGCCGAATCCGACGGACTGGAAAGAATGCGAGCTGGTGAAAGGCATCGAAATGAAACGACAGGCCGGTCAGCAGGACGCGTTCGGGATGGTCGTAAATGAAAAAGGACCCGGTGCCGTGTTTATCCGAGAAGTGCGCCCGAAATCGATAGCGGCCACTGCGGGTCTACGAGGCGGGGATATCGTGCTGGCTGTCAATGGACGACGCATTATGACCAAAACCGAATTGAGCAAGGAAGTGGCTAGTGGCAATTCACTCAAGTTCATCGTGGCTCGATTCCGAGCGACACCCTTGGATGCGACCACGCTGCGTCCGCCGACCGGTGATCGGAAACCTGATCGTGTCTACACCATTTGCAGGTGCGTATCCCTGGCCGAGTTCGTGTTGATGGTGGTTCATACTTGTGTGGGTATTGCAGGCTGGACCAGTGCACGCATCCCGAACCGGGCTTGGCTACCGAGTTGACCGATGGACAAGTGTGCGCGAATTCGGTGACCCCAAATATGGCTGCCGCAGCTGCTGGCCTAAAAGCCAAGGATCGAATTCTGGCCGTGGACAAGGAGGCCGTGACGAGCGTCGAGCAACTCAGCAAATTGTTGACGGCTGCCAAGGGCGACGTGGTCGATCTGCTCATTGAGCGAGAGTCTTCGACGGTAAGGGAGGCTTGTCCAGGCGGGGCATCTGATCGATAGGCCATCATTTTAGGGCTCTCTGGCGGTCCCAGCCACGCCAAAGAGCTCGCCTAAGAAGACCTCGAAGTCGAAACCCAAACCCAAAAGTCCGAAAGCCCGGTCGCCCAAGGCTGATGGTCCTCAGTCGCTTTATGTTGCCCCAACAAAATCGAAGACTCCGATCTCCGTCTTAGTTAAGTCTCCCAAAACTGGCCTCAAGAAAGGGAAAAGTCCAGTCGCGGCTGCGCACGATCACGCCAAAGCTGCAGCAAAAAAAACCACGTCTGCCACGTCTGCTGCATCAGCGAGAGTGCCAGCCGCTGCTACGTCGACTGCTACTCCAGCTGCCCCTCCAGCAGGGGCTCCAGCTGCTACTCCCTCAGACACTGCGTCCGTCGGCCCATCAGGCACGCAAGCTACACCAGCACCCGGTCCAGCAGCCGCGCCGACGACCACAGCGGCATCCGAAACTGCGGGCTCCACTCCAGTGGCCACGGAACCAGAAGCCCCAGCTGCACCGAAGAATCAAGGTGTCGAATCGGTCAGTGTACGACCGGGCCCAATGGAGCTGCAATCTTTAGATGTGGAACCAGAAGGGGATCCGACCAATGGGATACCCGATCCACCCCCCGGACTAGTAAGTCTGATGAACGCGTGCCGAGACAAAGTCGCCGACAAGATTCAGCCAGTCACCAAGAGTCGACTCGCGCGAGGCAGCGCCCCCATCAAACGCTCATCGCATAAAGTGCAGTGCGTGCCATCGGTCTCGGTCAGGAATCTGAAGAAGGAAAACGACCCGAAGAAACAACCAAAATGACCAGCTCGATGTGTCTGCTGTGCTGAGATGATGCGTGTGATCGAGGGCATTACTTTTTTGAACCTGTGGCCTGACACGTCCTCCCAGTATCCCCACAGGTTGATATCGATCTTGGCGTTGGCCAACGAACTGATGTTGGCTGCCGACCAGCGAATGGTCAGGTTGTCGGCCGTGGAACTACGCCACTGATTGCGCATATCGATCGGGTCATTGATGAGGCGTAGACTCAGGGGCGTGCGTTCTGGTGAGGCTAAAACCAGCAGAATCATTTGACTCCGACGACTTAAAAATTCAAATTGCGCGCCCAAAGTTTTTGGAATTTGGTGATATTTTGTGGAATAGCTTACCGACTAATATGTCGTCCCACCACTGAAATGTCTGGCCACCATTCGTGGACACTCCGATGGGGTAGTAGCCGGCCCGGAACAGGACATCGGGTGGCAACACGCAGTAGGCTTTGACCATGTTGATCTCAAAAAGAGAATCGTTTTTTGAGAAAGGGATAACTTTGTTTTGGTTACCCTCTGGCAATCGACCATAAATTCTTCAATTTGAAGTCGGATAAGATCGGTTTGTCGGAAACACGGACCGGACACGTTGATTGCGTGGCCACCCATCATGCTGACCGTGTCGATTTCGACTGCCGCCTTTCCTGAAACTGCCTTTGCTGGCAGGGTGGTGTGGAGTGGGAGTGGACTCACCAGTGGAATCATTGAGGCAACCGCCGAACACTATTTGCTCATCGACCCTGGCCATCCATCGTCCAGCCACGTTGGCGCTGCCGTACATGGCCAGACCGTACGAGTAGCCGTTGGCCGAGTAGGGCAGTTCGTGGAAGCCTGTGCCGTTACCCCCGTTGAAACCGACCTGAAGACAGGCCTTGTGGGGGTCGAGGAGGTGCGTAGGTCAGTGACTCACCAGGGCCGATTGTCTGCCACCACGCCCAGTCGGCGCACCAGCAGCGGCGGACGATGTCCAGTTGATGTTGCCGTAGTTGAATATGACGAATGACCTGATCTCGTCCGTGGCTAACACTGTCTGGTATGTGTTTTGCTGCAGTGGGAAAACGGGGAGGCTGACTTAGCTGGCCGGTCTACAGTAGAGTGCCCTAAGGACGCTGGCTGCCACATGTAACCTGCATCTCTTGATGAAGGTTCCGATCCTCTTCGGTCTGTATCGTCAGAGCGAGCAGATCCTGACTGGTTCTACCAGGTCCCTCTGGACTGCTCGTCAGTTGACCGTGCGGCTGGGTCTGACTCGTCACTCGGTTGGCGCTACTGGTGTGAGGTGTCCGCCCGTAGGTCGCTACTAGTCGGCCTTTTCGGTAGGGACTGAGCAGGCTGATTCGAAACTAGCACGCGTTTATGGCATCACAGACATGTGACCGGTGGGGAGGGTCCCCTAAGACTTCGCAGGCCTCGTCAAAAAGGAGCTCCCCAGCACGAAGAATTGATTTTCTCAAAAGCCAACTTTTGTTGTGAGGACGAGACTCACCCATTTGAGCACTTCGTTGTAACGATCCAATTCCAAATATCGAGGGACCCCTCCGTGCCCCATTCGTTCCCACGTGACGATGAGGGCGAATTCGGCCATGAATCCTCGCGCACCAACCATGCCTTCCTCGATATCCCTGTAAAAGACGGTTCCCCGTCCTCGGTCTCCTGCCACAGGGGCACTTGTGGCAGTGACTGACCTGGAAATCACGTTGAGCAGGGCGTTGTCCTCGACCCTTCCTGGCGCCACCCTCTGTCTCCTCTTGGTGCCAGTCCTCGCCCGGATGGCGCTGATATCTTCTTCCCGGAATCCCAAGTCTTGGACGGGTCTGCGCACCAATCTGAACCACAGATGGCTTATTCGTTTCTCGCCGACGAATGCCGAGCTCTGTTCGCTCATGAACACACAAATGAGGGAAGGGTCGGGCTGATGGGGCCAGCGTGTGTTGGGGAAGGAGTAAGGCGGTTGGATGTAGCGCGGTGTGCCGAACGACAGGAAGCCTTCGGGATAGATCTGAAAGGCACACCAGCTGACCGAAGCACCCGATCAGGCCCCCCGCTGTGGCATGTACTTACCACAGATTCAAACTAAGGGGCCTCATTTTGATTTTTATGAGTCGTTTCATATCCGCATTTCAACAAACTTAGTCAGTCCCACTCACAGTCAGATTTGACACTCCTCACAAGTTGTTCGGATGACATGTTGACAAAAGACTAGTTCGAGACTGCGATGGACAGTTTGATAAGTGGATGAAGAGACACTGATCGTGAGACCCGCCAAGCTGACTTCTCACAATACTACACATTTGAATTCCCGCCAATAAGGTTATCACGGTGATCCTCAGGTTCATCCACCCTTCACGCATCTGAGTTGCTGTTGTTACTGGAACATGGAGAAAGTTTGCTTTTTTAAAAGCTCTTAATATATTAATTAAGATTGCCCATAATCAAAAATTTTCAAGAAGCACAAGCTGAATCTCATGTGCGTTCATCTGAACTATTCTCAGGCTTCCTGGCGGGAATTCAAATGTTGGCGCAGGTTATGATCGCATATGGCCGACCCTGAGTGGCCACTGGCCTCCTCGCCCTGAGGCTAACTCACGAATGTATAATTGAATCGAAATCCATAATAGGGGAATTGAAAGTCCAAATCGATTTGTCGTTCCTTCCATGGTCTGTCGCTCAGATCGATGTCGTGGACGTGTTCTCCGAACGGGTACAAGTGGGCGTAGGTTGGCTCACGATCAGCACTGCTCGACGAGTTCATGCGTGAGAGGGTGGAAAAGTTGAGGAAAGGATTGAATTCCTGGGCAACACTATGCACGAAAAGATAAATGGACAAGACCAAACTTGAGCTCCACACCATTTACAGACCACCAGTGCTGGCCGACTATTATCCCCTGGAATGCACACTGCTCGCACTGGCCACATTTTGTCAACAGTTGGTCTCGGCCTAAGAAATCTGGCTGAGGGAAGCGAATAAGTTTCCACCAGCCACTTGAATCTGTCAGCCATTTCGAGTGTCCTCGACGTATTGTGCCATCCAGCGTCTGTGCGGGCATCTTCATTCTCAACAAACAGAAGAGTACTATGTTGAAACTTTAAATTCGCGCTTTTTTGATGTAAGCAGTCAAGCGTGATGATGTGCGCGACAGTAAGACGCAAGTTTAATTTCAGGTTTCTCTCCCGCCAGATTTGGTTTTGAGTGGTGATCAGTAAGAAAACGAGTTGTTCTCATCGAATTGGTGCCTTTATTATTCATTCAATACACATTTGAACACTTTTTAGCCGATGCGAATAATCAAGACTCCTCGAACGTGTCATGACGGTATGGTATTTCTAAAACAAAAATTTCCTAATTTTTTATAAAACGAAGTTCCTCTTTTTCAGGCACGGGTATCTTTTCGATCGACATTCAACCGGGAGATCGACGAATCGCTACTGCAGGCCGAGCAGAAAATGGTTCCGGCTTGGTTATTATTTCGAATTTTAGATCACTGATAGAAACGAAGAATGGATGTGGTAAACCTCCATTTCCTTCCATGTTATGTCGTTTGGAAAATCATGTTGGTAAGTGGGAAATCTTTTGTTGATCGGTGATGATGGCTGATTAAACCGCAAGACTTTGACTGCCCTTGACTTTTCGATAGGAAATGCCAATTGACTTTCAAATTTTAGGCTGCGTCAATTGTGTTCGATGGTCGGAAAGTGGTCGATATTTGGCGTCAGCTGGGGACGATGCTTTGATCACCATCATGCAATATGCCGGGCGTTTAGCGAGCTCTGCCGAAGACAATTTGGCATCATCTGACAGTGGCAGGTTGCACAAGAATATTGAGATGTGGAAATGCGTGCATACGCTTCGTGGACATGCTGCAGGTTCGTGTTTTTTCATTTAATTTTCTAGTTATAATTGTCCAGTTTTGTTTCAGATGTCCTTCACATTGCGTGGTCACCAGGCGACATGTATCTGGCATCGTGTAGTATTGATAATCAGGTTATTATTTGGCACGGGCATAAATTCGGTGAGTTAATTCTCTCATCTCGTTTGTGAAGCTTATTAAATCTGTTTTCTTTCAGAAAAAGTTGCAACTTTAACGGGTCATCAAGGTTTGGTGAAAGGGGTTGCGTGGGATCCTGTCGGAAAATACTTGGCGTCACAGGTAGTCTCTTGATTGTCTGCTATTCGTATATTTTTCATTGATTTGTGGTTTGCAGAGCGACGATCGATCACTACGCATTTGGACAACATCGTCATGGGCACTGAAAAAATCAATAAGCGCGCCATTTCGTGAAGTATGTCATTGACTATTTTCAAATTTAAAATTACTCAAACCCTGTTTTCAGTGCGATGCAACGACTCAATTTCTACGTCTCGATTGGGCGCCTGATGGCAGCGTAATTTCATCGGCTCACGCAATGAACAATGCCGGTCCTGTTTCGAAATTGATTGACCGAGGTGGCTGGGACGCTGAACGAGATTTCGTTGGACATCGAAAGGCGATCACGTGCACAGTAAGTAGCTGCTATTGATTTGTCAAAGCTTGTTGGCAGGCTCTCATTTCGTTTTAGCGTTGGAGTCCGTGCCTTTACGAAACTACGAAAGGCGCCTCGGGCAAGGTAAATAATGATTTAGAATGCTTTGCTGGGTCTCCCTTGACTTTGCTTTTAGCCCACGCAATTCTGCGTATGCGCTGTGGGAAGCAAAGATCGAAGTCTCAGTTTATGGTCAACGGAATTCCAACGACCTCTTGGCATTGTCGATGATGCGTTTGCCCAAGGCTTGATGGATCTATCTTGGTATGTACAGTCTTTGTGGCTGCAGTCTTCGTGTTCTTATTTGTCGTTCTTTTAGGAGTCGTAGCGGACGTTTTCTTGCGGCATGTTCGAGCGACGGAGCAATCTTGTGCATTGTATTTGGAGAAAACGAATTAGGCCGAATTTTATCGCCGTCGGAGAAGGTGAGCTCTGGTTGAGCCTGTCCTGTGGAATCCGCGAGTCATCATTTTCGTGTTTTTAGTCCGATATTCTAAGCCAGATTTACGGCAAGCACGGTGCGTTATCGATGACGAATGGCTATGCAAATGGTAACGATGCGTGCGGGCCGAATTCCAGCGCGCACGTGGTTATCGACGATCCGGAATTGGCTAAACTGCATCAGAATCGGGCTCAGCACAAAGAGCAGACGACAGCGCAGACAAAGGCCAATAATGGTGTGAATGGGATTGGTCCATCCACGTCGAGTCAGGTTTGCAGATTTGCTTATAGTTCAAAGCGCATTGTGAGTGGTTTTGATAAGTTCAGGTACCGAATGGCCCGCAAGCGGCGTCGCAATTGCCATCTCAGCAGAAACAGATCGAAGTTCGGACGAAGGATGGCAAACGACGAATCCAGCCAGTGTTTTTAGGCTCATCAGTCATCTCAGATCCAGCCGAGGATATGACGCTGTAAGTCATCTCGTCACGGTTGACTCCTTCCTGTTCTGGGCTCGTGACAAATGAAACATGGCTGCTTCATTCATGGACAAGCGTACTAGAATTCTAAGAGACATTGGTCACAAGTACAAAAAAATACACTCTTCTAAAAATCAGTCTGTATTTCCAAAGAGGGACAAATGGGACGTGCTTGGATTTAGTCTAAGAGAAAGCGCACTAGAATTCTTAGAAACACTGGTCATAAGTCTGAGATACATCACAAAAAATCCTGATCCATCTTCTAAGGAGGGAGGAAAAGACATTTTCCTAACCTGATCCCATATTCACGTCTTGTCGACTTGCATACCATAAATTGTAACGGCTCGTTTTAGCCTTTCCACACCTGCTGCAAGCCATGCAGCATCGGACGATGTTGCTGGCACGTCGAAAGGCAACGATTCTTCGAGGACTATTTCGCAACCAGATCTCACAACTGAAGAATCCCACATTGTTCAGTAAGTGCGGGGGGGGGAACATGAAAACCAGGTTGCTCATAGTTTTGTTTCAGGATATCGACATCGCAGAATGGTAACCAAGAAGCCGCGCCCGACGTTGCCTCGAAGGAAGTGGCTACTACGACGAAAGTACAATCCAACGATACCAATGCCATCTTCAAGAATGTTCAGATTAAAAGAAAACAAGGCGATGCTCCTTCGTCGCAGCCGTCGAAAAAACCTCGTCAGCAGCAATCGAGTCAGCAGAGGCGAAATCGGCGCGCTATAGTGTCCGAGGACGAGGACGATGTCACTGTTGCTCCTCAGGAATCTGAAGAAACGAGGGGAAAGGAAGTAGAGAAGACGGTGAGTGGGGTTTGTGTGAAATAGTGTCTCAGTTGTGGCTCCTGCCAGAATTCCCTGCTCAGATAAGTTCGAAACTTGCCGGGAAAACATTGCCAGGGTTCATACAAGGATAGAAAACTGGAAAAGTCAGGGAAGCTGAGAAGTGAGTGGAAAACCTGGGAAAACGGTAATTTTGGAACCAAAATCAGGGCAAACTTGGAGTTTGGATAATAAGGATTTAAATTTCGATTGACCCACCAGTTATGAGTACTTTTTGGTCATGCTGGCAGTTAGTTTGAATCGGTTGAAATTAATTAGTCGTGGGACAATATGAAAATAACTCTGGGAAACCTGGAAGAATCGGGAAGAAATCAATGTTTCTCTGAAAAACAGAGGAAATCATTTTCCGCTCCTTGTATGAACCCTGATTGAAGAGTGATGAGGGAGAAGTCCTGGTTGTCAACATGGACGGACTGTGTTTAGGTAGAATCGTATTTGTGATTTTAGGATCAGCCATCGACGAGTACCTCGAGTCATAGCGCTGCTATTTCGCTTTCGGTACCATCGAAAAAGAATAATTTATCAGCAGTTGTGAAATTGGTAAGTACTGTGCAGGGCGAGGGCAGTTGATGTATAAGCTTGTTTCAGGTGGGGAGCAGAGGGACCAAGGAGGTGACTATTAAGTGTCAAAATGGTCTCCGCATCCTCGCGAACGAACCAGTCGGAGCGTCACTTTCGGCCGCTCACGTCGATGGTGTTTTATGGCAGACGGTGTTGGGTGGCGAAGTACTGCAATTGGCTGCCAATTCGTAAGTGCAGTGTGTGGACTGGCGCCATAGTGACTGATGAACGGGCTTGTATTTGCAGCGTAGTTGTGGCTGTCGCGAGCCATAATCGACGATTGAGTGTTTTCGAGACGGCCAGTGGTGCACGCCTGTTGCCTACGCTGGCCTTGGATTCGGACGTTTCGGTGTTGGTGGTGAATGGATTTTGGGTCATGTGCGTGACCAGTACGGGCACTGTTCAAGTTTGGTAAGGTGGTATTGGCTCGAGTCATGCCAGCTAAGAATAGTGTTTTAGGAACCTCGATGGCCGAGTAACGTGTTTATGCAAGGAGTCATTATTGTCAATATTGTCTGGTATTGAATTGGGTTTCGAATGATTCGTGCTGGAAATGACATTTTCTTGGTTTTAGATTCGCATAACTCAGTATCGAGTGGCTTTATTACTGACTACGGGGCGCCAGTGTTGACCCTTTCTGACGGCAAGTCCTATTTGTACAACTCGGACATACGAGCCTGGTAAGGTGCTGGGTGTGGCTGGGCCATTACGTAGTTGCTTGGTGGTTTCAGGGCTGTCATATTCGATCCGCAAGATACGCTGGCCAAGGCATCGCATTCGCGCACGCAGGCCATGATAATGGAGAAGATTGGGTCGGATATGCCGCTGGGTAGTTGCTTACGGGCTGGAATGGGGTGAGCATAGGCCGGGGTTTATGATACACGTGTTTGGGATGTGTTGTTTTAGGGCCATGTCAATAATGAGATCACAAGTCAATTCTCAAGGGCGTCAAAATAATTCGGCGTTGGCCGTGGCCGCATTTTTGGAATCTCAGATGGTTTCGGCCTTGGAATTACGATCATCTCAGGAATACCATTTTTGGGTTATGCAATACGCTCAGTATTTGGCAAAAGAAGGTCAGCGGGTTGTCTGAAAAGGGTGCGTGTTTTCTAAGAATTGGTTTTTAGGGTTATCAGTAAATCTGAAACAGTTGTGTCAAGGTCTCATAGATTCGATTTTCGAAACGACCAGATCAGGAGAAAAGAAAGACACGATTTTGGTAAGGTTTAATTTTGGATTTGGCTGGAACTATTTGTGGATATTTGGATTTTAGGGGCATTCGAAACTGGCTTTGTTGAAGGAGATCTTGGCCGTCGTGGCGACCAATGCTCAGCTACAACGGCTGTACGGCGAGTTGAAGGAGGAGTTGTGTGTGCGGGAGTCGGGGCAGGGGTCCATGTTGTGACATGTATGATGGAGGGACGAAGAATGAATGGCAACACTTACCGTTTGCGAGGGCGGGCGGGCAGTACGGGCGTAAGATAGTCATTCAGTGGGCAGCTGGGACTCGTTTCAGCCCAAAGATGCCCGATGAAGGACTGTCGACGGCCGTGCGCAGCATCGAGTGCCTCCCGGCTTGGTGTGTAGTCGAATATTATAGGAGCAGAGGGGGAGATAAGAGCGGGCTAAAAAGGTGTACGTACACGCCATCAAACAAACTTACACTGAGCTTACACAAGAGTCGGCCGGGTTGGTGAATCAGGGAAGAAGATTCCGAGATTAGATTATGACGAACCCAAAGGCCAGGCATTACTCGTCGAAAGGGCGGCCGAAAAAAGTCATAATTCCAGCTCACACAATTGGCCGCAATGCTTATCTGAGCGGGGGCGGCTAGATTGGTAATAAGCGTATGGAAATTGCCGCCAGTCCTGACCTCTGCCGATTCATCCACTGGCCACACACTGGCCCGATCGGGGCTTATATAGGGCGGGCTGCAACTCGACGCCGCGGCCGTAAACAGTACCCGAATAGTGCGGCAACCAAATCCGACAGGGTCACTTCGGTGTGTAATTACACGAAAGCTATCGAAACGTAATACGCTCGCAAAGTCGGCCTCGCTCGGCTGCACTCATAGCCAACACTGGTTTTTGCACACTCGACCCCCCTCGGCTGGCAGACAGACGATACAGCCGCGTGGCGTTATACGATAGCCAGCCAGCCCCGCTCGTACAATACTCGCTAGCTGTACGGCCAGCATCTTTGCTGTAAACTTTTCGAGCGGCCGTCTCGACGGTTTTGATGTGCTTTCGATAAGCGGCCACGGCGTGTGAACAAGGCAGAGATTACGTGTCGGCCAGCGAGCATGTACCTTTGGCCCCCCCCATTATTAAACACGCTGTGCTTTATTCGCTCACAAAGAACAAGATAGCTAGTACACACTGTGCCTAGCAAAAGACCATCTCTCGAAACACTGCCACTTCGTAGTCACTAGGCCCACGGCAACCAACCGCCCCACGTCCTCGCCATGATCAACGGATCGACGGCCATTTCTGAAATGAAAACAGTAAATACTCATAGCAGGCACCCCTGGGGGGGGGGGGGGTCACCATTCGACCTGGACGACGACTGGTGGGTCAGGCCCTACACCGGGGTCTTCGACTCGCGGCCTGCTAGTGTTCAATTTGTGTTTGGTGCTGTAGTCAAAAGGAAGACAGACAGGCCAATTTCGAGCAACCAACTGTCCCAAAAAGGCCCACCCGCCTACTCTCACTGTGATTGCCAGCGGTCCACAAAAGCAAGAATCAAAAACTTCTGTCAAAATGCGTGTGATTACAGGCGAACTCGATTACAGGCATCCGATGTAATCCCCCAGCTATCTGCTCATTTCGAGCAGAACTAGCCAGTTTCTGACCAGCCCCCCCCCTAGACTTAGGCCTAGACACCCTCAGCAGGAATATAGCTGACGTGAGTCTAAGACCGTGGTCACGAAGGAGCCAAGTCCAAACACTGCCAGAAAATTCGAACTCTATCCCAGGACTGACCTGCAGTGCCAGACCTCTATCCTCCCCCCCCGCTAAAACGGGGATTCTGACCCACGTGAGGCCTCCTCTGCCTAATGTACAGCCTGCCCCCA
The DNA here is from genome assembly GCA_030248295.1 of Mesodorylaimus sp. YZB2_4. Lineage (NCBI taxonomy): Eukaryota > Metazoa > Nematoda > Enoplea > Dorylaimida > Dorylaimidae > Mesodorylaimus > Mesodorylaimus sp. YZB2_4. The sequence goes on from JASANH010000735.1 coordinate 519,579, forward strand.
AACCCACACGCAATTGCATGCAGCACGATCCTAAAGCCCAGGCTAAGCAAGCAGGTTTCATTCAAGTTTCAGAAACGGCAAAGTCAGGGAAAACTAAAAGCTCATTTGGGGTTTCAAATAGTGAAAATCATTCTCCTTGCGTTGCCTTGTAAGAACTAGTTCGCAGAGTTTATAACGCAATGGATACAGAAACCTGCTATTTTGCTTTCTAGGCCCCTGCCTGGGCTAGAGATGCTGATTGGGGGCATATCTTGTCGGGCTCGAATATGACCCGAGACACCAACCCCCTGTAGTCGGTGTCTCGGGTCAAGATCTCGTCCTTTCCCACCCCTTGATTCATGCGGCTTTCGGTCCAGGCGAGACCATATTGGCCATAGTTGGCACTGAAAGCCAAGTGCAGTGTAGAGTACATGTCGGAATATCGGGCATTGAAAAAGTATGGTGATCAGATTCATCACTCAAGTTTTAGTGGGGTAGCAAAAATTGTGGACTGCTTTCTCAACTATTTGAGAAGTCGAAATTTTCATTTCCCGATGGTCAAAAATCAGGAATTGCAATCTTCACAATCAAGAATTTCGACTTTTTTCCATCGGTGCTGGGGGGTCGAGGATTTTGGCTACTCCCACTGAAACGTGCGTGCTGAATCTGAATATCACATTCTTCTTTCAATTTTCGATATCCCGACATCGCTGCTGTACTTCGTGTTTCAATGGCAACATCACCGCGCGTTGCAAGGCAGAAACGTGTCCTGCCCATTCTTGCCTCAGAGTAAAGGGGAATCAAAGAAGCTATGTGCTGATGGAAGGCAGGGGCAGCCACCAGTCGTTCCCCTCTACATACTACAGGCTCTGCAAAACCCGGTCGGAATGCCCATCTGGCATTTGGACCAAGAGGAAGCCGAACCGTGGAGCACGTGTTCTTCGAGGGGACACTCGGGGCCAGTTCCACTTACCGATCAGACATCGCACCTGCTCCTCGGCACCGAGACCCGAAACTGCATGTCCGCGCGGTCGGTCCCGATCACTTTCCGATACGGCCGTCCCGTCGCGTTTGCCGTACACAACCTCGACGGCACGGGCAGAAGCGTAGGGCGGGTTTAAAACATTCAATAACTCGGATCTGAAACAGAATGCAAGGCAATTTGTGTTGGATCCGATCAAATCTCCAATAAATCCTTACTCCATAATGGCCACTGGATTATCCCCCCATAACTTCCGCTGAGCTGCTTCCAACCTTTTCGGAGCGTAGTCTTCCAAACACGTGATCGGAGTTTGGCCACTTTCGCTTCCTTCCGATTTCAAAACGTGGATTTTCGCATCGTGCTAAAACAATCGATTAATTATTGAGACACAGTCTCACCACGCAACCCCCTTCGCAGGGCCTTGTTAGCTCAGTCGGTAGAGCGTGGGACTCTTAATCCCAATGTCGTGGGTTCGAGCCCCACACAGGGCGATTCATTTTTAACTATTTTCATTGACCGAAATCGTACGTACCAGCCAATCGATGGACGGCTCGTTGACAAAGACATTCATCGATGTGAGTAGAAGGTATCGATTTTCTCGTAGAGTTCTCAAACAAGTGATCATGGCACCCTCGGCCTGTCCGTGGATTCCGACTGGATCGAAGACTGCTCGAATCAGTTGGGTCAATCGGAAAGGCATCAATTCTGGTACGGGAATCTAGAAAAGACCAATGACTCGTGTCATGTCATACTTGACCAATTATTTTTTACCCCGGGCGGGAGTCGAACCCTTCCCTGCCTAGTGCGACCGGCAGACTCCTAACCGCTAGGTCACAAACCCCCCCCCCCGCACTTACACCAATGGCACTGCCGAACGCGTGTCCGAAATCGATTCCGACTGCCGTGGCTGATGCGAGATCGATCATGATATTGTTTAAATGACGATCGCCCACTCCCAGCACATAATTCGATACGCACATCGAGGCGTAGCTGCTCGTGAATTGACTCCTCAGCGTGTAAAATCCATCCGGAGAAGAGCATAAATTCAAAATTGAATTTCTACAAAAAACAGATGAACGAATTGTAATCGAGTAACTCGTCCCTTGACCGCTGGCTGGTCACTCATAGACACACATCGTACGCTGGATTTGTTCCATTAACCCTCGTTCAGCAAGGACCCTCGACCTGTTGCCTCAATCCGCAGTCCCTTGCCCATGCCCAGGGAAAAAATTTCTGGTTTTATCAATCCTTCAAACTCTTCAAAAGACAGCAGCAAACTTTTTTAGTTCACGCAAAAACTTCACAGTTCCCCTGCATTTCCACTTCTTTGTACCATACATGGGGGAAATATACGCCTGCCGAGACCCTGGACCCATCGGCCTGACCAGACAACCCAACTCACCTCATTGCATATTTGGGAATCTGACGTTCAGCCTCCAAGAAATATTCCACAGCTCGTTGATGAGACGTATCTTGAAACGATCTTATATACCAAACATTGTCCATAACTCTCACCAATTTCTTCTCGCCCACAACACATTTCACGGCTCTAAAATCAATAGCCAAATTATCTCTCGCCTCCGAGGGTATTGATCGATTGCCTTACCTTTCCATAGCAAACTTATCTTCGATTTTTATAAAATCGCGAAGAGTTCGTGCATTCGGAACCCAATCGATTATACCCAAACTAAAAATAACATCGAAACATTACATCCCGGGTGGTAGCCTAGCGGGTCAAGGCGTCTGCCTCTCACGTTTACAGAGGAGAGTTCGACTCCCGCCCGGGGTAAAATCTTATTACCAATTTGTGTTCCTTGACCTATGGACAACATTTGACACGACAAACATCTGTCATGACAATCAGGTTCGACTCCCAATCGATCCGAGTGTTTTTCAAACATTTTTACCAATATTCAACTTGGTCAAGCATACTTTGAGGTGAGTGGAGTAACATTGTAAGTCCTGACCAGGACATTCATTCGACGACATTCGGCATCAGCCTCGAATATTTGATTCATTTGAACGAACAATCGTTGAATGCGTTCGTCTTGTCTCAAATCTTCGCCCGTTTTCACGAGAACAGCGTATTCTTTGCCATCATCTCCACGAATGGTCAATTTCCGAGGCAATCGCAACGATTGCAAAGCCATCACCTGAGGAAACACAATTTCACACAATAAAATACAAAATGGTCAAAAAATATTCACATCAGAACCGAAACCAGAAATACGAACATGATTGTCCAGTCTCGGAATTTGGTCTCCTTTGTACTGACCTGAAAAATACAGAATATCTTCAAATTCTGACATCCTCAGAGAGATAATATCCAAAAGTGCTCCAGGCGAGAGGGCACTCACTAATTAATTAATTAACACTCACCAGGAATTTCGAGATTCAATCCGAGTCTTTGCATGTCATATTGAGCCAACCACAACGAAAAACTGGCCAAATTTCTCGGCAATTTAGTGGCACTGCCGTAATCTTTAATTTGACCATCCAATTCTACGAGCTTCGCATGAGTTCCCTAAAAAATTTTAAAATTTCTAGATCAGCAAACAATTAAAACTTTTTCTACTCACCGAATAAGTTACATCTTTGTCCAAAATCTTTTCGCAGTTTCGTCCAAATAATCTATCGAAGACTGGTTGAAATTTCTGAAAAATACTCGGATCGACTGGGAATCGAACCTGATTTGGTCAGAAATGAAACCAAAAACTTACCGTTCTAAAATGAGTCCAATAATTTCCCACTTCATGATCGGCATAATCTGCAAAAAAATCAAACCCAAGTCACTGATCAATCGAGGTCACAAATCCAGTCGACAAACCGAGCAGAAACAATTCTCGACGAAATTCAATAAAACGTTTTTTCCGCTCTTCCTGAGGCGTCTTCGAATGAAAAAGTTCTCTAAGTTTCTGTCTCAAATCCTAAAAAAAAAACTCGACCTGGCGTTACGAAATCTACTCGATAAAGAACGGACCAGGCCGATGACCTTACCCTGACAACGGCGACTGGCGGAGCGAACAGCATCAGCGCACGCAAAAAATCTTTGACACCCGACACTGAATCCATTTTTTTCGTAATCCTAAAACATAATTTCAAAAACTGCCTATCTACAAACTAAATCTTTTCAATTCCAAACTCACTTTTCCACAAATTTCTTATTTTCACCATCAATCTTCGTATTCCCGAACGAATATCCTTCCGAGCTGATGCCGAAACAATAGACCAATGCCTAAAATTGTAAGTTCCAACATTTTATTTGAGTCATGTCATACTTTATGCTCAGTCCAGCTCTAAACAAGCACATTTAACAATCGTTTTTGACCCAGGCGGGAGTCGAACCCTTCCCTACCCAGCGTGAGTGGCAGACGTCTGAACCCGCTAGGCCACGACCCGGCCTAGCCCCAGTTTGAGTGTAGGCTCACACTCACGATCAGTCTTACCTGAGGATACGTGTCGGCGATTCTGTCCACGATTCCATGAAAACCAGTGGCGTACGGTTTGTTCAAAATGGCCGTAATTTGACTCAACCATCCGAGGAACATCCAACTGGGAACATTGGCCGCCTAAACCAAACACGTTCCGGACCACACTCGGCTAATACAATGCCACTCCTTACCATGGCCATGAACGAGTCGGACACGGATGGATACTTTTCCACAACCTCGAGAAGACGTGGGAACAAGTGCCGGGCACGAAGACACCCATGTCTCATACTGGCCAGCAAATGCTCGACTACGATTCCAGGAAACGACGCAGCACTCGATGACGAGGGCAGATCTAAAGCAAACCAAAAAACGGTCGTTGAGCCAACTACAATCGAAATCCTCCTTACCAGTCACCGACCGCAAGACCCTGTCGCAGTATTCGGCCAGAGTAAGACTAGGATCCAATGCGGGTCCGTCAGCCGCAGACGCTTTGACGACCACGGCTTCTTCCAAGAACGGATAGGCCTTTTCCAATATTTTATAGGCAGTCTAGAATCCACATTTTGGATGTCCAATGACGACAAGGAAAAAGTAACTTACTCTTTGATCACCGCTATCGAAACCCAAATTGGTCAAAACGCCACGCGCACTGGCATCTAATCCATCGATCCAATTCTCGTTTTTCGATCCATCAATACACAACCAAGCCACTTGTTCCAACGTCATTCCCTCCAGCAAAGCGTGCTCTCCTTGTAATTCATTCGATACAGCACTTTGACGAAATCGTTCTGCAAGTATAATGGATTGATTGCCAAATCACTAAAGGGCCGTTCACACTGCACCTCGGCAGCCGAGCCAGCCGAGAACCCTCTTGTTTTAGGCCCTCTTGTTTTAGGAATACGATCTGACTCCCCTTCCCACACACGAAGCCAACGATGTTGAACCAAAGCATGCATTGGGACCTCATCTCAGTTAGATCGGCAACCGATTAGCCAAAGTGCAAAGTTGACACCGCTTAAAAGAGGACAATTCAAACACATACCAAGTAGGGAAACCGTACTCAAAAGACGAGACGCCGCATTGCTAGCCGAAGACAACGATCGTCCAGCGATCACGTGCTGAGCACGAGCATAACTATGCGCCCACTCCAACGACGCCTTCTCGTCTTTGATAACTTTGACGAACTAAAACGACAAAACACCATTGTAAAACCACTTTTGAAATGCAACCTCAGTTTCCTCTGACTTCCCAAACACTTCTCGGATTGCCTGACTCCCCCGCAAACACAACTTACACGATCCTTGGCCGTGTCCAAAATGGAGAAAGCAACGGCATAATTCCTCATATGCAACGCATTGGTGACAGCTTGCAGACTCGTTTTCAATTCGCTGTTGAATACGGAATTGTACACGTCCTGAGCAGGAATCTGCTTCTTGACAAGATTTTCACACAGCTGTTCGGCGTACAAGGATCTGAAACGAGGCACAGATAAAGAACCAACACTTAAAGAACCAGAACCTAGTGCATACCGATTACTCAGAATATCATCCCACACCGACGTACTGCCCGTCGATATCCCAGGCACTTGTCGTTCCCATCTTGTCAACACATTTTCCAAATTTGGAATAGACGAAACTTTCCCTGAAAACGATCATTTTCAATACCCTTCAAAATCCCAATCAAACCATACCATCTTGCGCCAGCCCGATATATTCTTCCATTTCGACCAATGGTTGCAGCGACTGCAAATACTGCTGACGAGCAACGTAGTCCGTCACCGACACGCTAGTCCAGTCCTGCAAAAAAAACGCAAAAACTTCACCCCGAGCGGGAATCGAACCCAGTGCACTAAAAACACTGCACTTTAATACAGTGGATGTATCTTCTAGCACGGGCCTCGCACAGTTCCCACTTGGGCCGAAGCCCGCTTTACCTAGCCGGCAAGCAGTCAAACCTTCTAAGCAGGGCTGTGCGGGGACCGGCACACACAGCAGCTTCCCTCTGCGTGTCTCCACCAGGAGCCACGCCACGCGAGGGCATCCTGGACAGGACACCGACTTCCTCGGACGATGGCGGGCGGGCTTTTAACCCTGTCGGTGCTCGACAACCGAGACTGTCTCCTCGTTTGGCTTCCGTCTCTCCACTCGGAGCACCTCTGCGGTACCGGGTGAGTCCCCACAGCCTGGCGTGCAAGGTCAGAGAGGGCTTATGGTTTCGCAAACCGACCTCCATCACCGAGGATTGGGGACGAGTCCAGCCACTCGCCCCCAAGCAATACGGAGAGATAAATGCCGAACCGCTGCACCACCGCGGCCGCTACAGTTCCCACTTGATATTACTAACAGGGTGACCAGCGAGGGGGGGGGGGGGGCTCAAGATAAAAAACGAAAAAGGATACCTTCAGGAATTTTCTCAATGCTTTCTTGCACAAATGTCCGGCAGCGCCATATTCGCGTTTCACGATCGTAAACAACGTCAACAAATCCGGATGCCGATTCTGAAAAAACAAATGTCAAACGTGGAGTCAAGAGGGCATCCAATCGTCTCACCTCGAACCATCGCCTTCGTTCATCGTCGTTTCGCCAAGCATCCATGCACTCCGAAAATACAGCCCCATTTCTTTCTTCGTTCGATCCAAGTAATTTTAGTTTAGCACGAAGTAAAAACGGCAAGTATTCCATCTGAAAATAATATAGGGCTCGACTCCCGCTCGGGGCTGATGCTTTTCATGCTGTTTCTACATTTCCCTACACAGAGTTCGTACAACGAGAGGAATATGATTTTCCCTGATTTTTCCAAGTACCTCCTCACTGCGCTCCGCCAAACTTCCCTCCCGACTGTCATAAGGTTCTTGCACCTGAGCATCAATGCGCGCGGCAAATCAAATAGTTGACTATCAACGAATTTTGCGTTACAGCGCATTCTGCTCGCTCATATTTTTTCATTTCGAGAATGTGATCTGTACAAGGACACGCCAAGTCTGGATAGGGGTCAGGATTTCCATGGCTGTCCCATTAAGGGGGAGGGTTAGACCATTTTTAAAATTTCAAGATTACAAAATCAACAGTTTTTAAAGCCTTGAGGTCAACGGGGCTACACCCGAGTTTCGGATGCTGCTTCGAGCAGACACACAGAAAATACGGGTGATTCGAAATTCGGGACCTCAAAACGAAACCTCTCACCCCGAGCGGGAATCGAACCCTGACCCCTGATTCAGTGTACTAAACACTAGGACCATACACTGCACTATGACATATTAGAAACAGGTTGTCCTCGAGATCCCACTCAGTCGTCAGTTTTGCTTCATTTCAACTTCAAATTTCCCATTTTCCCAGGCACTTCTGAGACTACCATTCTTCCCAGTCTTGGATAAACCCTGGTGAACCTACAGTCTTACCTGAGCGTACGGATCATGCCAAACTTTATTCAAATCGGGCACTTCACTATCGTCGATATACCGCGTAGTAACTGTGGCCAAGTCGGTCCATTTATTCAACAGATTCATGCACTGCAAAAAATCTGATCTAATATCACTTCAAGAAAACATAATTTCACTCACTTTCAATCGTGATTCCTCCCACATGTCGAATTCTGCCGAATTCAAAGCAGACATTTCTTCTTCATCAATTTCATTCTCTCGTAAAGCCTCAAATCAAAATTAAGCCTCACATTTATTGACCATTTCACAGGCATCGTCCAAGGAATTTCCCGCTTCCAGTCGCCTACGTCAGTTTTACATCGATGAAAAGTCCCTCACTTTAAATTTAAATCCTTTACGCAGGTTTTACAGGCGTTTTCCTGATTTACGGATTTTTTCAAACAGTGGGCAAATTCCTGCTGTTCCGTTTAAGAGCGGGAGGCACTGCGCACAAACTTTGAAGAACCTTTTCATTCAAGGTTCAATTGTCATAAACGGCTTTCAGCGGGAAATTCAAATTTTGCGTCGTTCAAGACGCGTGAAATGGTCTATAGAAAGACAAGACTTTACCTTGGCATACAAAGTGATTGCTAGTTGATAATCGCCACTCCGCTCAGCATCCAGGGCATCTCTGGTTATCGCCTTGGCTTTGAGTTTCTCATCGTAGATCACCTTGACCGCATCGTGATCCTCCAACGATTTGTACAACCTACAAACAAACACATAAAACATTATTTTCTAAATTCCTTTTTTAAAAATTCTAACATCACAAAACTGATAATTTTTCAAGCCCCCCCCCCCCCCCCCCCCCCCCCCCAGTTTCGGACTCTGCTTCGAGCATGAAAGGGGCCAAACATACTTTGCCAAATTGGCCCATTTCGAAACCATGTCTTCGGACAAGACATCTCGACCCCCGACTCGTCTTCTCTTCGGCTCCTGCCCATCATCTTCGACTCCGCCATACACGATCGACTTTTCCAAAAGTACGATAGCCATTCGTTGTTGATGAGCCAACAGCGACGCATGGCACAACGTGTCCGCATTCACTTTCAGTTTCTCGATGTGACGAAAATAGAAAATCTAAAAAAGGAAAAGTCAATCATTTTCTTAATCCTACCCGCCAGTGCTTACCTGAAGACTGGCCAACAGTGGTTTATAATGGTTGGCCGAATTGGCCATAATATTTTCAATACTATTGGTCAGCGACAAAGTGGCTTCGTCCTCTTCTTGCTTGTCGCCTCGACACACTTGCGAATAAACGCCATCCATCAGCGAGGCCAGAAGAAGCGAGGCCACGATTGGATCTTGCTGAAATACAAATCATCGATCAAAAATCGCAGGGAACCGGGTGCTCATTCTACACTGAATAGGCATTCAGAGTCTATGAAACAGAACCAAAGAAAATATCATCCCAGGGGGGGGGGGGGGGAGAGATTGGGCCAAAACTTTGGCTGATCTCAAGAGAGCCCACGCACTCCATTCTCTGGGCAGCCGTTTCCATGCATGGGATAACAGGCCCTATCGGCACCCCTCACCACAAATCATTCATTGTTCACTCGATAAAATGCGCAGTCAGAGCCTATGAAACATTTATAACCAACAAAGAAAACAGCACGCCAACCGAAAGGGGGACTCGGAAAAAATTTGGGACAAAGTGAAAACTTGGACCCTGCATCCGCATTTCCATTAGGCCTCCAGGGTTAAGACCCACAAATGTAGAAAGCCCTAGAGACATTGAAGGGGATGCTCCTTCCACTCACTAAGACCAGGGCTCTTAGCCTAAGATTCCAATATAAGGCCCCACAGCCACTGCGCATGTCACCCTTTTCGCTGCATCAAACTGCCTCCAGGATGTCTGGTCGTGGCCTAGCGCTTAAGGCGTCTGTCTCTCACGATTACATAGGAGGATTCGACTCCCGCTCAGGTAAAAAGTTTTTCATTTATGTGTTCCTCGAGTGCGCTGTATAGTGCCTGGCCATTAGGAGTATGACAAGACACGGTGGCTGCCATATGGCGCCTGAACCTTAAAAAATTGCAAGCTTTAGAAACATTGGGGATCCTTACGCTCAGGTAAGACCAGGGAACTGCTTAAGATTCCAATGTAAGGTCCCACGGCCACTGGGCATGTCACCTCGTTGTCTCCTATTTGGCTCACACAACGGCCAACCACCTTTCGTCCATTTCCTGGACAGCAAACAGTTCCTTCTCCCAACCATCTTCCGTAAAAAACCCCTCACAGGCTTCATTTTCTCTGATCTCTCAGTTTTCTCTGATTCCCCAAGTTTTCAAGGCCACTTTTAAGCTTTTGGTCTCACTTTTCCAGCTTTGCATGAACCCTGCCTCGAAAGGACATTCATCATACCTGAGCCAGCGCTTGAAGCGGTACAATGACGGCCGAGTAAGGAATCTGCACATCGGGGAAATCGCCCTGACGATAGTTCCTGTACAACTGGACATTCTGCTCGCGCGCTTTTTTCCTTTCTTCTTCCAACTTCTAAAAAATGACCCAAAAAATTCATACAGCATAAACAATTCCACGAACTCGTACTTACTTCTCTGGCCTGTTGACGCCTGGCTTGCATCCTCGCGAAAAACTGGGACGTCGTCAGCCTATTATCTTTGACAATACGCCTTCGAAGACGCGTCAATTCATCTTCATTTTCATCTTAAACATGAAATTATGACATTCCACAAATTCCATCAAATCAAATCCATAACTCACCCAATTCACGCGTGACATCTCCACCACTCGCGATCGCCATTCGTCCCTCGCCCTCGCCCGATCTCCCCACATTCGTCTTTCTCGACGCGAATAAGAGTCCCGCTTCGTCCGTCTCCATCGTGGAGCCGAGCGAGCCAGCGAACGTGTCGTACGTGCTGCCCGTCATCCAATCGAATGCTTTCGACTCTAAACCAAACCAATGCCCATCATAGCCAACCGCAAACCCCTCATTCCCTCACCTCCTCCACCTACAGTCGACAGAGCTGTGGCTGTGAATTGCGGGGTGCCGATCACAGTCGCTCGCACTGCCATCGTAGCCTTGGACGGCGATTGGTGCAACTGCTGCGACATCAAGGCCGACTCGGCGAATGCGGGCATTTGCAATGTGGCGTAACGACGCTTCCAAGAAGTGGCCACACGTAAATCCTACAAGATAACTGACAAACCTTACTCGAAAACCCAAAAAATCCTCACCTCGAATCGGCATTCTTGCAATGGCGCATCGAAGATGGGTCGTTTATAATCGGGACTACGACTAGTCAGTTCCAGAAGTAAATATGTGGCGTGACCGAGAAATTCATTCTCCGTCGCAGAACTGTACGTTCGTTCCAAAATGTTCAATAAACGTCGACACGTATTCGTCGATAAACGAGTATCGTGAGACCAAAAATTGTAAATAAGCAACCTAAAAAATGAAGATTCTTATAAATGACAAAAACCAAAAACGCAACTGGACAAACTTTAAAGCTGGTTCTTGATCGTTTAGAAAAGCCAATAAGGCGTCCTTGGCCGTTTCGACAATCGTTTCTTCTTCCTTGTTCTCGCCACATGTCCTGCAATATCCAAGAATTCCTGCCCATCATTTCCCGGAACTTTTTTAAGTTTGAACTTTTTAAAATTCGAAATTCTCGCCATTTGCCCGCTGTTTTTGCAAACCTACAGTACTTCTCATTTTAAAACTGAGACTTGTGATTTGATTGGCCAAATTATCCTCACTTTTTCCATTCCTGGCGGCGACATTAGTAAATCCGCCTTTTCAAATTAGCATCCCACCAAAGCCCAAATCGCCACTTACCCTCGTATGTCGTAAAGTCGAATGAAAAAGTCGGCGACGGCTCGTCGACATTCAACATTTGAATGGTTGATCATGGAAGCCAAAATTGGGACCACTTCAGTCAATTCTTCCACATTCATATTTTCCACGATATTGCATAAAATTCTCACCGCCCAAATTTGATTTCGTTCGTCACTAAAATACTAATATTAACGCCCAAACCGAATTAGCTTCAAAACAGAAGTGACCTGTGACTGAGGAAAGTATTGAGTCCCCTGGCCCTCAATTCGGTATACAGTTTAGGCACAGTCTCGGCTCGGCAGCAGATGATCTCCAATGCGTAGGTCTTGTATTCGCCATGTACACCCGTCAATAATACAATTATGTCCTTCACGAAGCTGAAATATAGAATAGTTATATATGACCCATATATGTGCAGTACCCTGATCACACACGGGACCTGGGACTGGGATGGCACATGGCACCTGAGAATCGGGACCTCTGATCACACCTTGGACTTGGGACCTTGTGTCTATGATGACACCTAGGAGAATTATTTCAGATGGCTCCCCAATTACGGCCTCACAAATGGGGAGCCATGTAAAATAATGAACAAGGATTTGAAACATGCTCAGCATCCTGGCTCTGCAAGAACTTTTTTTCACTGAGGTGGAAACCCCTGTGGTACACAAAATTCCCTCACTGCTGAACCATCAAAAGCATGCAGGTGCCCCAGACTACCCCGGGGACACTTCTTGGCGGGGACTGAAAGACCACGAGACCGCGGCCCACCCAAACTGTATTTTAGCCCCCACTTTTTCTTACTTATCGGAAAATTTCGGATAATGTCGTTGAATGGCGTGCAGACAACACAAAAATTTGGCTCTATCTTGGCCCAAAATTTTTCTCAATTTCGACGTCACTAATTCTTCTACGCTCGGCGCAATCGACCAATCCTAAAATATGATTCCCACTTATTCCCACCAAAACTATTCACATCCGAAGCTTGCATGACCCCGGTCAACTCGTGGCCTAACGGGTCAAAGCGTATGGCTCCCACGCTAGGTCAGGGTTCGACTCCCGCCTCGGGAAAAAGCCATTGTCGATTTCTACGTTCCTAAACCCTCGAGTGCGCGAGTGCTCGGCTGAGGATAAAATATGACACGACCTACAGTTTGAAAAAGATGTTTCAATGACAAACCAACAACTTCGGCGGCCGGTTTGAACGTTTTTGCTGGTTTCACGTCGAGACAAGAAATCAACGCGCCGTAGAGCCTAGAAAAAAATAATAAAACAACAAAAATTACACAACTTTCCCAAAACCACATTCAACATACTCCATAGCAACGCGCTCATCGCGCCCGGCAGGATCCAATCCATTCGCCACGACCACACCCAACAGTTGCACACCGACCCCGATCTTGACCGAGCTATCCACATCCGACGGTCTCAATTGTTCACTTATGAGTCTATAAAAACAAAATATTATGCTATGAGCGGGATTCGAACCCTCGCCTCTGCTGTAGACTGTACATACTTCTTAAAAACAAAGCACACTGTAGAATATGCTGGAATATTGAAAAAAAAGAATGACATTCAGATTCAGCACCCACGTTTTAGTGAGGGTAGCCAAATTATACATCTCCGGCAATTACAAAAAAAAGTCAAAATTCTTGATTGCAAATGGGGACAATTGTGAAACAAAAATTTCGACTTTTTAAATAATTGAGATAGCGATCCAAAATTGTGGCTACCCCACTAAAATGTGGGTACTGAATCTGAATATTATATTCTCTTTTCAAAAGTCCCTCATCGATTCGTGAGTGTACTTGGAGTCTATTCCAAAAAACCCCCGCAAACCTACCTCGAATCCACAATTATAGAATCTTTCCAAAATGCTAGCATTAAATTTAATAAACGCAAATTTCGACGAAACAATTGTGAATTTTCTGACGGCGCATGAGTCATACAATATTGGAATAATGTCGATTTTAAATTTCCCTCCGCATTGCGCTGAAAAAAATGATTAGCTTCCAGTCGTCTCAAATTTTAAAAACTTTCTTACCAAACTTTCTGATTCTTTCGACCAACGCAATAAAGTGGCAATAATATCCACACGAAAATAATTCAATCCATGTTTGACGAAATTAAAATCCAAACATAAATTTATCAACGGTTTTAACCAATATTTACCGAATGGTTGAAAAATCTGCAATAAAAAAACGATTTTAACTAGCGAAAAAGCGACATATTTTCTAAAAGAAATCCAAAGCCATACCTCATCGAGGACAGTGACGACACGGGCGAGAAATAATTTCACATTGATCGGTGTTCCGAATGCACTCATCGTCGAAATCATCATCTCCATCCAATGCGGTATTATCCCCTGCAAAAGATAACTTATCCAATCAAATCAATAAATCTGTTTCCCCACCCCAATCGATAATCCATAAAATCGATTTATCAGACTGCTAATCGATCTTTCTCAATCCATAAAATCGTCATTTCACAGATCGGTAATTAATGACCCATAAAATCGATTTTTCACAGATCCATAATCGATAAAATCGATATTTCACAAATCGATCGATAATTTCACCCAAAATCGATCATGATCTCATTCATCAACCTCCTCCATTAACTTAAACCCACTCTTACCGTATTTACGGGCGTTAAATTGCGATTGACCAAAGTCCTGATCACGTTTAACATGGGTTCCATGCAAGGATGCACATTCAAGTCGTCCGCTTCCAAATCGACCACGACCCTGGTCCCATCATTGCCATTTTCCGATACACTGCTTGGCGATGTCTAAAATCAGAAACCACTTTAAAAAGCTCTTAAAAGTAACTTGTCGAAAAACAACATACTTGCGATTGATTTTGTACAAAACTAGCAGAATTTTGGAGAGAACTCAGTGGCCTGGCTCGTTCCTCGTCGCCACCTTCCATCGATTGATTGGAATCGGTATAATCGTATTGACTGACATCGTGTCGCAAACTGCTGCCAGCCAGCGATTGCGATGATAGAAAATGTAAACTATCGGCTCGTTGTTGCAAACTCGACAATCCACGATCGAAACCCATATTTCGCCAATTTTGTTGCACATTCAATAATTGTTGTTTGCGTCTGGGAAAATCTTCCAATTCGATTTCGAATACGTACGATTTATTCAAATCGATAATTGCCTCCCAGACCTGAAATTAGACAATTTTTGGTGTAAATTCGCGCCCCCGCAGGCCAAGGACCAAGTTGACAATCATTGCTGACCCAGGAGGGAGTCGAACCCTCCCTGTCCAGCGTGAGAGGCAGACGCCTTGACCCACTAGGCCACGACCTGGTCTGGTCGGTAGGGCCAGCCTGGTGGCCTCACACCCGGGTCGGCCGATGCTTTGTTTAAGAAAACGGCTTACATCTTGGAAGACGAGTCCTTCGAATAATTTCACTTTGTCCTGCGTTTTCGATAAAATGGCAATCAATAAGTTATGAGCAGCACAACGAAATGATTGTTTCAAATCGACCAAATTCGAGTCACGTTTACCCTCGTTACGATATTCTTTGGCCACCCTGAAATATGGTCCTTCTTCAACAGTTATCACCAGTCAGGTGGAACATATTCGGCCACTGAGGGAACACCACACCAACAGAGACAAGCTCGGGGGACGCCTATGCGACCCCCAGCTGCCTGCTCATTCAGGATTTGACCAGACCCTCCTCTAGACTGTCCCCAAGGAATCAAGCAGATGCGAGTCCAAGACACTCTGCCATAAAAATTAGAACTCGATCCCGGGACTGACCTCCACGACCCACGTGAGGCCTCCTCTGTGCTGTCCCCAAACCGTGTTGCATGCAGCACGATTGCAAGGCTCAGCATGAGCAGGGTTCAGGCAAGTTTAGAAAACCCAGGGAAATGGAATTTTTGAGCCAAAATCTCAAGGAGCCAGGTTCGACAGAGCCGGACCAGACCAGGCCCAAAAACCACAGGTTTTTGCTGCCACTCAGGCTAGACCAGACAAGTTGTAACACTGGAGATCCAAAAGCACCCAGGATAACTCCTAGTTCATGAATGTCCTTTCACCAAAAGGCATTTAATCTGATAACTTTCCTAATTGTGTCAGCCAGTGCGGAATGATACAAGGCACGCGGGTTGGTCCTGGTTTTTAACCGGTTCAGTCTGGTTCAGCTCCAAAACGCTGGTCCTGGTTTGCTTCGCCCAGTTCAGTCGAATCTGGGCAAAAATCAGGGAAAACTGCGAAGGTCGCATTTTGAGGTTCCAAAGTCTATTATAACCATGTCCAACGACTACTAAACCAGTCTCAACTAATTCACTGACTTCCAGCATGATCAAAAGGCGGCTGATTCAAAATTTGAAACCTCAAAATGCAAACTCGGGTCAGTTTTCTCTGATTTCGGCTCGAAAATTCTCATTTTCCCTGACTTTCCGGATAGTTCTCAGATTCCCTGGCTTTTCCCAGTTTCCCAACCTTGTACGCCCCATCGAAGCCCCTCCTTACCCGACCAACTTCTTGATCAATGCCGCATTGTCGCCCGATTGACCATTCAAGTAAGCCGTGTTGATCTGGCCTTTCAAAATTGACACTGATAACCGATTGTACATCGATTCCAACAAACGCAAACAACATAATTTCGTGGTCAGTTGATTTTTGTATACGCTTTCGTTGTTCTAAAATTAAAAAATAACATGAAAAATCAAATTCTTCGATAAATCTTCATTCTTTTTTCTGCACTAATGATCTTTTGAGAGGTTATTTTGTTCTATTCCAGCATCTTTTCTTTTTATTTTTTGGTCATCAAAGTCAGAAGGACGGACTTTCCCCAACTTTTCCAGGTTTTTCAAAAAAAATTAGATTTTCTCCCTGATTTTTTTTAACTGTGTTCCACGATTACTCAATCAGTTTCAACTAATTTTCTGACTTCGAGAATGACCACCAGCCACTTAATCCGAAATTTGAAACCTCAAAATGCAGTCTCAGTTTTCTCTGATTTTGGCTCCAAACACTCCCATTTTCTCTAATTATCCAAGCTTTTTCTCCAATTCCCTGACTTTTGCCAGTTTCTCAGACTTTGTAGAAATCCTGGAAATGTGCATTTTATGACCAGGATTCGGTCCAATCAGACTTGTTGCTCTCATTAGGAGGGGTAAGCCTTTGCTATCTTGAATTATTTCTTGCTAAAAATTCTAAAACCCATATTCTTAACTCAAATAGCTTACCTGATTTAACGGCATTTCCAAATTTTCCAAAATCATCTTGAGACCTTTGTCCAAGAAGAGTCTCGACAGCATATTATCGCCGAATCCATTCAACATGGGCAACAAAAATTTCGACAGGCAATTCAATCGATGCTCATCATTCGCTTGATTGCTCGGACCCAAGCAAAAATTAAGTGGCACGATAATAATCGATTCGTATTTTGACGGTGATAAACTGAAAATAATTTATATGTAGGAAAAAACGCATCTTTGCCTAGCTTTCCACAAAAAAGAGGGAAACACAAGATCAGTTTCTAAAGCCCAAAGTCCTGCAGCCGGACTAAATACAATTTTAACATTCCCGCGATTAAATATTTTCAAAAAATCCGAAATAATTGCACCCTTAGGGCCTAATTCTACTCAGGCGCACAAACGCCTGTCAAAATGCGTTTTTTGCGCCTTCGCCGCTTTTGGTCAATTTTTCTAAAAAATTTTTAGCGATAACCTGAGTTGATGCCAGCGACAATTTTGTACAGGGAAATATGCTCTATCGACTGATTGGCTTTTTTACATTAAAATTGCAAACATTTACCAAAAATCTTGGATAAAAACTAAAACCGAATAATCAAGCCTCGAAATTAAATCTGCTTGATAGAGCACATTTTTCTCTACAAAATTGCCGCTGACATCGAGTCAGGTTATCGCTAAAAATTTCGAGAAAAATTGACCGAAAACGTCAACTCCGCGAATTGAGGCACACACGCCTGTCAAAATGTCGAAATGCGTTTTCGCGCCTTCGCCGCTTTCGGCTAACTTTTCTCGAAATTTTCACCAATAACCTGAGTTGATGGCCAGCGACAATTTTGTAGAGACAAAGATTCTCTATCGACTGGCTGTCTTTGTTTTGTTTTAACTGCTTTTTTTTGATTTAATAACAAACTGTTTCCGTTTGAATCACAAAAATTTACGAAAACTCAAGCCTCGAAATTATATCTGCTTGATAGAGCACATTTCTCTCTACAAAATTGTCGCTGACATAAATTTAGGTTATCGCTAAAAATTTCAAGGAAACTCGCCTGAAAGCGGTGACCCCGCGAGTTTGGCGCACACGCCCGTGCCGTGCACCAACTATAATTAGGCCCTAATTTGTTATCCCACCTGGCTTTTTTGGGCGCCTATAGCTGGCCAGCAGAACCAGTCTCCACTAGGAACACCTCGACACGAGGGCATCCTGGACTCAATGACTGGCGGGCGGGCTGTGACCCCTGTCTGTGCTCGACAGCCTTGGCTTCCCCCATCCAAGCGCCTCTAGGCTACCTTGTGAGTCACCGACGGCTGTGCAAGGTCAGCGAGGGTTTACGGCTCGCAAAGCGGCCTCCATCACCGGGGATCGAACCCAGAATGACCCCAGCCGCTCGGATTTCCGTTTCTCCACACATGATCAAACACCTCTGGGACACTAGGCGAGTCACACACGCCAGCGAGGGTCATGGTTCGCGAGCCGACCTCCTCACCAGGGATCACTCCCGATCAGACAGGTAGCCTAGTGCCGAGCCCCTGCACCACCCCGCCATCCCCCCTGACTTGACAAATTGACTTACTCTCGACAATATGATGCCAAAAGACCAGCAATTTCAGTTTCAGCGCAATGTTCCTTCTCCCGCGACAACACTGTGATCAACGATTCCAGGATCACAGTACTATTCGATAGACTCAGTCCGAAGATCATCTGAAATAAATGTGTATAATTCATATAACAGTCTCCCAATGGTATCTTACCCGACGCAGAGCCGTCAAATATTCGTCATAATCTCGCGTGCCCTTCTCAAATTCTGCACTTTGAAAGGGAAACGACGCCACGATAAACGAGTTCAAGGCCTCCCTAAAACAAACAACGTCCTATTCTTGACCTCCATTCACACTTCACCCCAGGTCGTAGCCTAATGTGGCCAAGGCGTCTGCCTCTCACGTTGGGTGTGCATTTACAGCGGAGGGTTCGACTTCCGCCCCGGTGAAAAGTTTTTGTCAATTGACTGTGTGTCTTCCTTCGCCCTCGAGTGCAGTACGCTAGTGCGCTCGCCTCGAAGGCTAAGGAACACACAGTAAATTAATAGTGTATAGTGTGTGTGCACTATGGATAAAGACAGTAGGGGAGGCTGCGATGAGGCCAGTCGGGCGCAGAGAGGATAGGATACACTAAGGCAAGGGCAGGCCACTTTCACAAGCAGCTAGGACATGTCCTAAATATAGGACAGCCAAATCACAATGATGCAGGATATGACTTGGATGTCCCAGGTCCTAGGTGACTGTGAAACAGGCCCCAGGTTTCCTACAGTAGACAGCCATACGCCCATCACATCAGCCCCTACCCTCTTCCAGTCAGTGACCTCGGAGAGAACCAGTGGAGAGGACCAGTGACCTGGGCTCGACCTAGATTCACAACCAACCAACCAAACATGGCTTACCTCAATTTCGCACTCTCTTCTTGTCCACAAATGGCCAACGGTCCAAGCAGAATCAACACCTGATTCTAAAAACACACCATTCTGATCAGTATCCAAAATGACCAACAAATACTTCATTACCTTAAATCGCAAATCTCCACTTTTCGATGAAATAAACTTGATGAAAATATCGAACAAATAAGCGCCAACGTTCGATACCAACTAAAAATATCAATTACACTTTGCGTCAGCCTCGTCATTCGTGGGGATCCCCCGGGTGGGACAGATAGGTGTAGTCAAGCCAAGTCTTGAGACTATACTACGGCTGAAACATCAACCCGACGGGTTGATGTTGGTCAGCCCGCCAAGCACAGGCACTGACCCCATAGCAGAGTAGAGTAGGCATGCCTGGCAGGCGTAGGAGAGTGTAACCGACCAAAGTCGCTGGGACAAAAACTCTGAGCAGGCAAGTCCTGCGACTACCTGCGGCTGAAACATCAACCCGAGGGGGTGACGTCGCCCAGCCATGGGAGAGTATCGATTACTCTCTCCCACTCGCCATGGCCTATCAGGCACGAGGGTACACAGGTATCGCAAGACTCCTACCCCACGCCCGCCAATCGAAGGATTCATACAAGACGCGGAAAATAATTTTTCCAGGTTTTCCAAACAAGAATTCTGCTGCTTCCTTGATTTTTTGCAAAATATCATCGATCTGATTAAAATTCGATTTTCTCCAGAATCTTCAGAAAAGGCGGTCATTCAAAATTTGAAACCTCAAAATGCAACTTGTCAGTTTTCCCTGATTTTCGCTCCAAAATAACCTATGATACTCATTTTTCATAAATCCAAATTTATCATCTTAGGGATAGCAGGGGTGCGCCCAGCAGGCCTAACCTAAGCCCGGGTTTTCCAGCCTGGTATAAACCCTCATTTCATCCAGGAATCAAACAATTTTACCCTGACATACCTTCGAATCGATCAATAAAAGTTTTTGTATCAAATGAACGCACAAAAATTTCGATCGTTCATTGCCGCTGGCCAATTTGTCAAACATGGTTCGTCCATCGATCAATAAATCTTGAACATATTGAATTCCCATTCTGAAATCGATCATAAATCAAACACAACCAAACAACTTTGTCAAACCACCAGCACTTACTCGGAACGCAATTCCCGACGTCGAACAATAGAATCGGTAATTTTAACGAGAATTTCTCCCTTTTCTTCCTCTTCTCCACTCAAATTCATAACAGCGGCCAAAAAACTAGCCGAATTTCGTGCCGCCAATTCAGCGATTTGATTTCGAAATAAATTGAACCACAATCGGCCTCTGGTCGATAATCGACTACTCCCTTTGTACGATAGAACTGGCCGAGTATCGAAAACCAACGACACCACCACGTCCATCTGAAAAATAGGAAATCAATCAATCCAAACCCAGTATCGATCGACAACTAAAAGATCAGCTGGGAAATGAGACGGTCCCGTTTTTCTCCCAAATTGGCGCTAAATTTCGCTTTAGGCGCTGGTTATTCTTTGGAATGGTAAGGACGTGGTCATCGATACTAGGTCGATTTGATCGATCTAGTATCGATGACCATCGGTCGATACCAGTCGATACCAGGTCGATTCGATCGATCGATCGAATCGATCTAGTATTGATCGAATCGACCTGGTATCGATCGATACTAGATCGATTCGACCTCCTCAAATTCCCGAATGACATACCTTCTGAGTAATCCTCGCCGCCGTACTTAAAATATTTTTAGCCGCCAATAAAGCATTCGGTGGCCACGATCGAAGGCAAATATTTCCATCGGGTTGTTTCACGAATGAAATATCAGCCAAATCTGTCCATAATATTTCACCCGACGGCAAATAACCATTCGGCAATATCGATGACAAGAAATTAATTTCATAACCACGCAATAATTCATTTAATAAAATCCAATTAATTTTTCGATCATCCAATAAATTCGAAATCAATGGAAATGAAAATTCCCTTGAAAAAAATTAAAATTATGATTTAAAATTAGGAAAAAAACCACAACTAACTTTCGACAATCATTTTCCAATTGTTTGAAAAATCCATCCGAAGCATGACGAGGTAAAATTTTGATGGCCATAAGAACGCGTTGAAGATATTTTGGCAAAAATTCCGACGTCTCTTTTACTGTCATATCGAAACCGATCGATGATGGATTGAAACAGCATCGAATCAATAAACGCCAGAAATTGGGCAAAAAATTGATATCGGTCACCTGAAATTTTAGGCAGGCTGTTAAGGGACGAGCCGAGCTTCAATTTTCGACCCTCCTCCATTTTTACTTGTGAATTCGATGGTGATAGCGATTCTACAGAGCTTTTCTTCAAACCCGATTTTCACGGAATTATCGCATAGAAACCGTTTTTCTAGAGTGCTTGGGCGATATTGGGCCATAACTCACTGATTTTTGGGTCTTATTCGATCAGCGACATATCAGCGAGTTCGCAAAAAAATGGGGAGTCGAACGCAAGTCGCGAAAAGTTTCTATCTTTCACCTATCTCGAGATATTAGGCGGTAAAGTTGAAGGTGCCCTCAGAGTTGACGACTTTATGGCCTCTTATTCCTTCATGCCGACTGCGAGGCGGGGTTTGACCAGCCTAAAAAATTCCCAATCCATCGCTTTCAACTGAACCCACCATCGTCTATGGTCTTGCTTTAAATTTGATATCAAAATATGCAAAAAACTGCAAAAACTACGGGGAGTTTTCAAAAAAATTCATTTTTGAACATCTTGAAAAACAGAACACAAAACCGAACAAATATTTTTGGATAGAGCATAAAAAATAGCATGGATTGTTTTTTTGCAGGTTGGAATTCGACAATTAATTGTGGAAATGAATGGAAAAATAGTGCAGGTCACCAAGTGCACAACTTTTGAAATTCCCGCCTGCGCGCTGCTGCTTATGACATTTGGGCGGGCTTTCTTAAGAAATCGCGAGAAAATAGTTAACTTTTCTTACTTTTTCACGAAAAACAAGTACAAATTAGATCGAAAATATCGTGAAAAATAAAAAAGTTAAACGTTTTCTCGCGATTTCCAGATAAAACCTACCCAAACCGCTCTTGTGTCATAAGCAGCGCGCGGCGGGAAATTTCCGCTCTTATGTCATGAGTAGAGCGCGGCGGGAAATTTCCGCTCTTATGTCATGAGTAGAGCGCGGCGGGAAATTTCCGCTCTTATGTCATAAGCAGCGCGCGGCGGGAAATTCAAAAGTTGAGCACTTGATGACCTGCACAGCTTTTCCCTCTATTTCCACAATTACGAGTCGAATTTAAACCGGGAAAAAACCAGTCGATGCTATTTTTTGTGCTCTATTTGAAAATAAATGTATGCTTGTATGATCTGTCTTTTAAGATGTGCAAAAACGGATTTTTCTGAAAACTCCCCGTAGTTTCTGCAATTTCTCGCATATTTTGATATCAAATTTAAAGCAAATGGATAACAATGATGGTCATACTGAAAGCTAGATGGATTGGGCCTTTTTTAGGCTGGTTAAATCCCGTCTCCTAACTAGCCTAAAGGAGCAGGAGGTCTAAAAATCGATCTGCTGGAGGGCACCTTCAAATTTGGCGCCTAATATCTCGAGATGGGTGAAAGATAAAAACTTTTCGCATGGGCATTCGATTCGCCATTCATTTGCGAGCATGCTGATATGTCGCTGATTGCATGAGACCCACCGGTCGGTGAGTTATGGCCGATATCGCCTAACCAATTTTGAAAATAACGCTTTTTGCGATAATCCTGCGAAAATCAAGTTTGCACAAAAAAGCATTGTTGCTTCTTCTCACCACTCATAAGTGCATCGAATTCACACATGGAAAAGGGGGTCAAATATTAAGTTTGGTCGTCTATTTTTCCCACAGCAGAACCATACAGAAATCCTGTCCACCTCAAGGTCGACCTGCTACGACACCCAACAGGAGATCAGGGGTCACAGCCACGTCTTCACTGATCGTGGATACGGCCCCTGGTCGGTCCAAGACCTAAAATAACACACACGGGCCCCCACCGAGCTGCCCTCAGTTTGGATAGGGACGAGCCACAGAAGGCAACCGGGAAAGACACTCCAATGGCCACTACAAACATACCTTCTCCTTGAACATGCTCTCCACCAAGGCCAACGTCCGAATGATAACGCTACATTTGGCCCTGAAAATGGACTCCGTCACAACCATCTCAGGGGTCTGCTCACTAGGCCCAGTACCCCTCCACTGGGGGGGATGCACGTACCGAAGTATACTACGACGTTGCAGGGGTGTCAAAACTGTCATGTCCACCCGATCCGACAAGACCACGTCGTCCATAAAACATGCTAAGCTGGACAAAACCACACATTCGCCCGCACTTTTCGAATCTAAAACAGGTTGAATTGGAGAAAAATAGAATGGCATCTAAATCAATGGCCTTACCAAACATGTCCTTGACACTGATTATCGATTGATCCAAACAGGCCTGATAACAATCCAATGCCGCTTCCAAGGCGTTCAGCCAGTCTCCTATCTCCGACACATTAAAATCCTCCATATCGATCCTCGGATATTTCCGAATCCCGCCACGAGCACCGCCCACAACCCCACCGTTTTCGAATCTAAAACGAAATACAATCTAACAAATCCATTAAACATGGCTGAACTACTTACAAATGAAATAAAGCCGATAATCCTCGTTTTTCCACAAATTTCGAAACATAATGGCGAAAATGACCAAATCCTAAAAACACAAGTTAACCGGCTAAAAAAACACAAAAACAAGTTCTTTTACCATCGATCAACGGCACCCACGAAATCAGTAACTCGAAACAGCGTTGACGAAAACGCGATTGCAATCGGCCGATTTGTTCGAACAACCATTTGACACAGTCCGACAACGTCGCACCCGTCCAACCACTGAAAAACATCAAAAATCTGTCATTTGATGGTGATCCATTGTCTGTCTGACAGTGAGCAGTGAGGCCTAGGGAGCGTGTGGGCTGTGATCCCAGTCAGTGCTGGACAGCGAGCCTGCAGTGCTACTACGGGGGGCGGGGAGATGCAATGAGGCCGCTGAAGGCCTGAACCTGCGATCCTTGTCCATGGATCACAGGAAGAGGCAGCAGACCTTCAAGTTCAGTGAGGCCGCTGCAGGTCTGACTACTGGTCCCCTCTGTTTCCAATAGTAACACTACACAGGAGAGCATCCCCTGTCAGTGTTGGACAGCCGAGTGCTACGATAGGAGAGAGGGAACCCGCAGTCAGGCCTTTAGCGGCCCCGCTGCAGCTTCCCTCAGCGGGCGAGCTGTGCTCCCTGTGTGTAACAGCAGAGCCTCTCCTTAGTTTCCCAGCTTTATGTTTCCCAGTATTCTATGAACCCTTCTCTCCATTAAACTGTTTGCTTCAAAAAAGAGCGGGAACTTCAAACTTCCCTCGAATTCTCTCACTTACATTGGAATTTTGCGATGTTTCGACGTTTTATTCAACAATTCTTTCTTCACTTTGACAATCCGATCGATATGTTTAGTAATCTCATTCAATTGATCGATAGTGCCCCCATCCTCCTCTTCGTTCTCTTCGTGCGCTCGAGCCATCGAATTCATGTAAACGGCAAATATTTCGAAAGTGTACAAATCCACAAAACTTTCTTCTTCCCTAAAATTATTCCATTTTCATCGCATACCCTTCCTTTTTTGGGTCGAAGCCCGTATTGCCTCTAGCCAGTCTAGCACTCCACATAAGGGCATCCCGGACTGGGGATTTCCTCGGACAGTGCTAGGTGGCCCCTAAACCCTGTCGGTGTTCGACAGCCTTAGCCTCCGCCTCCATTCGGAGCCGCTCTAGGGTACCAGTCACCCACGGCCTGGCGCTCAAACCGACCTCCATGACCGGGGATCGAACCCGGGACGAGTCCAGCCACTCGCTCCCAAGCAATACGGGGAGACGAGTGCCGAACCGCTGCACCACCACGCCCCCCCCCCCCCAACTGAACATACCTGAACGTCCTGTACATGCTATTAAAAGCCAGTGCGGCGCCCAATCGTTTCTTGCTGGCCGGATGGGAGGCCAGCGAGTACAGCCGTTTCAACAGGGATCGAAAATTGGTGTTAACCTGCGACGCGTCCCTGGCCGAGTGCTTGATTGACCATTTGAGAAATTCGTTCAAACATTCGGCACAATAATCACGCAAATTGGCATTCTCGTCCATCACGCCATCCTTAAACACAAAATACACTTTACAATCGATATGGCAATATTGAAAAACATGTGATATTCAGATTTAGCACCCGCGTTTTGGAAGGGTAGCCGAACCTTTGGACCTCTAGCACTTATGTAAAAATTAGAAATTCTTGATCGTCAACGAGCCTTCATCGATTGGCTGGTATGTATGATTTCGGTCAATGAAAATACTTAAAAATAAATCGCCCTGTGTGGGGCTCGAACCCACGACATTGGGATTAAGAGTCCCACGCTCTACCGACTGAGCTAACAAGGCCCTGCTAAAGGGGTTGCGCGGTGAAACTGTGTCTCAATAATTAATCGATTGTTTTAGCATGATGCGAAAATCCACGTTTTGAAATCGGAAGGGAGCGAAAGTGGCCAAACTCCGATCCTGTGTTTGGAAGACTACGCTCCGAAAAGGTTGGAAGCGGCTCAGCGGAAGTTATGGGGGGGATAATCCAGTGGCCATTATGGAGTAAGGATTTATTGGAGATTTGATTGGATCCAACACAAATTGCCTCGCATTCTGTTTCATATCCGAGTTATTGAATGTTTTCAACCCGCCCTACGTTCGTGCCCGTGCCGTCGAGGTTGTGTTTGCAAGTGATCGGGACCGACCGCGCGGACATGCAGTCTCCGGTCTCATTGTCGAGGAACAGGTCCGATGTTTGATCGTCAAGCGATACTGTGCCCCGAGTGTCCCTTCGAAGAGCACGAGCTCCACGGTTTGGCTTCCTCTTGGTCCAACTGTCACCTGTCTCGGATCATCCGACCGGATTTTGCAGAACCTCCAGAGGTTCTGCAAAATGATGGTCCAGGGTCCGCTCAGCCTCCGCTTCCGACCTTTTCGGGGCCGGATGATCCGAGGGCTGACAGCTTGAAAGGGAACAACTGTTGACCAGGAAGTGTGTCTTTCATCAGGCAGCGCAATAGGTTCTTTGATTGAACCCCCCCCCCCCCCCCGACTCAGAGGCAAGAATGGACAGGACACGTTCCTGCCTCGCAACGTGCCACGTGATGAAAGGTCAGGCCATTAAGACAAAGTGCAGTGTAGAATCGATGTAGGGATACCGAAAATTGAAAAAAAGGGATATTCATATCCAGCACTCGCATTTTAGTGGGGTAACCCAAAATTCTGGACCGCCCTCTCAATTATTTAAAAAGTCGATATTCTCATTTCCCAATGCTCCCCTTTGCAATCAAGAATTTCGACATTTCTTGCATGCACGCGTGCTTGGGTTGGCTACCCCCACCCCCTAAAATGCGACTGCTGAATCTGATCATCATATTCTCTTCTCAATATTCCCGCATCGATTCTACACTGCACAGTCCAATCCCATTTCAAATCAATACCCAAACCCAACTTACAATCAAGGCGGTAAGCAAGGCGGTCGTTTCCGGATTATCGCTGCTCTTATTCGACGTGAACCAATGAATCGATTGCCCCATCAAAGTTCGATACAACTGTTTCGGTACCTAAAAATTAACAAAATCTCGTCAAAATCAAATAGTCATACAAAGATTTTTTCAAAAAGTTTTGTGGTTTGGCCTGCGCCCCGCCAAGTTGCCCACAGGGAAGCAGTCATGTCATGATGCGAGGCCGTGAGGTGACCAGCTCACGGCCGCTTCCCTGTGTGTCTCCATTGGGAGCACCTGCACACGGGGGCATCCTGTGCCAGCACCAGTGTCCCAGGCTGGTAGTGGTATAGCCATGTAAAGATGCCCTCAGGGTTGACTTTGGTCAACCAAGATCAGGACGATCCTGCACCACACGACTGACTGGTTAGAGTAAGCCAGGGTGGGCCCTGGTCTCGTGCGAGTCGATCCTAGGCACAATCAGATCAATTGAATATCAGATTGGTTGCTAGCCCAGCTAATACGTGGCGGGACAAACTCTGAGTTGGATTATCGATCCGAGCTCAGATCGGTCAGCCAACTCATGGATCGATCCAACACGGGCCGAGGTTCAAACTTGACCCCTGAGTCAGGTGTCAGGAGCTCGAAGATTACAAAAACCCGTCCAATTCGTCTTCCTTTCATACCTCGTCAGCATCGCAGCACAATTCTAACATGACTGGGAAAATTCGACGATACAAATTGTGAAAAGGATCCTGAAACAGCAAAACCTCATGACGCTCTTTCTGATAGCTTCTTCCAAAAAGTAGCCCTCCCACGGCCAGGGCCTCAGGGATGACCATACGGGGCGACAAGGGTTCATTTTAAAGTTTTCAAAACCTGAAACATAAAAAATATCTCTGAACGTTGACTTTTCAAAGCGCAAAAAAGCGCGCGAAATTCAATATTTTTATATTCTACCCAAAATCTTTCTATTTCGGGTTTTCTTGAGACTTCTTGAGGCAAATAACCTCAAATAAACCCCCGTCGCTCCATATTTGGCCCCTTGGAACTCGTAAAGTCCAAAGTTCAAAGGACCAACTTTTGGTCGAGTCAACTGGAAAGCATGGAATGCGACTTACTCTTTTGTGCTCCCCGATCGGCAGCACGTCCCTCTTCGAGGCCGCCTTGCCGAGCAACAATAGGATCACGGAATGCAATAATTCGCAAGCGGCGATCTTCGTCTGCCGATTCCCGCACCACACAGCCAGCTCGCTGATTCGAGGCAGGAAAGCATCTGCAAAAAAAGGATATCAATGATTAGAAAAGCAAAAATTGAAGTCAAACTCCAAAAGCATCCGAAAACTAGCCTCTGGCATTGCGCTCCAACTTTTTTTGCCACAGGGTGCAGACAAGGCAAGGAAATGATTTTTCCAGGTTCCTTAAGAAAAAATAGAAACTTTCCAAGGGAGCCTGAGACATTTATTTTCGCGGGTTTTCCGGGCACTAATTGGATTCCCTAATTTCTCAACTTGACAGAACTCTGCTAAGCCTGAGCCTTGCGACCGTACTACATGCAGACAGGGCCCCACGTGGTCATGGCGTCCAGGTTTTCAGGCAGGAGTAAATCTGGCACTTTGGTACTGGAGTTCTGTCCCATGTGATAATTGTGTCGCATTTGTCTTTACAGCTCCTTAAATATTGAATATCGGCATGCCTCGGAGCTGCGAAGCGCAATAATAGGCACTTCTTCCCGCAATCCTCTCATTGCGCTCAGTCGAACTTCCCTCCCTTTGTCATAAGGTTCTCGCACCTGAGCATCAATGCGCGCGGCAAATTCAAATATTTCACTATCGACGAGTTTTGTACAGCACATTTTCTGTTCATATTTCTTCATTTCGAGAATGTGACTTGTACAGGGCCACGCAAAAACTGTAAGCAAGGTCAGGATTTCCCTGGCTTTCCCTTTAAGGGGGTCACTAATTTTTCCTGGCTGACAAAAGTGAACTCACCCGCAGCCTCGTATGGTACTGGCAACTACAGTAGTGTTAACGGAAAACTACCAAACCATACTTCCCTCAAAAAATTCAAATAAAAATGGCGGGAAACTGCCATCCCGAAAAACCCCAAATTGACATACCGAGCACGATGGTAGGCTTCATATCCAAGAAGGGCACACTGAATTCCAAACGTGCTTCAGTGTCCCAGGCAACGCATTTCATCGCAATTTCCTCAGCTGTCTTCTCGATTAAATGTTTGTTTATCTACGAAAAAAATCCCGTCAAATTCTGCCCAAAACCCCAAAAATCTTTGGTTTCTTACCTCGCCACCTAATTTTCCAATAAAAACCAACATTCGAACTCGTAAATCGTTAAGTCGGGTCATTTCAGCGGGTTTTTTGGCCTTCATTGCTTGCAAACGGGCTTTCTGCTTCGACACGTCCTTGATTGTGGTCGGACGTTTCCTCTTACTTTTCGTCATCGAAGCCGTCGTCGCTGTTCCGTTTGTATTTTCTACAAATTTTCAACCATCTTTAAAAAGTCTGTGCTAATCAAGCAAAAATTCTGAATCTTTGTCTTCATATCAGAGGAATTAGTCAAAACTTTTGCTGAAAATTCGAACTCCAAATTTTGGCGGGAATCACATAAATGGTTACAGTTAGAAAGACCCTGATTCTCCCTCAAAATCCCTCCTTCCTTTCGGTTTTGAGGGAGAATCGAGGGTCTTTTGCAAAATGGGAATGAGATTTCTGATTTTCTGAGATTCCTTCCCTTCTGGCTCCTGATTCTCCCACAAAATCAAACGATGTAATTTTAGGCCAGTATTCGAACGAAACAGTTCAGGGACGACTTTGAGGGAGAATCAGGAATCTCATTCCCGATTAGTAAAAGACCACAACTGACCTTGCACACCTTCGCTTCGGAGATATTCATCGAAATCGGGCAGCACGGCGGCGTAGAGCGGGGTCAAACTGCGCACGCACCCATCGTCCACGCTCCATCGTTCCAAAGCACTCAAACAAGCCTCGGCCAACGGCAAATAACTCAGACCCAGCTTCAAACCGCTCTAAATACACAAAAAACCATGTAAACCAGGTCGTTGCCCCCATCCTGGGGCGCCTACCTCCTCGCCTGGCCTGGACAGACAGATTGCAAGTCCCGGTGAGGCCCAGGCGAGAAGAGAGGCCCCCAGGAGGGATGCACATACCTTGATAACATCAGCCAATATCTGCCTTTTTGCCACGACCATATCGGATGGAATGGACAAAATCAACTCGAGACAGCTAACGAACAGATCGTCCTTGAATTGTTTCATTCGAATACTGACCTAAAATAAAATCCGTCAAATTTATCTAAAAATTAACAAAAAAATATTACCTCGTCCAAAAATCGTGAAAATAATTCAAAATTATTTCGAGCATTCACCGAATTCGAATCGGCCTGAAACATCGAATATTCATGATTCAGTATTGATATTCAATAAAACTAAACGTACCTCGAAAAGATTCATTTTGCTTCCAACATTTAAGCAAAGTGTCAACATTTTATAAAATCCACTAATCAATGGAAATCTAAAAAATCACTTTTATTCAGTTAGAAACCATTCAGGCCCCGGCCCCATCACTCTCGAAATCAGATTCGATTGGATTTCAACAAGAAATAAAATCAGAAACATAAGCCCCGACCGGGACTCGAACTCCTACCACTTGGCTACTACGCCTTCCCAGTAGCGCGGGTTCGATCCCCACCCGGACCTCACGTTTTTTAATTTCTTAGAATTGGTTTCTAGGTTTTTTCAATCAAAATCGCCTCGGGATTTTTCACTATGCTCACCTCGTTGACAAATCCATCAATCGTGCCGACATCGGGAATATCCACTCGGAAAATGATTCTATGCGCATTGTCGTCAGTAAATCCCTGAAATTATATGCATTCACTATTCGAATCAATCAAAAATATTTACCCCACCCGACAATAATCACCTGGAAAAATCGGCCAAATTCACCAATAAACAAATATCCGTCGTTTTCCTCGGGGTAACATTTGTGACTGGATCTGACGACACCGTCGCCCCATCACCTTCTTCGCCATCCTTAAACAACAAAACGAGTTTCCGTCATGAAATCGGAGCGAATTTTACTTCAAACAAAAACCAGCTATGCAAATTTGCCCCTTTGATTTGGTTTAGGCTTTGGTATGTGAAGAAGGTGGCAGTTTTTGTTCTGTTTGGTCTGGTCAATGGTCTGTGAAGGTGGGGCTGGATCAGACTTCTGAGACGAGCAGTCAGGTCTGGAAAGTTCGAAGCTGTGTAGTACACTGGACTGGAATGCGAGTTCGATTCCCGCACGTGCCTCATCTTTTTCAGACTGTTTCTACATTATTTCCTAACACTGAGTTAATACAAAGAGCGAAAAACCAAAGACTGATTTTTTCAGGTTTTGAAGTCAAAATTTGACTTTTTCACACAATGTCTAAGCATTAATAAATCAATTTTAATCTGATTCACTGACTGCAACCAGTCACAGACCTGTCACTAACCAGTCACGTGACTAGTCACTGATCAGTCAGTGCCTGGTGACCAGCCACGTGAACTGACTAACTGACCAGATACTTATCAGTCACGTGACTAGTCACTGATCAGTCAGTGACTGCAACCCGTCAGTGACCAGTTGCGTGGGCTGACTGACTGAGCAGTCACGTGACTACTCGCTGATCAGTCAGTGACTGCAACCCGTCAGTGACCAGTCGCGTGGACTGACTGACTGAGCAGTCACGTGACTGAGTGATTGGTCAGTGACTGGTTGCATGATCAGCAGGCGGGTCACTCGAAATTTGGAACCTCCCCCTTTTGCCTAAGTTCGGCTCCAAAATTCGTATTTTCCCAAACACATTTCTGACTGTTCCAGCCTTGTATGAACCCTGCTACAATCAAACAATTTTAACTTACATCCACCGCTGATTTCTTGCGAATCGTACTGAAATCCAATCTCTCCAACATTTCCACTGCGGCTTTGAACAAAGCATGGGCGATATTCTTGGCAACAGCATCTACGGCCGCCACGTCCATCCCGTAATTATCCCATCCCTGAAACCAGTCTCATCAGCACACCCAAAAGCGTCCTCTTGGCGCACGTACCTTGATCGAATCCGGTTTCACCAATTGACGCCACAACGGCAGATACGATCGATAAGTCAAATTGCGTGGATCGCGTCCAGTGCTGGTCCCTTGCGCAGTCGCAACCTCGCTCTCTTCGTCCACATTGAGTAATGCGGGCGGAGGAAGTGAACATAAACGAGCCAGTGATTGATAAACTAAAAAAAACCTTCAAACAAGTCAACTTTGCAACAAGGATCAATGCCAACCGATCGTGTCCAAATAACGCTCATTGAACGGAAGTGCAACCGAGAACAGTCCATACGAAACACCGATCGATCGATGGTGATATTTCGGATCCAAAAGTGGGAAGCTTTGAAATAACAAAATGTGAAGAGTTTCCATCGAAAGCCATACATCGGACGGAACCTGAAATTGAGAAAAAAGTTTTCCCTGAGCGGGAATCGAACTCACTCATCATCCCCCTCGAGACTCGGAGATTCCGGGCTGCTTATAAAGTTAGTCGGCCTAGTCAGTCAGTTATGCAGTCATCCAAGGACACGTCCCTCAGCACGGTCAAATTACCATGATCGATCCAGGACATAAAATGTCCCCTTTGACTGCGAAACCACGGACATCCTAAATCACTGTCCTAGCCGATTGTGAAAGCGGCCCCTGGCTTTGAAGTCAGTTGAAACATGTCCTGAGTCTTTGGACACCCTGGATCACGGTAATTTGACCGTGCTAAGAGACGTGTCCCACGATGACTAGGCGCATGGATGTCCTATCCTAAATTTGTGAGTGCCCTTCAGTTGCTGATTGCGCAAACAGCCTCAGCCCTAGGATCACAGAACCCGCCATCCGACGACTCCACCCTTACCTCTTCAATCGCGGAAAAAATCATAGCGAATCCTTCCAAAAACATGGAAATATACGTGACTTTTTGTTCCAACGGATCGGATGACCTGCAAAGAAGTGACCTCTCATCAACACATATCCAGAAACTGGCCAATAACTTACGTCAAGAACACCTCTTCGCATCGACCCGTCAGATCAGTCAGCATTTTGCTCAGTTGCGCCGAACCATACAAAGCTTTGCAGGCCTACAAAACAAATCGAAATTGGAAGCCCTAAGTTTCAAAAGTTTGCTGCGGAAAACACGCAGGGACTTACAGCAGCGAAAAAACCCCATCCTTTTGCAGCTATGGCCACATCGCGTGTAGAACTGGCCGAATTCAGTGATTTTCGAAATTCATCGACGAAATACTACAAAAAACCAATGTAAAGCGGAATTCTGAATGCAGCTGCACAAACCTTATAAACCGTCTCCGCTTCGGCTCGATTCGTCTCCACATTATTCACCAATTCAGTCGATACCTAAAATCGAAAATTAGATTCGTCCCTTTTTTGCACAAACCCAACTTCACCTGTCGAATCAAAGCTTCGGTCGCACTCAAACCGGCGTATTTCAAATCGCGATCTTGTTGTAAGGCAAGACGGCGAAAACAGCCGTACAAAAACTGAAAATGAATCAAAATGATAAAACGCAGGGACAATCAAGAAAGGGTGGGAAATGATTTTCCAGATTTCTCCCCGATAAACTAAACCAATTTCAACTAATTTAGTCCTCAAAAAAGGCGGGTAATTCAAATTCAAAACCTCAAGTTTCCCTGATTTGGGCTCTAAAACTCCCATTTTCTTACGTTTTCTAGGGATTTCAAGACACTTCTCGGATTCCTTAATTTTTCCCATCTTGTACGAGCCCGGTAGCACAAAAAACCACGTTACACTTACAGAATATTCCTGATAGAAAAATGTGCCGAAAAGAGGAGCGTGGCTAGTCAGCAATTCCAACGCGGCCTTTTTCGGTCCATGTCTGGCGGCATCGGGCGATGGATTGATGGCTCGTTTTGCATAATCGTACAATTGTCTCATGCTTATTCGACCAGCACCCGATTCGAATACTAAAAAAAGCGTGCCACAAAAAATTCAAAGTCAGCTTTAAACTTACCATCAGAAAAATTGCTTAGAAGTCCACTGAGTCCAGCGAAACATCCTTGAAGCGATGTATAACCTGGAGACTTAGTCGTCGAGTCCATCTGAAATAGACCCCCTTACGACGCGTAAAACATAATTTAGAGCCTACCTGTGTCTTCAGTTCCGTAGCCATAACCACTGCGAACGTGCAGGCGTAGTTTTTCTTGCCGCCACCTTCCGTCATGCATTCTGGATAATACTTGCAAAGGGCGCCCATCAAGTGGAAAATTCCTTGTTTCACTAAACCTAGATTCGTTTGACCTGTACAAAACTCAGCCACAGCAGCCCGACCTGTTCCGTTCATTTTCTTAATCTCATCCGTTTGTTGCCAAGTCCATCGCACCAAATCCTTGGCATTGACTGCGTCCCTTTTCGATGATAATTTCAGTTTTTCCATGATCTAAAAAGACGCGTAAATAAATCGTGAAAACGACGCATTGGCCTTCTTACAGCAACAAGTAGATCGAAGCCGGATTCTCGTTTCGATGCCAAATTTCGACACGCTTTGATTCCGAAGTTCTGAAAAAAGTCCGACTAACGATAAGACCAACAGCGGAAACCACATCGAAGGACTTACCCAAAGTGGAATACAATGGCGCTCGATTTCCTGAACGTCCAAATTCCATATGGCTAATACTAGAATTTCGATGCATAAACTGACTGAATCTGCGAGCTGAAAAGAGAAAATTTTCAAATTCAGGACAAAGGACAAATATTTGTCGGAATTACTTGCGATTTATTTACGCATGATTTTAAAATGCTTAATAAACTGTTTTCGCTATCTTTGAAGAAGATTTCCGCGATATAGGCTAAAGGAAATCACGTAAGGAAATCAAGGTTTTTGTCAAAAAAATTCTGCTGAAAATTCAATGAGTAATACCTGATTCGGCGGAATTATTGAATTGTTGCCAATCCGCTCGAATATTCTCGGCGATTTCTTTCAATGCTTGCACATCGAAGGTTGTTAATTGCGCCGATTCAATGATATCCGCGATATCTTTGATTTTTCGACGTAAACTCTCCGCTATCGACATTTTAGACCTGCGCGAAAAAATTAGATAAAAACGTGCAATCCACTAAATTTTGCAGCTCCACTAAAAAAATTACCATTATCCTTTACGAATATGCAGAAATAACAATTTGTTATTTTTGGTAAGAAAACGTTTTCTAATAAATTTTTGCGGGCGCTACTTTTTTCTGGCGGGATTTTGACAATTTGACATTTCCCGCGTCCAGCAGACAACTTTGCGCATTTCTGACTTTTACCTAAGGAAGCGGGAAATTCAAATTTTTAAGTTGATGGCGATCATTCCAATCAAAATTGCGTCGTGCATTACGCGTGCACGCTTGTTGTATAGTGATGTACTAAAAGTCATGGACTACGCACAAAGCTTGAGTCTGGTGCTGGTGCTGGTGAGTGAGCACTGGCTGATGTGGTCACCACACAACCCAGTTCACAATCCTCTGCTGCCCCCGCAATCATCATGCGCTGGCATTAGTTTGTGGGGGAGCTCAGCATGGAATGTGCTTTCACGAGGGTCAGCCTCATCGTCTGTATTTGAAATGTTTTATTCGAAGGTCTCTTGGGGGGGGGGGGGGAGTCGGGGACAGGCACCCGGACCACATGACCAACAGATCTGGAAATCCAGGCGTCAGTTTAGTGACTTTCATACTCTGACCCATGGCAGAAGTGGCCGGGCATGTCACTGTTCCATGGGCAGCTGCAGCCTGGCCGTGCTCACCATAGCTGGCCATTGCTTATGTCAGAGTGGCCCCGACCCCGATTCACCCCTTTTCCCATCCCAGTCAGGCTGATTGCAAGCTAAATACAATAGCTGCCCGAGGGCGGAGAGGTCCGGCTGGCAATCGACACTGCATGGAACCAGCAGCTGGGGGCGTCCCGTCAGGCTCATGTTACAGTCATGGACTCGGAAGACGTGGACGGCTGCCCTGTGTAATAGGCATGGACTATGCTCTCTGGCCTATTGGTGCACTGGTTTAGGGAACCAGTCTGCTTCTCCTTAATCGGGGCTGGCACGAGACAGTGTTCAGTTCAATTTGCAGGCATGGGTAGAGGACTGGTCGGCGAGCATGTCAGAACCCCTTTGACGGCCGACGCGTGCAGCTGCTCCCCAACCGGGGTGTGGGACAGTAAAGCTCGTAGGGAAGTGGTCCTGGACTGGTTCTTGTGGCTTGCCATCCTCTGGTCAGCCCTAGCCTGTCCTAGGGCGGGCCAAGGGTTGGGTCTTTGGCGTGCTAACCAGTCACCCCCTCCAGTCATACGGACCCGCCCGCGCTCTCATGCCTGCACTAGCTTCCCAAACTCGCCACCATGGCGAAACGAGCACGATTTCATAAACGCAGTCGAATTGACCCTTGTGTTGTATTTTCTCACGCTGCCACGAGTTCTCACGCTGGTCTGACAAGGATTTTCTGGTAAGCAAACACTGCTTTCAGCTGATCCGCTTATTTCGCATTTGCCGTGCATGAACGGGTCGTGCACTGGCAGTTATCGGCCTCCACTGGCCCCTGGAGTGGCCTCTCCTGAGAGCAGGCACGGGAGTGCATTGTAGTTGCATTGCGCTGCCCCAAACTTGCGCAATGCATCTGCCGTGCAATCTCGTGATGCCCACTCGACCCAGCAACATTGAGGTCTGCAAGCACTCTGTGCCCTGCGAGTATATTCATCTGCGCATCTGCAACCCTGGCTCTGATGGTCACTGACCTGGTCGTCACTAGTGGCTGGTACTCTGGACTGGAGATGCCACAGGTGCGAGTTCGACTCCCGCTCGGGGCTCATGGTTTTTATTGTCTTGTTTCTCACCGCAACCACGCCTGGCGCGCAGGAGAGAATGTGGTCGACAGAAGTCGGCGGCACAGAAAGCTCTAAATCTTGCAGCTGTAACTACGGCTGAAACATCGACCCGAGGGGTGGACGTTTCTCAACTAGAGGAGGTTGATTACTTGCTCTACTCGCCATGGCTCATTATTCATCGTCTGATTATTGATAATCTTTGAAAGATTTGAATTTCCCGCCAGGTTTTTTTCGAATGGCACATCAGGGAGTGTGGAAGAATCAGTCCGATCGGGTCTGCCCATCTGATCGGCCAGATCGCAGGATCAGTCGATGCTGACTATCTCGACTCTCAAAGTTTTTATTCTTTTGTTTTGGCATGTGCAGTTTACTTTGTTGAATAAAAAGCAGCACCTTGAATTTAGGCTGACAGAAAACTGGTCACTTGGTCATCACAGGACGTTCAGGCACTTTTGGGCAGTTTCTTGATGATGGCACGGACCAGAGCGCACGCCTTCTCCGAACATTGCTGCCCCATCTCCAGCACCTCGGCGTGCACGTTGGGCGTGTCGACCACCACCTCGCTGCCCGCCACGCTCGTGTCTTTCATTTCGGCTCTGAAAGGGACAGTGATAAGAGGAGAGTGGTCGGCGACACCCGGCTTACATGTTGGTCACCAGAGTGATGCCCAGCACTTTGAGGCCGCAGTGGCGGGCAGCCACCGTCTCGTGGGCCGTGCTCATGCCTGCAACAGAGACCATGTGACGGGCGGGGACCCCAACTCCCTCCTCCCGCTTACCAACAGCATCCCCGCCCAGGGCGAGCAACAGGCGACTCTCGGCCGGCGTCTCGAACTGTGGTCCTCCGGCCATGACGTAGACACCCTCGTGCAGCTTGATGCCCATCTCCTTGGCCGCGTCCAGGGCCAGTTTTCGCAGCTGCCGATCGTAGGCGTTGGCCATGGTCAGGAATCGGGGCCCGAACCTGAAGCCAACTAAGTCACAGTGGGCGTAGCTGGTACCCGTGCTTACTTTTCGTCATTGGGGCCTCGCAACGGACTGTTTCCAGCGAATCCGGGCAGGAAAATGTGGTCCTTCAAGGCCATCATGTCGCCCGCTTTGTACGACCGGTTCAGTCCGCCAGCAGCGTTCGTCAAGATCAGGGTGTCGATGCCGAGCAGTTTCATGACTCGGATGGGCAGGGCGGACTGAAATGGCGGTCAGTCGGCTAGAACTGAGGTCAGACAGTGCGCTTACCCTGGACAGGTCGTAGCCCTCGTAGGGGTGCACGCGTCCTTGCATGCACACGATCGTCTTGCCTTCCAACTCGCCGAACACGAACTTGCCAGCGTGGCCGGCCACTGAAACGCGGAGTGTCAGAAGGAGGCAGTCGAGGAGGGGGCGGCTGCTAACCAGTGCTGACGGGGAAGTTGGGCAGTTTCTCGTAGGGCAGCTCTTCTGGTTTCTCCAGCATCTGGGCGATCTTGCCCAGCCCCGACCCGCACACCAGTCCGATGGTCGGTCGATGACGAGTGGCCTGCCTCGCCACAGCCGCGATCTTCTCCACCTCGGCGTAGCAGTTCTCGCTGGGAATGGCCATCGTGCGTGGGCGGGTGCGACTGGTCGCGGGCTTGACTCGACGAAGAATGCCCCCAGTGCACGCACTACTACTTTACAATCCAGCCACGCTGACAGTTCTTGTTGCTCTGACCAGGCTTGTAAAGTTGCAGGCGGGGGCTTGCGGGCTAGCAGGGTGTTCGAGCGCGGCATTCCCATCTACCTCTGACCCACTACCACCTATCATCTGAACCTTTCCTATTAGTGCCAAGTAAAACTGTAAGATCGAGCGGTTGCGCCCAACATCGGAAATGGGCACTCTTTCTGACAGATAGCACTGGCATACTGTAACCGCTAGTGATAAGACATCAGTGATGCGCAGATGCCGTATCTGAAACCATAGTTTACCCACCTCGCCCATGGTGATCCGCTCTAATGCATGGCTATACTTAAGGAATTCTCAGGCTCTCCTAACCACGCTCAAACCGGTTCCACGGCCCCACTATCACTATAATAGTGATAGTGGGGCCGTGACCGGTTCTCTAACACGGAAAGAACTTGCCCATGGGCAAGCATGCAAGGAACAATACATAGGGTTCAAATTTGGAATTTTAACGCTATCGCGGAAATAATAGTTCCATTGAACTTCCCGCATCAGACTTGACCTTCTGACAAACTATCATGTTTTATATTTTTCCAATCAAAAAATTTCAATTTGGCGCTCCGACCCTGATGCGCAGGCGAGCAGACCTTTACATCGGCGCAAACTGGAAGTCTTACCGAATCAAATCAATAACTGATGTCCTACTCAACAGACCACCAGTATATGCTGGCTAGAGAAAGAGAAGATTGTTTGTGTAAACAGTACTGACTATCGTGTTTATTTTATCAGTAAAAACACTACTGATATTTCTCTGTAGCGTTTGCCAGAGCGCCAAAGAACCTGCGTGCGCATCTTACATCTAGCGGGCATCATACGCGCCAGATGATAACGAGAGCAGATCGCTTTACTTCAGAAGTTTTAAGCGAGAAAAGCTGCGTGCCGCGGCAATTGGTTTTGTACTGACGTCGCTCTGAAGCTTTCTTCAGTTTAGAGGCATTACTGTCACAATTTGAAACTACATAAACAACCGCGCACGGGGAAATTATCAACAGTAATTCTTTTCACAATTAGCTTTGTACTGCTTTGTGCACATGGGTACAGAGTGCTGGAGGAACTACGTAACCGGATACGCATGCTGCAGTAAATTTCGCGCTTGTAGCAGCTTATAGCAAGCGCCCAGCCAAGAACCTGCGTGCCGCCAAATTCAAATTTTTTGATTTGAAAAAAATAAAACATAATAGTTTGTTAGACGGTCTAGTAAAATGCGAGGAATTCAATGAAACTGTTATTTCCGCGATAGCATTCGAATTCCAAATTTGAACCCTCCTGTTTCATGCACGCGAGCCTATAGGCCAGTTCTTTCCGTGTTGGAGAACCGGTTTGAGCGTGGTTAGGAGAGCCTGAGAATTCCTTAAGTATAGCCATGCTCTAATGAGCCTAGGTTGACCCCGCTGGTGCAGGATATGCGCCAAGCATATCGTTCTTTGTCTCCAACTGGCTAGGCCAGGGTGCGGCCCGTCTGCTTCCTGTTGGTGAGCCAGTGTCTGGTTCAGATTGCTCGTGCGCGGCTGCCAGTACAGCACTTGATTCTGGTGTATTGTTTTGAGTCGGTCCCGAGTCCTTACATCATTGTAGAGCATTCGGTGCACCTGTGCTCACAGTGACTGATGTCATCTGATGTTGGTTTGCTCTCCCCTTTCATAGTATGTCTCGCCTGAAGTACCTGCCGATGTCAGCATTAAAAGCACAATGTACGCAGGTGCTATAGGATTCTCGCAAGACTTGGTCAACCGCACGAGCTCCGAGTCAATGTGAATGCGGCACACGGCAGCATCAGCCGCAAATACCGTGCAAGCAAACTTCAAATTCTGGGCTGGATTAGCTGCAGCTGGGTCACCAACCTCGCTGAGGTGACTCTGTTAGCTTGGTTCGACCCGCCAACAACACAGAATGATCCTTCTGAAAATATTGAAGCATTCATGCTAAGCTGATTCAAACAGTGCGCACATTCAAACAGTCATGCCTCGAATGCATATCTCGGCTCCCCAAAAATAAGATATGGATATTAATTTGCCATGTAGATAGCTTTGAATTCGGACTTCTTTGTTTCTTGAGAGGGTATGACATCCCTGAAGAAATGGCACACCCCAGCTAAAATGTTGCATTTCCAAACTTGCGTTGGACAAAATGGCAGGACACAGCAATAGCATAGCTCTGTGCAGATACACCAGACTGGCTGCGTGTCGATTACACCCGGTCCAAAGATGGCCAGGCTGGCCAACAGTTCCACTGTCGATGACAGTGATGACCAGTCAACAAAAGGATCCTTTGTGAGCACAATGTACGACAATCCTGGCACACAAACCAAGTACCCGCCCTGGACTCTTCCAGTAGGAGCCGAAGAAAAACGACGACCGCA
This sequence comes from Mesodorylaimus sp. YZB2_4, assembly GCA_030248295.1. Classification (NCBI taxonomy): domain Eukaryota; kingdom Metazoa; phylum Nematoda; class Enoplea; order Dorylaimida; family Dorylaimidae; genus Mesodorylaimus; species Mesodorylaimus sp. YZB2_4. Next base: position 560,401 of record JASANH010000735.1, read on the forward strand.
CAGACCAGTTGAGAGTGTGCATTTCCAAGTCGGTGGGCCATCCCACAGTCTGCCACGGGGTGGCTCCCCACCACTTTAGAACAATCTGATGGACGCGAATCGAGCGAGCGAAAGCAGGGGAGAGTCTCATATCACCCAGGGGCCCGACCAAGCCACCTGCCCTAGCTACACCCTTACAACAAGCTGTAAACGGCAAGTTCGCTAATTTTATTGCGGGTCTTCGCTTGAGTGTGGACAGTCAAGTCACTGACCGAATCCACACCGCAGCAGAATTGCAGGGGGATGTCGTGTTCACTCACCAAAGTGAGTCGCGTGCTTTAGAAATATTATCTCTTCAAAAGTCAGAGTCTAAGGATTAGGGATAAGAGACATCACAAATCTCAATGGATCAAAAACTTCCCCCTGGTATCTTACACAGTGCAGTGCTCAATTCGGCAAGTTTACACTGTCAAAGCAGCGTGCGCACGCTGCTTTGACAGTGGCTGTAAAGTTGTGCTGCACAACTTTACATCAACTTGTGGGATGGTGGTCAGTTTCAGCGAGCAGAATCGTGCGAATCAGTCGTGTCAGACATCTCTCTCCGCATTCACCCTCGTCTCGTCTCACAAATCGAAAATGGAATCATCGTTGTGGTTGTTCGTGTGCTTGGCCATCTTCTCGACGATCAATGGTCAGCCGCAGTCCGAATGGAAAACCAACACTCGCGTGTTCGACCTGGCCATCGGCATCCACTACGACAGCTCCATCACCAACCCGGTCAACGAAGAAAACGTCAAACTCGTGAAGGAAGTGATCGAAAAGCTGGCGCAGAAGTTCCATCTGGCCCCGAATGAAACAAGGATGGCCATCGCTGAATTCGGATCCAGTGAGAACCTCCTGCTGTCGATCAAGAACGGAGTCAGCGCTGACAAGGTGATCGAAGCGACTGAAAAGATCGGCAAAGGCACGTACACACCGCCTTTCCCATTCAGTGCTGTTGATGTCGGAAAGAGGACCCGCGAGATGGCGTTCGGGAAGAGCGACCGAGTCCACGTCCCCAAGCTGGTCCATGTCTTCACGGCAGTTGGTGGGGAAGTGTGCGACGCCTATAAGGGAGAAACAAACGATATATTTTCGGCACTCGAACCCTTCAGATTACATTGCGTCGCCTTACCCACCTTCGCCATGCCGAGTGAGGGTAAATTCCAGGTGCGGATAGCGGGCAAGATTATTCTCCCAACGGGTAAGACCGGAACGGAATGGAGGGCCGGCTGCTGGCGAGATTATTCTACGCAAAACACGGCGCATGAGATGCAAATATGGATAGAAGATAGTGTCTCTGGATGCAAAATCAAGAAGCTGCAGGGACCGTGCACGACCATCGGGCCAAACAACTGCGTCGCTACTGAGTACTATGAAACCAAACTTGTCCCGGAAGCAATCGACTTCTACTGCATGAAAAACGATTCGACCGTGCCAGTGCCTTGCACCGACAGCTGCGAAGCTCCCAGCACCCCAACTCACGCCACGGGTGATGTCAGCGACACGTCTACGCCCAGCCCCAGCGACACGCCAACCCCCAGCCCCAGCGACACGCCAACCCCCAGCCCCAGCGACACGCCAACTCTCAGCCCCAGCGACACGCCAACCCCCAGCCCCAGCAGCACGTGCACTTGGAGTGCTCCTGACGACGACGACGAGGAAGACGAAGAAGACCCGGACGACGGCCTGTACTGGAACGACGACCCGTACATCGTCAACCTGCAGCGCAATCTGATCGGCCTGAGCATCGGCTGTGTCATCGCCATCCCGATCGCCCTCGCCGTCGTGCTCTACGACATCCGCCTGGTCAGGGAACAGAACGCCCAAAAGAAGGTGATGCAGTCGACTGCCCTCGGATCGTCGGCTGCCGGATGGACGGTGTCGACCCCGCCCGAACTGTCGCTGACTCCGGCCGACGTGTTGGTCAAGAAGTACGCCTCCAAGTAGGCTGTGCCATGACCATCGTGATGAACCAATGATCCTGCAACCTGTTCTCCATGCTGTGTTTTTCGATGACTCTTTTGTATGGGAAGCTTACTAATCATGAAAGCAACCTGCAGCGAGAATGTATGTGTCCACCCACCGCCTGTATGTGCTTCTGAGCCTGTATCCCTTCTGGCTCGTGTATGCCCCAAGGAACTGCAGGTGAAATCTTGAGGGACTCTGCTAGTCAGATCCACCAGTCCGCCCCTCCTGCGCGGATCTGGCCGGCTCTTTAGAACGAAGCTGCCCTTCGTTCAGGAAGTCCATCTGATATGATCTATTAGGACCTCCCGTCCTAGGATCGATCAGCAATTGTGTCGGTTGCTCCTATGCTCCCTATTCTGAACTCCGAGAGTAGTTTACAGGAGCGTGGGGTCACGCTCAATTGGCGGTGGGAGGAGTGTGACCGGCACCTCTCCGTGCAGTGGTGCCTTCAGCCTCATCCGCATGGCACGTGAAGTTACTTCCGCGTGTCCTGCCCGCCTGGCACAGGGTCAGATGTAGCCAGATCAAACCGGTATCTCTCCATACTGGATCTAGGCCGTCGGCCCACCTGACACCGTGCGGTCTGTAAGTCCTCAGTTCACGTTGGTGATTCCGTCTAGTACGGCCGTGTCTGGCTACTAGTGTTCGGCTCCCTACTCTCTCGTATATTCCCTGCTCGTGTATTCGTGTACGATCGATCCGTCGTGGAGGTGTCCGCTAGTCGGCATAGTAAACTGTGTACGTTACTATTGTCCGGCTATTGGGACCGCGCAGTGAGTGATTGGTACCTGCAGAGACCCGTGTAGGCTCCCCTACCCGTGCAGGGAGTGGAAGTCACATTCGCCAGGAGACCAAGGCTGGATGAATAATGGGCCAAATCACACTCGTCCCATCCCCAAACCTAACCAACCAACCATGGAGTCCATCTTCGACTTGCACTTCCACCACGGCGCAACGACCTCGATCGAAGCCATTGCGGGGGAGCAAGCAATGTCGAATGCGGACGCCTGTTTACTTTTTAAATTCAACAAAACAAAACGCACAAGTCAGAAAAAACTGATAAACGCAAAACTCCTACAACGAAATTTCGAAAATCCTGAAAGTCAGCAAAACCCACGGGAGACAATGCCACAGACAAGAACCGATTCGATCCATCGTACTCGTCATTGGCCGCCTTAAGTATTCACTAACGATCAACGCAACACCTTAGAAATAGCAACACATTCCAAACGCCGTTACACCATAAAAACCACACCCCCTCCTAAAAGCACCACGGAGGTCGATCAGTTCGATTGACCCCCAGATTCTCTGGCTCACCTGCACAAGTGGAATACCATCCGCGACCCCCCCCCCCCTGACGCCAGCGCCGCCACCAACCAAGCCGCATCACCGTGGATAAGAACACATCCAACTGAAATAAGGAACACGAATGAACTAAAAAGAGCTTAGCAAGTCAGTTGGCAGTCAATAAAAACATTGAAAATGTGATTAATACAAGAAAATAAGGGCCACTCAAGAATTCAGGTCGGGCGGCGAAGCGTAGTGAGCTTGCTCCAACTCGCCACCACCCCCTGCCGCCCCCACATCCATGGTGGCGTGACGAGACAGTTCCTCGAACGCTTGTTCCAGGCAACGATGCAAGTCGGCGTACGACACGATCAATACGTTCTGTTGATCTCGCGACGACAGCATCACTTTCTCCGCCACCCCGGCGTCCAACTGAAAACACAAACAATTCGTTTCACATCGCAACCAAGACTGAAACCATATTTTACACACCGCCACCATCCGGCAGGAGTGTGTAAAATATAGTTTCAGCTGCCCTGACTCACCTTGTTCAGGCACTGCACGACATGAGCCAAATCCAACCACGGCCGACCATCTTCAGTCACCTGATGAAACAGGTAGTCCCGGAACAATTTCAACAGGTATCGATCACCCGTTTCCGACCATTGAGTATCCATCGCGTGCCTAAAAGACACCCATTCGTGGTCCCGGACTTGCTAATTAGGCGCGCCCACACTGGACACGGACGAACTGACGGTGCCCAATAACCACATCCCTGCTCACACTACTAATCCACAGACACCCAAAACATTAGCTTTGAGAGGGATTCGAACCCCCTCCATCAAGAGTCTCATGGGCCACCAGGACGGGGCCTCTAATCACCACCCAACTTAGCCCGGCATCGCGCGCAGTCAGACGCCCCGAAAAACACTTCTTACTCGGGTCTCTCGTTCACCGAACCCAATTTACAAAGCAGACGGAACAGTCGGCCATTGTCCGCTTCCTGAAACAAACAATTTTCATTGCTCGGCCCATTACAAAGGAGTTCAGTCCCTCGATTCTTTGCCTGCTGCAACACGCTGCATAGTCCCCAACTGGAGAAGGTACCAAAAACACGTTCCTGCCTCGACCCACAGCCCGTGCCAGTGTTATACACTCACCTTCGTCATCTCATTCTCCAATATATCGATACGATTTTGTGCCGTTTCTAACTGAGTGTAAAATCGAGCACCAATCATGGGCATGACATCGTTCACGTTCCGTATTCTCTGAGGCGTCACCAAGTACCTGAAAACTACATTTTTTCAAAACTAGGTCCCCGACACCAATAAATCTTGAAAATCCGTCCAGCCGCCCAACATGTGCCCGGATGTTCTAACAACGCTTGCTTCCCGGACCCCTTCGGGATGAGCCAGCGTTCAATCCCGCATTCCAAATAGGATTGGAAGAACACACTCGAATCGACACAGATTACTTACAAAATTAAATTCTTCAAATCAGGCGAATAATGACGGGCCACGAATTCCATCGAACTCTGCCATTGATTCTGTTGCAAGGCCGCCATGGCGTTGTTGCACGCCAACGCCAGAACAACGCGACCAAAGTTCAACAGATCTTCTTGCTGTAACAGAATTTCACATCTCACCATCCGAAACCTAGCCCCTGGGGAGGAGGGGTCTGATATTTCTCACTTGACCGAACACTGCTCAGCCTGAGCCTTGCCATTGTACTGCATGCACTCGGTTTGGAGGCAGCAATATGCATAAGACAGGGGAGGTCTCACTGTCGCGGATTGGAGAGCAACCGCGAGTGATGTAAAGAAGGACGATAGATGACACTTTACACCCGCTAGGCCGGTTATCATGTTAGGACGTAAGAACAAGGTTTTTCGCTTTACTGTCATAGTGTACGGTCGGTTCGAAAGAATTCTATTTATATAAACGCTAGTGTCCTAACGCATACGCCGCCAACAAGGCACGCGTCCGTCAACGGCTACCGATTCGCGACACTCACGCGGCCTTACCGTCCCCACTTTCTAGCTGGGAGGTCGGTCCTAGAAAGGGCAGGGCTCCACTTTCTAGGCAGTGTCTTGGACTACGCACCTCCGTGACCAGGTATTGGACTCACGTCTAAGGCGGGTCTGTCAGAAACCGGCCAAGTTTCACCTTAATACAAAATGGCCGTTTGGGCGACCTTAGGCGGGGTCACATAGGCCCCCATTTTCGGACGCTGCTTGCTCTTCCGACCCCCTCAACTCACGCCAATGCAATCTCCACCACCTCACCTGATAATGCTGCATCATATTCGGCTGTTGAATCTGATCAAAATTCAGCAAATCGAATAGACCGCAACAATTGATCAATAATCTCGATTTGCCCACCACCAATATTTTGGAAGGTTCGATTGTGCGAGCGGCGAGTCCCATCGAATGAATTTGACGCAAGGCCGAACTCAGTTGTATCACGTAGCACCAGATGAAGGCCTCGGGTAACAAACCAAGCCCCCCATTCACCGCCTGCATGCCACTCGTCGATGGCCCGCTCGCGTTTCGAACACCTGCAAACACCCTCACTCACCATCCCTGCTCCCCCCGTCCTCGCATTACCTTTGGGAGTCACCAGCCGAGGCTGCCTGTGCTGCGATTCCATCTCGTCCAAACCATTCGAACATGCCGACAGTCGATTGAAATGTTTCGATTTCATTGTTTCCGCCGTCGGATAATAATCGTACACAAATACAACAGCTTAAACAATTTTAACATTTTCAACCAAAAAATTAATTTTTTCCCCCACCCACACTTACAACTGTCGCCGAACGCTTTTGTCGTAAAAACTTCACGGATTTGAATCACGTTGGAATGCTGTAATTTTTTCCACGCTTCAATAACCGTCAAACAACGCATATTGGTCAGACGATAATCTGAAAAATCAATGACTGTTAATTACACCCCAGAACCAATTATCGTGCCCAATCAGGGGGGGTCACTCCAAACGTGTCGGCCAATTTGAAATTCCCGCGCTTTGCCAAAGGAATTACGGACAAGTCAAAGTACTTATCTAATCCCACCTATTATCTTTTCGAGTCATTTTCTCAACATTGCGCGCATGAAAAAGAATAAAATTTGAAATTTGCACACGCTTACAATCATGGAATCTACTGTCAGAATCTCTTCCTCAAATTTCAATTTAACCACTAAAATGCATTTCGTCTTCAAACTTTCATTATCATAGTTTTTAGAGCATAATTTTGCTTATTCTCCAAGCGAACGAGGATGCATTTTTCAATTCAACCTACACTAGGTTCGTTATTTTCCAATTACCCTTGCCCGCTTACTATGTATTCGACGAAGGCAATAAGCGAGCCCGTTTTTTGTACTATTGGCTTTGTACACGCTGGTCACCACACCAAAATAACCCGGTCTATCCGGCATCATTCCGATCGACGGACTTTCCAACGGTACTAATCGATGATAACAATCAACTTCTCGAGGTAAATCTGCAAAAAACCCTCCTTAAAATCTCTAAATTTCAAGAAACTTGAAAAATCTTACCAGGAAACGTTTCCGGGTCCACTTGAGCCATACAAAGTAATTGCCGATGCATCAAATCCTGAAAAAATATTGCAATTATTATCAATCGCCTGCTCATCCGCTTTCTGGCGTGATCTACTCAAGTATGGGCAAGGTCGGCTGGGTTAGAGGGGGGAGGAGGGGGGAGGTAGAGATCCGATCAGATCGCCTAAGCCTGATCTGATCGCGTGTGAGACAGGTCAGGTAGGGTCGAGTCGAGTCGAGTGAGTGAGTTGTATGACTGTTTACATAGAGTACTGTAGGCTGGCTGGACAATTGGCCTTTGCTTAGAGGCCAAGGCTGGACCTGAGGTGGGGGGCCCTCGCCCATATTTCGATCTACTCTCTGTCGGAGGAGAGAGATTCAAGGATATTTTGGCGGGAATTCAAAATCTCGATCGATGTATTGAGCCTGCTCATCTGCTGTTGGCAGTCAGGAGGGAGGGGAGGGATTCAAAGATATTTTGGCGGGAATTCAAAATCCTGATCAGTCAATCACGAACGTACCATCTTGATTTCATTTGGTGCAAAATACGACACGAATCCCATGCCGGATTGGGGTTTGAAATGACCAACGTTGGCCAATGGTCCATTGTACGCGTAATAATCTGGCAGTACCTGAAATTGGGAAAAAATGACATCAAAATCGTCTGAATTCGACATTTTTAAACTTTTTGTAAACTTCTTCTAAACTTATATTTTCTTAAATCTCCTTTGAAAAGAATATTTTCAAGAGAATCACATAAGAAAAAGATGCTCTTCAATTTCTTCAGAGAATTTCAAAGTTTCTGAAAATTCTGATTTGAACAGAATCTCAAAAAGTTCTTTTCAAAAGAAATTCAAGAAAAATCTTTGATTTTTCCGAAATAGTGTATTTTTTTAAAGAAATTCTTGAGCATTTCATAAAAGATTCAAGACTTTTAAAAAATCAGTGTTTTTGTCAGAAAATCTTCACGAGCTCATCTAGCGGACCAGGCCAGGATTTGCTCGGCATTCCCAAAGGAAGGGGGTTTCGCCTGCACTGATTCCCAATATTTTACTTACGATTGTCGATTCGGTATTTTCCTCGACCACGCCCTGCTCCTCGTGTCCTTGTGCTCCCTGAGCGTACGGCGCCTGATGGGAATCGATTGGTGGCGTATTGAAGAAATATGTCGTCCCGCCGATTGATTCCTACAAAAATTGATTTTTCACTATCCTACTACCAAAAATCACTCCATTTCACCACAGCTATGTTCGATCCGGTTCCTCCCGAATTGTACGCAGCAACGGGCGATTTGGAAATTTTTCGACGCAATCCACAAACTTGATTCATCGAAGATACTGGCGCCACCGAATTGGGCGGTGTTGGCAAACTGCCAGCATTGAAATCTAAAAGAAAACAATCAAAATTTGCTGGAAAAACCCGAATTTGAAGTGAATATTCGTTTACCATTGGCGGCATAATGATGCAGCATATTGGCAGAGCCATCGAACGAATTGAAAGCTGGCGAACTAGCACTATGGCCCAAATGCAAAGCAGCCGCGTCGAATGGATGCGATGGAATCTAGCCAAGTCAAAAAGCACTATTTTTAAAATCAAAAAGAAACAAAAGCATTTTATCACTTGCTGCATCCTCGATTGAAATTCGTGATCGCCTCGTATATTCATAGCTTGAGCGAATTTATGCTCCAATGAATGAGGAAGAGAATTTTTCGTGGTATTAAAGGGCGTGACTTGAGGAAATTGTTGTTTCGATGAAGATGGTTGAAATGCGTTGGCGTAGGGCGACATAACCGAAGCGAACTGGCCGGGCGACGAAGGCGAGGTGGCCATATTTGCTTGAGCATCCGTCGACGAATGACTCGATTTCCGTGACACTTGCGTCGGTTGCATATAAGCGAATAAACGCGATCCAGCTGGAAAATTCTCATTATTTGAAGCAGCCATCGTAGAATTACTGATCGGCGACCGCGCAACCGAATCGGCCGACGTGCCCAAATTCGAATTATTCGAAGTAGAAAAAGCTTTGAATAAGGGATCTTGCGATAACGAGCCTACACCCAAGCAAAAGCAAAGCCTTGTACTAGCAACTAAAAGCAGGGGTCACCCAGACCTTCCTTGGAAAACTGCCTAAAATTTAAATTTTCTAGACAAACAGAGCGCAAAGGGAATTCTAAGAAAGCAAAAAAGCCGGCAGTATTTTTTAAAATCTGGAACCGATATAACAGCAAAATTCAGACAAAACAGTCTACCTCGAAGCGGTTATGGGTCCAGCTTACCTATCGACATTTCGGACGCGGCAAATCACTAAATACCAAATCGATCACAATCGCACGGCCGTTTTTTATCGTTTTTCATAATCGATTCGAGAAAGCTGAAAAATCTTAGGTACGGCTACTCCGCATAAGTACTGGCTGATTTTATCAAGATGCGTCATGTTTTACGAGCCAAAAACATATTTCAAAAAGAGATTTTCAATTCACTATAGAGACCTAAATTTTGGACATCTTGTGCTCGTTTTTTTTTCCAACACAACTCTCCTTTCTTGGAGAGAAAACAGCCGTTTCTCCCCAACTCCTTCGCCAGCCCAAACAAAAACCACGACACGCACGCGCATGGATGGAAGAAAACCCACGCGGTTACAGTAAGCCGGGAGCACCGCGTAAATGATGCGCAGGTACGCAGAGCAGTACCCTAAAGCGCGCCAATTCAAAAACAAATTAAACTTACAGATCCGGTTGCAACACTCGGCACCCAGTCAAATACACAAGACAAAAAACATATTTTACCTCTTTTCCAATTCTACACACCAATTTCCCTGTTCATAAAACGTCTGTTTAACAAGACATTCATTCATACTCGTACATAATCTTTCCAATTCGCCTTCTTTAAAAACGTGGTAAAACCTCAATAATCTATCCGATTCCTCTTCGTTGTGCCCTTTCTTTTTCGAATTGCGTGTCCACGGCACCAATAAGTCCTGGGCCACGAACTGAGTCCCATTCTCGTGCACTGGAAGCGAGGTCTCGCCATCGATGCTCACTCGTTCAAGCACTCGACCATTCTTATCAGACGATTCCCCCACTGCGTTCGACGTGTTTTTCAAATAAAAGGACGTTTCACCCTTTCTCGATTGTTCAAATGCCCAGACATAGATCAGGGCTCGACCACCGGGTCGCAAGAGACAGAGTAGATCTCGAATGGCTCGTTGACGACGTTCCTGAAAAGATATTACAAGTTAGTCCTGAAAATCGTCCATATTACATCCTAGCCACACACTGGGAAAAGGCGGGAATTCAAACTTTGTTAGAAGGTGCGATTTTTACAAAAACGTTTGCCAGGATCGTCATAAAAGTTAGGAAAATTCCCGCAAATGATCGCGACGCTTTGAGGACTAGTCTCCGTTATTCGATCGGTTTTCAGTACTTTTTGACGTCCAAACAGCGAACAGCAGGGGTAACATCTCCTGGAAGAGCACCTCACTCACCTCAGTCGCCAAGTGATGGATGACTGCGATGGACAAGACAGCATCGAAACGTCCTTCGGCCACTGGCAACGATAAACAATCGGCTGCAAACACAGCGTAACCTTTTGCGTTGCAAATTCGGCACAGTTCCACACTTCGATCGCAGCCCATCTAAACACATAAACAATACCTACTACAAACTGGGACTGAGTCCCCGCAGGACTGACCCACAGTCCCGGCCTGTGGACCCTGCCTGTAGTCCCCAAACGCCTCTGTGACTGAATACACACAAAAAAGACACAACCCTTGGCATGACACAGACCCAAACTGCGTACACCCTGCAAACATGCCCGGGATAACACATACTTTGATCAATCGATCGGGCACCAAATATTTCCCATTCCCGCATCCAACGTCCAACACCAGCGAATAAGGGGCCAAACTGAACAGAAACCGTTTCACACCCGTCCATTGAGAATGTCTCGTATGGTCGAAATGGCTAGCTATGTTTTCGTAAACCTAAATTTCTCTATTTTTTGAATCCATTTTCTGTTTTGATCGTTTTGAATGAACAAAAAGTCACTCACATCTTTCACAAAAGTTCCTTCTAAAAGTAATACACCTTGATTCATATTAAGCAAACGCTTTTGCTAAAATGTTTCGAAAATTGATATCAATCAAAGTTTCCTAAATTCCATACCATTTCGACGAAATTTCTAAAATTCCCGCTCCTAGCAGACAATTTTTTGGACATCCATTTCCCTTTGCGCACTTTGCGGTGGAGTGTGCGCCAGGAGTACTATCGGTCGCCTTTAAATTATCGCACGGATTTTCTGGAAAAAGAAAGAAGAATTTTCTGAAATCGACTTTTCTTCTACCCGTTAATAAACTAAATCTTTTTTTATATTTTTTTGAAACTATTGGATGGCCGAAGCTGGTTATAATAATCGGGGAGGAGCAAACCATTCTTGGTAAGATTTGGGAGGCTGGATTAAAAAGGAATGAAGAGAAAAGGAGTGCGAGAAAAGGAATGAAAGTTTTCCGATGCCTATGGGGTCATTTTAATTATTTGTAGCGCTTATTTGATTCGGATCTAAAATTTTGCTACGTCTATGTGTCTGCCATGGAAGCCTGGCTGTAGATTCCCGTTTTTGGTAACGAAGTCCGTGTTTATTTGAGATGTGCTGATTGTGTATTTAGACAGGCTGTATTCTTGGTTCGTGAAAATTATCAGCGGAGATCTCTGCTTTCGCAAGACCTCATATGCTATAGAAATACACGATATACCGTTTTGCAGGTCTGGTGGCGGGCGAAATCGTCGAGGCGGTGGCGGTGGAGGCGGCGTTGGTCACAAACCGTTTCCTACCGAACCACCCTACACAGCCTTCGTGGGAAACTTGCCTCCGAGTACTATTCAAGGAGATATCGATGATATTTTCAGGAATCTTCGAGTAAGTGCCGAGAATTTTCGGGATTTGGGTAACAGTTTCTTGATGATTTAATTTTAGGTACGAAGTGTGCGATTGGTTCGTGATCGAGAGACTGATAAATTCAAAGGTGAGTAGAATGAGCGATAGACCTCATTTCGAATTTTAAGTTCCCGCTTAGGCTGCTCATGACAATTCATCAAGGATTCGGTAGATCTTATGCAAATTTTGGCTGATTTGATAATGATCGATATTTATAACTAAATTTATCGAGGATAAAAACATGCGAGACTTTGCCTTCATAGTATTAGAAAATGAATTTAAAAAATACACTCACCCTCGATAATTCGAATCGATAAATCTGTTGACCACGTGTCAAATTGTCATAAGCAGTCGAGCTATCGTAATTGCGGGAATTTAATGAGCCGCAGTGGCTCAGTTGGTCGAGGCGTTGGTCAGCAACCCTGACCAGGAGTCCGCATTTCCGGGGGCTGCATGGGCGCAACCCCCAAAAATTGCGCGAATTCAGGTTTTTGCACGCACTTAAATGGTCTATCGAGCTTTTTTCAGGGTACTGCTACGTGGAATTCGATGATCCTGAATCGTTGCGGCAGGCGCTCGCGTTTAATGGAGCGGTAAGTAGACGTCCCGGGTGCCAAAGTGGAATTTGCTTCCCTGGAAATGAAAGTGTGTACCAGAATCTGTCCAGCTGGATGAATTTGGACGCTGCCAGTCATTTGCGGGAAGTTTGCCAATTTTATGCCTTCTGGGGAGTTCTATGCAAGGACTCGTCCCAGGGTCACATTCTGACCGTGGCGAGTGGCCGATGGTCATCCTGCCAATCCTGGGTCTGAGGTCGTGTCAGCCAGCAGCCTTGACCCCGACGGGACTCGGGAACTGTAAAGTAGGATGAGGCCCCGTCCAGGGGGTCACTCGGAACTGGCGGTAGGTGGTTGAGTGGTCGATCCCGAGGCCCTGTGCATTGAGACGTGGCAGCCGCCACTGCCAAGCCACCAGTTCAAGTAAGGCTCGGGCAAGTGCACACTAGTTTTATTGCAGGTTTATGGTGATTGTCAACTGAGAATCGACATTGCCGAAGGACGGCGCGATGAAAGTCGTCGCGGCGGAGGGGGCGGTGGTAGTCGTGGTGGCCGCGGTGGTGGTTTCGAAGGACGTGGAGGTGGTCGCGGTGGTGGCGAGTTCAGTGGCGGCGGGGGTGGCTATCGGCACGAACGAGGCGGTGGTGGACGGCATCGCGAAGATAGCGTTCAATCTGTAGATAGCGACAGAAGTGGTAAGAACGATCGCAAAAACTGTAACCTCGAGTGGGATTCGAACCCTCACCTTATTTTCAGGTGCTTACAGCGGCAGTGGTTTCGGCGATGATGGACGTGGTCGCCGAGGTTACGGTCATCGTGGACGAGGGCGTGGTGATCGTCAGCAAATGGGACCACCAATGGAGGAATTTAGGGAACCCGATCCAGGTACTCTGTCCATTTCTGAATTTCATCCCCGAGTTTAATTCAGTTTCTAATTTTAGAAGACGCAGCTAGGCGACCGCGATTGAATTTGAAGCCCCGTTCGGTGGCCGATCCAGTTAATCAATTGGCCGAGGGTGTTCAGAGGTCAAAAATATTCGGCGATGCTAAACCACGCGAAGAGCAAGAAGGCGAGCAAGGGAAATCGAGCGTGGCCTCGTCGTCGAACGCGCAAGAATAGAGTGGACTGGACAAGGAACAAGCACGTCTTCGGTATGTCCATCTACAGTGTGGATTATTTTCAAATCTTCTCTTTTTTCAATCGAATTTGTGATTTTTTTCAAATTTTCAGCCCAACTTGGGATGTCTTTTTGAGGTTTGTGCTCAGCGTATTATCTAAATTTATTATGTTATGGGTTCTGTTTTCTCGTGGTTGCTCGTTTTTCGGTGGGTTAATGATTTTCCAGATGTTATTATTTGCACATTGCGTGATACGATGGACGTCAGTGGAAATTTTCTGGGTGAGATGGGAAGAAAATAAAAGTTTCTATGAAAGTTTCTTCGTCTTTGAATTAGCTGCTAAAAACAGCTTGTTAATATTTCGGAATTGATTTTATTTTTTTGTTGAAAATTTATTCAAGTTTTTAGCGAGCGCGTTATGAATAAGACAGCGATAGAAGAGAGATTGAACGAAAAATTATCGCCGGATTTCTTGGTAAGTTTTTTTTATTACTTAAAATCAGATTTCGTACTTAAAAAAATCAAATTTCGCGGCTTTTCGTCGTAAGTTGACGTGAAGTCTGCTTGAAGCGGGAGGACGCACAGCGCAGAATTTACATTTCCCGCTGCCTGCAAACTGCTTACGACAATTTTACGTAGATGAAAAGCTTCTCTTGAAAGCTTGTGCGCAGTACGTCCTGCTTTTTTAAACAGTAGCAACGAAGTCTGGCCATTTTTTTAAAAGGAAACTGTGAAAACTGCGACAGAATTCGTGTCAATTTTTCTAGCTCACAAATTAATGTAAAATTGCCATAAGCGGGGAATTCAAATCTGGCACCTGTCTACTTAGGTTCACAAAAAACGCAGAAAAACCGCGAAATATAAAAAAATTTGAAATTGTTTAAATTGAGAGATGTTCAATTCTGTTCTGCAAATCAAATAATTTCTGACTCCGACCCTGTACTTCGATATTTCTTATGGAAACTGAATTCATCAGTTCTTCAAAAAAACGAAATTTTCAACATTTTTCTCGAGTTTCAAAAATATCTTGATTTAAAAAAGTTTTTTTTAAAGGAAGTCCACGATACTTCGGATGGTTGTGGATTTAAATTTGGTGTTTTAGTCGTTTCAAAATTATTTACCGGCAAGCCATTAATTGAACGTCACAGGTAAGCAACTGTTTTTTTTTGTAATATTCCCACTTTATTTCGTTTTTTCTTTAAAGAATGGTAAACGATGCATTAAGCGAGGAAATGAAATCAATCCACGCCCTGACCATAAAGACATACACACCCGAACAATGGGTTATGCAAAAAATTAAATAGAATTGATTTCTTCTCCTTTTTTACATTGACCAGCGCCGGTGCTCAGTAGCGCTTTTGTTGAATTTCGCCTTTGATACACTCGTTTTCACCCTGTCATTCCCGTCAGTGCCGTGCTGTACTAATGACGGTGTTCACGTAAAATGCTTTAATTGAATTATCAGGGAGTTCAGATCAGAAATTTTAGATTTCGTTTTGATTTTTGGATCCAGTCCGACTCGATTGAAGAGTCCATTGGATTGATTGACTTCACAGGGCACGAAATTTGAGTCAAATGAGGCATAGTTTATCGACGCCACCAAGAAGCCTTCGTAAGCGCGCAAAAGAGTACAGCCAAAAAATACATGATGAATCGAACGATATCTAGACAAATTATAAAACATCTGAGCCATAAAACGTACAGTTTGTATATCCGTATATGGAAAGAAAAGTGACAGCCAATACGTCCTATCGATTAGGGGCAAATCAAAGACGCAGCGCTGCCAGCGCGCTCAACTCAACCACGCCCAGCACGCAATACCGTCAAGTTCGTTGTCCACATGCCCCCAAAAACGGGACCGAGAGCATGGCAATACTCGGACGGGTCACCTCACTAAAATAAGTACCCTAATCCCATACAAAACACGCCCAAAAAACTATCATATGTACACAAACAAAACGCAGCACCACAGAATTTGTTGATGGAAAACAGTCATCCTAGTCCCGAAAACTAAGCCTCGCCATGTTTGACCCCATGATAAGTAACTGCAGCGCACTCCCCTCGCCCCGCCTCGAGGTCTCCAACAGAGTCGAAGGAGGAAAACCAGTGTTGACAATGCACTCAGGAAGACAAGACGGGAGCCTCGTCTACGGCACAAACGAATGCACGCTACTCGAAGGCGTGATTTCGCCCGCCCCGCCATCGCCGCCACTCGTTTCGGGCATGGGCAACGTGGAGGGCGAGGTTAGTGCCATCAGCGAGAATCCCAGCCTCGTACTCTCATCGTCGAACGATTCCACTTCCTGCGATTGACGCTGTTGCAGCTGCCGAATCCGTTCCCCCCGTTCCCGATCGTATTGCGCCGATTCCTGGTCCATCTTCAACAAACAATACTTCATAAGCACGGCATCCTCGGACAGGGTTCTCGTTCGCATTCTTGACCAAAACCCGAACCCCTGGGCCTGGTCGAGTGTCCCCCTCAGATGCTATCAGTCCCACAAACGAGTCTGAATTCTGTATTTTTGCAACATTCGAGTCCCCCCTGGACCACGAAACCAACAAAACTTGCTTACCTTTTGTTCCAAAATAGCGCATCTTAGACTAACTTTTTCTTCCAATTGTTTCTTCTCTCGATCCTGTTGTTGCTCCATTTGCATTCGTTGCTTGCTCTGATATGCGATCAGCATTTCCAACTCTTCTCCCAAACGTTGTTTCAGAGTCCTCGCTTCCTCTTCCTGCCACGTCTCCAGTTTCACCTACAACAAATCGACCTGAAACCTCGTCCAGTCTCCGCTTCACCCCAGATTCTACTCTAGACGCTGGATTACAACTGTGAAACCTCGCCCAGTCCCCAATTTTACCTAAATGCTGGATAGCAACTGTCATTCGAGCACTAGCCAAACCTGCTTACCGTTTGTTTTTCCATCATTTCGCCAATCGTGGCTTCGTATTGATCAGCCAACAAGGCCAACTTCCGTTTCTGTTCCTCCTTCAATCTGGCCATAACATCGCGATGTTCATCCTTCGGCAACTGTTGCATCAATTGCATTTTTAATAGTTTATACTGTCTTGTCTGAGTTTTCACAGCTTGTCGAAACTGTTGCCGTATTTGTAATTCTTTTTGCTACAAAAATGCCAAAACTACTGTACCTTTAGCTAAAACAATAAAAATTTCTCCTCACCTTCAAATCTTTTGGTTGTTGTTTCGCTTGTAGAGCGTGCCTTTTTCTCAAATCGTCCTGCGCTCGCCGAGTATAATCTTGTTGATTTTGTAATTCGCTGGCGTGTTGTCGTTGCAAATGAGTTGCCCGAAGTTGTTGCATACTTTGCAAATGTCTCGTCTCAAAATCTTGAGTTTGTTCGTGTTGACGTCGAAGTAAATTATGCGCCAATTCTAACTGACGACCACGCACGCCGAGTTCCTGCAAAAACCAAGCTCTTCATTTCACCTTTGCATGTTTCTGCACGTTTTTTTGGGACCTTCAGGCATAATAGTGCAGAAACACGGTAAAATTGAGTTGAGCCCAGAGGAGCCTCCCAAATCCCCAGACTCACCTCTCGTAAAAGATCTTGTTCCAATTGATGATATTGCAATACTCGACGCCGTTTTAATTTGCGCACTTCCAAGTCCAAATAGGATTGATGATCTTTGACCAGCCGTTCTTGCGCTTCGCTCATTTGCGAGCGAAGAGTTTGTTTCGAATCGTGCATATTTTGATCGACTACACTGCGAGGACTGTTTTCATTTTTAAGCTCCTAAACCAACGAAAAAATATCAATTCTATAATCGATTGTAAATTATCAAATACAAACCTGTTTTAGACGGTCTTTCGTCTGTTTATATTCCTTCTTTTGCAAAATCAAAAAATTCTTTAACTCTTGTTCTTGCTGTCGAGTAATCCGCTTTCGTAAAGTCCGTTCCATTTCATCGTTAGCTCGTCTCTAAAAAAAACCCCAACTCATTTTTATTTGTTTGGCCATTCATTTTTCAAGTCCAAATTTCTGATACACTTGGCCTACAGTATATAAACAGCCTCAAAATTTGACTTCCCCATTTCAAATGGCCATTTAATACTGTCCCATGGTCTCATTTAGCGTGGCCCCTAAATGGGGCCAAATTGGACCAAATGACCATATAAAAATGAGCCAAATTTTCAAGTCGTCTTGCTCCTCCTTACTCTCTTCTCAAGCTCTTGTTGATGAGTTTGATGCAATCGTTCAATTTCCTTCTGAAACTGTTGCAATAATTGATCATATTCTCGGTCCAATTTTAATTTCAAATTCTCCATCTCGTTGTGACATTTTTCTTCCAACTAAATTTTTAAAAATTACTCAAACTTTTGCTCCGATTTCTAAAACAAAATTTCAAACCTGTTTCAATTCTTTCTGATGTTGTTTTCTCATTCGTTTATAACCCGACATTTGTTCGTACATTTTATTCTCCGATGCGTGTTCAATTTGTTCCCGAGCGACCGCATTCGTCGTTCGTATCGTAGCGAATCTCGATCGTCTCGCCGACAGAATTTGCTCCTAAAAAACACAACGTCGTTTAACGGGCTAATTGAACAAAATGGTTAACCCGTCCGGGAGTCGAACACCCACTCCTCTCCAAGCGTCCACCCGAACCCAGCATTGAGCCACGAGCCTCAGTCACTCACCTGTGTTCCAACACACATAAAATGGTTAACACGTCCGGGAATTGAATTTCCGGCCTTCCAACATACCATGCCTCACTTGTTTCTACAACCACCATCTCGTGTCCTCATGGGCCAACGGGTACACTTCACAAAATGATTTACCCGTCCGAGAGTTCAACACACAGCCTACCCCACTGAGCCTCGAGCCTTCCATTCACTATCCACCCGCACTATCTTTGGTCCCACAAACACAAAAGGCTTACCCTGTCCGGGAGTCGAACAGTCGCCCCTCCCAAGTGCCCTCTCAGCCCACCCCACTGGGCCACTTCCCTGCCTCACTCACCTTCGATTTTGGTGGTCGTTCCAAGGAATCTTCGGCCGACGTGCTATCGCCTCCGACTTCAACGACAGTCGGACCTGGGGGGCCACGTTCATCCGATGATCCGGCCGAGCATGCGTGATTATTAACGTGGTTGGTCGAAGCAGCCGCCGCCACTTCATTGGCCACCATACTGGGCACTGGAGTCGTTTGCTTGGTGGAGGCGAACAAGGGCGATGGCGGGTGGAAATGGTGCTGAGTAACATTATTCCTATTCGCCCCCATCCCGTGACCGAGCGGAGGGGTCGACGATAATTGATTCTGTTGAAGACTTCGTAACGAATTGACCGAACTACGTTGACCGGGAAAGGAAGCTACCGAATTCGATCGCGAACTTGTGCTATCGAAATTCAGATCGTCATCCTGTAATTAATCATTCATTTTCATTTCGCACCCCGTAAACTGCAAGTGTCATCTACTCACCACACTGTCAACATCCTCGCCATCAACGCTCGACACTTCGGCCGAGCTACCCGACGGTCGTTCGTCCAAGTACATCAGCTTACGCAATTTCCTGTATTGCAGATTGTCCAAATCACGCACCACATTCTTGGTTCTTTGTATCAGCTCGAATAAAACGTTCGGTGGACGAGTTCGACTTACGAACGGATGCTAAAATATCACACGTCCGCTCTATCCGGCCACTCGTAGGGAACAGAACCCTTCAGGGACGACCCCCGTCCACTTTATGCTCACCCCAGGGTAGGGTGGCCCCTTATGGGTTCCGTCTGATTCCCTCTCTTCGCTTGCTTTGGCCCTGCTGGAACGTACCTGAAGGCACTGATCAGTTGTCATACGCTTCGACGGATCTTTCATCAAACACCCGTCAACGAATTCGTGAAAGTATGTCGTCCAATCACCATTGGTTGTCAAAGTTGGCGAATCGTTTTGAGCAATATGATACAATGCACTCATAGCATTCATGTTGAACAGCGGAGGTTTGATTTCAGCTATAATAAAATTATAAACTAGGTTTTCATTCAAATTTTTCATTTTTTCAAACAGACTTTCATTCACTTCGAAAAATTTCAA
Source organism: Mesodorylaimus sp. YZB2_4 (assembly GCA_030248295.1). Taxonomy (NCBI): domain Eukaryota; kingdom Metazoa; phylum Nematoda; class Enoplea; order Dorylaimida; family Dorylaimidae; genus Mesodorylaimus; species Mesodorylaimus sp. YZB2_4. Next base: position 579,886 of record JASANH010000735.1, read on the forward strand.
ACTTACCTAATTCTATGCAAGTAATTCCTAAAGACCATACGTCAGCTTGGAAATCGTATTGGCCTTCGTCCATGGCTAATATTACTTCGGGTGCCCTGAACACAATCCCACTCTTATGACTATTAAACCCCCCCCCCCCCCCAGACGTGCCCTTTACTTACATCCAGTACGGCGTGCCGACGAATGACTGAGCAGGGGAGACTAGCGAGGCACTGCCAAAGTCGGCTAAAAAAACAAAATGTAATGAAACTTTTCCCGAAAAATTTTTAGAAATTTAAAAAAGTACCTAATTTAACCGTTCCTTGATCCGTAAGCAAAATATTTCCGGCCTTCACGTCCCGATGTATTCGATTGAGGGTATGTAAATAAATTAAACCGTAAAGTACTTCTTGACACATGGCCGCAATTTCCACTTCCCGTAACGGTTTTTTATGAACTGAAATAAAAGAGCTTTTATGAGATTGGACGATAGAACTAGCGACAAATAAGACAAACCTTCGATAATATCCGCCGCCGAACCCACGCAATATTCCATAACTAACTGAAATATGAGACGCGAGTCGATAAAGTCGAGCCATAAATGGGATTACGAGGGACACTTACCCAACAAGTATGCTCTTTCAAGAAACACCCTTTATATTCCACGATATGCGTGTGCGACAACTGTCGAAGAAATCGAACTTCTTTTAGAATATCCGACCATTTCTATAAAAAAAATCATTTGCAAAGGATTAGAAAATGCTAAAATCGAACCAAGTTTTACTTCAGCCGATTGTTTGCCAGCGTACGACATTTTTTTGACGGCCACGCATTCTTGAGAAACCGAATCCATGGCCTGGAAAAAACTCAATTGTATGAGAGAGATTCAAAAAAGTCAATTAAACATACGAAATAAACAGCGCCGAAACTTCCATGGCCGATTTCTCGTAAATCGGTGAATCGCTTTTCCGGATCTTCCGTAGAAAATAATGAGGCCACATCGGGATCTTTCAAACTGCCTGGTTTCACTGACGTGGCCGGCATTGTACGGCACGAATTGATGCGCGATCATAAAATACGAATCGATTCTGGCCCCCGATTTCCTTTCTAAATGGTATATGATCGATTTCAGAAACGTTCAAAGTTTGATTTCAACGAACAATGCGTCCTAATTCCTCGTCCTCGTCATGCCAAATGATTAAAATGAAACTTTTATAAATCGAGCGATTCCTTTGAAATACTTTTCCGATTAGACAGCGCGTTATATTTTCTATTTTTCAGTTGTTCCCAGAAATGGTTACCTTCCAAAAATGGAAACCATGCTAAGCACATTCCTCACGAGGCTCGCGCACACTCCCCGACTTCAGCCTGATATGATTGTCATAAGCAGCGTTATTTAAGCGCGAAATTCAAAAGGTCATTTGCCAACTTTAGCATATCTAATCGTAAGTGCCTTGTTTTCAGGCTCGATGATTCAAGGTGCATTTTCCTGTAATGTAGAGTAAAGTGCATGTATCTTGTCATTATACTAGAGAGGCTGGGTTAGATCATGCTGAGCACGTCTTGGCCATCGATTTTATGCCTGACAAGTCGACGCCAGTGAAATCCTTGGCTCAGCATGGGCTATCTAGGGCTAGTCAGCCCACGGACACTTCGCGGCCGCACACCAAGAGGGTCGTGTAGGAGAGAAGAGGGGTTCTGACGGCCCCAAGGCCAAAGTGCTGACAGAGCCCAAGCCAAACTGGACACTCGCTCTCGATCTCGCGCCCAACTTCGGAGAGGCAGTCACTGACAGGCTTGAGAGACTAGTCCACGCCCAGCACTGTTCTGACAGGATCGTTCACTAAGCCAGGCCAGTCCCAGACTTCGGACAAGACCGCAGACTTTTGAGAGTCCTGGACAATGCTGGTTCAGTTTGGTCACTCGTGGTCCCTCTACCACGAAGACTGACCTGTCGCCAAGTTGTAAACTGACTTAACAGGCCACTCCTGTCTGGTTCCCCTCAGTGTTAGCATGTGTAGCCAGCGCACCCAGGCGGCGGGAGATAGTCGAGACCTAGGTCTCTTAGGGAGGCAAATTAGTCTCGCGACTATACAGTACATGCCCTAGAAACATCAACCGGAGAGGCTGACGTCTCCCAGCCAGGGGAGGTATCCATCTCCCAACCGCCAGGGATACTGGTTTCAGAACACCCTAAACTTAGCACCATGGTGTAAGATAGGACGTGTTATCTGCTAGCAACAACGCCCCCTACTGTGCGCATTCCACGCCCGCCATCCAGTCCCGCAGTGCTTGTGTTATTACGATGTTGCACCAGAGGACGTCACATCGTGCCAGCAGCAGCAGAGTGCGCAACTGACTCGAAGACGAGCAGTGTTCTCGCTGATAGTCGTCTCTTGCACTTCTGCCAGGCCATGTCTCTGCTTGAAGTAAACTGGGCGACGGATCGATTGGCCTTGTACAAAGGCCTGGAATTGGAGAACAGAGATGAGACCCTTCCAGTCCGACATATGCTCTGGTATTTGATGAGTGGCAAAATCAAGCAAGGCCATGTTTATGTCGATCAATGGCCCTCATTCAAGCACGTTTGCTGCCTCCATTCCACTCATTTCTATTCGGCCAATGATCGAGATTTCGTGGTTTTATGCTCGACTGAAATCAATGATTTTGTCTCCTTCTTGTCGGCAGTGGCCAAGCAACGGCAGTGGGAGTACAGGGACGGGGTCATAGTGGCTTATGTCCAAGAGCATTTGGCGGATTTGGCTGCACAATTCCTTCGCCCGGGGGCCAATCACGGCTCGATCTGGGTGTCCCAGCCTCTCCGTCATTACACAGCTTACGAACGCAAGAATTTCGATGAGTATGCACTCCTTTTCGAAGAGTACACGAGCAAGTTGCCGAAGGAGTTTACAATTTCAAAACTGAGACCCGACGAGGCTGGTTTGGTGGCCGAGCAATGGCCGTACCAGGTGCCCGACAAGGCGGACATGTTCGGGTGGTTGATCGACACGTTCCCATCGGTGTGCACCAGGAACAGCAAGGGTCAGCCCGTAGCCTGGGTCATATCCTACAGCTTCGGAGCCACGGGCGGAGCATACGTAGTTCCCGAACATCGAGGCAAGGGCATAACCGAAGCGCAAGCCGGGCACGTGCTGGGCAACCTGTTGCGGATGAATCCTGGACAACGATTCTTTTGGATCGTGGACGACAACATCGCCTCGTTGAAACAAGCCAAACGAACGGTCATTGATATGCGCGATACGGGTGTCATGATGAAGTGGGTGGCCTACACCACCCCTCGTGCACAAAAGGTCGCGTCTCGTTTGTGACAAGGTGGCATACTGGACGTTTGTGATTGCAACTTGCACAATGCCTTGTTCTGTCCATCATGTTGTCCATATGTGCTATTTCAAATATATGAATGAAATGCTCATCATCCGTCCCAGTGCCCTGCGCCAGGTTTCACCAACTTACAAGTCCACAAGCGACTCGAGTTTCATCAATGTCAATGATCCTTGGGTTACAAGAGCACGGACGACGACTACGAGCAATTTGGTTTCATTAACTTATAAGGTCTCTGAAAATGTGGGCGGAGGCTGGTGACTTGTAGACAGAACGAGACTCGTAGGACTTGTAGCACTGCTGGTTTCATCCATTCGCCCCGTGTATTTGCTATGGATTCCTCTCTTATAGTCTTTTGCCAGGCCAATCATGATGGCAGGGAACCGTGCTAAAAGGGCCTAACTTACCACAGCACCTTGCCCCCTCACCTTCCGAAAAATCACTGAGCTGCTGCCATTCGAATTTCGGGGCGTATGCGTGTCGCCAAGTTGTGAAACGAGCCACCTCCCAGGCTGACTCACAATCAGCAGGCCGCGCCTGTCTTATTGTTAGCATGTGACAGGCTTCGAGAATACCCCACCCTTACCCCATTACTTTACACTGTGAATGGTGCTCATGCTCACACACACTGCTCACAGTTCTGTTCAGTGTCTGCGTGCACGTGTCCGAGAATGGTGGCTAGGCGTTCGTGGTGCTTCGTCTTCTTGGCGGCTGCATCGATGTTGGTGATCGTGCTCAGTCAAGAAAACTGCTCAAAAGTGCGAGGCGCTTATGAATACGAGCCAAACAGATGCATTTCTGTTCGCTCCGACAACCGAGCTGTGCGGCGCAATATGAACAACGCCCTGAAGTACTGCCAGCGCTACACCAACAACGACCACGTGTGGAGTTTGGTCAAGCTGGATACACCGAAGAAAATTGGGGCGTTGCGCACAGCTTTTCAAAATTACGTGCCAAAAGAAGCGTCATTCTGGCTGGGTCTGGTACGAGAGAATCGTACGTGGGACGAGGGAGAAGAGTGGGACGAGCCTTCGAAGTGGAGGTGGTTGTTGGACAACACCACCTTGGCTACATCGGCCGAAATGATGATCACGAATCCATGGATCGATGGCCAACTGGTCGAAATGAGCGATGAGTGCAGTGCCCAGTGTGTCATCGCTAAGTGGATGCTCACAACGGAGAAATCGTCAGTGGAATGGTGGAATTCGATGGTGAAATGGTCCACTTCCTGTTGCGATCGTGCTGTCGATTTTAAGCTCACAGTTTGCGAATCATCACCGACGTCCATCACTCCGAGTCCGACCGCCACTGCCTCGACCGAAAACCGTTCCAGCAATCGGTCGCCTTCGGTCACCCCCTCGAACACTCAGGGTCAGCGGACCGCGGGCCAAGCGACTGTGGTCGATGCGAGGGCAGGAGGGACAGTCGGGCAGGCGGCAGGACAGGCGACGGCCACCGACTCCTCGTCCACCCTGTCCGAATGGAAGTGGGTGATCCTGGGATCGGTGCTGGGTGGTCTGTTCTTGATCGCCATCACAGTCATCATCTGCGCCATTGTCATCCTCAGTCGTCGTCTCCGTCAAGAAGAGACTACGACCAAAAGGAGCTCGAATACTCCACGCACGGCTGCCGTCGAAGCGGTCACTGAGGACGAGGAAAGCACGCTCGACAGTCTGCCTCGCTCCAAGCGCCCTTCCGCTCCAGCTACCACCTCTTCTGTTGCCTCCAACCGGGGCTACATGTACGTCAGGCTCAAGCCGAAACAGGGTGGCAGTCAGTACCTGAAAAAGATGATGGTGGCTGCCTCCAGCAGGAGCTCGGCATCCAGGTCTCCAAGGAAACTGACTAGCACGAAGTCAAAAGCCATGAAGAAGCGGTGGTGAGCAAGACGAGTGATCTGTGCTCTGGTGTGCTTGTGTGTAATGTCAACACATGTGTACCTTGAAGAAAATGAGCTTGATCATGTTGGTTTCGGGGTGGTCTGGTGGTGTGCAGTGCCTCATGTCCCCTCACACAGAGCTCACGCAAGCTTGTTTGCTTTTTTCCTGTTCTCACGCTAGAAAGTATGCCTGTCCTAAGTCGATAGGCTCCGTTTGGGATCAGTTCCGGAGCTCATCAAAACGGCTGTGTCCTGGGTTTGCCTGTCAGTCCAGCCTGTTCGCACATTGTGAAGGGGAATGATACTATGAAGATGGGTCGACTCAGAAAAATTCTTATCGCAAACTGATCAAAGCCGCAAGGGAGGTACAGTAAGAGCGTGGCCAAGCGTATCAGCTGTATATAATAAGCTGGTGGGCCTGGTCTGGCGGCCGGGCCTGGCGGTTCGGCGTCTGCCTCTCACTCCAGGTGCGCAGTTACGGGGTGTTCGACCCACAGCCTGGTAAATCATTTCGTGAACGTGTCCCCGGCCTCGAGTGCGATGTGGCAAGCCGTGATTACGGACAAGCAGTGGCCCTGTTACGGGCTGCTTCCGAATCGAACATGACCTTCTGCTGACAGCAATGCTATTAAATTCCTTGCCTAGTCCTGCGGATTTCGAGACCGTCAGCCAGGTTCTGGTTAAAGTACCCACTTCACTTGGTGACTGGTCAGATAAGTTCAAAGCAAGATCGAAACATGACAGCAGTGACGGCAAAAACTAGCCAGTCACCTCGAACTCGGGCCAGAATTGATGAGCTGCAGTACATTGACTCTCACGCCGTAGAGCTGGTCCGCCTGTTGACCCAATCAGCGTTGAGTCCCTTTTCAAATTGTTCAAACTGTCACGGGCGGCTTCCCGAGTTCCTACACCGTCCTTCCACACGTTTACTCAACAGTGGCATCTTTTCAACGTCCAACTTTGAACTAAAAGAAGGACAGGCACTCACGCTTTTGCAATAGATTGTCGCTGCCTGTTATCTCTTACATTGTCGTATGCGAAATGCAAATGCATTATGATGAAATTTATTGCATTAATTGTGTAAAGAATTCAAACTTCCGAATTCCCGCCACCATTCTTTTCACATCGAACGCCCAGGTTTGAAGTTCTGAAGCCCTTCAGTCGCAAGTCTGCTACCAGATGGGGTACCATCCCAGGCCACTCCTACAAACCCGGAAGGCAGGCCTGGGGGAACCGAAGGTGAGGACACCTAACTCTGTCCTCTGCCGGAATGAGTGGGACCACACTAGCGCCAATCACTGCTGTGCGACCCAGGCCCCGCCTTGCCGTCCCTGAAACACTCTTCAGCAAATGAGGCACTTTTGGTGGCTGTCATTAGCAGATGACGTTGAGGGACTGAAACGACCTGTGCATTTTAGCGGGGACTGTCTCTGTCGCTCCACGGGCTGGCACTGGCTGACGTGGTATTCGCACCGACCGCACCGAACACCTAAGCTTACCAAATCAGGCACCAGTGCCAACACGGACGGTACATTATTTGCCGTGTTGTATTTGCAGTCCCCTGTTGCTTTCTTGACCTTGCCTGCCCTGGGCAGATACATTATCAGACGGCCCGCTCGTCTGGCTGGCTTCGGCAAACACGAATAGAATTTGTCCAATTCTTGTTATGTCTGGTCACGATCTGCTGACCGATTTTCGCCTCCCTATTTGAACAGACTGCGGTCATCGCTGACGCAAGCCGTCTGCTCGGCCATATATAGTCCCCCGCTCGTGCCTCAAGCGTCAGTCGGAGGCGACGGTGCGTGGATCATGATTGTAATGTGCAATTTGGGGTTGAGAAAGCACGCACTCGTTCACGTCCTTCCACGCCGACTACCCGTTCGACGAGAGTGTGTATTTTGCAGAAAAATGTAGTCCGAGCCTGTGTGACAGCCGGCTCAGCAAATTGCTCGAATAGGGGCTGTAGTGAAAAGGGTGGGAATAGAAGGAAATTTTGGGCCCATTCCGTCTCCTCCTGACGTGTGTCACCATCGAGGGGGACGTTGCGACGTGACGTATACGCGATAAATGGGCGAATATGGGCACGGGCCTAGTAGGCGAATGGAAAACCGTGTCGCGCAGTCTATTCAAACCCCGCTCTCCGCCCCCAGCATCAACATTTTAACGCTTTTCAAAAACTTCTCGTTTTCCGCGTCGAATCTGGGCTCCTAGCCGTCGTTGGCCCGCCTATTATGCCTTCTGTACTTTTTGTACACAATGACTGCCCCTTCCTTCAAATTATGTGTCGACCTAGTCTGGTACGGTCTGTTTCTTAGTTCTCACCCGTTCATTTCAGTCGTGTCCACTGCAGCTGGGCTTATCACTCGGTCAGCCTTCTGTAAAGAGAGCTATCCGTTGACAGTTTGCTTTTGCTCCATTTTGTTACTGTCATGGAGTTGCTCTCTTCACAGCGGGCGCCATTCGAAAGCGAATGTGTCGAAGAAGATGTACGAGCCAGTCTGGACGGCAGTCATTCGTATACGTTAACACGAGCCCACCGACCGAACCCGACGCGCGCTTACTGTACGCCGATGCAGCACTCGTGCGGGCAAGGAATCGGGCCATCTTTGACGAATGGACTAATGTCATTAAAACGACAGTGTTGTTGGTGAAGGCAAGTACCTCGTGCTGGTGTGTTGGCAAATGGGAAATATGTGCAAGTGTTCAATTTCTGACCAATATCTGTCTGCCGATTTGAAGATCGTTCCTGGCTAGGATCACTTCCCCCTCACCCGCTGCCTGACATCACAAGGCCTTGTATACGTGCGTGCTAGCTAACACTTCCCTGACAGGCAGCGTAAAGAAGGGCTACATGCTGTAAAGTGAGTGTGAGGCGATCGAAGTCAGGAGTTCATACTGTATATGTGTGCAAGTGTCGATGATCGATTTCTGACCAATGCGAATTCGAAGATCGCTCCTGGCGAGGATCACTTTTTATCGTCACTTGCTGCCTGACTCACAAAGCCTTGTAGGCTCCAATACGTGCGTGCTAACGCGCCCCTGACAGGCAGTGTAAAATAGGACTTCACTGTAGTAAGAGAGTGTGAGGCGATCGAAGTCAGACGTTCATACAGTATTTTCCTAGTGGCCACCCACGAGAGGGCAGCTGAGACATTATCGGGCATGCATTTACTTGCAGCGTCCATGCCAATCCCATCGTAGACATCCCTTTCAACCCCAATTCGAGTCTGCACACCATCAACTACACGACAAGACATGTCACCACTCAGCCTTGCAGGCACATAGTATAGCTAGTAGACGTTCGATTTGACTCTTCTCGCTTTGAAGATAACGCGTCCTAATACGTAACGAGCCAATGATCTTTTGCCAAACCTTAAAGGCAGTCCCGGACGGCTTTCTCTGCCCTCATATTCTTGATGACGGCGGCCTGTAAGCGTTAAGGTTGGCACACTGCATCCTAATCTCATCCGATTTACCTGATCGCAAGTATCGTTTGACCAGAGGGCGACTCGGGGCGTCCTCGGCCGTGACGTACGGGTGGGGCAATGGCTGTGGTCCGCTTGTGAAATCTGCAAAAATGGAACGAGTGCATTATGGCCGGATGATAATAATTCAGTCATTTTAATGCGCACTACCCATCAATCACGGGCTAAATGTGCAAGTCACAAGGCGCGCGTCGACGACAGGCCAAGGACTAGTGTCCAGTAGTCACTAATTTGCCTATCCGACTCCAGCAGACGTCCTGTTTTGGCCTTCCATATACTAAAATTATAAACAAGGACCATAATTTGATGAAGTTCTCTCAGTTCAGGAATAAAATGATGGAAAAAGGCAATAATCTGTCCGCAGCTCCGTGATTCTTCGGTGCACCTTGCATGTAACTCAGATCTTGCATTTGTCTGTCTGCGAGCTTATCCTCAGTCGACATTTCTGCTAGGGTATTAGCCTAAAGATGCTTACGAAGAAATGCCGAGCAGATGACACGGAGTCACACGAAGGTTGTTGCGAGAGGATCACAAAGAGCCCACACCCACTAAAACTTGTGGCCTGACCGAGAATCGAACCCTGCAGCCCCGGGATGCGTGGTTCAGATATGAACGGGTGCCTCACTGCGGGCATGTGCGTCGCGACCAGAGCACCAGAGGGTGTCTGTATTGGCCCTGTCCACGATTTGCCTGGGACCCGAAGCAGTCTGAGGGCACTGGCACAAACATTTACAAAATATTCCCTGCCCTAAGCAAGAGCCAAGAATAGTAATCGAGAGCGGCTTCTCAGGGGTCGGGCATAATTCCTACGAGACCCAAAACAGCACAGCATGACCTGATCCGTGAAAATCCTGGAAGATCAATCAATGCCCGCTAATGTGACCTTCATCAGTCGTGCGGGCCATGGCGAGTGGGAGAGGATATCGATCTCCCCTGGCTGGGAGACGTCAACCACTTCGGTTGATGTTTCAGCGTCAGGTATAGTCGCAAGACTTGTCTGCTCCAGTCGTAGTTTTTGTCCCACCGACATCGATCGGTCGCATCCCCTCCCACGCCGCCAATTGGAGGGTCGCACTACCACGGTAATTTAGTGAGCAGCTGAGCTTAACCTGGGTTCGATCCCTCAAGACGGGGGTCGGTTTGGGAAAGCCACAGACCCTGGGTGACGCCTCCTCAGTCGAGTTCCGATGCCAGTGTGGGTCAGACTGGGCCGGTCAAGTGGGTTCAGTGCATTAAAACAGTGTGGCTAGCATCTAAAATGCACTCGATCGCTTACCAAAAGCAGTTCGTCGCACACGTTCTCCTCCGTATGGCTCGTCGTCGTAGTCATCAAGTATGGGGACATAAACGCTGTCGTAGGCTGCAAAGTCATAGCACCCATTCATAGGCAATGTTGCCGACCATACTCACCCCCCCCCCCCCCAAAAAAAACAAAGCTTGGCACTCTTTTCCTCGTGCACGCTTCATCGACTAACATGTCCCCAGTGTTGCGCATGCTTCAGCAATCCTGATTATAAGCCCCCTCAAATCAATTTTTTGCCCTTTTTCGCCAAAGATATGATTGAAAATCAGGTCGACCCCGTGGCAGTTTGGAAGGCGGCTGGTGGAGGTCACACACACATCGATCCCAAGACGTGGACCGACATTTGGAAAGGTCACAGTACAAGCTTACCTTCTTGACTACCTTCGATAGGAATGATTATAAGAGAGTTGGTCAACGTGACCAGAAAAGTGAATATGATCCACACAAAAATATTCGTCCTAGCTCTCGACCATTTCGCACTCATTTTGCTGCTCATAGCAAGGAAACACGCGTCCTACACAAAATATAACACTCTTTCCAATAATCTATTACACACTTGGAAGGCTCAGCTAATAAGGAGAAGAGGCGAGAGATGTCATGAGCACGCCTGCCCGCCTCCTAATCCGCTATTCTGGCCCAACTACGTAAACACTTGCACTTTGCAAATGGCGCGAGGACATGTGCAGCCCACGTAGCCAGCAGAAAGGCGAGTGATAATCGGCGACCAGCAAGCCCTCAGGGAGCGAGTCGACCAGCAGACCCCTTATTTACATAAACATAATCGATCGTAGAAACCCCACGCCTATTGCAAGTAAGTAAATGAGCAGACCTTCCCAAGTTAATTCAGTTAAATGGATTAAAAAACTATCATAATACTCGAGAGACAGCAGAGGTTCTGATTGGACCGAACTCACAGGCACTTGCTCCTCGTAATTAAATCTTCCTGCCTGAAAGCAGTTTTAAAATGGCCGAGTTGGTGTGGGAGTTTATCAATTTTTACTGCCCAGCTCTTTCCCTTTAACGAAATAAGCCATCGTCAAAAGAGGCGCCGCTGGCCTGCTAATAAAAAAGGAATTTGCTGGCCAACACGCGTGCACCAGGGCCGCTAGTCCACTGCGCGGGCGGCTTGTTGACCCTCTGCCAGGCCAGAAGGACGGCAAGCTGTCAGTTCAAGACATGTTTGGTTCAGGCCACAGCTAAATAAGGAATTCCGGTACGAATGGCGTTGTCACCTGGCCAGTAGAATAATGAGCGTCATTCCGTCTGGCTTATCGGAAGGGTGTCGGACTACGTGAGCGCACCTCACACACCTCCTCCTTGAATTACCTCACACACTCACGTGACAGAGCAGTTACTCGTTCTAAAAGCGGGGCCCGGCAGCCAGTAATCACCAGTATGATGAGCTAATCTGGCCAAGCAGATCAATCGTTCCACCAGCGCGGAATGGCCACGAAGCGCAGCTAGTGAGCGGAGCAGTCAGTGGCTTTCCTCATTCGGGCTGCCTGCGCCGCATCCAACTCGAGGCACCAGTAACCGAAGCAGAATAGGAGTGACAAGTTGAAAATGTGGCCTAAGTCTCATGTTGGCCCGCCTCAAGCTTGTGGACGAGGAATTAGCTCATGGCCCTCAAAATCCAAGAGCGCAACACAACAAGCCTATTTTTTGCACCAAGCAAGTCCATGAAGCCGCCTCTGGCTGAAGACACTGATAGTCGGAGCGGGGCGGGACCAGTGCATTCGACCATATCCCTAGTGCCTGTTGGCTGGGATATAGTCGAATACACAGGTCCCAGCCAACAGGCAACTAGGGCCAACAGGTCCTTAGAGCATGTTGGCTGCGCGCTCGACCATATCCCAGGCACTAGGGATATGGTCGAATAGCCCTAGGCACGCTATTCGACCACGGACGGAGAAGGACGGCAAGCTGTCGGCAAGCTGTCGGTGTGCAGATGGCATGCCTGGTGGCTGGGCATGCCATCTGAATAGCCTACTCGGGTATGGACCTGAGAAGGCTATTCAGATGGCCGTATAAGCGTGTCAGTGTACAGTGTGTACTATGTAGTCATTGCTATGCCTTTGTGAACCACCCGTAGTCTGGACCATTGGAGTATCGTAAAAGCCACCCTAGGAAGCGATCATGTGTTTGTACCGTACACAACAGTACCCTGGGCAGTGTAAAGCTGTAGGCTAAAGGGTGGTCTTTCGGGTGCTCCTCTGCTGCTGTCGTGTTGGCACCGCTAACATGGATCGAATGGAAAAATCACCAAAGAATGCGCCCCATGAGAGCCCTCGGCTGAAAGAGGATCAAGACGTACCGTTCGCTGTGGCCGTTCTGGAGCGAGAATCGGAAGACGAAGGATCTGGATGGCGACGAGGGTGAGTTGCGTCTTGTGTTGTCTTGAGATCAGTGTTGATTATCTCGGTTGCAGACGGCTGTGCAAGTGTTTGAAATGTTGTCAAAACCCCTGGTGTTTCCTGTTGTGCCTGTGTCTGTTGGTCATCGCCAGCACGTTCGGTATTTTCGGCATTTTTCCCGCCTCAATTTCGCACTTGGAACGTCGATTTCGCTTGGGGCACGCTGAAATCGCGTTGATTCGCATTTCGTACGACATCGGTTACCTGGTCTCTTTGATCCCGTTCATGATGACCACAGCTCGTGGTAAGGTATTCTTGTCCGGAGTATTTTCTTAGACTTCCAATTGTGCGTGCAGGATGTCATCGCCCTCTGTGGATCGCTGCTGGCGCCTTGATCATGGCCATCGGCTCGATCACGTGCTCGTTGGCTCACTTTACGACTGCCGTACACTCGTTCGACACTACTCACGATCAGGCACCCGCGATTTGCATATCGCAAGCCCCGCGAGCAAATATCAGCAAGTCGGGGGAGCGAATGGACGTTTGCCCGGATTCCGAGTGGCGTTCCATATTCACCCTGGCCTTCGGCTTCTTTCTGATCGGAATCGGCGGCTCGCCCATCTCGGTGTTGGGAATCGCGTACTTGGACGAGAATGCGTCTCACATCTCGAAATCGGCCGTCTTCACTGGCATTTACGGCGTGTCCGAAATCCTCGGACCGGCGTTCGGACTACTCAGCTCGATGCCATTGCTTTGGCTACCCGGCGACTTCAAGGAGATTCGGACCTTGATGCAAACGTGAGCGTGATTGTTTATCGAGTACTCGAACTGAATTTAGCTCTTTTGTGGACAGGTCTCCAAACATCCGCCGGTCATCCGAGTGGTACGGCGCCTGGTGGCTGGGCATGCACATCAACGCTCTACTAGCCTTGACGGGCGCCCTGTGCATGCTTGTGTTTCCGCGTGAGCTTCGAGGCGCCGCCGCAGCTCGCAGGTTAGAAGCGCGTCAAGAAGCTAATAAATACATCCATCTCCGCAAATGGAAACGCAGTCGAAGGCGGGGCGATTGGCCAGTGTCAGAAGAACCGAATCCCTGGGATCTCCACCCAAGCAACAAGCCAAATGCTGTTCTGGTAAGTGGACGCCGAAATGTGAGATCATTTAGCAACTTGGCCACTGGCACGCGAGCACGCTTTAGGAGGGGCCGGCTGGGTCCCTATTACTGGAGGGAGTGACAGCTAGAACCTTTCCGCCACGCCGAGAACCCAGGGCGGACCGGTCGACCTAGTCCATGGCTGAAATATCACCCTGACGCGACGTCCCCAACTTGATGTCGCTTAAAATAGCAACTGCCGGCCCCGCGCAGGGGATCGATAGGCAGACTAGCGCAGGGCATCTTTGCGGATCTCTGACCCTTGCGCAGGCGCTGCTGGGGCAGACATTTGGGCCCACCCTGCGTCCTGCGCGTTGGGGTAAGCTATATTTCGCTACGAGAGGCATTCACTGGTCGCACCACTGCCATAATAGGCTATTTTCTGACGCAAGTATTGCTCTGGAAGGTGACTCATGTCATGTCATAGCTATGCAATCTACAGCGCACTCGAGGGCTAAGGAACACATCTTCAAATCATATTTCACCGAGGCGGGAATCGAACCCTCCCTGCCCAGCGTGAGAGGCAGACGCCTCAACCCGCTAGGCCACGACCCCGGAGACTGATGTGCAATAGCTTCCTGCAAGATGTGACTGCAGGCAACATCCATTCTCCCTGCAGGGTCTCGCGCCTGACCCAGCCGGGCACACGACCGTGCAGGAAGGTAGGATGCTTCAGCCCCAGCTCATTGCGTCATTGCCAATGTCAGATTTACTCTGTAGCTTCCAATTCAACCTGAGACCAGCATGTTGGTTAGGGCGGTATCACAGCATAAATGGCTTTGCTTGCAGGCAGTCATGAGAAATTGCACGTTTTGGGGCTTGGTCGTGGATAAATGTTCCCGATTCGCCATAATTGGCGGATTCGTTGTATTCGCGCCAAAATACTTGGAGCAACTGGTCGAAATGAAATCGACAAATCTTTTCGGAAGTAAGGTTGTCTTTGTTCGTGAAATCCACTAGAAGATCCCGTTTAATTCAGGCGCAGGATTCTGCGGATGCGCAATCATCGGCCTCGTGTTTGGCACGCTCTTCCAAAGGTGCATGCGTTTGAACATGGAAGGAACGCTACGATTGGCTTTGATTAGTGGCGCCTGCGCACTTGTCTTCTCCATGATCTTCTTCGTCCAATGTCCCCTCAGGCACTTGGCTGGCGTGTCTGTCTTCTATCCCAACGAGACCAGCTTGCGATTGGAAGCTGCCTGCAACAAACACTGCCGATGTTCGGACAACCATTTCGAACCAATTTGCTTCTACAACGAGGCTGGAAAACGAATCACCTTCTTCTCAAAGTGTTTCGCCGGGTGTGTCAACGAGACGAAGGTAAGATCGATGCTATATTCTGCATCATCAGGGCACGGCAAGACGATGTCAGAACCAAGCAGGTGTAACCAGCGCACCCAGGCGGCGGGAGATAGTCGAGAGCGAAGTCTCTAGGCAAAAAACTCCGACTGGAGGAAGGCAAGTCTCGCGACTACACCTGCCCTGAAAACATCAACCGAAGAGGTTGACGTCCCAGCCAGGGGAGCGTATCGATTACTCTCAACCGCCAGGGATGCTGGTTACACAGGTATCCCTCACTTTTCGGCATGCAGCCTCACATAGCTGGGGCTTGGACAAGGACACTGGGTGCAGTCCCTGGGGGGACAATTCGATTCCCGCTCAGGGCTATAATTCTTTAGTGAACCGAAATTTCTGACGTTGCATCCTTGGGTTTGATGCATCAGCCATCTTTGCCGCTCTATAGAAAGTGCTCACGTTGAGGTTTCTGAACCCTGCGACGTCGATCTCATCTTCTGCCTCTTTATTGTAGGATGGAAGGGGCTGCTCGTGCGTGAATGCCATGATCGGACAGCCGACTTCGAGCGGCTTTTCGAAACACAAATCCGGTACTCCGTGCGATCAATGCCCACTGTTCAGGAAACTTGCGATTCTGATTGGCATGGGTTGGTTGGCTATCGCTTGCTATTTTCGAATGAATCCAGTTCAGCAAGCCATCATACGGTGAGACTAGGCTGCAAAGTGCTGTTGAGCATGTCCGCCAACTTTGTTTCCTCGTTCCAGGTGCGTCCCATTCAAAAGTAGGATTGTGGCTTTGGCCATTTCCGGTGCGGCCATACGTGTATTTGGTACGTTCCTATATCAGACTCTCCCCGACTGGTCCTAGTCTAGCCTATTCCAGCTACCATGCCGGGCACGTTCGTTGTGGCCAGCCTCTTGAAATTCTCATGCTCCGCGTCCGAGACCATCTGCGGGCGATCAGTGTGCGTGTGGTACGACAACGAGACATTGCCGCTGCTCCTGCTGGCCTTCGCGTTCGGCTTCACTTGCTTGGGTTTGATCGGCTTGATCGCGGCTTTATCAAGTTACGATAGGCGAACCAAGTCCGACTCGCCACCCGTCACGCAAACTGACAGCGTCCACTCAGCCACTGCTTCGTCGGCCGATTTCAGCACGAATGAGGGACCTGATCTGGAGCACATGATGTGGTACTAGTGATCGAACGTGTGTGTTGTGTTTTGTGATCGATAACTTGCACAGTGGGAAGTCCAAGTTGGGCATCGGGTTCAGGTTGTTGGGCGGGCACTCGTAATTCCACGAGTGGCTGCGTTAGTGACCATCGTCGCATACTTGCCAGTGTCATGACCGTTTCGGAAGCCACTCGAAGCGAGTCAATTTGAGCCTGCCCAATTTCCGGCATCGGCTGGCACTGTCCAAGCAAGCAGAGGGATGACGCAAACGAGTAAACAATAGTGGCTCGCCTTGTTGACTTTGCGAGGGTCGGAAATTCGGTTGGTATGTCGAGCAGGATTTTTCGGACAATGCTGACTTTACTCAGTGTAGGAAACGGTCGATTAAATTCCCTGACCGGTTGCATCATTTCCTCCTTCGACACGCTGAGTGACCGTGCACAATCAGGTTTCTTTTGACGAGTCGATTTGGGTCTCGAATCGGTGTCAATCGCTTCATCAGGCCCGTTCGAGCCGAGTGACTATGGCCGATTTTTCACTTGCGAGATTTGGTTTAGCCTTGATCCTCGTTTTGTGCGGTAAGCAGTGTGCACAGGGAAGGCGAGGAGGGCACGATAGAATGCGTCATTTCAGGTGAGTTGGAGTCAGTGCAATCGAGTCAAAAAATTGACGAGAGAAGGTCGCCTGAAGAAGGCGATAAGTGCGATCCGACTGAGGAACGATTGCATTCCGTGCAAGCGGATAAAACTGCCTTCCTTATCTGCGATTTGGAATATAAGTGAGTGCGAGGGGGCAGGTTGGTAAGTTTGAAAAGATACGTTCTTGGAAATCGACGTCATGTCATGTCTGGAGGGCCAGGGAACACATATTTGACAATAGGTTTTATCCAGGTGGGAGTCGAACCCTCCTCTGCGAGTGCGCACCCAGCGTGAGAGGCACGACCCGGGCCCAGTTGGGTTCTTGTCTGATAACAGGAAGTTAGCACCCAGCTCCTGTTCCTTTCTTGTAAATTCCAGATAAGGTGGTCAGTTCGACTGTGCGATTTGTTAGAAACTGACTGACGACCAGCCTAGATCAGGAGGCCGTCACTGGTGCTGTGGCACTCGCCAGCGCCTAGCTTGACGCTTTGCACGCCTTCATTTCAGCACCTTCTATCTTCACCACTGCGATTCGAACGATGGTGTGCTGAGGATATTCGACGCTAAAAGACAACAGTGCATTGCGGCCCACGATGAGCTTCATTGGCTTCTAATGGCGCCGCCAGGCAATGGTAAGCTTGGAAAGCGGGCGTGCTACTCAGTTACAGGCGTCCTGGTTTCTGTAGGTTCGTGGAAGAAAGTAGGCGAGACGTGTGTGGTGAACAGGGAATGCTGGGACGGCATGTACTGCTCTGGGGGCATCTGCACGTGCTACCTGAACTATGCCCAAGTGAATTCGATGTGCGTTCGAAGTAAGACACTCACTTGTCATGGTCGACCACACGCACGTGTAAACTGTCTTCTAGTATCATCCACGTGTCCGGACAGCACATACTACCCCGAACCGGTCAACGGAAAACCCAAAATCTGTTCGCAGTTCGAGCCTTGTCCACCCGGCTACATATGCAGGCCGGAACTGGGAGGCGAACAGGGCTTCTGTTGTTTAGCTACGGCGGGTGGTAAGTAAACGAGCCAACTCCCGCGACGAGCTAACTAGTAAGCTGGCATTTTCAGAAGTATGCGGTTTGTCGAGTGCCTACATAATCAACGGTCGTCCAGTTTCCTGTTACGACTCGAGCGCGTCGGCCGAATCGTGCCCGGATGGATACGCTTGTCAATTGTACCCTCTGGCCAATAAACGATACTGCTGCGACAAGGGCAACAGCTCTGCAAATCTGCCTGCTGCTGTCACGACCACCACCACGAATCGTAAGTGCAGACTGTCGTGACAATTGCCAGAATGTTTAAGCCATGAACCAGATTGGATGAGACGAGTAATATGACCCTGGAACAGCGACCAAGCACATTTCATCTCACCACTTTGTCACAATTGGGTCTTCTTTCAGCCCCGATCGCATCTGCCTCCCGGATCGATTCGATTTACTGCCCTCCGCTCACGACTCCTTACCTGCACGATGACAATCCTGTCATTTGCAATCCAGCCAGTGCATCCAGTTGTCCAGTTGGGTTCATCTGTCACCGAAGCAACCGATTCGGACTGCACTTCTGCTGCGGCGTGATCAGCGAGCGACCGAGCGTTTCGACCACACAATCACCATTTCTGCCGGAGAAACCATGGATTAGCACCGCGGTCGGTGAAAATGGCCAGAAACCTGACGAAAAAGGATCAGGTACTCTTTGGTTTTTTATTACAATGGAATTCGAGTAAGTCAGTCACTGGTTGCAGCGCCAGCTACGGGTCTGCCGAACGAGATCTGCTCACCGACCAATCTCCCATTCACGTTCGAGGGCAAGCCAGTGCTATGCATAGCCAACGACTCGGCCAGTTGCCCCGTCGGATACGCGTGCACCATGCACACGCCGACGGCTTACTTCTGCTGCCGAATGTCGCCCAGTGTCGACCTCTTGACCGTCACCCCTCCCACTGTCCCATCGCTTACTGAGAACGGTTCGAGAGCCACGACGGTGCCACAAACAACCACCACCACCTTCCGACGTAAGTTACATGCTCGACTGTGACCTCTCTTAGTACTTCACAGCACAGCACAGCACGAGATCACGATCTAGTCTTTCGGAATCAGATGCACCTTGACCAGGCACATGTCGTACTCGGGTTTCGTTCGGGCCAAAGGATCGATATGCAGCACGAACTTGAGCACAACCGTCGCCAGCACGAAGAGCAGGATCCAAATTACGGTCAAGATGCCGACTCGAGGGCAGCTTGGGGGCTCACCGAAATCTTCGTCCATCAGCATGGACCGAATGACCTTGCGTCGATGTTTCTTGTCCGACTCATCCTTGCCCATGATGATGCTTCGTCGACTGGCCTCGCTGTGCTGCTGACTGTCGCGTCGCCTCGAGAAGAATCCCCTTCGCCTCCGATTCTGCTGCTGGTGTCGATCTTTCCTTGTTGAGAATCGACTCTTTTCTTTGCTGATAGTCGAGCGTCCTCGACCGGCACGGCTCGATGGTTTGCCTCTTCGTGAAGAGTCCGAGTTCGGGTCGTCCAACCGACCGATTTCCTCGTACGCAGTCGAGGCCCTTGGTCCATCGTTTTTTGACCGCACTGGCTCGAGCAGAATTTTCGGTATGACGCCTTTTCGATCGGACGAACTGCGAGAACTGGTCGGTGGGCCACCTCGAATGTAGATATCGGCATCTTCTTCCTCCGATTTCGCAGAGACCTGCGGACTTTTACCAGCCGCTGATCCTTTAGGGGTTTCCGTTTTTATCAAAGCGCATGCCGCCACTGACGTTTTCTTGGTCGCAGGTGATTGTTTGGCCGCCTTTGGTTCCACCGTTAGCGTTGCTTTGGACGCAGTCGCTTTCGGCGTTGGCAGTGGCTGCTTAACGGCCGCTTTTGTTGCGGGCGCTTTCCCAGCAGCAGATTTCATGTTCGACTCGCGGATTCGAACAGGATCGCCAAACTAAACGCAAACACCTCAACTGACTGACTGAACAGCACCCTGGAACGAGAGTGCTGATGACTTTACAATGCGGTGGTTCGGTGTCTCCTGTTGTGATCGAGGGCTGTTGGGCCCATTTCAGGTTCGAACCCCAGCGGGAAAGAAAGGAAACCTAAAAAGGCTCCTTCGACCTGCAGACGAGCAGTTTCTGGCATAGAGTAAAGCCGTGACATGCGTGTGGCCCTTGCGAAAGAGGACAGCTGCCCAGTTGACAAAATGGGCTTTGCTCAACAATGAGCAAAAGCCACAAATATTTCAAAAATTTGGCGCAGCTGCGAAAAACGCTCACTGCTGTTCTGGGTGCCCGGAGCCTGCAGCCGAGCTCGTGCTTTATGCGCTCGCCCCACCAGTCGGGTTTGATGTTGCATGAAACCGTCTTTCCAGCTCGGAGTTTCCTGGGACTTAGGTAGGGAGTACCTGCTCTGAAGGCACAGTACAAATACCCGCACCTTTTGCCCATCTTGAGTCCACTGTACATTCTTTTGTACTTTCAGCACCTCCAGTTCCGTTGCCATCGATCGAGAGCA